>CM060863.1:6722895-7465978 GCA_030737845.1 Acorus calamus | reverse complement strand
AAAACAAAACACCTTGACTATAACACTATAATTTGTTTAATAAATTTAAATAAATCAGTATATATTTTTAGATAATCACATCGATTTTTTTATGAATTTCAGAAGATTTCAGAGAGTTAAAACGATTTTTAAATTTCACAGGAACTTTCTTCGATTTTCATAAGTTTTCAAGGAGTTGTATCGATTTTTTTTAACAAAGAAAATAAATTTTAAAATAGTATAACAGTAATTTACCATGTATAGTTAGGGTTAACAACACATCTGATTAGTTATAGGGACTAAAATAAATATTATCTAATAAGACATGGATCTGAAGAGATTTACCAATTTTACATAAATTTTTTCTAATTTTCATAAATTTTTTTCCAAAATTATATTAGTTAACTCATGTGTGTGACGTTAGCTTTGTGGAATTTGTCATCACGAGAGCCAATGATTCCAAGGTTAGACCACAAATTGGAAGACGAAGAGAGGCATCACAACAAGAGAATTGAATTCTATTTTTAATTTATTTGGTAGCAAGTCGCAACAAGAGAATGGAAGTTGGGTTCCACGAAACGGACCACTGAAAGGTGAAAAAGCAAATGTTTTTAATTTTTGATCTGGGGACCAAATCAGTGGAGGCGGGTGTCCCCTCCACGTGCATGAAATTGTCGTAATCTAATTTTGAAATTTGTTTTCACGGGGCATCCGATATAGATTACAACGAAAATGAGTGAAAAGACGTCTGTAGAAGTATTACAAGATGTACTGAATAGTTATATATATAAAAAATGACCGATTCAACGTTTTTGTGCAAGAAAGGATGTCTTTGAGAAAACATTTTTTTATTTTTTCTCCAGCCATCATAGAACAATAATTCAAAGCTTATTACCTGTTTGAGAAAAGGATATAAACGAGTATAAAGATAGTATAAGAGTGATATAAGAATGAATAAAGAAAATGATTGTTTTTACAGGATATAATTTGGTATTATTAAGTCAGTTTAAACGAGTATAAGATAGTATAACAATTCTAAATAACCCATATGATAAGCTATATTCAGTTTATCTATTCTCATGGGTCCACCTGTTAAATTAATTTTTTACATTTTATCACATCAATTCACTTATCAATACCTCTTATATATCAAAAGACACATATGTCAAATCAATTTTTTTACACTTTATTTATATTTTATTCTTTATCAATCAGACAACTCAACCTTTATTCTTATGTTTTTCAATGAGAATAAAAAAATCACAACCAAACAGAAAATCTCTTATTCATGTAGATTTGTTATCTATACTAGCATATTTATCTATCCAGAATAACTCAATTCTACTATCCAAACATAGACTATATGTATTAAGGGCAGGTCAAAGATTTTGTTGATAAAAATTTAAAAGAATATTTTGTGCGATCAGAACAAATAAATAAAGTTAGTCTTCTAGTTTGACCCCATCCCATATTAAAAAAAACTCATGGGGTCTTGATTAGGTAAATGTTTTTTTTTTATTATTGAATATATAGACGAACTATTGATACTTTTTTTTTTGTTGCAGTGTATTATATAGAAATTTTCATAGATCACTGTAATATATTAAATCAACTAACATAATATGTACCCGACTATTACAATATATATAATCTAAATATATACGAATTCAATTTAACCATTATGTGTTTCATTTTTTATAATAATATAATCAATTAGCCAAGTATATAATACTTCAGAAAAAAAATAAAACACGTGTAACATGCAAGAGTAACTGCAAAAGGGGTTAATTAAGCACAATATTTTCCATGAATAAATACAAAAAAGGTTTTCATTCATTCACATATATGCGTTATTTCTTGAGAATAAAAAAAAAACCACAACTAAACAGAAAATGAGAATAAAAAAAACCACAACCAAACAGAAAATCACATATATGCGTTATCTCTTATTCGTTTTTCAATGAAAATAAAAAAAACCACAACCAAACAGAAAATTTCTTATTCATGTAGATTTGTTATCTATACTAGCATATTTATCTATCCAGAATAACTCAATTCTGCTATCCAAACATGGACTATATGTATTAAGGGCAGTCTTAGATTTTGTTGATAAAAATTTAAAAGAATATTTTGTGGGATCAGAACAAATAAATGAAGTTAGTCTTCTAGTTTGACCCCATCCCATATTAAAAAAAAATCATGGGGTCTTGATTAGGTAAATGTTTTTAATTTTTTTTATTGAATATATAGACGAACTATTGATACTTTTTTTTTTTTTGTTGCAGTGTATTATATAGAAATTTTTATAGATCACTGTAATATATTAAATCAACTAACATAATATGTACCCGACTATTACAATATATATAATCTAAATATATACGAATTCAATTTAACCTTTCATTTTTTATAATAATATAATCAATTAGCCAAGTATATAATACTTCAGAAAAAAAAATAAAACACGTGTAACATGCAAGAGTAACTGAAAAGGGGGTTAATTAAGCACAATATTTTCCATGAATAAATACAAAAAGGTTTGCATTCATTCACATATATGCGTTATTTCTTGAGACGGAATTATTATTATTTTTTTGTTGATAAAGGCGGGTTCGAACTTACAACCTCCCCTTTGGGGATGGTACCCCGCTAAGAGGTCTGCTGTTGAGATGGTATATTGGTATGTATTCACTTGAGCATTTTCAATGATTTACTCCCATTTTAAAGGACTCAATATAATAAAATATTAAAAAGTGTTGCTACTTTAATCTAATGCTTTATCTCCATCTTTAATAATTCTATTTTAAAATAATATGCATTACCAATTTAATCTCTTATTTTCTTCTACCAATAATATTTATCTACCAAAATAAATGAAGTTAAATATTAATTGAACAAATAAATTAATTATATCTTAAAGTTATCATTTAAAACATAGATTAAATATATATAATCAATATTGTTCTCATTTTAATGTATCAAGTTAAGGTACTAATTTTAATTAGTAAGAATTGGATTTACGTACAAAAGTTGTTTTAAAAATTTGTTTCTTTATAAAAAAAAAAGTTGGGATGCTTTTAGATAATTATATATACCTTAAAAAACATTATGTATTGAGACTACGAAAAAGTGATGGTCCCAACATTTTACTTTTGATATTACTTTTGATAAGAAAAATAGTTGTTTGTTTGAAGGGTATAACTGGTATTACTAAACCAGTTTAAACGAATATAAGAGAGTATAACAATTCTAAGCAACCCCTAAGATAAGCTATACTTACCTTATCTATTCTCATGGGCCCACATGTCAAATCAACTTTTTTACACTTTATTTATATTTTATTCTTTATCAAACAAACAACTCAACCTTTATTCTTATGTTTTCCAATGAGAATAAAAAAAATACAACCAAACAAAAAATCTTTTATTCTTGTAAATTTGTTATCTATACTGGCATAATTATCTATCCAGAATAACTCAATTTCACTATCCAAACAGAGGGTTAGTGCATAAGCTGGTTCTTTGGAAACTGAAGAAAAAATGTGAGCATAAAAATACACCTAGAATTGGCAATAAAATTGTAGACTTAAGTGTGATTAACTTTAATCACTGTAAAATTTATAATTGGTTAAATAAATCAACCAAAACCTTGGAATCATTTTCAATCTGCTGAAAGGAAAAACCCACAGCTTCAGTAATTTTCATACCATCATACATAGCTCTCACAACCTTTTACCCAGAAGAATAAGCATTGGAGTTACCATAAGCAAACACAAATCTACCATCTCAGGCTCTTATAAGTTATAACACCAGCAGAACCAGTTAGCCCCCAGAATCCTCAATCCATCACATAACCTTTTCAACATCATCATCTCCAATTTCATGGTGTGATGAAGCGCGTAAAACCAACTACAAACACAAGCGCAAAATGAAAACATCCTAATGTTTCTGATCAAAATTGGAAGCTACCCACCAATACATGCTGTTTAAAAGAATTACGCGATTACAGGCCGACTTCAAATGCTTCTATGCCTCACTACATGGATAACGGATGGAGTACGTGAAGCAAGATCAAGAGAAAAAATCAACATCAGATACCCACATGGTTGAGAGAAGCATGGATCAGTTGATAGAACTGAGACACAATCAAGGGGAATCCAACTTCGTCTTCTTTGATGCAGGAAAATTCTTCTTCGCCTCGCGGCGTTCCCTCTTCAGCCCCTTCACATCGCTCGTCAGTGTCATTCCTCCAATCTGTATCACGTGCACGAACACAGAGCATGAGGGAGCAAAAGGAAGGGGGAAGCACCAAAGGACAGTATAAATGGTTGGAACAAATAAGATGAACAGGAGAAACATTAGAGCAGTTATTGCTTTTGTGATCTTTTGACTAGTTAATGTCATAACTTTTATATCCGCATATGTAATATTCAAATTTGGATCTGATACAAAACAAAAAAAAAATCGAATAGTTGATATGTCGAAGGTTAAGACATTAGTTTAGATTATCTAGTGACATATTAGACATGACAGAATTAAATCAAGATTTCAGCTTTCCTCATCTCCTCCAGATACATACAAAGAGAAAACAATGGTTATTTAAATTTTCAGGATTATGATTAATCATGTAGCATAAATGGATTTGAATAATACATATTATAAAAATATATTTTTAAAATATATCTCGATCTCAATTTTGCAGTGTAGATACATTGATATCCATACCCACACTCCGCATATTCAAATATTGGGTAATTTCTGATCTTTTGGATACAAATTCAAAGTGCATACAGATGTTTTTCGAATCATCGACAAGCTTAGAAGAGATGTAAGCAACATAAACCTCCAAACCCCTCTACGTCCCACAGAAATCAACAATTTATCCATTCAAAGCATCAAGAAAACTCATTAAACATTATATTTATATAATAACAATGATATCATATTCCAAAATTTGTTGAAGAAAACTCAACATAAACAATTATATAATATATTCTACACAGAGGTTCATCATCCTAACTAACCAATAAAGGATATTTGACTGATATACCTGTTGGTCTGGAATATAGATCTTGCCAAGTTTTCCATGCACCGCATCGCGAAGAATGTTTTTTTCCTGCATGAACCATGCAATGTATTTCAACATGTAGAGTACGATATCACTAATTACAACTTGTGATGGGAGTTCAAGGATAATTTACCTTCTTCTTCGAACGATCAAGTGCAGTCTTCATAGCTACTTTCTTAAGACTTTCATTAGGAAGCCGATGCCTCCGAACTACCAAATCCATGGAGGGTCCAATCTCAGTTAATTCAACCCGCGGTGCAGCTGTGCCGGACTTTTTGAGTCCACGCACAGCACACTGTGTGAAGAAAACTGTATTTGAATTTACAGCTGTACAAACATAAACACGATCTACTCCAGAAAGATTCAAGTTTTCCACAACCTACACAAAGTAAATGCAATATCAGTTTCAATGCTTATTATAACAAAATAACTTTCTCAAAAAAAAAGGAAAAAAGAAAAGATAAAGAAAGAGAAATGTTTGGAAGATTAAACACTTACTTCTCCCCTGAAGAGTTCAAGCAGAACCTCTTTTAAATGCTTCAGCTCTTCTACATTTTCAAATCCTTCTCCAATAAAAGCAAACAACGGTTTTGACCCCAATATTGGGGACACTTTCAGGTCACCCAAGAATGATTCCATAGGTTTGAAGTTGTCCACCCCAACCTCCACGAGATCATAAATGTGATGATCATAAGTACGGCCCAAAACTAGATTGTTGGGACGTTTCTTTGAATGAGATGCGAACTGCAAAACAGAGCCAGTTGAATGTGTCTTCTGCTAGATACAAGGGGAATCTAATAGAACATAATGTAATGCTTATGAACGAATTATGGTGCAACAATGATGATACTTTTACTTTTAGGCTTCATATATCGCCTTTCTGTTTTATAAGCAATCAATCCAACTTTCAGTAGTCTCAGTTCCCAATTATATGGAAAATAAAAAAGACTGGAATTTGGCTTAGTATTCAATGGTCAATAATAATAACAGCATTACAGATGATTGGGATTTTAAAAGGATGGCATGACCGACACTCATCCACCAACCATATCAGAATAGAACAATAAAATTATGCAATCATGTATATGCATTGTCAGTGTTCCTATACAGGCATGAGTAAAACATCGCTGCTATTTAAGGTGGGATGTGATAAATTGACATATTTCAGAGCGCGCATGGACATGACTTTTAGGGCTAGTTTGGCAAGAGGTTAAGGTTTTGAGGATAAGTTGTCCTAATTTTAAGGATAAAAATTCATCAATTTTGTTTATATTTACATTTGTCAAAATTGAGATAAAAAATGGGGATATATGATATCACAACCTTTAGGTGGAACAAAATATCCCCATTTATTGGGACAATTGTCCACAGTTTATCCCAATTATTTTTTATACCAAACGGGATTAAGTTTCCTCCCACTCACTTACCCCATAATTCCCCTTATCCCACCATTTTTCCCCTTCCCAAACCAGCCTTAATAGTGATGATGTTTCAACTCTTAAAAAAAACAAAGAAAATATTTTTGGTGCTTCACACAGAACGAAACAATATAATAGACCCAACAATTGCATGATAAGTCAGAAAATGAATATAATAGACTGACTGAATTAGTAACACTAAGTATATATGGTAAATACAAAAGCTTCTACAGTCACAATATACTAATAGAAAATACTGTGGGTGCTTTGTCCAATGATATATCCACTCTTGCTACGAAGTATCTTCAGGGACCAAATATTTTTGCTTGCTTTCATGATAGCGCATGTACCAACTTGTTATACATTTAAGAAAACGTAATTAAAATTAATAAAATATATCTCAGTAGAAAACAGGATATGAATATCAGCAGAAACACATGAACTCCTCTAAGATTTTCCCATCCATCTTCATCCCTACTTAAAACAGTCTCTGATGTTGTAGTTCTGATTCCCGTAAAATCGGATAAACCACAGTCAACATTCAATAACAAGCATCACATCTGCATCAGTTTAGCACGAGTTGGAACACAAGACCAGTGACTCACAATATACATCTCTGATGTTGCAAAATTCAAACTACCATCTAATATTCCAAAAGTGTACAAGGAACCTATAAGTTTTCAGCAAAAAGCAATCACACCCTACTGAAGAGCTCTCATTTCATACCATAAACCAGTGTGATGATGTCATCATCATTGTCAGTTACATCTAACAAGAGAACAGCAGCAGCAGTAGCAGTAGAAGTAGTAGCAGTTGTAGTAGTAGTAGTAGTAGTAGTAGTGTAGCAGCAGCCATAGCACTATAGCAGTAGTAGCCTCTTGGGTTTAGTGCATTTCTTATCCTCCTTCCACTAATTCAACTAAGATTGTAATATCCGTTTTCAGCAATGATGTTAAATGACTGAATAATAATTTCCACAAGTTGGATCCAACATGCCCCACTAAACTAGCCTTTCCAATCTCAGAACACAATTAAGATTCATCAAAAACCAAATGACCAGAAAAATAATTAAATCCCATATAAAACATCAATCCATTTTGGGGACAAAGTTTTCATTTGATTATTATAAAACATAATTTCATAGGGTCCATTGTTGGAGCAATTGTAAAGTGATCGGGCAACCAGAATACAGCTCCAGTTGAGCCATAAGGGCAGCCACTTTGTGTAAAAAAAAAAAAGAGCCAAAATTTAAGACCATATTCGATCTTCTGATATCAATAGGTTGATTGTTCTGATCCTACATATTCCAAAAGAGAGATATCTTTTACAAATGGTACCTAGTCAAGAACATCCTACAATATACATTAGACTCTTATCATAATTCATTGTCCCTTCGCCACACATCATTTTAATATCCACATCGTCTATGAGTTTATTGGATTCTTTATTGCATCTTTTCAAGATGAAGCAAATTCAAAATAGATGCAGAAAAAATAGTCTCAAAAAACAGAAGATAAGAATCACACATACCACAATGAGACTGCAATCAGTCTTCAGGGAGAAAAACTCGAGGGAGGTCTCCCCTCCGCTCTCAAACGGCCTGATGTTGTCGTTCTTCCTCGTGTACCTGATGGAGTTCCCCTTTTTCAGGTGGTGTATCTCAGCCAACAAGCCCTTCAATACCCCGCTCGTCTTTGTCCCCTGTAGTATCAGTGTTTTTTTCGCATTCTCAACCTATTAAAAAAAACAAGAACCCAAAATCACACTTTGTATCCTCTAACTAATTGAAGCGTATAAAAATATAAGGAGAGGGAAGTACGAGCTTTGGGGCGTGTTTTTCGAGCTCGCGTAAAGCACGGTGGTTCTTCGGAGTCTTCACCTTCAGCATATCTCCTTCTGTTTAGTTGAAATCAAACATGTCAATATGAAGGGGATCAGATGTTTAGGGCTTTTCTTGCTTCATCTATGGATTTTAATGAGAATGGGTCACTAGTTCTGGCTCTCTTGTCTACAATGAGCAGCTCTAGGCGTCTAAGCTCTGGCTGCCCAGGCCAACGTGTTGGCCCGAATAGAATTTTGGCTTTGGAGCCTTTTGTGTGTAGCTTTAAGCCAAAGAAACTCAATCAAAGAAACCCAGATAAGAAGTCAAAAAAAAAAAAAAAAACTCACTGGATTCGGATTGCCGCCGGTCGTCTTCTTTATTTCTTCTGTCAGCTTTGCCGCCTCGACAAATGGTAGCCGGAAAGAGCGAGTCCGCCGCGACAAAGGAGAGAAGAGGAGGGAGGGGTTTTAGGGCGAGAAGGGGTGGGACTGGGGATGGCGGCAGAGAGGGAAAGGAAGTCTAGGGTTTTTGTTTTTTTTTTTTTTGTGTTTTTTATACTCTCTTTCGTGTCGGGCTTTGGTTCGGTTAATGGTGGTATCATGGGCTTGGGCCTGGGTAGTCCAGGTTGAGAGAAAAAGATACATTCAGCCCCGATTGTAGCTTCAATAATAGTCCATACGGTTTTTTTTAAATAAATCATATACTCTTGCTTTTAAAATGTATGTTCTTATATTAAATTATGTATATACTATGATACAATAATTATTTTTTTTGAGAAGACAAAATGAAAAAAAATCGTGTGATACACTATGATAGAATTATACATTATGATAGTGCAGCATATATTACGTTATTATTGTGTATCGGGTTGTTATGGGGCTACGTATACTAGGGCTCCTAGGTTGAGTAGTCTATAGATGGGTTGAGTTGGGTCATAAAAATACAAAAAAATGATATGTTTGCCCCAATTGCAGCAGCTCACATGGATTTTTTTTTAATCATACTCTCTCATTGAATATATGTTGTTATATAAAATGAATTTTATACTAAGATACAGTAGTGTATTTTTTTGTTTTGAAAGAATGAAATTTATTTTTTCTCATACACTATGATGAACTTCATACACTATGATAGTACAATATATATTGTGTTATCATAGTATATGAAGCTGCAAAACGGACCGTGTATCATCGCTCTTAAAAATGAGCATTGAAACACTCAATTCTTTTGCAATCAAGGCTACAGTCTAATACACTATGATAACACAGATATACTGTCTATCATAGTGCATGTTGTAAAAAAAAATTATTTTTTTAAATAAAAAATACACTATTGTATCTCAGTATATATCTTATTTCATATACAAGTGTGTGCTTCATTTGGAGAGCGTATGTTTTTTTTTTTAAAAAAAGCGAAAAACAGTGTGGAGTGTTGTTGGGGTTGTCAAGGAGCTGGACATATCATTTTTCAATAAAAATTTAACAATATAAAAATAAGTGGCCCTTTGGGTTTTATAGGACAGGGTTAGGGTGGATCCGGATCCAACCTATTTCAATGATTGGGTCTTCAGAGGGTCATATCGGGTGTTGAATCCCTTGAAATGAACAGATGTTTATGTCTTTTAATCATGTCAAATCTTGATCAAATCCAGGTTCAGATCTAACCCTTTAGTAGATATAATTGAGACAACCATCATTGCCTCATCGAAATTAGAGATGGTGATGAAATGAGTTTTATTAGTAACTTTAATAAGTCGACAAACATCATTCACTTCTATTTTATGCATTTGAGATCTTTAACGTAATCGAGTTCTAAATCATCATGTTTCATTTTTTTTTAAATACACGTTATCTTTTGAGAAAATATTTGATTACCAAAAACTTGACCCCGACTAATAAGAGAAATTCACATGTTCACCCTATTCTTTTTTTGGATTCAATCATTTTCCCAATCACATTCTATGTCTCTGGTTGTGCTATATCCGGATCCGAATATCTGGCCAACAAAACGACCCAGTCCACACCCCACGCCCTCAAAAAATGGACAACCCCCCCCCCCCCCCCCCCCCCCCCAGCAAACCCACAATACCCCTCCTTCCCGCCACCCAACCCTCCCTAACCACCAAACTTAACTAACTTAACCGTCTCCCCCCCCCCCCCCCCCGTCTCATCAACCAACCAACCTTCTCTGTTCCGGGCTAACCCCAACCCCCCCCCCCCCCCCCAACAATGGTGGATCCATCCCAGGATCCCCCCTCCCCACCCCCGCAACACAAACCACCACCACCACCTCAGCCGTCTGGCCTCCCGCCCCGCCTCTCCCTCGTCCAGCCCCCCTCCTCCCACCACCACCACCACCGCCGCTCCGTCCGAGTCTTCCGCGTGATCCGCCATGCCTTCCGCTCCTTCCCCATCTTCACCCCCTCCTGCAAGATCCCCCACCCCTCCATCATCACCTCCTCCTCCTCCTCCACCAACCCCACCGGCGGAGGCCACCTCCTCCCGGAGTCCCGCCGGAGCCTCTCTGGTACGCGCATCACTGGCACCCTCTTCGGCTACCGAAAGGGCCGCGTCAGCCTCGCAATGCAGGAGAACCCGCGGTGCCTGCCGACGATGGTGGTGGAGCTCGCCATGCACACGCACGTGCTGTTGAAGGAGCTCGGGTCGGGGATGGTGCGGATCGCGCTCGAGTGCGAGAAGAGGCACGAGAAGGACCGGACGCGGCTGGTGGACGAGCCCCTCTGGACCATGTACTGCAACGGGAAGAAGAGCGGGTACGGCGTGAGGAGGGACGCGAACGAGGAGGACTTGGTGGTCATGGAGCTGCTCAGGCCCATGTCCATGGGGGCGGGGGTGCTGCCCGCGGCGACGGATGCAACTGCGGCGGCGGAGGATGGGGAAATGGCGTACATGAGGGCGCATTTTGAGAGGGTGGTGGGGTCGAGGGACTCGGAGACGCTCTACATGCTCAGCCCGGACGGGAACAATGGGCCTGACCTCACCATCTTCTTCGTCAGGATTTGAGGGAGGTGTGATTAGTTGATTTGATTAGTGAATGTTATGTTGTCTGCATATTATGTGTAGATGTGTAGATTTCTTTGGTTTGTAACAAATCATATATATGATGATATATCAGGTTATCGTTTTGTTGTTGCATCCCTTGCCGGACTGAATAACAGGGCATGAGTTTTCTAGAGATTGGCAATTTCTTTGAAATCTGTCTTGGTTAATTAATTAACCCGGATGAAATCTGTGCCCACAGTTTTCATTATAGTATGCAGTATGCATGTCTTGAATTTTTTTATTTTTTGCACTTTTATATATAAAAAAGAATTACACACTATTGATTTGTCATATCTCTTTTACTTTAAAAAAAACCACTTTTTTAAGCATATCTATTTCAGGAAATAGACCATGTCTGAACATAGGGTTGCAGAAAGAGGATGAACATGAAAGATAGAACAAAAAATAGGGGGCAGGGTGAATGACCCTCGTCAACACCCCAAAGAAAAAATTGATGCAAGTTGGATAATAAGAGATCTGCCCAAAACTCGCAACCCTCCTATTCCATGATACTCAAGACAATTTCTCTTACGTGAACATGAGCACCCCTGCCATCCCCGTCCCCCATTCCTTGAGACATGAGATCACTATTTCCCATACATTCTCAAAATAAAAAGTGGCCCCATTGAATACCATTTCGTTTCTCGTTTGCCAAATCGCCCAAATGCACGCAGGGACACTCGAAAGCAAAATCTTGCCCGATTTGCTTTTGTCACCCTTCCTCTTCGTGCGGGCTGCCATCTCCCAGAGATCCTTTAGTGAATGGAGGCCAAGATGCACGTCCGTAATGCATTCTACCCACTTCTATATCCTTGCAATTGCAGGGCACTCACAGAATAGATGGAGCATTGTTTCCGACGTCCCATGGCACAGCACACAGTCCGATTGTTCCGTTGGCCGCCACTTTGCACAGCTCCTTGGTGACAAGTCTTTCGTGAAGGAAAATCCACATAAAACATTTCACCTTGATCTTTGCTTTCCAAAGTAAGCGCGCCCTGTTTTTTAGTTCTGTAGTGAACGGAGGCCAAAAATGACATATTTCATAAGCACGATATACATGACTTGTTATACAACCTAGGAATGTACAAGAGGCCTGATAATTTAGTTCAATGGAAGATCTTATGTTGAACAAAATCATATCTTCAGCTGAAAGACTGCTCATTCAAGAGATGAGTCAAAACTTTCACAAGTATAGTGTTAAAAGAAGAACTCAGAATATCTTGAATCATAACAATGAAATTCATTTGTCCAATTCTGGTAATTTTTCTCTTCAATCAGTATAACAATTTGTTATCTACATCAAAAATCTATTTGCGTCGAACTAGGCAGAATTTTCAATTACTTCAATGCACTCCAATACAGAAGCTTTGTTCGACATGGCGGCCATGAGAGCTTCATGCGTTCCTTTGTTATTTTTCAAGATAGACCCAGCAAACAGCACCTGCATGAGAGAGATCAGCCTGTCATATTACCTGTCCATTGTGCATCGTTATGGTAAATTTACAAACTGCACAGCCCTCTATGAATGACTCAAAATCTGTTCATGTGTGCTCTCATGTAGCAGCACTTTAAGACCAGATAAAGTATTAGAGCATTTTTATTTCCAAAACATATACTAAGTTGGCCAAGCGAGAAAAGCCAAATTTTCAAGAGCATGCAAGTAAATTCATACTCAGATCCAATGAAATAATTAAGAGAATTCATGAATGTTTCGAACCCACCGCCCATCTAGTAAGGTTTTGTTGTTGCTCTTTGCTTATCTGTGGTTTGCACCTATTTATAAATCTCTGCAAGTATAAGATGGAACCAATGAATTGAAAGACGTAAACTTGTAAAGTTGTAAATTGGGGGAAGAAAGGTAGAAAACAGAGTCCAGAGAATATGTACCAACTAACCATCTATGATGGCAATCTTAAAATGCTACAACAGAATATCATTGCATTATTTGTATTTAACCAACCTGAAGGGAGAAGAGATCAGCTGATTGGCCCACCACTTTATCATATTTTAGTCCTTCAGCTGCCAGTCCAGCCATTGACACAACAGCCAACCTGAAATCACACAGATAATGAATGTGCTCGTCATTACATCTCAGCTACATCAGTGTCTTCCACAAGGACCTTAACATGCTTAATTAGTGAACTAAAATTATTCGACTCAGATATCTTCTGAACATTAAGGTGAACTCTCATTTTCTGGATGGATCTCATTGAATTATCATGGATTGGATTGGTTTGGAAATCCTTGAGAACATCACATTGGTCAATACATTGGTATATTAGAATTTCAGGAGCAAGCATAATATATGAAGGAAATTCTGCCAAACATCCAAAAGACGATAACTATTTACTATTCAATGCAGTGTCCAATTTCCAGGGTTATCAAAATCCTACCTGTCCAGTTCTTTCTGATCAAGCTGTCCACTGTAGATAAGCTTCTGCAGCCGCTCATCGACCAGGTTGACATGTTCTTTACCAATATCTAGCGAGTATCCCAGGATAGGCAAACCAAGCAAGTAGGCAACTGAAACAAAAAATCAAATTCATCGGGCAGTGGACATAAGAACCAAGAAAAAGAAGAGGATTAGAATCGGAGAGAAAATCAACATGTTAAATTCCCAGGCAGAAAGTTTGAAGAAGCAGATAATTAAAAAGTGGAAGACAAAATGGTCTGCATTTCTAATGGTAAAAGGTTTATTGAAATTGTAAGTTTACAATCAAAATGTTAATTCTCAGATTGAATACAGATATAAATATATCAAGAAATATAAAAAATACACCAAAAAACCGACATATATTAAGTAAACATATGGACATGTAACCCATCCCTGATGAACAAAGGATTCTGAGAACTTTACAACTCTTCCAGACACAATTTAATCATGTCGCTGCAATAATCACATTATTTTTTTTCCTCTAGCAATTTAGCATATTTGATGCCATCAGTTTCAACACAAACAAGTAGAAGATAAAAGAAATGCTCTCACAACAGTTCCTACCATTTGGTAATGTGCACACCCAGGATTTTTTAAATATATCTAAAGTCTATTTGAATTACTATAATAATGAATGCAGGCTTATCAAGTGGTCTGGCAGAGATCATGCATTCATAAATTAACATTCAATTTCCAAAAAACAATAATACCTAAGAAATGTGCTGCTTCATGCCTAGCAATTCTATCCTGGTAATCAGGAAAGAAGGATGAAAATCCACCAATTGCAGCCTGAAGAAGCCTGCATGACAGGTAGATTTATTGAAGTGCTTTTGTTATGCAAAGCACTACCTAAAATATATCTAGAACTGAGACCATCTACTCATGAATCAAGCAATAAAAATATAATAATAAAAAAAATGAAACAATGAGTACTTGATTTAAATAAATGTTTTGTATGCCGATACTTCATAAGGAGTTCAGCTAAATACTCCAAAAATTTGATAAGTAAATATCCATTTATTTTAATTTAATTCAACAGCTGGCAATGAAACATGCATTGGATTTCAATGTTCATACATTGAAACCCTGAATGCTTGTTGAGAAACATACCAAATACTTGTTTAAACTGTATTCGCTTGAAACAAATTTGGCATCTAATCTACGAATCCTTCAGAATATTCATTTTTAAAATATCTCTTGTTACAGGCCAGTGTCACTCAGAAAATTTTAGCTCAATTTCAAGATTAGAAACTCTTTAACAGATATTATTTAATTATTTTGGCACTGCTTACCCGGGTGAGATGCTGCCCACTGCCAAAACCACCAATGATATACTGCCAATAAGGTAGGGAACAAAGAAACCCCAATCCTGGGAATTACATAAATGCAAATGTCATTAGCACAATTCATAAATCATTATCACCACTGTCAATGTAATCTGAAAACTTGCAATCAGCCACTTCTGTCATTTCCATGGTCTGCAGCCAGTATCAATGCTCCATGTTTTTATGGGTATCATGTCAGTCGAAACTTCTTCTAGTACACTCATTTTGAAAACCATCTAACATAAACCAATGTTTGACACTGACATTCAGAGGTGCTTAATACAAAGTGTTAAGCCTTCATGAGGTACACTTGATCAAGCAATTGCACCAACAAACAAAGAAGGCATTATCTTAGGCATGATTGTGAAGCAAGGTCTCTAAATCAGGAATTGTTGTCTCCATTTAAGTGTTGACAGATTTTTAAAATGAGATTACAGGATGGCGTAAAAGTAAATCAGGAAAATTCCCTTATTGTGATTATGTGATTATGTGATTGTGCAGAATCTGGATGCAATGTAATTATTCTAGTGTTCACAACGTTTTTTTGTGCAACACTTCCAGCAACCTTTCCTCTCTCCAGAGTCCAGACAAATATATATGAAGAATCAAAAGGAAACCAGATATGAGCCCATTAAAATTATTTCCCTCATTGTTCACCTCAAGCAGTTCTTTGTACCCAAAATATATGGTCATCAATCTCATCAGACTTGGATAACATTGGGACCATTAATGTTTCTAAATCGGGAATTAGCCAGAAAATATGACATATGCCACCTCCCATCCATTCTAGATGAAAAGATGATACATTTCTATAACAAAACACAGGACAACTTCATTTGATATGCCAAAACAAACAAAAGCAACAATACTTCTTTGTCATAAGGAATTAATCAAAAGAGATAAAAATCCCAAAGAATTACCCCTGGCAGCTGACCCGCAATCACACCAAGAAACCCCGTGGTTCCCACAACTGTGAAAAGAAAAGCAGCCTGCATCAACAAGACACATCAAACCCATGTTAGACAATTGCATTTTCAGGCAATAACTAAATCTTTCATAAAACTCACATCATTTCTGACACTCGGGATGGCAAGATTCTCTGCGTTCTTCATTCCAAGTGTTGTCAACTCTCGTAGAGATGTCTGTGCAGTTTTTTTTGTGAGACTGTTAAGCATTTATTTTTACCTGAAAACAAACTGCATGAATGAAATCCGAAATAATTTACTAAAAAACTCAAATAATTTTCAAGAATCTCATGCCATCATAGGACTGACCGATCGACGTGAGACATAGGGTTGGGAACTCCATTTTTTGGCCCAACCAATTTGATTCAACTGATTGAGAGCTTCTTTGATGGCCTCTGTGTCTTTCTGCAATAGATTTGTGAGGAAATCATTTGATGTAAAAGCAAAGCAAAGAAAGAAATAGAACATATTGAAAAATACTAGGTTTTGGGGACCTGGGCGATTGCCGTCTGGAGAGACTTGAAATCAACATCGGAAGCGGCCGATGAAGATCTGATTCGCCATTTCTTGCTGCTTTCGATGATCCCCGTCGGATGTGTATGGGGCGAGATGACGGAGAATGGAAGATTTGACAGAGACGCCATGGTCGTTTGGGGGAAGAGCTCGCTCTGTCTCTGGCCGCTCAAATGTTGATAATATTTTCGCGCGATTGGCCTTTTTTATTTTCTTTCAATGCTTCGATTTCTGAAGTTGAGGTCACCACCGGTAACACGATACATATTAAGTTTACCGTTAATTATTAGAAAAATATTTATATTTGGTTTGAACGTATCCAAAATATAAAAACATATAGTTGAATATGGGAATGATCCAAAATATATTTGGATCTGATACGTAATATAAAATTACGAAAAATGATACATTGAAATTGCAGTTCGATTTTTGTTTTTAAAAATCATACACTCTCCAATTAAAGTACATGTTGTTATATAAAATGAAACATATTAGTGAATTTTTTTATGTTAAAAAAAAAAATTTATGCCATATTGAATTTCATATACTATCATAGTGTATGAGACTGTAAAACGAGCTGTAAATTAGATTGAGTGTATCAGCTCTCTAAAATTATATATGTTTGTATTATATTTTTTGATATTTATTATGAATCATGAAAGTTTAAATAACTATAGTATAAATATATTCTATTTATGTAGTATGAAAGAAAGGATAAGATTTCGTATATCTTGTCTTTTCTATATATCATTTAATAGTCTAAGTTAGTGTTTATATTTTAATATGTCAATTATTTAAAAAATTCTCGTTTGTTTTCTAAGTTTGACGATATTCGAATATGAAAAAATTGATATTAAGATCCAGCAGATTTAAAATATGATACAAATATTAAGGTATGTAATCTGTATATGTCTCATTGAGAGACTTGAGAGTTTTTTAACTTGTTAATTGCTCATTGAAAATCAATCTTAGCAGTAGTTTGGCTACCGGGCTCTCCCCATCCAGCACTAAGAACACCGTATCCATCCCCCATGTCTGGTGCCTCTCCAAATGGCAATGCATGAACCACACTCCTCTATTTACATCAACCAAAACCAACCCTAATTAATTAACATCATGCTACATACCGGGATTATTAGCTGTAAATCTGATGGCAGTCCAGCCGTTCTTCGGCACCCCCACCGTGTTTTTCAACGGCGGGTCGACGAGGTTGAACCTCAACGGGTCCCTCTCGACATCGAAGTTCCCGAACCCAGCCCCAACCACATAGAAGCTGTATCCATGCAGGTGCATGGGGTGGTTCTCCCCGGCCAGGAGGTTCGTGCCCTGTAACACAATCTCAACGTTCTCATTGTACTTCACCACACTGACCTCGGTCCCCAACATCGGCCTTTGTAGGCTCGCTGGGAGGTTCGAGGCCGTGAAATTGAAAAACAATGGCGGTTCACTAGGGAAACCGGCCCCGAAAACCCCGTTGAGGCCGGCGTGGTAGGCCTCGAGCACGTTGATCCGGCGGGGCTCTTGGAAGCTTATGTTGTTGAGGCTGGCAAAGAGCCGGTCCCGTTCGGGCCCTGGCACAGGTTCCGCGCGCACGGCAGTGTGTTCACCGAGATCGTAATGAAGAGCCGCTGGTCGATCTTGGCCGGGACGCTTATTGGGTGGTCAGGGCTCGCTAGGCTTCTTAGTTGGCCCGTGAACCTGGCCGCCGCACCCGTGTCGTTGTAGAACGGGAGACGCGGGTGCGTCGGAAATGTGATATGCGCGCCGATGTATTGTAATATGGCGGTGGCGGTGGTGTTGTCGAATGGGATGTTTAGGCCGTCCGAGAAGGCGCGCGCAGCCATGTAGTAGAGGCTCGGGGGGGGGGGGGGGGGTCCGCCACCAGTAGCACGTCGTAGGTCTGGCCGGGGGTGATCATTATGTAATCCGTCGTGAACGGCTTCACGTAGCCCCCGTCCGCGCCGACGACGGTGAGGGAGTGCCCAGCCACGGCGAAGAAGAGCTCGTCGTTCACGGCCGCACTAACCACGCGGAGGAGGCGGGTCTCCCCGCGCCGGACTCGGAGGCGGAACGTGTTCTTTCGCGAGCAGGGGTAGGGGTCCCCCGGCTGTCCGTTGATCGTGAAGGCGTCGGACACGTTGGGGTCCCCTCCCGTGCGGAGCGCCTCTTCAAGCACCGCCTTCACGTCGCTCCTCCACCACTCCCCTGCATGATTTGAGATGATATCCAGTCAGAAATGGATCCATCAGATCTAATTAATTTAGTATCTTGTTAATTAAAAATTGATGAGACTCGATGGAATTCAAACATGCATTGGAAACATGAGTGTTACTTACCCAATATGATAGGTGTCTCGGCATTGGGGGTGGGGAAGGGGTAAGGTCGGCCGAGGGGTGGTTGGACGATGATGGCACCGTGGACGGTGGCACGAGTCCAGTCATTGTGGGCGTGCAACCACACGGTGCCTTCTTCAGTGGAAAAGACTACCTGAAACTCGAACCCGGCCGTATCGGGCACTGTGTGATGTAGGCCGGGCCATCGGACCATGGGTTCCGGGGCTGCTTCACTCCGTGCCTGCCATGACCCTATACGTAAGTTATAATAATCATTGGAGATTTAGGAGAAGAGAAGAAGAACATTAAAGAATGGTACCAGTGGCGAGTGACATTTTCATTAGCTTGGTTTCGGACGTTGATGATCCACGTCTCTCCCCGCCGAGCGTATATGGTCGGACTGGGGACCGGGGAACTGCCCGTTCACAGTCAGTATTTTCTTTGTACTGCACAACCTTGTGTATGGAGTCCTTCACCTATATATATCACAAAAAGAAATATTAGAAAGACTACTTGCAATGGTGCTTGCGCAAACTATATGTTATGAAAGATTTATGTTTGCTTACAATGAAGTTATGGTAATGGACGTCGCCCTGAACTGTTGAAGAAAAGATCAGTGCATGTAGAACCAGAATTAACCCTACAAATCGAGAGACCAAAGCATCCATGGAACCCATTATGATTACAATTTTTTTTTATATTCCCTTGCTTGTTCAGCATGCATGTATATTGTATACTCCTCAAGGCCTTCATTTATAGAGGTCTTTGTGGTTATTGTTTGTTCATATGTACATTCTCCATATTTCGTCCCGTGCCCACCTAAATTTGTTGTTTGTGAGGATGAATGAATTATGTGTGAAACATCCTCCATTTGGGGTTCGGAACCTCTGTTTCAGTAAAACAGAGGTTCTCTGTTTCCACCTATAAGAAGGGGACATGTGGCGGGGAGATCACGTGCAGTCACGTGAGGTTCACTTAACAGAAATGCCATCGATCACGTCCGTCTCCTTCCGTTTCCACTTCAACAGCAATGCCATCGATCACAGCCGTTGATCATTCTTATTTGGACGGTCGAAATCGTCCCTCAAAACAGAAAATCAAACCATCACAGGGTCTCTCTCTTCCCTCAAAACAAATCGAGAAACCCTAACCCCTCTTTCGAAACCACCGTGCAGCAACCATCGACCACCCCTGTTCGACGACCACCGAGCATCAACAACTGATCGCCCCTGTCCGACGACCACCAAGCAGAAACCACCGATCGCTTTCGACGGCCCGTGTCCCCCTTCCAAACCCTGCGATCATAATCTGAGGTATTCTTATGTTCCTTTGTTAATAATGTTCTCTTGCGGTGGAGGATCTGCCACATTGAACCTTCATATCTGGAACCAAAAGACTTGCCAAAAAAAAAATCTGCCAGTCATGAAATTGAACATAGTTGAATGTTCTCCCTGCAAATTATGAACTGGGGGGTTGTGGTGTTTGGGTTGAGGTGGGCATTCAAGAGGGGAAGGCCTCTGGTAGTGGCCGGGGTTGACGAGGTCGCCGGGAATCCATGAAGGCGCTATGGGTCGGAACAGATGAACAAGAAGAGTAGGAGTTGATGGGTTTTGAGGTTTTATAGAGAGAGTGAAAAAACACAGGAAAAAAAAACTCTTTTGGTGACAGTGACAAATGGCTCTTATTCTTAAGTCTCTTTCACACAAAAATTTCTCTTTATTGTTTCCTTTCCTATTCCACTATTAATTTTTTTTTTGTTTGTGATGTCTCTCTCACTCTATTTCCCTTTTGTATTGTATTTTTTGATCTCTCTGTAACTATTGTCTTTCCTCTCTCATTTGATATCCAATATGTATGAAATTCCATTTTGTGCCTACTTTTATGGTTCAGAAGCCAATGAATTGTACACATTCGGAATGGATATACTGTCTCTAAGTGCATCTGCTTGACTGCTTGTATTGTCTCTTAAGCCTTGTTTATTTGGGAAAAAAACAACTCAAGATTGGAAAGGGCAACCCAGATTCAGATTCAGATGTGAAAAAAAAAAAACCCAGAACCCAAGCAAAATAAAGAGAGAAAACAAGGGGAAGAAGAGACAAACAGTGAGAGATGTGAACAACCAACACTTCAAATCAGTCCAAATTCCATGTATTAGATGACCCAAAGAAGTGAAAGAGCGAAAAAATCAACTTTTCCTGAAATCTTGTTCAATGAATCCCTCCCAATAAAACCCACCGAAGAGAGAGAGAGAGAGAGAGAGAGAGAGAGAGAGACCCGGTTGGGGTTTTTGTTTGGAGACCATAGCAGATGAGCTGATGAAGAAGATCGAAGAGCTCCAAGTGGGGCATGCCCTCCTCAAGCAGCAGGTGTCGAAGCTCCTTCCGGGCGACGGCGGCGGCCGTGGCGGCAGGGACGAGAGATCCGATATCAAGCAACAGAGGTCCCAGTCGGTGTCCCCTTAGAGGTCGACATTGGCCATCGCAACGAGGAGGATGAACTGGGGCTTCGATGGCGGTGGCGGCAGTGGTGGTGGCAAGCGGCGACGGTGCGGGGGCGGCGACGGCGTCGGACTTAAGGCGGGGGTTACAGGTGAGGTTTCGAAGGGGGGCGGTTATGGGTTTGGAAAGAAGAGATGTACCTGATTTGATTTCAAGTCGGAGAGAGAAAGAAACGGAAGAAGACGGAGCGAAACAATGAGTTTTCCATTAAATGAGAACACGGGAGCTCACGTGTTCGACTTCGCCACGCGTCATCTTCCCATGGGCCAAAACAGAGAACCTCTGTTATACCAAATCAGAGGTTCCGAACCCATCTATTTTTTACATTTGGCAACCTTAATATATAATCTAGTGTTGGGAAAAAAAGGAAAAGAAATGATGCATACATGGGTTTTCAAACTTTTCCAACCATCCTTCCAATGCCCTTACAAGAGAGAGGGGGCAGTGAAGAAAAGGACAAGTTCATTCCCTGTATCCATCTCACCACACCCCACTGTGGACACCTAGTACTGTTATACAGAGGGTCCAAGGTAATGTCTGAGCCTATTTGTAAAATTGATTTTATGCAAACGCTTGATATAAAACTAATTCTTGATATAAAACTAATTCTGTAGGAAGTTGTTTCCTCTCAAATTTCTTCAATCGCAGCTTTTAAACACTATTTGTGTGAAATCTATATGTAGAAAACTGTAATTGCAAAAATATTTTGTTGCACGATTACAAAACCAGCTTTCTGTAAACGTAAAAGTTGTTCAATCGTAGAATCAAATACTGCGTAAATCCTCAGTGTGATTAACTAAGCTATGCATGATCACCACTTAAATAGCAAAAAAAAAAAATCAACTTAAAAATTACCCCCACTATTGGTATTGTTTTAAAAAAAATTAATGCACGTATATGTTAAATAAATCCCTTGAGTATGTGAGGCAATACACGGTCAGTCTACAGTTCTTGTATAGCTTTACTTTTTTTAATCTAATATATTTATACATACTATAAAAAATACACATTTCATTAATTCAGATATATACTTTATATATTTATTTTTTATACTTAAGATAAAAATAATTTACATTTGTTAAAAATAAATTCTTTCCATTCAAAATGGTGTAATATATATTTTTCATTAAATTATATTATTTTTAAAAAATTAAAACATATAAGAACTGTCCATGTGACTGTCGTAGGACTGTCCCTACATTATCCTTATTTTTTTAAAATTTTTAAAAAAATTAAAAAAATGGTTGTGGCTGCAAAGAGAACGCAATAATAAAGGAATGCATGCATGTGCAAATTCCGGCAACACTTAAAAACCAAAATAGCATGCATTGTTCATGCCGTTTTTCATACGAGCACCGGAGACTTCACTGTAATAATCGAAAATGTTTTGGTTTTCACTCTTTAATTTGTCATTGGATGCTTGGACTGTTGTTTGAAATAATTCATACATATATGCTTGGATTCCTGGACGGTTGTTTGTCTTTTCAGGTATAATATCATTGGCCTTCTTGTGTGTATATCTCTCTCAGATCAAGAGTACTAAACATCTGTAATGTTCCCCAAGGAATAAAAGGTTAAATTTGGTTTTATAGTGAGACATTGTACAAGAAGGATTCATGTATCAATGATGTGCCAACATTGGATTGTTTCTTCAATATAATAAAAATAAAAATTGGATTGGACTTGTTACGTTGGAACTGATAATTGAAACATATAGGGTTTTTTTTTTTTGTAAAAAAGGTAGATATTTGCTACTCGATATTCATTTCTGATCATCGAATTATAAACTCCGAACATGATTAGTGGGGGAAAAGGAGAGGGAAACCAAAAAGAAAAACAGAAAAAACAAGGAAAATATAAAAGGAGCATATGGGTGCCGTGCCCGGATAGAAAAAGTATCTACACTGGAACATAGTCGCCACCCTCCATACTACCCCGACCCACTACTCCCCGCGTGCCGGGCGATTGCCCTCCCCCCCCCCCCCCCGTTATACACCGCTCCCAGTCGCTTACCAACAAACCGTATGTGTCCCACATGTTTTCTAGATAAGCATTTGCATCCCGGAAGATCACCTCATTGTAGGTTTTCCAAATCGTCCACGCGCCCGCCGGAACGATTGTTTGGGAGTTCATCGAGTCCCTGCCATGCGTTGTGCTCTGCTTCAGGTCTCTACCCACCTTCCATAACTCCTCCGTATTGTGAAACGTACTAAGCATCCCGGTCTTCCGCTCAATCTCTGCCCAAAATAGCCGCACAAGCCCACGTTCGCAAAATAGGTGGTCCACAATCTCCTGCGCCGTCCCGCACAAGGCACATGTTGTCGGCTCATTATCCACCCACTTAACTCTGAACACCTTTGTGAGGAGGCGCCCCTGGAATAACAGTCACATGAAAACCTTGACCTTTAATAGCATCCTTGGCTTCCATATTTGTTTGAACTTTGAGCATGTCGGTTGTGGTCATGTGCCTCTCTCGCGCCACCAACTATATCCCCTCTTCATCACATATTCGCCCATCGCCGAAGGCCTCCACTTGTCCGTCCGATCATCCCGCACGATGAAACATTCCACCTGCTCCATTACTGTCGCAAACTGAGCGGTCTTGCCCTCGTTCAAATGAGCTCGTAGGAGGTCCACATTCCACACACCTACGCTCCCATCTTGCCGGAAGATGCACTACTCCCTCTTTGTTTCTGGCCAGGAGCGCCACATCCCCCAACCGCTCCTCTCCGCAACATCGGTCATGCCAGAATTGAAACATATAGTTGGAAGAGCAAGATTACACATTTATGAGATTGCCGATCTTTGAAGACATTTATATATAAGCAGGGGCAGTGTCACATGTAATGTGGTGGAGTCAATTGACCCCATCACATTTAAAATAAAAAAAATTACTACTCTCACTATTTCAAATCATAACAGTCTAGTCCACTATATATAGTGACCCACCAGGCTACCAGCTAACCATGTTCAGCGGAGATTTTATACTTGAAACTTCTAAATTACTCATGTTACAGTATTACCCTAATAAACATTAAATCTGAATCATCATTCATCTCATTTTTTGATGGTTTATGTTTTATTAATGTAAGTTGATTTATTTTCAAAAGAAAAGTTTATATTAATGATAAGAGTAGATTTTATTTAAAAAAAATTATGGAATCTAGTTTTTTAAATGTCCACATCTATAAAAATTTCTGGAGCTGTGGCTGTATAAATTGATATGAACCAATGGTCCATGAGGACTGTTTGGTTAAATCGTCCAAATGTTGAAAGTACAACCGTTGAAGATGAAAATGAGTAAAAGTATAATGTTAGCGGACAGTTTTAAAATTTATTTGAATGCATATCTACTTTTTTGTATTTTATTGATCGAGTATATGTTTATTACACAATCAAATATATATATATACTTAACTAAATCACATACTAGGTAGATTAGGACTACAGGATCGTATGTCAACATCTAAAAGAGAGGATAAGCATAGTATAAACCATAATGATCGAACATGAGAGAACATAGAGTCTAACTGAGCTTCATGATCAAGTTCAAGGGACATCTCTAGTGCATCAGCCAATAAACGTATAATATATATTGTACAAGTAGAATGAACAATTCATCTAGGATGTGAACTACTAAATTTTTGTACACTATGTATACCTTGAAATTGTTATGTATTATTAGCCTAGACAATATTTAACTAATTTATTTTATTGTGGTATTATCAAAGATAAAATGATAAGTATATTAATTATTTTATGTATTTCTTATCAAATATAATCCATCTAAACTAGAACGAGCATAGCATTGTGTAAGATTGGCTTGTTTATCAATGGAGATTTTGATAAGTAAATAATTAATCAGGTTTGATAGTTCTTCTTAACAAGGCACAGATTCTAGTTATTTGCGACAGTCATATCGTTCTCACCAAATTAAGTAAAATGTCTACCTCAGACAATATTAACATTTGCTTATAAGAGAAGGTCATATTCTGAAACATTGAATTATAAAATAATGATATGTTGCTCAAGAATTTTGGTTTGATGATTTTGTTAGGGACATACACTGATGCATATCACAAGAAAAATGTTAGACTCGATTATTTTTACAATCCAAAACAAAGACTACAAATGTTTTTACTTTTTTAAAATAATAAATATTATCTAACAATATATATATTTTGATAAAAAATGTATGTCAATTCATTTCGAATTTAATTAATATATTTTATTAAATGTAAAAGAAATTAACCATATATATTAGGAATAAATGCCCCGTTTGGTTCGTGTCATTTGTTTTTGATGAAATTAGTTTACCAGGAATTATTTTACCAGGAATCCTGATTTCATCAAACTGTTTGGTTCGCTAGTGGATTTCTACAGAAAATCATTTTCAAGTGTTTAATTCATACACAGAAAATGATAAAGAATTTGATTTAAATATCTAAAATACCCTTATTATTATATATATACTTGTACAATTTTTTTTTATTTATCTATATCACAATAATAAAAAAATATTTTATAAATATTTTTATAAATATTTAATGAATGTAAATAAATAAAATAATCAATTATGTAATTAAACATATAATAACAGTAATTTTTCTAAATCGATCAGTTGAATATTATGAACTCTCTTAAAAACTAAATAACCAATTTAATTAGTTAAGATTCAGAGGTATTGCTTTATGTCTAAACCCACATCACACATCACATATTATACCAATTATAATAATATCTAAACCCATCTATAAAAATAAAAATTAAATTTAAAAATATAAATTAATATCTAATACACGGTTAAGACTTTTTACATCACATATAAAAATTATAACATAATTATAAAAATTATAACAGAATTTTTTAGTTAAAAAATCAAAATGACTATATAAACCCATTATATGGGTGGTGGGAAAAAGAAAAGAAGAGGAGGCTATTAATTTTAGAAGGGATATACATAGTAATTTCATTAATTTGTA
This sequence comes from Acorus calamus, assembly GCA_030737845.1. Classification (NCBI taxonomy): domain Eukaryota; kingdom Viridiplantae; phylum Streptophyta; class Magnoliopsida; order Acorales; family Acoraceae; genus Acorus; species Acorus calamus. The sequence goes on along the minus strand of CM060863.1, from coordinate 7,439,580 downwards.
AAGGGTATAATAGTAATCTAATTTAAGATTCCTAGTGGAATTTGAGATTACCAACATAAAGGGTAAGAATTTGATTCCACCCTAGTTTCCCACATGGATGGATTTTAATTCCAGTGGGACCCACAATTATCATCAAGATTACCACCAACCAAACACTGGATTTTATACATTTTTCTGGTAATCTCACATGGAATCAAATTACATCCCAGAATGACATGAACCAAACGGGGCCAAAGAGTTTGACTCAGTTGTAATGGATAAGATTAAATCTCAACAGAAAGATTTATTTAACAAACTCTGTTGAGATTTGTATCTATCTAAACATAAGTTCTATAAATAATGTAATCTCTTTCTGCAGAATATTCAAGATGTAATCTTTTCGTATATTTGTGTTCCCTCTCTCTCTCTCCCCTCTTATCTGCTTATTCATATCAGGCCCGACCCTGGGCAGAGGCCACCAAGGCCACTCCACTGCCTAGGGCCCCCACCCAGGGAGGGGCCCCCACTCATGGCCCATACAGTTTAAGCCTATGAAAAAAAATTAAAATGACTGCTTAATTATTAGTCATTACTCACCTCAAGACCCATCTGCCCAGGCCCAACAACATATATTATACATCCCCCAAGTATCCAAAATGCTTTTTTTTTAGGTATTTTTAGAATTTTAAGGTATTTTTAGAATTTTTTTTCATTCTATTAAGATCATTTTTTTGTTGCTTTTCAAGTTTTATTTTGAATTGTATCTTTTTAAGAGCAGTTGATGTATTTTTAAAATTATGTGCATGGTTTTTTTAAAGGGATATGCATTAAAAAAAATTAATGTATATAGGGCCCCGTTTTAAAAGTTTGCCTAGGGCCCCATTAAAAAAAAAATTTCTTAGGGCTGGCCCTGATTCATATTTATCTTATATTTAGATTTTCTACATGGTATCAGAGTCATATAAGATTTTGATATGATGTGATCCTGCTTTTTTATTGGTTCAATAAAATTTTTGTTTTTACATTTCTTTATGAAACCCTTCTTATTTATTCAAGCTCACTTATCTTTTTAATTTATTCCAAATATCTCATAAAATGTTTATTAAATGTTTATTAAAAGAGATCGTGACAGATCTAATGTAATGGACCACAGACTCTGACATAATCAAGAAGAGCGGGAGCAAAGTGATGGATTCCAAAAGACAGACGGTGACTACCAATTCACACAATTGAGTTTTTCAATGATGTAGATCAAAAGGCTTTTATCATATGTAAGAATCACATTATTCTATTAGTAGAACGTGTAACTGCAGGAGAGTATTAGGAATAAAGAGTTTGACTTAGTTGTAATGAATAATATTAAATCTCAACAGAAAAATTTATTTAACAAACTCTGTTGAGATTAGTATCTATCTAAACTTAAATAATTGAGTCTATAAATAATATTCATGTAATCTCTTTCTGATCATGTAGAATATTCAAGATGTAGTCTTTTCGTATATTTGTGTTCCCCTCTCTCTGTCTCTCCTCTTCTCTGTTTATTTATATTTATCTTATATTTAGATTTTCTACAATATATACATTGTTTAATTATATATATAATTTACTGAATTTCTAACAATACATATGAGACTGTAATTTGGACTGAGTATAATAATATACCACAAGAAAAATTGTTTACGAAGATTCGATTCTCTAATTTATTTCAGGTTTCAATGAATGTTAGGTTGGAAAATCTAACAACAATCCTTCAACGTATGTGACTATATAATACGGTAAGGAAAATAGAAAATGATATGTCGAGCGCTATTGTAGTCCCAATACGGTAATCTATCTTGACTCATTAGTTAAAATTGTAGCCAGTTAATGATTTTGGAATTTTGCATAGATTTTTTTTTTTTGCTTAGTAAACTTGGGACTCGAACTCCCGACCTCACCTTGGAGGAGGGTGAGTCTTGAGCACCCCACACTACCCCGCTAAGGGGGTATTCCACATTCTTACTAAGTTGTATAGATATTAATTTTTTGAATAAAAAATATTAATGAATTCAATTATGTATCTAAAGACGCACGTGATACATTCTTACAATATATCTTGCATGCTATATAACTCAATAAATGGTGTCCAGAGGATCCTCTTTTGGAAAACACATATAATACGGTAATAAATTAAAAAAAATGATAATAAAAAATGATACATGATTTAAAAAATCGCTTTTATTAATGAAAATGTGATAATTTTAATCGATATTTATATATGAAAATGGCATATCCATTATATTTTTGTACCATTTAAGTGACAAATTTTATTAGCCCAGTGATAGGGATCTCTGGATCGATTTCATCGCCATCAGATGCATACGTGCAAGAAATACCGAGGATAAATATAAAGTGACAGCTTTAATGTAAAAAAAAATTTAATTAAAATGTGGTTTCAAATTTTTTTTTTTGAATCATGCTATTTATATTTTCTTAATTGTTTCTACTACAATTTAGCAAGACTATTGGAAAGCCAAAGGGCCAAGAATAGTGGCACAAAGAAATGGGAGCAGGTCATGAAATTAAAACCCCTGATCGAAAAGTTATAAGGAAATTAAAAGTGTTTGGAAAAGTTATAAAGAAATCAAACCCCTGATCGAAATAAGGCAACCCCAACGGTCCTCTAAACACATCTGGTCTAAAAATGTAAAAATTGTAGACTTTTTAGACTTGGGAGGACATCCAGTGTGACAGGGGAATGCATCTACTCATGCACCCAACAAACACAAAAATCTTTGTGAGATCAAGCATTCACTGAATAGCTAATTCCGTTTGCATGCAGTTCTAAATGTATTAGGGTGCCTGAACTGCAGTGGATGCTTTGCATGCACTTTATGATCTTCGTGCAGTTGCGACTCCACGAATTTTATTTTTTTATAGATGAAGTCATTAAAAAAATAAATTTTACAAATTTTTTTAAAAAATTACTCTTTTTCTATGAGTTTTAATAGATCCCGTGATTTTGATATGATTATATAAATGGGCATCCCGAATGACCCTATCACTTAAAAGCTAGTTTGTTTTTGAGATACTCAGTCTATTTTACAGCCACATAGACTATGATAATGTAATATATATTGTGCTATCATAGTGTATGGAGTTCTATCATAATGTATGACGCAGAAAAATTTATCATTTTTTCAATGCGAAAAAAATACACTAATGTATCTCACATTATATACTTTATTTTTCATGCATTTTAATTGGAGAGTAGATGATTCAAAAAGAAGAAGAAAAAACTAGTGTGGATTACAATTTGGGCTGTAATTGAGACTAAACATATCATTTTTCTTTTAAAAAAAAAATGATGGGGTCTGATTGTATAAATGGATCTTCTGACATGGTTGTATAAATGGGTCTCACTCTACTACCTAATGGTTTTTTAGTACTGTTACACTCAATTTTTTTCTCAGTCCATAACACAGTCCTATATACCACATTAGAAATCAAGTGAAGAATATACCTTATTAAATGTTGTATATACCACATTAAATATTTTTTTACATTTACTAAAAATAAGTTCATTCAACTCAAAATATAGCGATGTACACTTTTTATCAAAGCATATATCTAATTAGATTATATTTACTATTAAAAGAAAATAAAAATGTGTGAAGTCTGAGTTTTGATCGGTGAACGTGACCGATTCTAACATTTTTCATGATTTTTTTGCTTTTTTTTTAATTTGATGGGTCAATTGACCCTTTGACCCCACCTCAACAAATCTAGCGCCGCCCCTGTTCTTGTGTGACCTCATCCATGATGAGCGATTGCTAACCTAGCTCCTAAAATAAATTTCACATACAAAAATTGATAATTATTTATTCTTGTTTGATAATTATCTACACTTATTTTAATTTGAGGCCCCATGGTGGCAGGTCCGCCCCTCGACATAGGCCCGTAGGCCATAGGCCATCTCCTAGGCCCCCAGATGAAGGGAAATTTAAAAAAAAATAAAAAATAAATTAACATTTAAATTTATTTTTTACAAAATTGATCACATCTTTGTTTCATTCATCTTCTTTAGAAAATCTTTAGTTCATTAATATGCATCCCACATCATCAACTTATATTTAATTGAAAGTTAAATTATGTTTTCTTTATGTTTCATCACTTTTGTATTAGTTTTAAAAAACTTATACATTTATGTATTTTGATTTACCTTTATATTTAATTAATATTTATTTATTTTTTTCTATTTTATATGATTTTTTTTAATATTATAAGGATTCTTTTTAACAAATCAATAAGTTAAAATAAATCCCAAGATACAAGGAATTTTGTTGTTTATTTATACTTTTTAAAACAAAAAAATTGATATCATATTGTCTTTTTCGTTAAACTTTTACTTTTTAAATTTTATTTTTTGTTTTGATTTTTTTCCTTCTATTTTTCAATTTTTACGAAATCAAATTTTTTTTTATCATTCCTTTTGCATTTTATGTTTTTACCATTTGTGACTATCGGAGGAAACATATTTTTTATTCTAAAAATACACAAGATTGAGTATTAAAACATCATATGACACAAAGTTGACCATGTTTAGGACATGTTTAGATTTTTTAAAAAAAGGATAGGATTAGTTGCCAAAAATTTTGAGAGTTTATTTTAAGTTTTTTTTTATTATGTAATACTCATTAATAGTTTTTGTATAAATATAGGGCTCCATATAAAAAATTCGTTTAGAGCTCACTTTAAAATCACCAATCTCATGACCAACCGTACATGGTGGAGCTCCTAGGTGGTCTTTTATCTGACCTAAGTTAGCATCGGCCCTCTATCTCATCATCAATCGGCGGTTCAAAATATCTGGTGTTTATCTTTATCACAACATAATTTTTCTCAAACAGTAACCCATGTTTAGTTAGGGAATTGGGGGTAGAATAAATGTTGATAAGGAATAATAGTGATAAATTGGGTATTTGAAAGGTAAGAATAAATCAGAATGTGTATGTCAGAATTAACTAATATAAATGGATATAACTATCCATTGAAATTAAATTATTCAAAGTTATGGTGTGCTTAACTAATCAACTTGCGGATATGAATAACGCTCTATTAAGCAATTAGCGTTGGCGTTGGCTGGAGATCAGAAATTGAGTGTGAGTCCGCTAAACCGACAACCGTATCATCTGCATATATATGACATAAAATAGATAGGCCTGAACCCACCCTTCTGACCATCCGGGCCGGGGCCTTAGCAGCATCAGCCCCAAAAACTGCCTTCTGCACCTCTTCAGCTGAGAAAGGAACCTCCAAAGATGCTCGGGGACTTTTTTTGAGGTTCTCATCAAACCAGTCCGACGCCGGTGTTCTGTCCTTCTTGAAAGCCAAGTTGAACGAATTGACCAAGTTGCAATTTTTGTGAAAATATTTTGTGTTGTTATCCCCCCCTTTTTAGCCACAACTCCTGCTTTATTAGATAATATCTGCTTTATTATTTTAAATAGGGTGCATTTTTTTTGTGGTGTGTGTTCAACATCAAATCTTATTTAACGCGGATTAGCTTCTCCTCCTCGACTTGGCCATCGCCATTCACCTCCGACTAGGGAGTCTCCCCTGCTCACGGCAAGCTGTTGCCGGTCCCTCCCCAAGGTGGAGGGCCTTCTCCGCCTCTCTTCCTCTGTAGGCTTCTTCAGTCACTTATGATTCCTAAATTCTTCAGTTTTGTTATGGTTTTCTGGATTGAATTGATTGATTTGGGAGACTTTGCTTCTGCTTTAATGGATATTATCTGATGATGCTGATTTTGTTTTTATCTGGTGATGGATTGATCTGTTCTTCTACGTTTTGAGTTTTTTTTCTTAAGTTAGAGGCTGAGACCACCATTGATATGTATGCAATTGTTTGTCATTTGTGTCAAATTTTCTTTTGCATGGATCTTTATAGTTAAATCCAGACTGGCTTGATATTCCTTCTGTGTGAGTGATGGATTCAGGGGTCAATCTGAAGCTGGGACTGAGCATTAGACAAATTGATAGCTTCTGTTGAATGAAGCCATGGATAAATTCTTTAGCAGCTGTTATGCGTGCTTGAGCTTTTGGATCAGTCATTACATGTGAGATTTTGCCAGACACGTCAAATGATCTAACTGAACATAGGGTGTTGTTCCCATGCTTAATAAAATATTAAGAGTTGGTAATAAAATATTAAGAGTTGGTATCCTTTAGCAGACTAGCAGTTATTAAAAATGTTAATATCCATCTGTGTTTGTTTTTTGTATTATGTGCATTGATTCCTTTATTAATGTCAAGGTATAGACATCATAAGGGATGGTTATGGTTTATTTAACTTTTCTATCAGTGCTTGTATTGCCGTAAGGTCAGTCACGAGAGATCCCTTCAATATAAAAAAAAAGAAAAGAAGTATATATTTGTGGTGTTATATACATTTCTTTTACTCTCTCGAATCTTGTTGTGCAGTTTTAGTATTGTTTAATGAAGCCACTTTTATTCACTTGTCATCTTCCATATAGGTTTTTATTTAGGCTGAGTTTGATTAATAAATGCCATTGATATTCTATGTGAGAAAAGTTTATGTGATGTTGTGGGTGGTGAATGCCGCAAACTAACACCTCACAAAGGGATATAAACACCGAGGTTAATGCTCCAGGGAAATAATATTTTTTTTGTTGGTGATTGGTAATTCGCAATTTATAATAATTTATAATATCTTTATGTTTCTATGCATGCATGCATGGCCTCATTTATTGGAAAATGTTACACTCAATCCATACTTGTGTTTGTAGGAACTAACAAATTGAAAATTGGGGTGTAGCACCTACTTATATATTTGCATAGTTGTTTTAATGCCTCTATAAGACTTCAATTGTTCTTTTTCTTATCATTTACATCAGGAAGCAAATACAACTATTCAAGATTGACATTTGATGGCGTTGATTTGATGGGTGAGAGAATAGCTGAAGTGGTAAATACATTAGCTAAGTGAAAACAATGGCTTCCAATGCTGTCGCATTTCAGAAGGTGCGAAAATACCACCACAAATTATCCCCACTCAGGTTTTTATTTTCTTTTGTCACATTTGCTCCACCAGTGAATGCCATTTATTTTATAACAGGAAATGAATTATTGAAATGGGTTTTAGATTTTTTATTTCTTTTTTATTTTCAACCATAGCTGAATGGGCTCCTAGTGTCCTGCAAGAAGAAGGAGAGGGACAACAGGGAGAAGAACTACCCTTACAAGGTTGTTGAAATCACTCCCCCGCCCAAGAGCCTTGGCATCCGCTGCTTCCCTCAGGTGAGAGCTTCCTGGGTTTTAAAATCATTACAACCGAAATCAAGATTCCAGTTTTACTTATGTTATCTGGATTCATTGCATTGTGTTAATACGTTTCAAACATGTGGATATTTTAGCATATCACAGCTGACATGTGGGTGTTGCATGTTCTACTATGAAGTTCTTTTAAAGTTTTCGGTGCATGGATTCATTGTAATGGTGATTTGGAACATTTGTGAATATGGCCGAAACTGCATTTGAAACCATTGATTGCGAAACAATAACTGAACTGTGGGAAGAGTTTGAATTCATTTTAAGTACATTAATTTTTTATTTGATTGGGTTTATGTGCGGAAAATCTACTGTTTGTCTGAATCCTTGAATCGGTTGTAAAGTAAATGCCAACTAAATTAGTCGATCTGATTGATTTATTGGATGCGTTGAATGATTGTTTGATCTGTTTGAATGAGTCAGTGTCCAGTTTTAATGAAATTAATACACCTTTTTTATTTGTTTTTTTATTTGTTTATTTATTTATTATTTTAGGTGATTTTCCAATTTTGATAATATATAATATGTATAGACATATTGACATAGTGTACATTTGATAGCCAACTCAATATCTTATTATCAGAAACACAAGTAACAGAGCAGTAGTATTGGAAACCATTTTATGAGCTTTTTCCACCTTGTGCTGCTCAATTCACAACCAAGAATTTGGTTAACAGAAACATTAACTATGGCAAACTCCTCATACTGTCCCAAGCCCCAAACCAATCATATTTTCGTAGAGTCTCAATTCATTAGTTTTTTGTTTGAGGAAAGATGGTGTTCACTTATTCATTAAAGGTAAACAAAGAGAGATACAAAAGGAACAAATGAAAAAAAATGAAATAAATCTAAGGAAACAGGTGGGTGGACATTAAGAATGAGCCCAGCTGTTTTACTAAAGGGGAGGTTCTTGAAGAGGTCTTAACAAGACTATTAAACCTGGAAATGAGCGAACATGAACATGAAATAGTAACTGAAGTATTATAAAGGGAATGGTAACAACGAGGGGATTTATTGTCCTAGGCTCCATAGGGATTGTCTGGATCATGAATTGGCTGAGATGGAAAATCTTCAGAAAAGGCTTCATATGAATGTTGTCTGAACAGTAGCAAGATGTGGCACACTAGACAATATCTGTGAAGAAAATCTTGTTCGCTAAGACATTTTATTCAGGGCTGATGGATAATGCACAACCTCACTCGAGTCTGTGCACTTCCGGGAAATCCAAGGAAATCGCCTCTTAAATTTCAAAATTTTATATGACTAGTAAATTCTAAAGAAGGTGAAAAGAAGATGCATCCTTTTAAAGGGGTGGAGGAAACAATTGACCATTTACTGAGTTCAGCAAAAAAATTGGTTGCGATTCTTTTTATACTGGGGGAAGAGGGTGACTTTCCAATCCATTTAAAGTATGTGTTTTTTCTTCCATCGCCTTAATGAGATAATTGATGAATCAACTGAGGAAAAAAAAAACGTTCATGCCCCCATGTTATATGCTGGAACATATGGCTAACTGAAGATGAAAAAAAATATTCCAAAGAAAGAAAGTATGGGAGCACACTTGGGATGGTGTCCATGGGAGTCTCCAGACTTGGAATTCCTTTATTATTGGATTTTTTCCTCTTTGAGTCTGATGGGTTCTTTATGGTTTTGCAGGCATTTTTTTGGATTTGCCTTTGTGTTGGGGTTTTGATTTATCCTTCTGTTATGATTCATTGTGCCACCTTTTTATTTCTCTGCTTGAAGTCATCAGACTATCACTATTTTTGCTATAAAAAATAGAAGGTGTTCTTCTTCTTGAAAAAGAAGAAGAAAAGGAATGAATAATAGAAGCATTGTGAAAGGGAGGGGCAGGGAGACCTAAAAAAAATTGTTGCAGGTAGTTAGGAATGTTATGTACCAAAATTAAACTAATTACAACCCATTTCATAAAGAGCTTTGATACACCCAGCCCTAAAAATCAGCCTAAAACTTGCCTCCAAGTCATTTATTTGGGGATGCATTAGAGGGTATAAGAAGATTATAAATGGACCTCAATCAAAAGATCATAGGACGATTTTTACAGCACTTTTCTTTTAGAAATGTATATGGAATTTTTCATTTTTTGTACTTAATAAGGTATACTCATGGTTTGTGGCGAAAAAAAATCAAACTATGGGAATTTGTGGCAAAAGAAAATCAAAGGATGTTGGACATTTTTGGATAGACTAGCACCGCTATCAACAAATGTATACCTTTCCCTTTCCCTTGTCATTAACATCCCTTAAAATGATATTAACAATGAACTAAATGACATTCCCTCCATTTGAAAAGAGAGCCTTATTTTGGGGAGCTTGCCCCCTTATATGGAGTGGTTTTTAACATAAGGTCTTACCAAAATCAATTAGGCGGAAGGCCATTTGTGAGCCTGGAAGGGAGGATGAAACTGGGTCAATCACCTTTCTTTGGGGTGTTCCTTTAGATCATGAGAAAAGGTTTGTTCCTTAGGGTCTATTGTCTTTAGAGGCAATAACAGGCGTGGTTTCGTAAGAGGCACAAGTGTTGTGATCAAAGTAATCTTGCTTCTAATGCCATTATGGGTTTGTTGGAACATTTGGCTAGCACGCAACAAATGTATTTATTAACATGAGAGGATCTATATGGAGAACACTTAGGCGGCCATTTCCTCTAATCTTAGATCATGAGTTTGTTCAATCTCAGGCGTGGATGGGCCTTCTACCATTATGGGTAATGAGTGGTTCGCGTAAGAAATCTCAAGGATGAATTTTAAGCCTTGGAGGTGCATTCTTTTGTTTTCCTTTTTCTTCCTTTTATAACTTTGAATGGAGATCCCTCATCTCCTTTTGTTTGGGGACTTTCTAATTAATAAGATCGCTCTCACATTTTCATAAAAAATGGTACGATGAACTTTTCCTTGAGGCAAAAAAATATAAATCTTTTGTTCACTTCCATTCAAGGGAAAAAAATATAGCCTTCTTACCAAAATGAAATGGTATCAAACAGGAAGATCCTTCTCATTTTAGTTGGATAATGACCGTAGACCATTTCCCATTATTTATACTTAGTCAAGAATTTATTTTTTTCCTTTCAGAACTTTATAAAATTCATTCCTAATCACATAATGGTCCTACTGTTTTCCTATATCTTGTTGGTTTTCAACTGTTGGGACGGATTCTTGTTAGGTGTTGGGACAGTTTCTTGCTTGATAATGATAATGACATGACTCATCATCCATTTTATACTCTATTTTTATTCATTGGTAGGGATAATCACTTGACTGTAGTCTTACCATTGTAACCCCCCCTCAAACGACTTTGGTATATCGTCGAGTATATTTAAACTGTCATTTGTTTTTTAGTTTGTCTATGAGGTTCCTTTTTTGTTAAGTAAAAAAAGAATTCCTTTTTTTTTTAATAATGTGCAATATCGTATTTTGCAATCTCGAAGTTTTTATTTTTTTTATTTTTTGTGATATTTTTTCTTGAGTCAGCCCAAATACTTTTCTGTTGTGTTCAAATAGGTCCAATATAGATCTCAATCTTTTCATGGGCCTTTTATTTGTTCTTTGAAGTTTTCATATTATAATCAGATATTAGAGCACTCTAGGATTCAACGGCTCCCTTTCCCATCTTTTGCAGAACATGCAATGCGGGGAGAGTGTCACCATAGAAGGTCAAGCATACACAGTATCTGCTGTTGTACTTCGATATCAACTTCGGAAAGGGAGATATGAACCTAGTGAGAAGAGGCTCGATGTGCAGTCAACCGGGAGATACATAGTGAATTTGTACCTGGAGAACCTACTACAACAATCTTGATCAACATTTACTATTGTCTGGTAGAGAGGGGTGTCAATTGATGCCTTACATTGTTACATGCATATTGTTATCAGGGAAAGGTGATTCTCATTAGGGCCTGTATGTATACTGGGATGTTCATTGAAACTTCGTAGCCATCACATCCCCATTATAATATAGTGTGGTGCTTATTTCGTGCAGACCTAGAGACTGTATGTGGTGCAAGATGTGCAAAGTGTGTTTCAGTGCAAATGAAGAGTGGGGAGTGTGTTTGTTCTTGGTAATGTTGTGTGTGACAATCAAATATTAGGCTAAACACAAATTCTTATAATTATCACATCAAAAATATAAACATCAATTAAATATTAAATCATGCATACTCTAACATATATTGTAAAAACATGAAATAAAAGAGTCAGAGATTAGAAAATGTATCCGAAAATGTGGAAGCGAGTAAAGACATTCTGTCCTCGGTGAATAAGGCCCTCTCACGCACAGGGTTGAATGGCTCCTACCACTGAGAGATACGACCACAATTGGTTTTGTTCTTCCGGGGTGCGAGCTACGGAAGAACCACGATAAACAGACTACGATCCTTTCAGACGCCTGGATCATAAAAAATGTGAAATGGAAAAAATCGATTATACAACAAAAATCAGCCGAGTTTTATCTCTCTCTCTCAACCAAACAGTGGATGATGAAGATGTAGAGGGAGAAAATGACTCTCTGTTACACTCTCTTCACAAAGGAGACACAGGTGATACATGCATTGGTAATAGGTGCTTCACAGGTAATCAAACAATAGGAGAGAATTTATATCTTTTTTTGCACACAGAGTGAGACACGTATATATAGGAGGTTATGAACCTAATGCATGCAGAACAAATAAATGTCATACTCAATGCACTCACAAAGTGGCCGACTGTTTCATTTCTTTAAAATGAAACACATGCAATAATAATATGTGAAAAATGGTTCAATGGTAAACGCCTAAAAACGTTTGTAATAATATGGGTTGGCTGATTATATTTTTGGTCATCAAATTCCAACAGGTAAACTCTGTGTTCACAGAACAGAAGATATTATCTAATTTATATATAGATACAAAAAAAATACAAAAATAAAATTAGTCCTGAAATTCTTTAAAAATTATAACTTTTCAAGTACAACTCTTATTAAAATAATCATTAGCTCGTTGGAAAGGGAATTTTGATATATACTTATGACTATGAAATAAGTTTTTACAAAAAATGACTATTCCACGGTGAAAGTAAGATCAAACAAAACTTATATTTGACATAAAATTAACTATTATCACCTATATTAAGTTGAAAACATTTTTTATTAGTAATATAGATAGAAGAGAAGTGACCCCAAAAAAATGGTTGAATAATGGGGGTAAATGCAATTTAATATCACACCAGTATTGAACACATTGGATACCCTCATTGGATACCGTATCTGTTTGTCTATGTCGTTGAAGAGAGAATTCAAAATGGTAGTATAATTGTACAAGACACATGTGCATGTCACATGCTAAGATTTTTTTATATATATATAAGTACAATAAGATCCAAAATATATACGATGTTTTCAAAACTTATTTTTCCGATACGAGACAAACAATTTAAACACCTTTTAAAAAATTATCAGATTGTTATAAAATAAAAGAGAAAGAGATGGAAACACAAAACAAACACAAGATAATTTGGAGCACAAGAGGGGTAGAGAAAGTATTATTCAAAAACTTCTTATTTTATTTTCATGCTTTTGATGTTTGACAAACCATCTATTTATATGGGGATAGTAACCATAATATCTCATTCATGTATTTACAATATACATGAATTTACAATTAATATCACACACTAATGTATACATGTACCAAGAGGTCATCCACAATTACATGCACCTATAATTACATGCATATTCATATGCATGTATGTACAACTCCCCTATATGTATGTATTTACAACACTCCCACTCCGATGACCTTTATACAAGAATATGCCTCGTTAAAACCTTGCTAAGAAAAACCATGTGGAATAAAAACTTAGTAAAGAAAAAACAGTACAATATTCTAGTATATGTTTTCGTACTACCTCATTAAAATCTTGCTAGAAAAACTCAGTGAGAAAAACTTAGTCGAAGGAAAAAGAGTACAATACACAAATATTTTGAATTAAATTACTCCCCCTGTTTTAGCATGAACATCTTCGAGTCGACGCATTCCAATGTTTTGTTTCAGTTTCTTGAACGTCACGGTTGATAATACTTTGGTGAATGGATCTTTGATGAAGCTTCCTTTAAGTCATGCTATACATATAATATTATCTTCATGATGAATGTTGAATTATATTTAACCATTAGAAAATCATTTTAAATAGAATAAAACCATATTTGTTATTTTACAAAAAAATGTGCTTTCACAATACTAACGTCTTCACGTATAATAAAATTTGGCTAACAAGCTAATTAAAAATACAATGTCAAATCTAATACCTAATGCAAAAATATAATAAAACACTTATTGTACTATATATGTTATTTGTACTAATGTATGATATTTCAAGACCAAGAAGATACTCATTATTTTCTTTTGGTCGGGTGAAAAAAAAAAGCCCTTATTTGGGTCAAATGACCTGACATTTATAAAAGAACTTAATAGATGAATACTTGTACATAGTAAAGTGCCTCAGAAATTTTCTTTACTATGCTCGATTTGTATATCGAGACAATGTCTTGTTTTTTTGAGATTTTTCATTTCAAATTCTTTCTTTTAGCATAATTTTCATAAGCTCTTCTGGAATCTCTAACAGATTCAAATCATCAATATATACTGCAATAATATCAAATCCAGATTCTGATTTCTCGATGAAAATATAAGGGCAAATCGGATAGTTCTCATACCTTCTTTCAATAAATATTCACTTAGGTGATTGCATCACATACGCCCAGATTGCTTTAACCCATATAAAGATCTTGATAGAATACATGCTTCAGGATGAGTTATTTGCTTCAGGCATTTTAAATTCTTCAAAGATCATATATATATCACTATATTGTATTCCGCTTAAATGTGCTTCATTTGCATATCTAGTCCTTTTGAACTGTAAAAGTAATAAAATAAAGTGTGATTGCATCCTTTGCAAGAGAATATGTCTCTTCGTTATATACTAGGTCACTGTGAGAAACCTTTTTCCACAAGACATGATTTATATATCAAATTTTCATTTTTGACATTAGGCATTCTTACAAATACGTATTTGTATCATGTAAACTTTACATCTTCACGTGTTTGGACTACAGGTCCAAATACTTCATGTTTCGCTAGCGAATTTAATTTAGCCAATATTGTCTCTTTCTAATTTGGTTAATCATACGTCTATATTCTTCGACGTTTTACAGTTTAGAATCCCCATAATATCAAGAGCAACATCATATGAATGTACATTGTCGACAATGATTTTATTTATATGTCATCTTTCTTCTTTATGATTTAATGATATCTCATATTTTACATGTGCCTCCTCATAGCTACCTCTTCTGGGGTTATTAATTTCTTTAAAAAGATGAGATGATCAACTGGTTTTTTTGCCTATTTTGAGATCTCTTCAAGAGCACTAACCTCTTTATTTACCATTTTTATGCCTTTATCTTTCCAAGAATTTTGTCTATTTCGCACCGACTGGTCGGCCTAACTTATGGCATTCTTATATTCATTCAGTGAATGTGATTCTAAATTATCATCTTTAATAATTTCAACTGCTATAGCAAACAAAGACATATATATCATCAATCACTTGTTTATGATCCCACAATATTTTTTGTATATATGCATGCATAATTTGTGGCAATGACTTCATTTTCATGCAAGTGCTTTAGGCTCTTCTAGAGCATATTATTTTTCTCTTTCGAAAAACTGATCTTTTGAATCTATAAGTCTGTCACGCTTCAACGTGTCTTTGTTGATTCACTAGCCAATGTAATGATAGTTTTTTCAATTGGAACATCAATTTGAGCTAGAATATTTACATCTTAAATATGTGATCTTTCACTTTTGTTGTATCAATAATTGCATCTGGTAACTGATGCACAATTCTTTGAAGATGAGTGATCTTTTGTACTTCAATATCACATTGAGTGTGTCAAAATGAGACAAAGAAGCTTTTCACAAAATTTTCCGTCTTTTTACCAATAATTGATTTCCTCCCCCTCACGACGGGAATATTGTCTCATTATAATGATAGAATACAAATCGTATGGTAAAAACATCATTATCACTCGACGAAAAAAACTTCTGGTTCTTTGTAATTGAATATTCAACTGTTTGAAGCATCGTTATGTACCTCATGGTCATATAATATTTGCTCTCCAGGAGCCTTTAATCAAATTTAGTACTAGAAATAGTACTAACATTTGAATTAACTAATATTAAACTCAAAATAATAAGACAAATATAAAAATTAAAAAAAGGGATTTCGGATAACAAATAAATTTTTAAAAATATAGATACATAAATGACAAAAGTTTGATCATATATCAGGTACGTGACCATGTTTTTCAGCACCCCGGAACAACAATCATTTTCTTTGAATTTTAGGGGTCGGTTTTGCAAATTTATTTCCTTTATTTTGTTTTGTATAATAGCAACCCACTTCTGATGGTTTAAGATATTTTACAATCTCTATGATTGCTATGTTTTCAAATGTGTAAAACATGATCTCATAAACTTTCATGGATAAAATAAATAAATTTAGAAAAAAAGCATTTGCGTCATGCAGGGATGTTGAGCCATTGGATTTGTATATATATATGATTTTTCATCAAAATTTCGTTGTTCAGCAACGATAATACATGAAATTGATAAATAATTATTGCTTTCTCTATTACTACTGGTGGAGCACGTATCTGAAGCATAATGGACAGTGAACATTTCATGATGAGGTATTTCTTTCTAAATCTTCTTATTACAGTGTTGAAAACTCATCATAACTTTTACATGTTCCTGCTGGGATATATGTACCATAATAATAATATTATTATAATCCTTCGAGAACCCAAAAAAATAAAAATCATCTGTATTGTCCTATAGGGACCCAAATAACCATAATTTTTATATAATCCTTCAAGGATATGAAATTGTATGTAGTCCTTCATGGACACGTTAATCGTATCTTTTATATGATCCTTCATTGGTTCATTATATCAGAATTTTTGTATATTATGTATGGACATATTTTTCACATGATCCTTCAAGGATCCATGTTATCATACTTTTTTTTTTTTTTTATGGTCCTTAAAAGATCTCAAAAAAAATTTCATACCTTTTGTATGGTTTATAGGACATTTTTATTCATAACTTTTGCATGGTCCTTCAGGGATCCATGTACTCATAATTTTTTTCCATTGAAATAAGAAATGATGATTAACTATGTTTACATAATTCAACATGGTATGATGTCCCAATAAACATGTTATGCAAGCTTATATAACAAAAATAATAAAAACTATAGCCCATGTTATTAGAAGAAAAGAAAAGCATATTTTGCTCATAGCTATACATAGAAGCCGAATTAAATTAATTAGACAATAATTGTGGCAGGTGAGCATTATATCATGATAATTGGATTTGAACACATCTCACAAAGTATTAAATATTTTATAATTCAATGTGTTAAGGGTACATCCTTTTCATACCAACAAGGGAGAAGTGTATAGTTCATATTAGCATAAAAATGAAAGTTGCAAATTAAAAAAATTGTCTTATTCAAAAATATAGCTTACACATTAATTATAATTTGTATCACTACATCTACATCAATATTGTAATGCATATTACATGGATAATATACAATTGTATTTAATTATTAAAGGCATGACTTTCATGTTATTGTAAACCATAATCAGAAATGAAAAATGATACTATGTATAATGAGCCATATGCATGGGTTACATATTCAACACGGGTGTTAATAGTTTAACAATTTATATGAAATTCAGCTTCATTTTTTAATTTAAATAACGATTTCAATCATGATACTAGATATTATTAGTTAATACACAATTTCATATATTAACGGCTCGGGCTCGGCTCGGTTTGAGCTCGTTCAATTAAATAAATGAACAAGCTTGAACAATTTTAAAAGCTCGGTTAGGCTCGGAAACTGGATCGAACTTCATTTTATGTTCAAACTCGACTTGTTTGTGTTATAAAAACTTAGTTGAAGCTCGACTAAACTCCTTTATAAAATCAGAATATTAAATTAATACAAAGTTATGCTTGTTTAGGCTCATTAAATTGATTTATTTAGACTAAAATTTATTTTCAATCCCTAAAAACTCTAAAATAAAAAAGAATGTTAGGTTCGTTGAAGCTCGTGAACTCGACTAGGCTCGTTTATAAACGAGCCGAGCTTGAACATGTCAAAGCTCGGCTTGTTTACCACCCCTATATTCATATGCATGGATATACAACTCCCCTATATGCATGTATTTACAACAAAGATGATAAAATCAAATATTAAATAAGACATTATATTAAAATATTGTTTTTATTCATAAAATCTAACATGTGTGCATAGCATTCTTCACATTATGATGGAAAGTACTCCAGTCCTGTAAAAATAAAATAAAATAGATACAATTGTTAGCTAGGTTAATAGATAACTATTATTAGAAAAGAGAAATTGAAATTGATACACATTTCATTGTATTTATAAATTGTATACCCATTGTTATAATCACTCTGTCCAATCATTCAACTGCATTGGATAGCCGAAGTCTTTGTACATCCGAAATTTTTTGAAGAATACATATTTTGGACGGACTTGGCAAAAAAATAAATCAGGGTACATCTATCTTTTCACATATTATTAATTCAAATTAAATGGAATCTTAATCTCACCCTCAAATTTAGACAAAGTATCACAAATATATATAACACGCTCCCACCGAGGCGACCGACCCAATGCACGACACATGTATGTTTTAAAAAATAATGTTAATTAATTGAAATAAGAAAATGATTCACAAGACTCATTTCATAAGCCCCTCGTAAGTCGAATGAGGTGGCATAGATTGAATTATGGATTATATCTCTAAGTGAGTTTTGGTAACTTCACACTTTAATTAATGGTGGATGGTTGGGGGCACTCAATTGTATTTTTTTTCCTTTTTAACTCATCACAATTAAATGGTGGTTGAGGGAGACATTCAATTATGTTTTTTTCCTTTTTTTGACTTATCATAATTAAATCGTGGTTGAAGGAGGCATTCAATTGTGTTTTTTTTTCTTTTTTGACTCATCACAAGTAATTCGTGCTTTCATTATTGAATAATCTGCTTCATTGTCGTGGTAACATTTCAGAAATTTTTTTGTAGAGTTTGTTGAACATCGGATTTAATATTTTGGACGTCTTTTTAGTCTTATCTGATCAAAAAAAATAATTGATCAATTTGACTTCCATTGAAATGTTTGTCGATTCAATGTAGTGTTTATTTATTGTATGTTTTTTCAATTATTTCATTTTATGTTAATTCTTGTTGTTTTTTATGTTAAACGTGGTATCTATACAGCATATCAGTTGTTTAACATTTGATGTTGAAGTTTGAATCTGTAATGTTGTTGTTTAATATTTAAATGTCAGTTACATATTCATATTTTTATTAGACTTATATGCATTATTTTTCAAAAGATAGTTATATTCCAAATTAATCTGTATATTTATACATTTTTTTTGTAAGTTAGTTACATTTATGAATGTAACTAATTTGTTATATAAATATGTTGTAAAAATTATTTACATTCACAAATGTAACTAACCTTTTGAGTAATTGATCGATTTTGCTGTCATTTTCAATGTCTATCGATTCAGGCATGACTTTTGTTATTGTTTGTTTTTGCATTTATTATAATTTTTTTCTTGAATTTGTTGTTTGATAATAAATATGACAGTATTTGATCTGACCTTTGTTTACAATTTTTTGTTTGAATATGATGTTTGATATTAAATATAATTTTTGGAGGATTTTATAGAGTTTTGATGTTATATTGGCATATGATTGTGTTACATTTTCAAATTAATATGAATATTTATGCATTATATTTTGTATGTCAGTTATATTTTTGAAATATACAACTGATGTTTACATGTCTTAAATAATAAAATTAAGTTAATTAAACTATTTGTGCAATATATTTTGAAACTAAGTTACATTCACAAAATATAACTTACTTTTTTATTTGATCTTAGTGTTTTGCTAAAAATCAGTTACATTTATCAAAAAGTCAATATGAAGGTAAAAAAATTTGGAATTAGGAGGAGTGAAAAGGTAATCGAACCACCTCGCATATGATAGAGAGCGACGAAAGAATCTATGGGTGATGACGCCTTTCGTCAAAGATGAGCAGGTCAGCCGGAATGATTTTTTAAGTTATTTAATTTTAAAAAAAAATGGTTACTAATTTTTGGGATGTATTAACAGAAGAGAAACCAACACGTGGACATGTGATTTAAGTATGGGTAATTCTGTACTTTGCTTTTTTATTTTTTTTGAAAGTCAACTAGATGACCAATAAAAATTTGACACCTCATGGGGCCTACGAGTGGGGCTTATACAATGGGGCCTGTGTAGCAGAGCTCATTGAAATATACAACAAAATTTCATATACCTTCCACATGATCAATAGTTCAACCATCTAAATTTGTATGCTCCATTTGGATGGGGAATAAAGAGGGGGAATAGATGGGATAAAGGGGAATAGGGTAAAAAAGTTGTTTGGGTGGATGATATAGCTATGGAGAATTATGTGAGTATAAGTTGATATTTGTATTCCAAGTCCCCTAATGGAATAGTGTTATTTATCTACTGATATAAGATGATTCACCTATTAAATCACATGTCATCACATCAAATCACTTGTTATCACCTCTATACATCAATAGGATTATATGTCAAATCAACTTTTTACACCTTATTTATATTTTATTCTTTATCAACCAAACACTACAACCTTTATTAATATGTTTCCAACAAGAATAACTGAAAACACAACCAAATAGAAAATCACATATTCCATTGATAAAGTCAACAATTCCGGGAATAAGTATAAACCTCATAATAGCTTATGTCTCTATCTAAACACGTCATTAAGAGTATTTTCAATGGATAGATTAACTAACATGTTAGTGTCATATTATTACATAACATGTAAAAAATGTTGCTCCAATGAAGATATTAATAGAGAGCAAAATGTGGATCCAACGTGTCAGGTGTTATCTTTCAAACTAACTGTGGCTAGTGTTTTAGCTAGTCAAATGTGGGCCCCATATGATAATTCTCCTTACATAATTAAAAAAAGGGAGTTACTACCTGGGCCCAGAAATTAAGCCCCATTTGTGAGCCCCAATATGTGGCACTCTCCTATTAGTTCCTATTTGACTTTTTTTAACCAACAAAATGACAATGACAAAACTACCCTTCTTATAATTTTAAAAATTGGTTCTAACTAACTAATATCCTAATTAAACCTTGTAACTGAATCCACAAAAGGTGGCACCATTAAATCATCTCCCTAACATAACATATTTTAAAAAAATCTGAAACACGTGGTGAAAAAAAAGAACATCAATCACATATTATCAATTAAGATACAATAATTTATTTGAAAATCCAAATAAACAAATATGGTTTACATGGAACTACACAAAAAATTCATAATTTTTTTTAAAATGCCAACAATAAACAATTAAATATTAATCAATTATACATTAATCAAATCCATAAAAATAAAAATAACAATTTTCAAAAATGGGCTGTAATTCAAATTCAGATACAGGTGTATCTGGAATTTGAATTAACAAATACCTTTAAAAAATCGACTGGAATTCAAATTCAAATACAGGTGTATCTGAAATTTGAAATAACAAATACACATTTCATAGAAGTTAATGTGCACTGTATTTGAAAATATTGAATCTGAATGAGTTGAATAATGCTGATATAAAACTAAAAAATATGATGAATAACACATTATGCCAAATTATACACAAACACACAATCATAAACGATTGTACATATCAAACTTGGTGCACAACAATGCATGTAAATCAATATACATGTCATGTATTTAAATTTAAAATAAAATTCAGATTCAATACATGTATATGATGATTCAAAGGAATGACGAAAAATTAAAATCAAAATCAAAATAATATATTCAGATCGAAAAAAACTAGTATGAATGGATCGCCATTGTTTGCACCAAAGGAATGACGAAAAATCGAAATCAAAATCAAAATAATATATTCAGATCGAAAAAGAACTAGCCTGAATGGATCACCATTTTTTGCACTAAAAACTAGTTACAAAAAAACTAAATGAATAAAAATTCTTCTCTTCTCCACTGATCGAATTGAAACAAAATAAAAACAAATGGAATCCCCCAAAACAAAGAATCGACTTTATTTTCTTCTATTCCTCTAATCAATTTAAATCAATTAATGTATTCAGTATACACAATTGCTTTCAATTGAATTAATTGTTTCCATAAAAAGAAATAACAAGGAAATTATGGTTTGACCTCCATTAATTAAGGGGACAGTTACGATATTGAGATCGGTTATAATATATAAGATAAAAAGGTGAATATAACATAAAATGATATATTGGGGAATTCAATTTTGTCACCTCATGGGGTTTGGGATGGGGTTTACCAATTGGGGCAAAAAAATCATTATTGTTAAAAATAATACATTTGGAAGGTCATTATTTTTGGCATGACCATTATAAGACAATCAAATCGTTTCGATTAAAATTTCAACGTCACATTTAGAATCTTTTAATTATTTAGGTTTTTAATTGCCATAATTGTAGGTAAAAAAAAAGCTAGCATCTTTCATACCCGATCCTAATCAATTCATTTTATTGTGGAGCTCGAGATTTTTAAAATTTGAAAACACAAGACACACACCACTAAAGCAGAACAGCAGATTGCAAGGAAGACTCCATTTCAACAATGGGTGTGACTGGTCCCACAATGTCTATAATGTTGTGTATGTTAATCCTTCATGGGTTTGTTGTACACCACAAAGTCATGGCCAAACTACACATTCACGATTTCACTGTAAGCACCCAACCGAAACTCCTCATTGAGATCATTAGTTTGTGATGCATTCCTTCACTTGATTCATGAAAAAAAAAATTGGTGGGTAAACTTTTTTTTTTCATGATTAAAACTTGTACTCCAACCAAGGGATCACTAAGTGAAAAATGGTACATGATCTATCAATCTGTTGATTAATGATATTTGCACTGTATTTTTAGGTGGGATTGACATCATACACTCGGCTCTGCAAGACGAAGAACATATTAACTGTCAATGGCAGATATCCGGGTCCAACTATACATGTTCACAAAGGTGATACCGCCTTCATCAAGGTCTTCAACAAAGCTAGATACAACATCACTCTCCACTGGTCTTTCTCCATCTCTCTCACTTAAAAACATATTACAATTTTAAAGTAGCATTTAGAAACGATTTGAGATGTTTTCAAAGATTCTAGTTTTGTAGAATTATATATGATCCAAAAAGAGTTCCTTACTTCTTTCGAAGAAGCTGGCATTTAGTCGCACCCTGTCCTTTATTCATTCCACCCTGGAAAAAATTCAGGGTGGGATGAATTACTGGGAAAATGAGAGAGTGAGAGAGAGAAGGAGAGAGTCAAATGAAGAAAGAACCCTCTGACGAAAGCATAAAATTATTTCTAATTACTAAAAAGCAATTTTTCAAAAGTCTAATAAAAATATGTTCATTATTTTTGAAAGCTGCTTTTAAGTGAAAAAAATTCTTTTTTCAAACTCGTTCCCAATTTGTCCATGTAGTGCATGAGAAGATAGAGAAATTTTTTGCAGGCATGGCGTGAGACAGCTGAGGAATCCATGGTCGGATGGTCCGGATTACATAACGCAGTGTCCGATCCAGCCTGGAAGGAACTACACATACAGGGTTAAGTTCACCAGAGAGGAAGGGACCCTGTGGTGGCACGCCCATAACGACTGGGCGCGAGCCACGGTTCATGGAGCCATCATCGTTATCCCAAGCGCGGCACATTGTATCCGTTCCCAAAGCCTCGTGCGGAGATACCGATCATACTCGGTGCGAAATCCATTCTCTAATTCTGATAACAACCAAGAATTAGTACTAAAATTGGAAGAATTATACGTTCAATTTAAACTTTTGCAGGTGAATGGTGGAAAGCAAAGGTGATGAACTTAGGGAACGAAGCGAACAAAACAGGTGGCGAGCCGAGGATATCAGACGCCTACACCATAAACGGGCAGCCTGGTCATCTCTACCCATGCTCAAGAGCAGGTTAAACATTTTCTCATAATCTTGCATACTAAACATGTGTGATTGTGCAATATATATAGTAACAAGATAATCTGAATTTTGTCAAATATAATGTTTCAAATATACTTTGATTAGATACCTCACATACTTGTTAGTTGTATGTATTTTTGTTAATGGAATTGTACCTTTAGCATAGTTAGAACCTAATATTCATTTAATTTGAATAATTTATCACGTGTTTCCTAATTTAAAAATCTAATACTAATTATCAACGTTATTTGCATCCAACTAAGAATTTTTTACATATATTTTTTCATCATAATATTAACAAAATACATCAAAAAAATAGTATCCTTATTGTCATAAGTTTATCGCATTCATCTTATATGATTTAAGAATGAACACATATCATATTGAATGAAACGCTTAGGAAACATCTATCATACATATAAACTTGGTGACTGTGATTGTGAGAGGTCAGTCTCAACCAGATCCATCTCAACACGGGATGAGATCAGATTTTCTCCATCTCCCTATCACAATCTCATATACTAATTCAAACTCTTGTACTCATACAAGCTAGCTTTTCCTTTCCATGACAGACACTTTCAGAATGAACGTCGAACACGGCCAAACCTATCTCCTACGCGTAATCAACGCCGTCATGGACGAAGAGCTCTTCTTCTCCATAGCCCAACACAACATAACCCTAGTCGGCACCGACGGCGCCTACACAAAACCACTGACAAGCGACTACATCATGATCACACCAGGGCAGACCATGGACCTCCTCTTGGAGGCCAACCAGCCTCCCAACCTCTACTTCATGGCCTCCAGAGCCTACTCGAGCGGCTTCGGCGTCGGCTTCGACCGAACCACCACAACAGCCATTCTTCACTACATAAACACCTCCCATGAATCCACTTCACCTCCTCCATTGCCCTCTCTCCCCCCATTCAACGACACGGACTCGGCCACCGCATTCACCACCCGAATCCGAAGCCTCGCAAACAAAAACCACCCCGTGCACGTCCCCATGCACGTAGACGAGCATCTGCTGTTCACCTTCTCAGTGAACCTCCTCAACTGCAGCGGCACCACCCCATGCGCCGGCCCGTTCGGGAGGCGGTTCTCCGCCAGCGTGAACAACGTGAGTTTCGTGACACCCGCGGTGGTCGACGTCCTCCGGTCGTACTACCTCGGCATAGGCGGAGTTTTCGATGGGGACTTCCCCGACAAGCCGCCGATGGAGTTCAATTACACAGGGGAGGACCTGCCGGAGAGCCTCCTGACGCCGGATTTCGGGACGAAGGCGAAGGTGTTGGAGTATGGGACGAGTGTGGAGATTGTGTTGCAGGGGACTAATGTGTTGGCCGGGGACAATCATCCTGTGCACCTTCATGGGTACAGTTTTTACACGGTTGGGTGGGGTTTTGGGAACTTCGACGCCGAGAGGGACCCGTTGAGGTACAACCTCGTCGATCCACCGGAGCAGAACACCGTGGCTGTTCCGAAGAACGGGTGGGCTGCCATTCGTTTTAGGGCTGATAATCCAGGTGAGTTTTTATTAATAGGTTATATGTTATACATGATATATATGTATGGATGTTGGTTTTTTACCTTGTTCATGGATATGGAAATTCTTTGGGGCATAATCAATCTAAGAATTTTAAATTCTCAATCAATTTGGAATCTAAGTAATCATCAATTCCCTTACCCATTATGTGTAATCAGGATTGTATCCAAACTGTGATGAGTAATCTCCCACAAATTTTAAGGGTATCAAGTGATTAAATGATCCATTCTAAAAAATCATTCACTTGTGGTTAATTTTAAACATGCAAAGGGTCAAGTAGTCGTACAAAACAAATAGTGGATTTTTTTTTGAATCAATTTAATTGATCATTAGTTTGTTTTATTTATAAGAAGCTGAATTATTGAAAGAGACATGCACTTGATGAAGGTAACACTATATTTGACAGTAAATTTTTATATACTGACCCATCAATTTATATATATATATATATATATATATATATATAGAGGGCCGATTACATGCGGCGAACGGCGGGTGCGGCAGCGATCACGGGCCGTCGATCACGGGTCCATCACATCTAACGGTCGGATGCGATTCACATCGATCGTCGGATGCGATAGACCCATGATCGAAGGACCCGTGTTGCGGCCGCACCCGCCGTTCGCCGTACCTAATCGCTTCAATAGATATATATATATACACTGCTATCTGTTGAAGTACTATATTGTAAGACCTCCATTGAGTTTTTATAACCATGTTATATACTGCATGCAGTACTAGTATATATGACTGAAATTTTGTTTGAGATTTTGTTAGTTGACATATGCTGGCGTAACTTCTTTTTTTCTTATTTATAAAAGATATCTTTTGAGGAAATGCTAATAGATTTGAAAGGTGGACAAGTGAGTACTCTGTGGAATGAAAGAATTTTGTGATGAGTAACCCATCATCAATTGAAAAAACAAAGCATGCATAGAATCTTTAACAAACCTATGCATGAGGTAGCTAGGTATGGGGGATTAGAACTTGAGTCCCATATACGCATGGCTATGGCTAAAGTTTATAAAAACTTAAGAGCTAGTTTGATAAGGGGTTAATGTTTTAAGGATAAATTGTTCTAATCTTGAGAGATAAAAAGTCAATCAATTTTGTGGATATTTAAATTTATTAAGATTGAGATAAAAAGGTAAATTTATTAAAATTGAGATAAAAAAGGGAGATAACTATTATTCCAGCCTTTAAGTTGAACAAGATATTCTCATTTTCATTTCAAAATTGGAACAACTATCTGCAGTTTATCTAGATTATTTTTTATACCAAATAGAGATAAGTTGTTCTCCCACTCACATATCATCATATATAATTATCATTCTCATCACTTATCTCCTCGCCAAACCAGCCTAATTATTTGGAACATATTATTTGATATTGAGTTTGCAGGAGCTGAAACAGTGTGACAATTAGTTAACATGGGGCTAAGAATGCTATTTTTGATAATCAAAAGTATCTAGTTAAAAATTAAAACAATCTTTTCTGCCATTTGATCAATCAGCCATAATTTTTGGGAGTGAAAGCTCATATTCAATACCCATTGCTCATAATTGATCATCTGTGACTAATTGGACCGTGCATTTGCATCTGTATCCCAATGTAGCACCTGCAGAAACATCACTAGCAAAAGATAATCGACATCATTTTGTCAAATATCCATCATTATCTAACTTTTTTTCCGGCTCAATGCGATTGAATTTATTGTTAAGCGCGTCTACGTTTACTGTTGCAGGTGTTTGGCTCATGCATTGTCATTTAGAGCGCCATCAGAGCTGGGGCATGAACATGTTGTTCATAGTAAAGAATGGGTCAAGCAGGAAGTCTTGCTTGTTCCCTCCCCCTCCAGACTTGCCTGCTTGTTGAAGAAAGATCCGAAAAGACTTCGATCCTTTGCTTCTGTGCGCATGCATATTGTAACCTTTCCTTATTGATTTGTATCGATTTGTATCCGAATATTAAAATTAATATTGATTTGTATCCGAATCTGAAAGTTAAGAAATGGATATTAACGTATCCGATCCGTATCCGTCTGATTCACAGGCTTATTTGAGGCCTATAAAAATACCTATATCAATGTTGTTGGTTATAAATTATGTAATCTTCTCTTTAGTTGTTTTGTGAAGCATTTCAGCTCTCCACAACTTGCATTTTGTTTATATCACAATTAAGTATTGACGCTTGAGCACACACACGTCTTGCTATCACATCTAACTAATTTCTTCTATGGTTTTACTTGATTGCTTTGATGACTTCGATTGTCCCTGCGAATGTGAACACAAACTAGATGTTAATGACTTGGAAGAACATGTGGGGTTTTTATATTACTATTGAAGGACTTCCAAATTAAAGAACAATATTAGTACACTTTCTTCCCAGTATAATATATTTTGAAGTAATGAACAATGTTGGTCATACATTGTTAGTTAATTCAATAGAATAACAAAGTGTTGTTGGAAAAAACTGATAAAGATGTTTTAATTAATCCATAAAATATAATGTACTGTATTAGAAAGACAGCTTAGAAGATTGGTGACAGATTATAAGACACAGTGGAATATGTCATGCCAGTCAAAGACATAATTCTAAAGATATGCAATCTGTTATCTTGTTTGAAAATCAGATATCCAATCCGTTTGACGACCTTCAATAGATTCCCATATTTTCTAAAGCATGGTTTCCTTTAAATTTCCAATGGGGTCGAATCTTAACTGTAACATTTTATTATGTTATTCGATTGAGAATATAATGCCAACATCGGTTGAAGATCTTGTTATGGATATTGCTAGGCAATGCAAAGATCTATGGGTTTTATGGAGACCAAATCTGCCTTTTTTAGATATTTTATAAAACACCCATTACTTTTTAGGATAAAGATTGGAGTAAGAAAAACGAAAAAATATTCTATCTCCTTCGAATTCCCCAGTGTAAAATTTTTAAATTGGATTAGTGGAGAATACTTATTTTAGGGGAGGCATTAAGTTATATAGCATACATGTTACCATGTTAGTAATGGAGAATAGCAACTAGGTTTTTAAAACAAAAAAAACCCAACCACATCGCACTTTAAATCTTCCATAAAAGATCATATTCACATACAATCTATACGCACAAATTTATGCATATTAAAATTTTGGGAATCATCGTTGTGCTTTGTCGTAGATATTTTTAGCTGATTGAAGAGCAATTTGTGCAAAAAATTTCATATTATTTTCTTTAAAGATAAGTGGTAGAGAATAAATGGATATGGGTTTTTAATTTTTTAAAATAATAAATTACCAATTATTTATGTTTGGACAACCTATGAGAGATGTGCTATTGTCATGTGATATGATGCGTGTAGGAATGTTAGGTAAATAACATTTTAAAATGACTTGTAAGAGTATTTTAATCCATTTATATGGATATTATTTCAATCATCTATTATCTTCGAATTACACTATTGGAGATTGTGTAATATTTAATTAACATAATAGCTAGATTTTATTCTAACAAAAAGATATCTTTTGGGACTCATCAAGTATTGTCTAATTAATGTATTTATGTTGTTTTGTTAGGACAAGTACCAGGGTCAAATGCCAATACTTGTGTTATATTATACACGTACGCCTGTGAATCATAAAGACAACCTAATGAGAATAAAATAAATGCAAAACAAATAGAATAGTTTACTAGCTAGCTGGAATTCTTGTATATATTTAAATTCCTGAATAATAAAAACGATTATTGTCTTTGGTATCATTGTGATATCTTATCAACAATAAGATTGTCAGATTTGTCTTTGAAATTATAAGATATATTGTAGCTTTTAATATTAAGATTCTTTGATAACATTGTGATATCTTACAAACAATAATATCTTTAAATTCATGAATAATACCAGTGGTCGCCTTTGATATCCATACCTTACTAACAAAAGAACTTTCCGAGGGACCCTATAAGTTCATAACAAAGCAATATCTACAAAACAAAAATAATGGTTTAGCAACCGAACATTCTATATATTTTAGATGAAGCCCCTATAGTCTACACAAATATATTCTTCATCACTTCCAACAAAATAATAACAACAATAATAATAAAGATTACAAGCTGAGCTGGTATCACTTATTCTCCCATCTCACTCAACATTATTAGGGCACGCATTTAGTAGAGGAAAAGGCATGGGAAGGGTGAATCTCATAATACTGCCAGCATAATTAAAACAGCAGATATTCCAATGTTGTGCCATTGCCCTACCATCCTTTTTTTTCTTTGTTTTTATAATGGAGGAGTAGAAGAAATTCAGTGCAACAGGAGAGACCAAAACCCTAGATCGGTCGGTGCCCATGCATGAAGAGTAGTCGTCGGTGTGTTTTTAACAGTTCTGTTTAATTTTGATTTTTTTTTAGTTTCATTAGTTAGAGAAGAGCAGATGAAGACAGACAACAGTTTTTCTTGGAAAACGTTACGAGAACATCAATGTAAGAGACATACGTGAAACAAAGACTGGGTGCTATCTGAATTATTATTATTTTTTAAATGGGGACCATGAGAAGAAAACAAAAGGACTGGTTGTCTTTTACATGTTCTGTCTTTTTGTTCTTTTGCTTGTTCAGCGAACCAGCCAACTCTTTCAAAAAAAAATTTCTTTATTATTTTTGAGAAGAGACCGCAAGTACAAGGGCCTTTCGGCGGACTGTTTTAATTTTGTGAACTGCATTATTAATTTGTTGCATTTTCACTGCCTACATATAACACATCTTCACGTTTTATATATATACTTTTTGAGGTAATTCGAGGCAAATTTAGGTCACACCATATAAACAGTTTGACATTTTTTTCAGGATGACCATCTTCACATTTTATATACTTTTTAGAGATAATTCATACACATTGTTATATTCATTTCCATTTTTTTATCTCCGGGATTGCCTAGCTACTTCTTGCAAAACACTATAATACCTTAAAAACCTTGTAAGTTCATGCTTCGCTTAGCCTCTATTTGCATTCATATACTAAAATATATTTCATTTTAAAAGAAAATGTCAGTATTAAGTTTTAAACAAAATAAATAAACTAACATAAAATATGGAAATAATAGATCAACAATTTATTATTATAAATTATTTAAAATATATGTCATATGTGGGTATCTAATCCCGCTGGAGATGCTCTTTTAAAGTTCACGAGTCAAACTTTGGTAAACCTTGAAAAACGGGACATGTCCTTAAATAGAACAAAATAAAAGTACGGGTGAACGAAAAGCCCATTAATTCATATAACCTCATAAAAACATATATATATATATCCAAATAGCCCCCTATAAATATTCTGTAAATAATTTGTTTAATTAATTCTGGTTTGAAAAATAATATACCAAAAACTTACTACAATGTTAAAATGTAAAAGATTATTTATAAATGATATTTTTCTCACGTCTAACAATTTGTGAGGGATTTTTTAGTATATTGTGTTTTTAGTTTGAATTAATAAAATAGAATATTTATATAATATTCCTCATATGATAACAAAAATTCAACTCGGAGGTTATTTAGATTTAATAAATGTTTTCAGGGGTTTATATGGATTTTAGAAAAATCCAGGGGGTTATATGAATGTAAGACAATTTCCAGGGAGTTATCTGAATGTTTGCCTATATTCTATTATTGGTCAATGCACGAGTCAAACAACCAATCTTCTGCAGCTCGGGTGGTCCCACCTGTCCCGTCCAGACCCCCCCCTCCTCTCTCTCTCCCTCTCTCTCTACTTTCTTCTTCTTCTTGAAAGTCTTCACCGTTTACGCGTAGACTTAAGAAAGGTTGCGTTGAAATGTCATTTTTTATAAAGAAAAAACTTTGGTCGGGTGTTGAAAAGGCAACTGATGTTTGATATTCTATTTCTTATTCGTCTATTATGGTTTATATTGTCTCATGTTGCACTCTAAAGCAGTAATGAAAGCTGGCAAGTTCATCAACTTTGTTTCTTTTGAATCTTTGACAGCTGTTTAGATTGAGTTCATCGAGGTTTCCTTTGAATTGCTCTTTTGCTCATGGTGCCACTGGTCTTCTATGTCTCGACGCAAAAAGAAATTTCATTGGAGCCCATATATATATACATATATGATCATTTAAAATGTTTGAAAAGTTGGTAAGATTGGTATAGCTAACAAAGTTGTCCAATTAAAGTGAAACACACAAAAACAGAGAGATCCTATCAAACTAATTATAATTAAGCATATATATATATATATGTACAAGTCCGCATCACAGCTCACACAATGCAAAAAAGGAGTCGTACGCGCTTGTTAGGTCCAATGTGTTTCAGTAAAAAAAATGGTTAAGCTGTCGGTTTAAAGGGTCACCCTCCTTGAAAAGTCGAGGGAAAGTGATTGGCTTTTTAATCAATCTCATTGTGCATACTATGAGTCGGTGATAATTAGGACCCCGAAGACCACTGACTTTTTTTCTTTTTTTCTTTATTCATCTTTTTTTTTTTTGTTGAATTCTGAGTTTCAAAATCACAAAGAAAATGTGGAATTAAAAATACACTTTTC
The DNA here is from genome assembly GCA_030737845.1 of Acorus calamus. Lineage (NCBI taxonomy): Eukaryota > Viridiplantae > Streptophyta > Magnoliopsida > Acorales > Acoraceae > Acorus > Acorus calamus. Next base: position 7,408,001 of record CM060863.1, on the reverse strand, counting down.
TATGGTTTTTACAAAAGCCTGTTTTAATTTTATATGTATAAATTGTTTAGCATTTTTGAAAAACTGACTTTTGAGGGAGGGAGAGATGATGATGAGAGAGAGATTTGAGGAGATAAGAAATTTTAAGCTTAATTTGATAAATAAGATAAACTATTTCATTATTTAATTTAAAATATTTAACACATCTCACCATCCATTTTTTTATTCCATTATTGATCACATGACTTTCCTTGAAGGAGGTTCTAGGCAAATGGCCTTGGTAGCTTTTGTCCAGGACCAACTCCTGGACTATTAGATCAGATAATCTATCAGGACGTCAATGGTCATTTTGATCATCCAAACTACCGATCATCCAATCGTCAATGGTCGATTGGCTATCTGAACACACCTGTTCACCTTGACCATTATCCATTAAATACCAATCAAGTGATTATCGCCCGTTATTCAGCTCAGGGCAGATGTTATACATTCACGATAGTTGTTCACATTCAGTGGAGATCCCAAAAATTGTGGGTGGTTTGAAGGAAAATGGAATCAAGGGAAACCACAGCTAAAGGAAATAAATAAGAAATTAATGGTGTAATCATCATAATTGATGAAACTCAAAATCAAGGAGAAAATCTCTATTTTAAATAATGACAATCATTATAGATAGAATTAAGTAAAAAGAGGTAAACATATGCATAGAGAAAGACAACAAATTTTGATTGATTATTTTTCTCTCCATATAGTCCAATGGATGAAATAATACAATTTTAAAAGCGATCTGAATAACAATACATGCTGGCTTATTGTCACCTATTATAACAGGTAGATTTGATTCAATCTCTATTCAGCTTATCCCTAAATAGAGGCTTGGGAAATTGACAACATCTTTGTTCCTCTTGTCCCAGGTATTAAAATAGGTCTTCTCTCGATTCAAATATTAAATGTTCTCCTGTAACTTCAAGCACATACATGTTCCATAACTTGAACATGCATGGAGAGTGAAGTACGGTGACCATGGCCTTCATGTGCAGACGTACGTCGTGTATGGATACGTCAAACGCAGACATCTAAAATAGTCTCTCTCTCTCTCTCTTACACACTTTCACTTTGTTGGAAAATCCAAAGTTGCTTCGACGACCAGCCCACAATTCAACCCGGAACACGGCGACACATCATCCTCCGTTTTTAATTCTTAAAGTTATCCTTCCGAGGTCGGTTTGCCCTTTTAAAGCATGCAATTAGGCGCGTATAAGTACATGCTTTTCATTACAAATATATATATTAATTAATAACTCATTTTGACTATGTAATTACCCTTTATTGCTATGATCGGGATTTGGGTCAACAACAAGATTCTCCTAACATGGGAACCTCCTGCTTTTCATTAATTAGTAGTAATTCTTTTCTTTTGAGGTCCAAGGCTTTGTGAAACCATGAACTGATCACGTGATGTATTGGGGTTGAATCTACAAGGGACATGACTGCATTATTTTTTGGTTATTTATTAGTTTTTATACAGAGAACTTTCATCTCACCAATTCGTTTAGCAACATTAAAACTGAATGAAAAACGATCAATAATAACACGACACGTGTACACCATTTCAACCTCTAGGTTAACTAGAACTAACATTAATGATCAAGCACGATGTAATAATATATTAATCAATAATTAATTATAGTGAAGTTCTTAAAAAAAATGAAACAAATTTTGAAAAAAACTATTTTCACAGCTCTTGATATTCTCAAGTCTTTTTATAACTTCATTTTAAAGTCCTGACAAATGATATATAATTGATTTTTATGGTTTTAGAAACTGCAGATTTAATTTAAAAGTTGTAGTCCATTATATTCAATCAGTAGCTTTAAGTCTTTAAATATTTTTAAACGCTAAACTCGTCTAACTAACTGGTTAAGTCTAGTTTGTTTTTGACATGCATTGCACATGAGGAGGAAGAGAATAATATTCAAATACAATATTACACCACCCCATAAATGATGTACAAACTATATATATAAGTTCTATCTAAATGCAAATGCATTTTCAATTTCTTGATCTTTGCCTCTCTTGGGGTTCAAACTTATTAATCAAACATATTGTAGTGGACGTGATTGACCTCGATTCGCTTGACATTCCAACTTCCATGGTTCATTGTAACTGTCCATAATTATATAAACACAATGATGGATTTGCTTGTTAACAAACTTTTCCTGGTTCAATGTAACGAGATTAACTAACTTTAAATTTTTCCAAGGTTCAGTGTAACCATCCCAACAATGGGACAATAGATAAAAATATGATGAGTGCTCTTACACTCCGTTAAAAAATTCGAATATATCTCAGACTCCACGTCAGACTGTCGATGTAAATTTTTTTTTTAAATGCCACATCAGCTCAAAAAAAAAAGCAATAAAAAAATTTCTCCCAAAAGTTCCCACCCATTTTTTTGGATCTATTACTCTTTCATCCCTCTTTTTTTTATTCATTAAAATCATTTCATTTACTGTTTCTTTCTCTCTCTCAAACTCTGCATCAACCACTACAGACCAGCCACTGAAAGGGGTGATAGAGAGGTACCACATGGAGCTCGACCCTGCTGTCCCTACCACCATCCATTTCAATGCTCATTGACATGAAATCTCAGATCCCCTCAACCCCGTAGTCCGATCCAATGGCGTTGAGCGCCATCAGACTACTATCCATCGATGAGATCTTATTGCAGATGGTGGTCACAACCTGTTTGATGAAATACATGAGTGGAATTGTCAGTGTTTATGTTGTGTTTGTTTGTTGTAGGTGGATGCACAGACGGCACTGATTGGGGAGATGGAGAACTTATTAGACATGGCAGAGACATTGGAAGTGGAGAAGGAGGAGAGGGTGACGCGGTCTCTATTGGAGCTCCCCGTCTGGGGGTCTCTGAGAGACCCCGTCGCTGCTCTAGCTAATGGTGGTGAACAATTATTCAGATTGATGGAGATTATGATGGGACTTTTGAAGATATGTTGCTATTTTTTAGACAAGTGAAGTTAAATTTTTTTTATCTGTGATTGTTATATATCAATGTTTGCTTTTTTTACGTGTTGACGTTCTTGCTGTTTGAATTTGCGTGTGATACATGGGTTTTGTCATTCCATTGGATATTATTAGAGGATAATAAACATTAATAAGTATATACCTGATCTAAGTAGGTATATATTTGTACAAGAAGGTACATAACTCATTGGATGACAAATAAAGTGCTTGAGACTTGAGACTATAAAAAAATTCTATATAAAGTCGTTCTGCTTTAAATAAAATATGCTTGGATTTAATATTAAACTAAATATCAAGGATAGTCTTGTGTGTAATGCTGAGGTGCTCTCTTAGGCTTTCAAATGCAATGTTTAACGTTCTGAACTTGGCTATTTGTATTAAATGTGAATAAACATTTAACAAATTTTGATGGCACATGCAATATTTAATTGAGCATATACCTCGATAGGTTCATAAACATATAAAGTGATTAGGATTACAACCATACCAACTAAACGAGAAATCTGACATATGGATGATATCACAAATGTAGAAGTGAACAATACGGTTATTTATAAGAAGTTGACTTGTTATTTTCACTTTGGCATGGACATTTCTTCAAGTTCTGTAAGGTGATTTTTACGTTCTGAATTTGACTATTTGTATTAAACGTGAATAAATATTTTTTTAAAATTTTTTAATGGCACATACAATGTTTAAATGAGCATATACCTCTTTAGGTTTATAAACATTTGAAGTGATTGGGATCACAGCCAAAACATGACTGAATAAACATCAACCAAAATTGTATCATTTACTTATTCAAATTTTACAAAATTCATTACCCATGAATCTAGTGGTAATCATAGCACGCATATATGTTGACGTTTTGGCTCTCTTGGTTTGGCTTGGGTTGTTCCTCCTTTCTCCAAGTTTCACTGCACGCTATATCGATCCGATCCAATTGATTTAATATTAAAATATTTGAATTATGAAACCATATGCTAAAAAATTTAAAACATGGAAGAAATTTATTTCATATTAAAATATTTGATTTATGAAACCAATATTGGACGAATAATCCGTAAAGTGTTACATACTAGCCTAATATAAGTATATAGTAGTAAAAAGAAGGTGTATGCTTATGTAGCACGAATGTTAATTTTTAATATAGCATATTTGGATAAATTTTTGAATCGGCAATGTTTATTTTCAAAGATACAAATTTAGATTAATAACAATTGAAATACCAAGTCCTTGAATAAAAGACAGCAATTTATGAAACCATATGCTATCAAAAGAATATAAAAAAACAAAAAATCTCTGTGAAAAATGATTTATGAAACCATATGCTAATGAAAGAAAATAAGGAAAACAAGAATCTCTTTGAAAAATGTTTATTTTTGAAACCATATGCTACAAAGAAAAAAGGAAATAAGGAAAATAAGGAAAAATTGTACCATTTACTTGTTCAGATTTTACAAAATTCATCATCCATAAATTCAACAATAGTTTCACCGCACAATCCAATTATCTTCCCTATTTAAGCATATATGAGTGTTATAAAAGTATATGAATGTGTGGTACGAGTATATACCAGATTATAAAATAATATCTTCTTTTGATTTACATTATGACCACCTATTTTCTTTGTTCCTCTTTTTAGTTGGGGAAGAAGATGATAGTGGAACAACATTGATTGGCACATACATGTGCAGGAGGACCCTTTCGAGTGCAATTATAATTTTCTCCAATGAAGTGATCCAAAATAATAACAACAACAATAAGACCCCCCCAAAAAAATCACAGGTTATGTTTCAAGGCCATCACAAACCGCATTCATCCACAGCTTCGCCTCTGGGTCCACCTCCACGCACGCCATCGCCACGTAGAACACCACCACCACCTCCTTCTTCACCCTCACCTCCCCAAGCAACCCCGGGTCCACCACCTCCGACAACGGCCCTCCTCATTGAGACGGCAGAGGAAGGAGAGGCTGTCGATCTCGGAGGGGAGGTAGTCGGACAGGGAGAGGGAGACGACGCGGAGGGAGCTGGAGAGGTTGGAGCAGGTGACGTTGGACCAGTGGCAGGGGTCGCTGGAGGAGGAGCCCCAGTCGAAGAGGGCGGAGAGGGGGGTCAGAGATGGCAGATTTGAAGGCAAGGAGACTCAGGCCATCGGAGGTGAGGGCGGTGGCGATGACGGTGAAGGGGACGAAGATGAAGTGGTGGTTCTTCATTATCATCGTCTGGTCTACATTGATTTTTTGGGTTATATTTCAAATGCGGTCGAGAAAGTTTGAATTTCAAATTTTGAACCACTCATCGAGGCCTATCTAAATAAACAAATAAATAAAGAAAAAAATGACACGTCACCAAGTCTCGTCATGTCGGATCCTATGTGAAGTCTGAGAAAATGACTGAGAACCGGTGTGAGTGTAACATTTTCCAAATATGATATATGGAATGTCAATAATATTTTATAGATGTGTTTTTTTTTGTTTTAATTAATAGTTCTTTGGAAATTTTAAACACATTTAAAAGAAGGGATTTTTAGTTTTAAGTCTCCGTAAACTATCAAATTTAGCGATCGATCTCTCACTTCTTCATATTTTGGTTTTAGTCCCTACATTTAAATGATATAAATTATTAAGTTTGTTTTTAGTCGCTGTGAGGGACCTATTTTTAAATTATCATTTAAATGTAGGGACTAAAATCAAAATATGAAGAAGTGAGGGATCGATCGCTAAATTCGATAGTTTACAGGGACTTAAAACTAAAATTCCCTTAAAAGAATCATTTGACCCAGATGATTGGACACTGACGTGCAATTGAAGCGTACACATTCAGCTGTGACTTACTGCATCATCAGCATTCACTGAAGGGCAAAGCTATTCCCACTACCTAAGTTATCATTTCCCACTACCCTAAATTACGAAAATGCCATTATTTTTTTATTTTTTTTGTCACCCTTTCCCACTACCCAGTTCGACAGCGTCCAGTCGAAGTGTTCTTCACCGGGACGACAGAGGTCTGTCGAACTGTCTGAATAAGTGTCGACAGAGGCCCAGTCGAAGTGTGTTTCATTAGGACGACAGAGATCCGTCGATCTGTCTGAGCAAGTGTCGACACGGATGTGTCGAACCCTTCAAAACAACACCTTTCTTCTAAGAATCAATCACTTATATAATCATTTAAGTCCTTATGAAAAACAAAAAATGTTATTTAAGTTATTTAAGTCTTTTTGAAAATCATTTATATATATATATATATATATAAGAAACAAAAATATCAAACAAATAATTATTTAGATCAAATAAACAGTAAACATTTCTTACAGACAAAAAATATTATTTTCTTTTCTAAACAAGTGGAGTCTTTTCTAAATAGACTCCATTTGTTTGGAAAAGAAAATAATGTTTTTTTCTATATGAAATGCCTACTGTTTATTTGGTTCAAATAACTCTTTGTTTGATATTTTTATTTTTTAGACTTAAATAAATATATATGTGAATGATTTTTAAAAAGACTTAAATAACTTAAATGACATTTTGTTTTTCATAAAAACTTAAATGATTGTATAAGTGATTGATTCTTAGAAGAAAGTTGTTGTTTTGAAGGGTTCGACACATCCATGTCGACATTTGCTCAGACAGATCGACGGATCTCTGTCGTCCTAGTGAAACACACCGACTGGGCCTTGGTCGACACTTATTCAGACAGTTCGACAGACCTCTGTCATCCCGGTGAAGAACACTTCGATTGAACGCTGTCGAACTGGGTAGTGGGAAAGGGTGACCAAAAAAAAAAAATAATGGCATTTTCGTAATTTAGGGTAGTGGGGAAATTAAGTTGGGTAGTGGGTATATCGGTGCCCTTCACTGAATACGATTCTTGTGGTTTTTTTTTTTTTTTGAAAGTGTTATTATAGCTTCATTTATTGTTTCACGTGTAAATCGGAAATGCATGTTTTTATTTTTTTTAATATACAGTTAATATATATGAAAAATATATTCCTTCATCACGAATTTAATCAATATATTTATAAAAAATATAAATAGTTTCTAACCGATGTAAAATATATATCTTGTTGGATGGTTATTGAGATATATCTATTGTTTGTGGAGCCGTCTCTATTGATATTTATAGTTTTTTAACTCCAATTGCATGTTGCATTATAACAGATGATGTAAATGAAATTTTTATCCTTGGAAGATTGCTTGATTCAAACAAGTCTTCAGAGTGATCAATGTTGCACTAAATATATATTGACTAATTTAGTTGGTCAATATTTTTGAATGTGAATATAATGAAAATGATCAGCTAATATAACAAAGGGCTTTTTATGGTTTCAGGATGTAATGTATGCGACATGACTCAGGATAGAGATAACATTTGAAAACTGATTCTAATAGCTTTTCAATGTTATACTTTTGTAGGAATTATATTTAATCCTTCATAACCTGTTAATTCTTAAACACCCCAACATATCCAATTTTCAAGAAAGCTAAAAACATTTTTAAATAATAAAAAATAGTTTTTCAAAAAAAACAACAAAACCATGCTTTCTGAATAGTTAATTTCAAAAATTATTTTAAGTGAAATAATTAAACTATATATTTTTCAATCAAATTTTAAACGCTACCTATACAAGGGAGTGATTTTTAGGTCCCATTTATTCGGGGAAATTGTTTACTATTATCATATGTCTAATGAATGTTTTATTGACTTTGTCATCTGAAGCACTGATCCACTGTCAATGGTTCTCTCCTATTTGCAAGTATTATATTTTCATTATCAAAATACGTACAAAATAAAATAAAATTAGTTGATATGCAGTTTGACTGAGACCTTCGTGAGGACTGACATTCAAATAATTATTAGGAATTTTTATTTAAAATAAAAAACATATGCATCCATGTAAATTAACATACTATATATTTTATATAAGTTGATGCAAGCTTGGGACCACATGTACATGATCACCTTAAATTATTGTACTAATTAACATAATCTCTTAACCAAAATTTCATCCAATTTGACCATAGATTCTCCTAATATATATTTTCTTTCAGCTACAGCTAAGTAAAAGCCTCAATTTTATAAGTCAATTAAGTATAGAGAATTAACGAGAATGAGAGAGGGAAGAAAAATTATATACACTATATATATTAATGAGTGTTGTTACACACAATCCATTAGGCCGGACACTCAAAGTGGAAATCTTGTAACATGATAATTATCTAACAAGATGAAAATCTTGTTGGAAAATATAATAATAAATTTTTTATTGTTTGATTTACCATAGATAAGTCATTTTTAAAAGATGAATAATATATGGATTACAATTTATAAAAAGTGAAAAAATCATTTGATATGTGATTCTTTTTGTAGAGGGAAATTTTCGCACTATTCTTGGGGGTGTCACATGTTCAGGATAGTCAGGTAAATGCATGGGCAGTGCAACCCGGCTCAGAATGTGACTGAGTACAGGCCATACGAAGAGAACAACCGAGTCCTCTTGTCAAGGAGTCGCACTCGGGGAAACTTACCCGAGGAGCTCTGCTAAGAGAGTACCTAAGCCTGTCAACAGACCGGATACGGAGCGGATATGATCATATCCGTATCCGTATCTGAAATTTTTTTTTATATCTGTATCCGTATCCATATCCGACAGATATTTAAAAAGGGTATCCGTATCCGATCCGAAATTTCGGATACGGATTCGGATAATTATCCGAAATATCCGAAATAAATAAATAAATAATTAAATATAACAAATTTTTATTTAAAGTTAAAAAATTGACTTAAAATTAAAAATTCACAAACACAAGTCCTAACTTTACAACTATTAGAAAGAATAAATAAATAATTAAACATAACAAATTTTCATTTAAAGTTCAAAAATTGACTTAAAATTAAAAATTCACAAACACAAGTCCTAACTTTACAACTATTAGAAAGAATGTGAGTCACTTGATCAAAATCCAATGGTAGATATTAAATGCTAATATTAATATTTTTTAATGCCATCGGATACAGATATTTTTCGGATCGGATAGGGGTATATCCGAATCCGATCCGAAAATTTTCAGATACGGATTATTTTTTCGGATACGGATACGGATTTTTCGGATATCGGATATTTTCTGCATTTTTGGATACGGATTCGGATCGGATGCGGATATTTTTTCGGATAATTGACAGGCTTGAGTACCTTCTCACCAGGGGCAGGACCACTCGATGACCAGACCAACACCGACTCAAGAATGATCAATGCCAGCTGACCAGACTACTCATTCATACGCAACATGACCGTTGAAGCGTTCCCAAGACTAACCATCCCGACTTGGGTTTGAACCCGGTCCTAACCATAATTGGAGGAGGACCACTAACATTGTGCGACTGGGCCAGGGCTGCTTTGCTCCGCCAAATTGGTAGAGACATGCCTTGGCCCCGACACGCCGTTTGCCACTGTTCGTCACGATTGCAGTTAGAGCCAACGAAAGGGTGACACGTGATCATGACACATCATAACAAACCCCCCGTCTCAAATCCTACGAAATCTTCCATGACAGAAGATTCTGGCCGGGACAGAGTGATATCTAGGTGGAAAATGACATGACCACTCACTCGACTAAAAGGGAAAAGGAAAGAGAGAAGGGGGGGGGGGGACATTCACAATTAAGCACTCGAAAAACACTCTAATCTTCTGTTTTTGGAGTCATCTTCTTCATCTAAATCTTTTTCATTCATTCACTCCATTGACTTGAGCGTTGGAGTCTCTTTGACTGGCACCACATCAGTGTCCCTTATGCTCTTTGTGTACAGGATCTCAGATGCGATGATCCAGATCCTCACCCAGAGGTGGACTTTCCATCTGACTACATTTCACCTTTACTTTTGATTTATAAGAATGTGATGACAGATGATTTAATTTAACGTGTAAATCATCCTTATAACAATGGAATAGATTGGATGGAATAATACAAATCATATGAGACATGAAATACTAATAATAAGGCTGCGTTTGGTTGCACAATTACAAAATTGATTTTAGATAAAAGTTGGGTTTAAAATTGATTTTTAAAGAACTGCCTAGCTTTTCACAATGTCTGAAAAACTCATATTTTAAACATTTTTTTTTATAAAAATCTGTTCGCAATTTTTAACTTTAATTTTTTTATTTTAAAAATAGATTTGAAAAAAATAATTTTTCCATAAAAACAGACCATAATTTAGTTTTAGTTATTATGACATACATATGCCCACAATTTTTTTAAAAATAAATATTCCCATTCCCCATGTTTCATCCTATCCCCACTATTTTTCTACCCAACAGAGTACAAAAGTGTTAAATGAATTAACCTTTCTTCAGTCATGTTTTCCATCCCAAGTACTCATGTTTCATCATTCATGAATACTCGAATAATAAATGAGTAGCGAAGAGAAAGAGAAGTAAAGGCTAGCTGGGGTCATACATGCATGCAGTAAATTCACTGAAGAAAAGATATGGGGGTACCATGATAAAAAGCCCCTCCCCTCCCCTACCCTGTAACTGCGCCGCTCTATCAACGCTTAGGATGTCCGTCAGTCAGTCACTCTATCGATATTTACTCTCTCATTTATTTCGCCCCTCTCACTCTTTTTTGCCGTTTCGAATAAAATCCCACCCCATCCCACCCCCCAATGCGTTACTTGCTTCTCAAGCGTTCTTTTTCACTCTCTCTCTCTCTCTCTCAAATAATTAAAAAACAGAAAACACACAACCCCCTTCAATATAACCCCCTCCATCCGCCTTCCGTCAGCCGGTTTAACGATAAAATTAAAAAAATTCATATAACCCTTTATAATCTGATCTAAATTTATATAACTTCTTACAATTTTTATTTTAAAAATGATTACAAGAAATTATACAAATATATGAAAATTGTAGAGGTTACATATATTTAAACAAAGATTACATGAGATTACGTGGAAAAATTAAAAGTTGAGTTCGAAAGTACAAAATTCTATGCCCGGCCTTCTCGTTCACGTGAACTCACACCCCTCCCCCGAATCGCATTAATTCTCATTAATCATTTTCTCCCCCTCTTACCCCTATAAATACCCCCCTCTAACCCCCACTCTCCTCACTCACTCACTTTCTCTGATAACAAAAAATAAGCCTCTCTTTCTTTAGTACTTTCATTTCAATGGAGTTCAACGTTGGTTTGGGTTCCAAAGACACCACCTGGTGGGTCTTCACCCTCCCAGCCTTTTTGGGCGCCGAAACCATCTGTGATGGTTTCATCATAGCCTCTCTTTTCGTCGCTGCAGTCTCCGCTGTTTTCCTTGCGTGGGCTCTCTCCAACGGAGGGTTCGCCTGGAAGAACGGGCGGACCCGTTTCGGGCCCGTCCCGATTCCCGGCCCGAAGGGGCTTCCTTTCTTTGGAAGCCTCTTCTCCCTGACCCGCGGGCTGGCCCACCGAACCCTCGACTCGATGGCTCGTGGGATGGCTGCGACCAAGCTCATGGCCTTCAGCATCGGCTCCACCCCCTTCGTCGTCTCCTCCGACCCATCCATCGCGCGCGAGATCCTCTCCTCCCCTCACTTCGCCGATCGCCCCCTCAAGAAATCCGCGCGCGAGCTCATGTTCAGCCGCGCCATCGGCTTCGCCCCGAGCGGCACCTACTGGCGCCTCCTCCGCCGCATCGCCGCCTCCCACCTCTTCGCCCCGCGTCGCGTCGCCGCCCACGAGCCCGGCCGCCAAGCCGACTGCGAAGCCATGCTCGGCGCCGTCGCCGACGAGCAGTCGGCGACCGGCTCCGTCGGGCTCCGCAAGCACCTCCAGGACGCCGCGCTGAACAACATCATGGGGAGCGTGTTCGGGAGGCGCTACGACTTCTCGGACGCCAAATCGGCGGAGTCCGCGGGGGAGCTGAAGGAGATGGTGCGCGAGGGGTTTGAGCTCCTCGGCGCGTTCAACTGGTCGGATCACCTTCCCTGGCTCGGGAACCTGTTCGATCCTCTTCGGGTCAACGAGAGGTGCGCGCGTCTCGTGCCTCGGGTGAGGGGGTTCGTGATCGGGGTCATCGAGGAGCATCGTAAGGCTAGGGCGGGTGAGAATAGTGTGGCCGACAATGCGGATTTCGTTGACGTTTTGCTGTCTCTGGAAGGCGAGGAGAAGCTTCACGAGAACGACATGGTCGCCGTTTTATGGGTACGTAAATTGAAACCATAAAAAAAAAAAAACGTGTTTTCCAACTTTACATAACGGTCCATCATTCGTAACCGTCGAATTATTTGCAGGAGATGATATTTCGCGGGACCGACACGACGGCCCTCCTCACCGAGTGGGCCATGGCCGAGCTGGTCCTCAACCCGGACGTTCAGAAGAAGCTACAGAAGGAGATCGACTCGGTCGTCGGCGCTGCTGATAGAGACATCACCGACGCTGATGTGGCGAGGATGCCGTACTTGCAGGCTGTCATCAAAGAGACCCTCCGAGCCCACCCTCCCGGCCCGCTCCTCTCATGGGCAAGGCTGTCCACGTCAGACGTCCAGCTCAGCAACGGCATGGTGGTCCCCGCCCACACCACCACCATGGTCAACATGTGGTCCATCACCCATGACCCGGCCGTCTGGTCCGATCCGACCCGGTTCGACCCGGACCGGTTCATGCATGGCGGGGAGGGAGCCGACGTGGACGTCCGCGGCGGAGACACTCGCCTCGCGCCGTTCGGGGCCGGGAGGAGGGTCTGCCCGGGGAAGAATCTGGGGCTGGTGAGCGTCGGACTGTGGGTGGCGAAGCTGGTCCACCGCTTCGAGTGGGGTCCGGCGGAGGAAGCGCCGGTGGACCTGTCTGAGGTTCTGAAACTGTCCTGCGAGATGAAGAACCCCCTCTTCGCCGTCACCAAGGCTAGGGCGGTCGCCGGCGCTGTTGGGCCTTTTTAAGTCAGTGTGAAAGTCAGCTGGTCTGTCTGGGTTCCTTCTTTTTTGTTGTCGTGTTGTGAAGGGTGTGAAAAAGTTATTATGGGCCTGTTATTATTGTTAAACGGGTAACCGGGGTTTTGACTTGTGGCATTTCCGGGATCCGATAGTGTTTTTTCCTTAATATATATATATATATATTTTTAAACTTTGTTTTATTTTCGCTGTTAGTCCTGTCTCTGCTTAATGGAAAGATGTAAGAAAGTGTTCATATAGTGGAGCAGTATCTCTTCTTCGTTGTTTGATATATATATATATATATATATATTAACAGTTGTCTTAATTGCGTTCGTACATGCTGCACTTCTTGTGAGCAAAACCCAAACCCTAATATCCCGGTGCACTGCATTTTAGTACTGCCCAAACCCTAATATGTCCTGATTCTCAGTGTACCTCGGCATAGGTCGAGGGAGCTAGAGAGAAGAGAGAGAGCGAGAGAGAGGGGCATCATTGCAAGGAGGAATCAATACCCCGACTTCCTAACACTAAAAGCAAACTCTTCGACCACGTTCATTGATTACCATACGGAAAAAAAGATCTGCAGAGAATCAAACCGTACATCAACCTTACTGAACGGTTGAGATTTTGTTTCTTGTAATGTCTAGCATCTTCGTACGTACCATGCCAAGTACGTAAAACGCCCTAGCTACTCCTGTGAATTGATTCTGACACAAACACACACACAGCGGATAGGGTTGCGTATAAATATACTTCATTATTGTTATAGAGTTAAATAAGGGACAGCTATGTCTAGGTGTTATGGTGTAGATGGATAAAGACGTCTCAGAAGAGGTGTTGAAAAACGGAGACGTCGACCCGTCGAGAAAGGAAGAGAAACTTGTATTTATAAAAATAAATATAAAAACACATAATAGAGAGGCATATATGCAATGCATGCATGGAGAGTTACTGCTAGGGTTTCATCAATTAATTCGTCTGCCGCCGCTGCAGAAACGACCCCCCCCCCCCCAAGTCACGTCGCTCTCCGGAGTGGTCAAAGGGAGATCTCGGTTTCTGCGGCCTTTTGATTCTGAAATCTCTGTCTAGCCGTCTTGGGGCGGGTAGTTTGCAATTGCACCCCAACCGCTTGATCATTCCGTGATTTATTTTTAGTGAAATACTTAAATGCTCTTTTTCCTTTTTTTTTTTTCTTTTTCTTTTTTATATTGAAATTTTTTTTTATGATTGACCTTATGATCAAGCTGAAAAAATATATAATACTGTTAAGACTCGAATTCAAGATTTACTTTTAACACAGATAAGCTTTTAGCCGTTGTGCTATGACCACTGAGGACTGCTCAAATACTCCTTGACCAACATTTTTTTTTCCAAATATAATTACATAAATATAGAAATATAATGTGATACAAACAGAAGTTATATTTATATTTACAAACATAGAGCATTCACCGTACACAAAAATGGTTAAACACAAAATGATCATAGATATATTTTCAGTGTCAGTTATTACAATAGATTCATAAACTGTTCGTAAGTCTTGTCATTATTGTGTGTATACACAAAATAATTAAACACAAAATGATTAATAAATATGTTCCCAAAGTGTTATTAATTATTTTACTTGTACGTATGCATATAGTGGGTCATAAGAACCAGTCGAGCATCCCTCTAATAGACTTTAAAAAGACACGTTCACACATACAATGAATTATATATATGTAAAATATATAGAAATTTTCAGTAACTAGTTAAACATGTTATGTAACTGTACATGATTTTTTTTTTTGATGAAACTGTAGACCATCTTATAACTAGTAAAGAGTGTTACAATTGGTCCGAGGATGTAAAACAACAAGACTGACGACTAGGGATGCGCTACAAGAGTGTTATAACCCAATCCCTAGTGTCGATAGAAGCAAGAGGATTAGGGGGGAGGAGAAAGAGAGGAGATACAAGGCCATGGGTACCACATGCTAGACCATTTACAACCTCATGATATGTAGAATCTACCCCTGTGACAGGAGAATCCATGCACTCCTGCTAATGCCCCACTCCAAGCTTTGATGAATCCCAACGTGTCTTCCCAGACATTCTCCATGTAAAACCGGTGGCCACTAAACAAAACTCCATTTCTGGCTAACCATAGAGCCCAAAGTGCCGCTGGTACAAACATGTGCGTGATCTTCTTGGTGGCCCCTGGATACCCTGATATCGGGGTGATCATTCGGTCCCAGAGTTCCTCCAAGGTCGAGAAGGCCATCGGTGTTTGAGCTGCCACGCCTAGCATCACCCATAAGTGAGAAGTCATAGGGCACTCACATAGCAGGTGTTCTGCCGTCTCCACCGCATTTACGCAAAACACGCACGCTGTATCCGCTCCCGGCCTCCATTTGGCTCTGTATGACTTCGTGAGTATCCTTTTTTGGAATGCAAGCCAAAGGAATATCTTGACCTTGAGAGGGATCCTCCACTTCCATATCCTCATCGTCTTGTCTGTCATGCCAGGGACCTCCGGTGCCTCACGTTTCCACCATTCGTACCCATGCTTGACCGCGTAAACTCCCTCGTTTCCGTGACGCCACTCAATGGAATCCTCCTGTGTACGGTCCAGGGAGAATGACACTAGCCGGTGAAGGAGAACCGCAACCTCCTCCACCTGGCTCTCAGCCGAGATCCGCCGGAGTTTGAGCTGCCATCCGCCCTGTTCACCCCTTGGCT
This sequence comes from Acorus calamus, assembly GCA_030737845.1. NCBI lineage: Eukaryota > Viridiplantae > Streptophyta > Magnoliopsida > Acorales > Acoraceae > Acorus > Acorus calamus. The sequence goes on along the minus strand of CM060863.1, from coordinate 7,392,347 downwards.
CCCATGCGTCTTTAACCAATTCCTCCTTCTCCTCGGCTAACCGATACAACTCGGGGAATACACATTCGAATGTATCCTCGCCACACCATACGTCCCGCCAGAACCGAATTTTGTCGCCCTTGCCCAGCTTCCACTGAAGAGCACTCGCAAACTCGGTCCCCAGCTTGAACCACCCTTTGCATATGAACGAGGCGCGGTGCAGGCCAGGAAAAGGTTACACTGTTGCCGACCCCCATACCTTTCTTTGAACAATTGGACCCACCATTGTGTCGGCTTATGCACCCATATCCATAGCCATTTTGCCAACAAGGCTTTGTTCATGGTGTCAAAGTCCAGCAAGCCTAGCCCTCCCTTTGAGCGCAGCTCACATAGTTTCTCCCACTTGACCAAGTACGGCTTCGCCACACCCCCGGGCACCCCACACCAAAAGAACCTCCTCCTGATCGAGTCCATCCGGCGTAAGATACCCTTAGGAATGCGGAAGATGGATAAGGAAAAAATGGGTAAGCTTGACAGAACCGACTGTAGGAGAATGGTCTCTCCCCCCGAGAGATAATCCGCGGTTATGCCATCCTCCGAGCCTGCGTTTCAGTCTATCAATGAGTGGGTTCCAATCCCTACTGGTCACCCTTGTTTTTACTAGCGGCAGACCCAGGTGCGATTGTGGAGCACTCGCAATCATGCACCCGAGCATCCCCGCTAGTTCGGCCTCCCTGTTTTGCTCCACGTTCACCGCCCAGACTGTGCTTTTGTTCCAATTGATCTTCAACCCCGAGACCATGGCAAAGCAAATCAAAATGAATCGCAGTCCTTGTGCTACCCCGGCTTCTGGTGCTGCGAACATCATTGTGTCGTCCGCGTATTGTAAGTGAGTCACCCGAGTTCCTCCCTCCACACACGCCACTCCCTTGATCCATCCCCTGCTTTCAGCCTTCATGCACATTCGGCTCAAGACGTTAGCAACAATAGCGAATAGAATAGGAGATAACGGGTCACCTTGTCGTAGTCCCCGATTAATCGGGAAGTAACCGCACGACGTGCCGTTAATCATAACCGACGCCTTAGCCGTGCTGATACATTGCTTGATCATGCGGATCCACACCGGTGCTAATCCATGCAGTGTAAGAACATGTAACAAGAAATCCCATTCGACGCAATCATAAGCCTTGGCGAAGTCGAGCTTCAAAATCATCCCGCTCCTATTGTCCCGGTGGAGGCTGGATATTAATTCTTGCGTGATCGCGTAACCTTCTTGTAAGCTCCGGCCTGGAATGAACGCCGACTGATTGTCCTCAATGATGAACGGACAGACCTTCTTAAGACGGTTTGCTAGGACCTTAGCCACCATCATATATCCGCCATTAATCAAGCATATTGGCCGGTAATCCCCAATCTCCTCAGGCCCTTCTTTCTTAGGTATCAACACAAACGCTGATGAATTAAGGCAACCAAGGCCGTGCTGATTGTTCTGGAATTCCTGAAACATCTGGATGATATCCTCCTTAACAATGTGCCAGAACTTCTGAAAAAATCGGGGGCCGAAGCCGTCCGGACCTGGGGCTTTGTCCCCATCTGCCGCGAAGACAGCCACTCTGATTTCTTCCTCTGAGAATGGGGCGTTCAACTCCTCTTCAAGCTCCCCTGGGATCCGTTTAATCTCCGGATCAGCCCATTCTGGCCGCCACTGCCTGTCCTTGCTGAATGTGGTTTGGAAGTGTCGCACCACAGTCTCCTTCAAGCATTCCTCGTCCGTGATCCATTCCTCGCCAACACGTAACTTCGAGATGTGGTTTATCCTCCTTCGTTGGCTTGCGGCTTTGTGGAAGTACTTCGTGTTTCCGTCCCCAGATTTCAGCCACAATGCTTTAGATCTCTGGCGCCACTCCATCTCTTCCATATTGAGGATCTTGTCAAACTGCACCTTAGCTTCCTTGCGGGAGTTCCTCTCTGACGTCTCAAGATCTCTGCCTTCCTCCACTAGGTCTAGCGCCGCGATCATGGCCCTCCATCTCTCCTTGTCCTGGTTTCGTTCTATCCTTTTCAGCCTGCTCCATGCTTTGAGTTTCTTCTTGAGACGACGAAGCTTAAATGACACCAACCGTGCCCCCCTAAGCCATCTGACTGGACTCTCCCAACATTCCTTGACTGTATCCTCCAGATCACGACTTTCAGTCCACCATGTTTCAAACCGGAATTGCCCCTTCTTGGTGGCGACTCTCGTTTGTAGGAGTATCGGAACGTGGTCAGAGGTGGTCCGAGGGAGACCTGTTGCCATGCACAGAGGGAACTGTTCTTCCCAGTCCGGACAAACAATGATCCTGTCCAGTCTTGCCAAGGATGGGGACTCGCGCATGTTAGACCACGTGAAGGATTGATTGGAGAGAGGGAGGTCCAGCAGTCCCTCACAATCAATCCACTCTGAGAAGCGGTCCATGGCTCCCCTAGACCCAGCCCCTCTGTTTCTCTCATCATCGAATCTGGTGATATTAAAGTCACCCACTAGGCACCACGGCGCTCCCCAACGGTGCTTGACTTCGGAGAGTTCCTCCCACATACTCTCCCTTCCGTCATCGTCGTGTGGACCATATACGCTTGAGATCGTCCACACCCAGTCTGTTGAGGTGTCCTTGAGTAATAAGGACAGGGAGAACCTGCCTTCCGCTTGTTGCACCTTCGACCACTTCCTCGAATCCCAACATATAATGATGCCACCTGATGCCCCCGTCGAGGCTTTAAACGCCATCTGGTCCATACGTCCCGCACCGATCCTCCTTAGATGAGAGTGATCTACTGCAACAATCTTTGTTTCCTGCAAACAACAAATATCCACCTGATATGAATTGACCATCTCCATCACTGCCCGCTTTTTGAGGGGGTCGTGCAATCCCCGCACGTTCCAAGATAGAACGTTCAACATGGTGATTGTGCCGGCTCCTGGGTTCGAGGAGGGTCCCTGTCCGTCGGGTGCACCTCCTGGTGCCTCCCTCCCGCATCCCGTGCGTCGGCCCGCGCAGAGGCCGCTACTTCTTCCAATGGCATGGAAATGGAAGAGAGTGAGGCTCCTTCACTGAAAGCCCTCTTCAAACTTTGATCAAATTTTTGTTGGTCTCCTCTCCGGAGGATCTTCAGGTCAATGTCACGTGCGAAGGTGGATGTTTTTCCCATGCCGAACTGTGCTGGCAGATGTGGCTGACTCAGAATACTAGGTTGGCTTGCGCCCCCATCCGCCGGAATCCACGCTGTGGGTCGCGGCCCCGGAAGCGGAAGTAGGCCGTTTCCGGTTGCCCCAGCCTGTGTGTCCCCCGGCTGGGTAGTCGAGCACGTGCCTCCCCCAAGATTGTCAGCCACTTGGGAACAGTTTGAGTCCCCCGTAATTTGTATTGGGCGAAACAGATCCGACCCCGTAACTGGATCTCTCCCCCACCAAGACCAGGCCCATCCAGGGCCCACTGTCCCGGGCCCAAAAGGGCACTCCGAGTCCTCCGCCTCGACAACCGGCATGTTGTCACAATCCAGGTGCCTCCAAGGGCCCACAATTGCGAGTGGATTTGGATTTGGCTGGTGGTCCACACTTGCTGAGACTAAAGTCTGTCTCGGGCACGTGCCCCCATGTCCTAATGGAGGTACCGGTTGCGTGTAAGGGTCATCCTGCTGTCGATCCGTCCCTGCTCGTACGACAACGTCTGCCAGGACGACTGCCATCTGATTGGCGCGACTCTTCTGACCGTTCGGCGGTTCCGTGTACGGGGGCTGCATCTTCTCCTTCCCCGAAGCAACGCACGCACTACGAGGACCGTCCGAGCCTCCGAAGGTGCATGGGCCAGGGGCCGAGATGGCCCCGCCGCCCCCTCCTTAGCTCGGTTCATCCCCATAGGTGGTCCCCTCCGTGCCGGTGGTGTCGTTCGTCCCAATGCACCCGGTCTCTCCCCCGGCGGGGGAGGCCCGCCTGAGGAGAAAGGCTCTGCATGGATGCCGACCCGGAATTTAGCATGATCGTGCACGACAAGTATCTCCGAGGGAAACGAAACACTCTCCACCGCGTCCAGCAGCACTTCCTTAATCGTCAACCCGTTGAGATCTCTGCCCTCGTGGAGGAACTCCACCACCTCCCCAAAGCCGGCCAGAATGTCACCAACACAACCAGCAGCCAGCCAGTGTAAGGGGATTCCTCTGAGGGCCACCTTCCATCTGCGTGAGCAAGACGAGGTGCCATACCCTGGAGACCATTGACGAATATTGATGGTGCCATGACTGCAGTTGATGGTTCCGTCCCGCAACATCTCCTGTTTAATCCAACAATTTTTTATGGATATGACAAATGCATTACCTCCTATCGCCCGAACCCTTTCATTCTCCATCTCCCTCCATTTGTTCACCATGATCGCCTTCACTTGAGCCGGGGAGGGAGACCATTTCGAGGCTTCCAGCAACAGTCCCGTCCGGAGTAACTCCTCATCATGACTCGGGTTGAACTCCGGTGATAGAGTTATCACCTGGAGGGTATCGGAACCCGCGGAGTATTCTGTCGTCGTCTTCGGAAGTTGGGGACACACTTCGGCTCGGTGGCCGGTGCAATGGCATTTGCGACATATAAAAGGGTCCCTGCAGTCCCTCTTTCGATGTCCCAGGCCACGACATCTATAACACCTGAGCGGAGCGCCAGCCGAAGACGAGGACCGAGGTGTCCTGACCTGCCTCCTCCTTCGCACCACTTGCCACCCTCCCCGTCGAGCTCTCGGCTGGTTCCCCACCAACGAGGGCTCCACCCTCCGCCTGACGACCGGTCCACCCGCTGCCGTTTCCCTTCCATATTGGCTCTTAAATGTAGGGCCGTTTCCCTTCCCCGTCGAGCTCTCGGCTAGTTCCCCACCAACGAGGGCTCCACCCTGCCGTTTCTGGGATAAACTTATCTAGATCTTTTGCGTAGATTCTATGGTGAAAACTTCTTTGTTTGCAAGACTTGGAAAGATGATAAAATGAATGTTTTTATAAACCGAAAAATAAGATAAGAATAGTTTATATATCAAAGTATGATCGATGTGGCACTGGCCAGAGATTAAAAAAAATAGGACTAGACTGCAAGGGTAGTAAAAAAATTAAAAAAATGTCGAGGGGTAAAAAAAATGGGGTTGTTGGTTCACCGATATTTGCCCATTTTTATTTTCCTTTCGCCCTTTTGTTTTGAAAAAATTGAAAACCAGCCCGAACCAAAGTTTCTTTGTTAACAGACTGCACTAACAGAGGTACTGATCGGACCCATGCGTCCGAGCCATTTGGCATGACCACAGTTTTTAAATGGGTCGTACTGGGCCAGCTCTCAGGCCCACCTTGTGGTTATACATTCAGGGTCTCATTTTATGAGAAGTGTGTTTCACTCGGTTTTTTTCTCGGTCTAAAACATAGTCCTATATCTCTAGAATCCCTTCTCATCAATATCTCTAGAATGCCACACTAAATTTTAGTTTTTTGAATTTCATGAAAGTTCATATAATCATTTTTGCAATCTCCAATGTGTTTTGAAAATTTTTAAAGTTATATGATTGTCTAATAAAGAATTCACTTCACATAAATAAAGTATGTAATTAAATTAATTGAATATATACCTTTTTACAATATCCTTAACATGCATATATGCATGTCTAACCAATTATATACTCAAAATCGAATATATACTCATCCAATTAAGTATATGTTCAAAGAAGAGAAATCATGACTGTTAAAACTGCCGGGTCGAACAGAGTGTTCTCATTAACAAGTAAAATGTACATCAACACAGACAGTTATACTTGGGAGGGGTACATCCACCTTTATTATCATACATAGAGGCACCCAAAACAATCCATAATTTACCTTTTTAAAGTACACACCAATACAAACTACAACCTGATAGGCCAAACTAAATCACTAGTATAGATCGGTAGGCAAATAGACGCCAATCCAAGGAAGCCTAAAAGTTCTTCAAGGGGGCCACCCAGTTGGTCACATGTATAGCTACAAAAAACCCACATGAAGGAAGACCAATCAAGCCACAATCTCAACAGGCTCATAATCCCGATCGATCGAGGCCTTCACCGCATCGATGACCAGCTGCGTCTTCCTAGTGATTGTAGGCCACTTCTTCTCTGGTGCAGAACCCGAGTCCCTCACATGCCCAACAAGCCTCGAGAACTCGTTCACCATGCAGGCCTCCTGGGGCAAGTCAGTGGTCACGAGATGCTCGCTTGGCAATGAGGACCACCCCGTCACGAGATCATTGAACCATGACTTGGTTCCGAGTGAGAACTTGGCAGACCCTTCCTCAAAGGGGATGATGAAGTCGTGGAGGCGTAGCGTCCCATTTGTTCCAATGACGGTTAAGTCTATGGTGAGATTGGAAAGGAAGCTGCAATGGAAGCTTGCTACCTTGCCATCTTCGAAAAGTAGGGAAGCCCCACATGCGAGGATCACCCCAGCTTCATTTTTGGTGGTGCCTCTGTGCGCGGTGACTGTTTTGGGGAGCTCATAATCGGCAGCCCATAGGATTGACCGGATGCAGTACCAGCCCTCGTCACCAAGGGCCCCGAGAGCGTCGAGATCAGGTTTCACACGGATGTCATTTTGGAGGAAGTCAGTGTCGACGCAGAACGTGAATACGCTGTGGATCTGTACAGGTTGAGAAATGGTAAAGATTGGGTGAACAAATAATGGCTTTCAGAAGAAAAAAATCTGGCTAACTTTGTGTATTTTCCAGATATTTTGTTCTTTGTTTGATTGCATAGAGCACAAATGTCTTGTGCAAAGCAAATTTGCAAGTTTAATCCTTCTTCAAGTGTTCAACAATGGGCAGAAATAATCACATTAGGCCTAAATTTCGTTTTAATCTCAATGGGACAATACTAAGATATGATAGTGTTCATAACAGAGCTGGGGGCAACACAGTGTCACATAATAACCATAAACATCTTGGGAATAGACACCTCGTCTAATTATTAGGTTACAAAGTGCATGTTTGGAAACACAGTTTGAAAATCAGCTTTTAGTTTTTGCAGCTTTATGCACACCTTTTGATAGTGTAATGATGATGATTTGATGGTGTAATAATGATGGCTGCTTTATAAAACACAGATTTCGAGGTGCAGTTTAGAGATAAAATCTAGTAATGATGATATATTTAAGTTGACATGTTTGGTAACAGCTTTTAGCTTTTAAATGATAATGAAATTTGATTTGATGTGACCCCAAAAGCTAAAAGCTGCTTTTGGGGTTGTTGCCAAACATAAAGTCCAGAAGGAAGGCTAAATTCTAATGTTTAATAATAAAAAAAAAGGATAAATGCTAATACAGGGTGTCTATGACACAAAAAAACAGTTGGTTGCGGGTGTTCAATTGAAAGGAACCTTGATGTCTATGACCAAGCACTAGCTTTACTCACCATTTTCGACAAATCAGTGCCACAAAAATCTGTTATAAAATCATTAATTCTGCATGCCTCTAGGCATAGTAATTTGGTACTGGAAAATAATAGCAATTCATGGGCCGATCGACCACGCACCACACATCATTTCATATGATCCATGAGTCTTATACAGGACGCTTTGTACAAAGCTTCAACTTTTCCAAAAGAAATGGCAACAACCAAAGGAGAACCTAGAAGAAAACTTTGTAGTTGATCTATCTTCTAAAGATCACAAGAATCCAACCCTTTTAGCACCAAGTTTTGTGCAATGTATCACATAGAATAGGGAGAACTATTTTGGAATAGCCATTCCAATACAAGGAATTTGTTCGAGTTTGAATAAAGAGAGCCGTTACATGCAGCCCGACATTCCGTATACCTCAATAGCCTTCGAATGAGGTATATACCTTGTTAAAAAAGATTCACATTTGCTAAAACTTGGTCCATTCAATTCGTTATGAAAGTATATACATTTTTCGACATATACCTCATTAGTTATTAGAGCATGTTTACTAATTTTAAAAAATGGAAAAGGTCACCTAACTGCACGCAGAAAACCATCCCGTGGAATTTCCCTAACACTATTCTTGAATAAATTTTGGGGATCATCCAGGAATAGCAGGGTAGGGATAAATTAAGATTTACCATAGTTTATCACAAAGCTAAAAGGGGACTTAGTTTAAAATAACTCGTTTCTCACTCAAAAATACACCAAGAAATGTTTATGCATCTGTGGCAATGTTTTCAAAGCTCGGCTCAAATCAGATTTAGCAGAGACACCAATGGTTTCTCTAACATTTTCCGCCATGTCAAAGAAAGATGTTCCGACAATCAGATAAAAAGGGAACCAGAAAAACATTATTTTCGAGTTCACCAATAGAACAGAAAAAGCACACGAATGTCTATAACCAATTGAGGCTTATATACTGAGAAACTGAGAGAATCATAGGCTATGTTTTAATCTTAAACCGATCAACTAAAAAAATTCAACCCCAAACGATTCATGACGGAATATTTTTTCATTCATTCAACGATCGAAAGAGTTACCGATTTGAGCTGCCCAAACCGATCGGGATCGGAGAGGAGCTCCCTCATCTTGGCCGTCCGTGGGTGGTGAACCCACATCGTGGAGTCCATGAACTGGACCCCGCCAGCCTCGCACGCGGCCAGTATCACGTCCAGGTCCGCCGCGCAGAGCGCCGTCGGCTTCTCGAGGAGGAGGTGCTTCCCCTTCTCCGCGGCCGCCACCGCCCACCGCACGTGCAGACTCGTCGGGAGCGGCACGTACACGGCGTCGATGCCGGCGTCGTCCAAGACCTCTTCGTAGCTCCCGTAGGCCTTGACCTCGGTGGACATGTGGGGGGCGTTGTCGGCGATGAATCGGCGGGCCTTGTCGATGGAACGGCTGCCGATGGCGCAGAGGACGGCGTTGGGGGCGAGGTGGATGGCACGGGTCACCTTCCGAGCGATGTCGGCGCAGCCCAGGATGCCGAACCGGATTGGCTTGTCTATTGCGGCGGCCATTTTTGGGGAGGGGGAGGGGACCTTGATTCACTGTTTTGGTGTGTTTTGTGGTGGGGATAATGAGCAGAAATGGAACAAATCCTACGACACCAATCTTACGAGGGTTGGTATACTCAGTTTTTTTTTTCTTACTCCAAAATATAATTTCAATTAAGCATATACCTTGTTAGATATTATATTTATTAAATATTTTTTTATATTTATTAAAAATAGATTCGTTCAATTTGAAATGAATTGATATATACTTTTTATTAAAGCATATACTTTGTTAGATGAAATTTACTATTTAAAAAAATAAAGATGTTTGAATTTTAATGAGTGAATGTAATTAAATCTAATATTTTCTTCAATCTTATTGATAACACGACCCAATCCCACCTGCTTCAATCTATTGTAAGTTGTAACACACGTATTGTGGTTCCAACCCAACCTTATTAAGGATGCTTGGTTATGTGTACTTTAAATTCCTATCAAATTTTTTACACTTGGGATAAAATTTTCTAAGAAAATGAGAATTAAATCCGATAATTAACTGTATTAAAATTATTTTACATAAAATTGTTTTCGTTGTTTTTTTCCATGTTCACCTTATATAAGCAATAATATTCTATTATACTGAAGGAGACTGATTTTTCTTTGGTCACGCACCACTAACGAGCAGAGGATCCTATCAGCGTAGGGGGAGAGCCCTGCAAAAATAAGGCAAACACTCCATAGTAATAGTATAGAAGAGAAGAAGATTTATATAGCTTTGTTCTCTTTATTGTTTAACTATTTCTTGTAAATTTATAATATAATGGTGTGGGGATTGGATTTGAAGGGATCAAGTTAGATCTAATGAGTGTTGAATAATTTGATTATCCAACAATCTCTTGATCATCCGATCTTATAAATTTGATATTTATAAATTAATTTAATCATAAAAGAAGGGTTTAAAACTTAATTGCATTTTAAATTTAATTTTAAAATCTTACAAAGTATCTCAATCACAATAAAATGAGAAGATTGGATAGTCGTGGACCTAACCCAATCCCGAATTTGAATCCATACAAATCATAAAAATCGTGAGATTCTCTTTGATATGTAAAGACATAATCTACGACAAATCAGATAGATTAATCAATCATTCATTAAGGGAGGATTTGATTTTAAATTTAAATTAATCTTATCATCGTATTTATTATCTCATTAATTAGGTTGATTATTACCTATGACAACATTTATGAGAGTAATTTTTTTGCCCCTACAATAGCTATTAAAAAAATTACTTAAAACGTAATGAAAGTGCTAAAAATATCACAAATGTATCGAGCATTACATTTTTTCATAATAAAGGAACATAAAACATTTTCCTTACTAATGGTTAAAGTTCAACATAAATATTAACTAATACTTAACATAAACATCTATACGTTAAAGATTTGGGGTCCGTTTTAAAACACAGATTGCTTTGCAGCTTTAAATATAAAGCTACTTTTAAAAGGATTTTTTACTATACATATTTATGTGGGCTGCTTTTCTTTTAATTCATTAACCATGCTTGTTGTTGTCTTATAGCCGAAGTTGCTTATTCACATTTGAAATATGGTCATGTTTGGTTGCAAATCTATTGTTTAATAAAGCCCACATGTATTTTTACCTAAATACTCCATTCTTCACCAATATCGAACACAGTGAGGGTTTGTAAAACATTTTTCACCCCAATCTCTCCAAGGCTCCCACCTCCTCGAAACCCTTACCCTCTCGACCATCTATCCCTCCAAAGTCGAGCAACCTTTCATCAATCTGACAACCTTCAACCCCTCGTCGGTGAGACTGCGTGGATACTCCCTTCCAGGTTATTTGGACATCACCTCTCATCCATTTTTGGTTTTTTTTTCCTTTTATCTTGGTGATTTCAATGAAATGAAGATCATCACATGTATCCAAGACTCACTACATCCATTCAAACATGTATTACCTGAAGTAGATTGGTATACCTGTGTTTTACTTGAAATTTTTTTTGCCATGTTATCCATATGTAAACCTTCTGATTTTTTTTCTTCTATTTTACCAGTTTGGTTGGAAAATACTGAGATATTGCTATTTGCCAGCTGGAACCATGTGACCCTCCTCTCCGATGGAAGATATCAGGTATGTAGAGACATGTTAGGGTTTCAGAAGAGGAGAAGGTAAAAAAAAATGCTCGACAAAGAAAGAGAGAGAAAGAAGAGAGGGCAATGAGTTTATAAGGAGGAGTAGATGTTGTGTTTAATGAGGGGTAAAACGGATATCTCACCCACAACCCATATCTTTTAAAATGGTCGATTCCCCCAAAGCAAACAATGGATGCTTTGCAAAACCCGACTTTTGATGCACGAATTGACTAAAAGTTACCTGTCGATTTTCAATTAATCCCCTTTCTTTGACAACCACATTGGGCGCTTATTGACCGATCCAATAGCAAAAGTGATCCTAAACAGGTGTCGCAAACTATAGCTAGGGTTGTAACTTGGGTCAGGTTGAACCTGATTTTTACATGGGTTGGGTTGGCCAATTCAGGTTCGGGTTGGGCAATTCGGGTTGACTCACAAATCGGGTTAGGTTCGGGTTGACATCACTCACAATCCGACCCAACCTGAACCCATAAACTAATAGAAAAAAATGATCATGTCCGTTCAATCTCTATCATCTAATTTGGACCGTCCAAAGCTTAGGAAAATCTAACTAATCTTACACATTCGGGCATTCCACAACCCTAGTTGTCAACACTTCATTTTCCCCATCTCTCCGTTTAGCAGCGGTCACCAGCTCTCCTCCACCTTCCTCCGGTGGTTGGTCGCTTAGACCTTCCGGGAACCACCGCAATCTTCACCTCCTCCAGGATCCACTTCGTATGCCCTCCTGATCAGGCGACCATCATCAGGGGCCTCACATCCTCTGTCATGAAAGTCATCTACAACATCGTTGTCATCCATCAGAAGGTGAAAACAGTATCGGACGCATGACAAATGCGCCTGTTGGAGGATGTTGTCCTCTGCGATGTGTTGGTCGGTCTACAATCAACAGTAGATGGGGACTTGAAGTTGATCACCAAATCCAAGAAATCCCAACTGAAAATGGATATACATGTCAACTTATAATTGACCAAATCCTATGAGTATATTCATTGTCTCCTCATTAATGACTGATGAATTCTCATCCGTCCGATGGAAAAGGGGTTCGGAATCCTCTATAAATAGAGGGCAACTGCTCACAGGAAAGACATGCACAATTCTTTTGAAATCATCATTCTTTGGCCACCTTGACTGACTTGAGCGTCAGAGGGTCTTTCGCAAGTCCCCACCTCCCTATGTCCGCGACGTTCAAGGAGAGCTCCCCGGCAGAAGACAACCGAATCAGGCGGAGGAGAATGAGAGTGGCCGAATCCGCTCACCCAAACCCGGTAAGCCGAATTTCTGCCCCTCCAATACATTGTTTTAGTTTTTATTTTCTATCCTCTACAAATCAGGTCGGGTCGGGTTGGATTGGGTTAATTTATTTAATTACGGATTGAGTTTGGGTTAAACCAATCCGGGTTGAAAATCGGGTTGAGTCAGTTATGGTTAGGGGTGGTAAATGAGTCGAACGAGCCGAGCTTTAACCTGTTCAGGCTCGGCTCGTTTAGTATCAGGCTCTGCTCGAGCTCGGCTCAGTTCAGGACCAAACTTCATTTCGTGTTCAAGCTCGGCTCGTTGGGCTCGTGAAAAGCTCGGTTGAAGCTCGGTTCAGCTTATTTGTTAAACAAACCAAGCTAAAGCTCGAATCAAGGCTCGGCTCAAACTCGTTTAGCTAAAAAAATCTTGTGTAGCCTTTGAGATGTCACATTTCACAAATTACAACACCTTATACATGTGAAAGTAACATAAGCTCGGGCTCGGCTAGTCCACTTTTTTCTGTTAAGTAAACGAGCTCGTCTAGGCTCAGGCTCGACTCGTTTACAAACCGAGCTTTAAAAATTGTTCAAGTTCGACTCATTTGTCTAATCAAACGAGACTGAACGAGCTCTAACCAAGCCGAGCTCGAGCTGCTCGGCTCGTTTACCAGCCCTAGTTATGGTTGAGTAGTTTGGATTTCAAATTGGATTCAGATTAACCCCAACCCATCTGAGGAATCCAACCCGTTCGAGTTGCTGCCCTAGCTGTGGCGCTTGCCCAGTATTTTTAGCCCAACATGCGTAACCCAGGGAGGCTCGGCCTTGTCACCCACACTGTTCATGATTGCATGTATTTTGTTAAGTGTACATGAGGACAACCAAGGCTAATGGTTTTTATTTTTTGTTTAGTAGTGAAATAATATAAGCATATGTGGCCTTTGCACCATTGCTTCGGAAAAAAAAAAATCAATATCCCCAAGATCTAATGTCACTATCATTACCCAAAAAAAAAATGTCACCATGCGCTAGCCACTGAGAAATAAAATTTTGAATTCCCATAAAAGATTGTTAAATTCAGTACACACATGTAAATCTGATGTGCATAGAAATAAATCTTCTCGGCTCCACACACTTGATTAACGTGACACGATCATAAATTTTGGGAAACGGAGGATTAATGCTTGCGTGGCACCAGTAATCACACATGGCCACGGATTGCGATTGGCAAGCCAACGCGGATCCCGTATTCCTCTCTGACAAACGACCCTCCGATTTATCTTTCACTCACTCTTCTTCTCCAATCAGAACCACACATTTTCCGAAATTCCAAGTCACGATATCATCCGATCACGCGATTTACAAAGACACTAAAATAACCGGAGGTAACTACACAAGCACACCTTCTCTCCCGACCCTTTCGTCGCCCTCGAAAAAAAAGGGGCTTTCATTTCAAACTCTTCTCTTCCTCTTTCAACCCCCCCCGTGGAAATCGAAATCGCGAAAAAGAAACCCTAAATTTCGCTCGCATTTTTTTAGGTTTCCGAATCGATCCGCCCAATTCAATCGCTCTAGGTTTCCACCCCGTTATGTGATCATCGTCCAATTCGATCGAATCGCTTCCCCAAAAAACACAAAAATCGTGCAAGATGTATAGCAATTTCAAAGAGCAGGCGATCGAGTACGTGAGACAGGCGGTGCAAGAGGACAACGCGGGGAACTACGCGAAGGCTTTCCCCCTCTACATGAACGCCTTGGAGTACTTCAAGACCCACCTCAAGTACGAGAAGAATCCCAAGATCAAGGAGGCCATCACCAACAAGTTTACCGAGTATCTCCGCCGGGCAGAGGAGATCCGGGCCGTCCTTGACGATGGAGGGCCCGGTCCGGCTTCCAACGGGGACGCCGCTGTCGCCACCCGGCCCAAGACGAAGCCCAAAGATGGCGGCGGGGATGGAGGGGATGGGGAGGACCCGGAGCAGGCGAAGCTGAGGGCTGGGCTGAACTCTGCGATCATCAGGGAGAAGCCCAATGTGAAATGGAGTGATGTGGCGGGGCTCGAGAGCGCAAAGCAGGCTCTGCAGGAGGCAGTGATCTTGCCCGTCAAGTTCCCCCAGTTCTTTACTGGTCTGGATTTTCTTCTTTTCTGCTTAGGATTTACTGAAAAAGATTTCTCCTTTTGTTGTTGTGATGCTTGTTTTGTTATTTGTTTTTGTACTCTGCTTATGGTTGGTGTGCAACGTGCATAATTCGTGATGGCAGGTACTTGATGTGTGCAAACTTTGGTGCAAATTGGAAATGAATTGGTGGCTATTACGTTTTTCATAGTTCATGTAACATGGATGCTAGTAATGTAAATTACAATGGTAATTTGGGGTAATTCACCTTTTGCTGTGTGGTTGAGGGAGGGGGGGTTCGAAGCACACATGATAAAATTTGTCGGAAATATAAAATTCCATTAATTTAGTTTATATAATGTATGTTACTAATACAGTAAGATATGATTGATTATTGTGTTTAATTTTCTAAATTCAATGCTTGTTTGAGTGCGCACGATGGCCCACATTGTCGGATTTTGATATTGTTATCATGGGGGCTGCAACCATTGGTTAAACCTGAATTCATATAATAACAAATAACACTGGGCATGTTCTGTTAACTTGATCTCCACTTTCACAAATTTTACGAAGTATAATCTTCACTAGGAAATTATCATAAACTCATCTTCTTAGATAATAGTTGGTTTGTCATGCATTTATGTCTTCATGTGCTTGAAGTTTACAGGTTTTGTAACTTTCCCATGTCGTAGTGTTTTGTACCTTACCTGCAAGGTGATCATGTGCACACATCACTAACTTCATGACCACTGGATTTCATATAGTTGATGTTGGGTGGGGGGGGGGGGGGGGGGGGGGATGCTGTTTTTTTGTCTGTTTGAGAGTGACAGACATCTCTAGGTCAATAATGAAACTTGTTTATTGAGAGAGTTTGGGTGTGTTTGTGCCACAGGGAAAATGATGGAAAGTGAAAATTTTCTCTTTGTCCATTAAAAAATCTAGTGTTTGTACTAAACAAGGGAAAAAAAAAAATTTCATCACTTTCTCTCCCCTATTTTGTCCTATTAGGAAAGGTGAAATTTTTTTTCCCTCCACGTATATATAAGAATTTGAGAGAAAGTGATGAAAATTAACCTTATCATTTTCCACCACTTACACAAACACCATGAAAGTTAGGCAAAGTGAAAATATTTTACTTTCCGCCATTTTCCCTTTGTTCTAAATTCCCTCACTTTCTTTCATTTTCCTTTCAAATTTGTGCACAAATACACCCTTTGCAACACCAGTGGAAGTTCGTTAATGAAGATCAGGTTATAAGCTAACGAAGATTGGGAATGAGACTCAGACTGAAATACTTCTCATTTATCTCCTATATAGAAAACAACTTAAATTTCTATAGAAACTATTATACTTTTCCCACCTGATATTTTTTGACCTTATAGGATCAATTTGCCCCACTGAAACTATTTATTAGAAATTAATATGGAATCTGACATAGCTTTTAATATTTGTTTGCATATGTTTTTTTAATAGTTAAGATAGCATGTAGCAAATGGCCCATTGCTTGGAGCAATGGTAAAGTGCTCAAGCTAACAAGACAAAGCCTTAGGTTTGAGTCTTGAGAGTGGCTTCTTTGAGCAAAAAGTTAGGCTAAGGTTTAGGACGGTATCCAGTCTCACCCCTCCTAGTACCATGCTATATGCAGACCACTCTAGGTGATGCCTATTATTGATATAGCATGTAGCACTTATCTCTCTAAAAAAGATGCAGGTTAGGTGTGTTTCTTGTAATGGCTTTGGGAGGACATTTGATAGCATTATAACAAATGGTCATAACGTCTTTTCTGTATGAGGTGGAGAGAGTGGATAAGTGTATGGGAATCTGTATTTTATTGATATTTTAAATGAAAAAAAAACTTAATATTTTCACCATCTTGATTATCATCAGTTGAGCATTGAAACTTCTTCCTTACAAACCATCAGACAAATCCACCTGCTTTGTATGGAAAGTCAAGAATTGAAATCATGCAACAAGGGTAATGCGAATTTTATATTTTATAATGGATTTTCTCTACATTTCAAACATATGTTTTTGAAAGCTAGATCAACTTACCTCTTTTATGGAATTTTCTTGGCCAAAATAGCATGGAAAAGTTTGCTTGTGTAAAATCTAGTTAATGACTCGATGCCATGAGTATTTTTCCTATATATTGTAGTATTCGGACTTTGATAATGTTAGTAGTAATCTTACACGAGTGAATTTCCTGATGTAGTTTGACTTCATATTGAGACTTTGTTTACATTTTCAGGCAAGCGAAAACCATGGAGAGCATTTCTATTATATGGTCCTCCCGGTACCGGAAAATCTTACTTGGCAAAGGCTGTTGCGACAGAGGCAGAGTCAACTTTCTTCAGGTTATTTTTATATCTTCACCTGTATATCTGGTTTGAACTTTCTATTTTAATTTGAAGATGAAAATGATATGTAGACTTCCACAGTGTTCATAGGATGATAGGAGCCCGTCTTTTTCCGCCCCCTCAGAAAATGCTTGTTTAGAACTTTCATGACATGTCTTTTTATACATTTGAGATTTAGTGCTTTTTTAAACTTTTATCTATTATATGTACTATTGTTTTGTTATTCTGCGGACTTATGACAAATATGGATAAGCATGAGCATCAGGTTTTCCTGTCTTTGATGTTTATTATAGACTGCCACTTGAGTTGTTATTTGGGGAGCACATGTCGGGTAACAGAATCCAACTAAACATTTTGGTTTTAAGGCCTACCATGTTTTCAAAAAAAAAGAGAAGGAAACATTTTGGTTTTAGGGTTTTAGAAACATTGAATGCACTGGGTAGAGTTGAAAGGACTTCCTTTGCAATAGTTAAATTTAGTCTTTAAGTGTGGGAATTCCATATATTCAATGGTGTGATGTAGATCTTGCAATCTCATGGAGGCCTCCTAATCCGCCTCTTTGCCAATAGTCCTCACCGTTTTCCCAGGTTGAAGGAAGAAGCCCTAAACTGCAAATTGGATGAGCGAGTCTCCTTCAAATATTTGTGTGTGTGTGTGTGTGTGTTTTTTTTTTAATTTTTCATATATCGTTCTTTAAAAAATAAATAAACAAATAGTGCCTTAAGGGCAAATAGAAGGTCAAGTGTGATTCAGTTTGGACTCTTATAATTGATGAATTGCCTGAAAGTATAGTCTTTGTGGTTGTGATTTCTTAGTTGGATGTTTTCCATGTTTAGGGGAGTTAAAGAATTGCTATCAGGTTTCATGAGCATGAATGTCATAAACAATACGTTGAATTCCTTGCTTCTCAACTGGTGTTAATACAAGTCTTCATGGGAGGATCAATATCAAAGAGATGATAGGAAAACCATTGAAAGGCCTTCAGGAAACTCTTTAAGAAAAATGGTGCAAATTAGTGGTTTCCCAAGTTACCTTTAAGTTTCCTATTTCCATTCAAACGAATGTTCATTTCACCTCATTTTCCCTGCATATAATCCACCCATGAGCAACTAAACCGATTTGTTTTTCTGCACATCTACTAGAGAATGCCTGTTGACTAGGAAATGTATTTCCTTCTCTATGATACACAGCATTATGGATCACCAGTGGATGTACTAACACATCAATGCGCTGCAGTTATGTCTGGCAGATGACATATTTACTATAAATTTGAGCTAAATATTTGCATTTATAAGGAAATAATATTTTGTTCTTATGATTCCATCAAAGAATTATATGCTTGGATAAAATTTGTCAATATTGTATTCTTACAGAAATCATGTTTGATGACTCCAATGTATCTTAAAACAGTGACTTTCCTGTTTATATGGCTTCAAAAGACTCAAGGCAATGATGTATAATATCTCAGATTGATGATAGATGTTGAAATGTATATTAATCATCCTGAGACTGTATGGGTGCACTTAAATGAAATGCAGTACTTGTTAGTGGACCGTTCTTAATAGAAAGCTGAGCGTGTATTATTTGATTTTGAATTTCATGAGGAACACATGGGAGTTCTGGCATGCATGAATACCAGATCAGAAATAAATTCTAATTTTATGACTTTGAGATGCAAACCTCTGTTTCACTTTAGAAATAATTGAATTTATGATGAATTGAAGAGCATGTGCAACTCTGCAGACAGAAGCTGTACTTTTTATATTCTTCGTATTTGCACAGGGATACTGTTTACAATTCGTAAATTCACTTACCACATACTGGAATTTTGAAATTACTTACACCTCTTATTTTGTGTGCAGTATATCTTCATCAGACTTGGTTTCTAAGTGGATGGGTGAAAGTGAGAAGCTAGTTTCAAATCTTTTTCAAATGGCTCGTGAAAGTGCTCCATCCATCATCTTTGTTGATGAAATAGATTCTTTGTGCGGGCAGCGGGGCGAGGGCAATGAAAGTGAAGCATCTCGGAGAATCAAAACAGAACTTCTTGTACAGATGCAGGTTTTTATCTTGTTAACCCTTCTCTATTAACTTTTATTAATGATTGATTACAAATGACATAGATACAATGTTATAACAACTGATAATCATCGATCATGGAAAAAAATCCAGCTATTGTTAAAATTATCTCCCATACTGGCCCTAAAATCTTAATATTTTATCTACACATTTCTAATATATTGTGATTCGTATGATTGATACATATGAGATATATACGAAGTTATTGATCATCGAATTGACACTAATTCTTTGAGAATTTTTATGTGGTTTCATTGCATGTGTATGAGCTAGTTTTAGCTGAAATAAATGTTTCAAGTATAAAACCAAAAATAAATTAATGTCTCGTCTGTTTGTCTTATTGGGAAGATATGCTTCTATTACGTGTATGTAAATTTTGACACATCTGGGAGCTTGTCAGGTATTATTCAGTGTTCACTGAAAATAATGGTTATTGTTCTGCCATATGAGTAAGATGCCTATTGTAAATGATTTCTCATTGTTCCTTTCTGTACTTCTGAGATGAAATGAAATTGTTCTTGCTTTTTGTTGATTTTTTATAGCCTTATGAGATCTCTATTTATTCTTTAAATTGTGCTAAATTATGTGTGTGTCTTCTACTCTATATTCACATTATCCTTGATTCTTGAGATTGTCTTATTGATCTAAGGATGATGAGTTGTCTGATGTTTTATTCTATGTATGCATAATCTTTCTTGTTACTGCTGAAATATGTATTATACTGCTCAACTTTAGATAGATGCGGTGCATGATTATAATTGGTTGTAATTGTTTTGATGTCCTTAATATGGTTAATTTGCTCGGGTAATATTTGATATCCTAGGTTGTATGTGCACATATATGCATCGAGTGTATATTATGTTATGTGATATTTTGGCCACCTATTGTATTCTGATTTTTTCACTATGAAATTTGTGAGATATGGGGCATTAAAAGGACAGATTTTCATAGAGCAGCGATGTTTACATTCTGATAATGGTACTGGACTGAATCCACATTATAATTATGAACACGAAATACATATTGGTGGTTTTGACATATGCTTTGTCTGAGAATCTTTCCAACGTGTGCAACAAGGAAATCTGTGAGAGGCGGTCAATTTTCTTAACTTGGTCCTTTCAAATTTCAGTTATGTTATCTCTTTCTGTTCCACATACAGGTTTGAATTGGATGAACCCTGTAATGAAGACCTCTTCATTAAATCTCGTGTAATGTATATATTTGTATCTGCATATAGGAAAGTGTAGATAGTCATGCACTGTATGCATTCTTATGGTCATGGACACACTTCTCATTTTCTCTCAGGTTTTATCAGAGGTGGAATTAAATCAAATGCCTGTTGCCGTGTTTCTGTATATAGGTGAACTTATACCTTAGTATAATTTTTTTTGCTTGGTAGAAGTGGTCATGAGTTCGATTCTTGCAACACCTCATTCACTGCTTTGTTTTTTTCATTAAAAATAATTATTGCATAACCCTTTTAAAGTGGATAGATGAATTTTTAATCTACAATTGCCATTTTGATGTGATTCTTCTTAAACAAGTAAAAACAGTTTCTTAATTACAAAAAATAACAAAGAAGTTAAGCAGGCTTTTTGTGCTCCAATTTTTTGATCTGATCTGAACTTGTTTTTACTGTGTTTTAGAATTTTCATGTGTTCTGATCTGATTTGGAAAAATACAAGAAACTTTCGATGTGTATTAGAATTTTCAATTTATTTTTTGGTGGTGATAGAATAGAATGTTCAAGCTTTTTAATGTATATTCTATCTGAAGTCTGTGTATGCCTCTTTTTTTTTGGCCTCCTATACTTGTTTGTTTTATGAACTTCCCATGCTACGCCCATCTGAATTCAATTTATTATTTTTTGTCATATGCTATGAACTTTTAGCCAATTATCTGCCAAAATGTGGAAGAATTTGAAATATGATGCACTTCATTAGGTGCCAATTCTATTAGCCCTTGTACATTTTCAAAATGAGAGTGAAATGAGGGTTAGAATAATTCTTATCCTATTCTTTATATTTTTTAGGGCTAAAAAGACCAAATTACTAACCTTAAATTCATCTGGATGAAGCCAGGATATTTGTCACAGAGGGAGAGCAGAAGAGGCTTACTCTTTTTTCTTTTTTCTAATACATGCAATATAATAAAACAAATTAACAAATTACCTATTTCCATTCTAACTGGATTATTAAAAATCTGAAGCAAAAAAAAGGGAAATGAATAAAGAATAAGGTGAAATAACTTTATATGGGTGACATTCAAAGGTATCACAGTGTCTAGAAAACATTTTGGAGAGCATTCAACAATCCATCAAGGACTGGGCCTCATTCTGTGCATGGGAGAAGAGGGTTAGTTTTGAAGGTGTAAAAATGGTTATTGTGGAATAATGCCTGTGGATGGGACGATTTCCTTGGAGTCCTCTACTGGTTCTGGTTCTCTGTTTTCTTTTCCTTTGTTTTCTTCTGTTTTGTTTTTTTTTTTTTTTTTTATTATCTTAAACAGTAGGCCTTTTTCTGAAGTTTCTTTTGATACATTTATTCTGAATTGCTAGAATCTTTTTGCTTGTTTATTTGTGAAACTAAATGACCATTTGACTGTTGGTAAAATTGGCTTATATGATGGTAATATTTTAGGGGCACAACATTATCATGCATTATGTGTATGCAATTTTTTTTAAAAAGTTTTAATTATGTTGGTTTATTATATATTATTTGGATGTATAAATTGGAACATTTAGATGCATACATGCAAGTTATATATGAACACCATCAACATAGTCTGTTTGTATTCAGTTTGGGATTCATAGCATTTTTTTTTATAGATTAATGATGAACAATATTAACACTAGTCTTAGTGATGTCTGCCTTTTTTTCAGAAAATATAATAATAATATCAACACTAGTCTTGTGGGCCAGTTTATATCTCCTGCACCACCCTAAATTTCTCTTGAATCCATTTCATTTTGATGCTATCCATGACGACACAAGCATGTCTGGAAAGAAAGTAAAATTCTGATATTATCTGTTATTGTGTAAGACCTTGTCCATATTAAGTTTTATTGTACTGTACTTTGGAATTATTTCAAAGAAATTGGTTAAGCATTCTACCACCAAATTCATTAGTAAATTGGGATACAATGCCATGAAACAGAAGATTAAAGGAAAAAAAGAAACAGTGAAAGACAATAGAGAAACTGAACCAGTAGAAGGGATTCTTCTGGTTCCATGATAAACCTCCCAACCACAGAAACTATACTTTAATAACCTGTTTCCACCCTCAAATTTAATTCTCTTTGCCCCAGTGCAGCATGAAGCCCAGATGATGATGAATTTTTCAATGCTCTCCCAAATGTTCTCTAGATATACATTTTGCCTGCTTCCCACATTTGATCTAAAGTTGTACTTTACTTTGTATTGCAGATCTAATTGTTTGTTTTTGGGTACAACGCAAACTACTGCTACTTTCTATTATTTGTATTAGTTGCTAAGCTCAGCTGTTCCTCTTGTCCATGTCAGGGTGTGGGACATAATGATCAAAAAGTTCTTGTTCTAGCTGCTACTAATACTCCTTATGCGTTGGATCAGGTGAAAATTTGAGAGTATATAGTTTGTGCTACGTCCTTCTTTATCCATCGCTTCACAATCTCTTCAAGCTCATGCATTTTGATCAACAGGCCATTAGACGACGTTTTGACAAGCGGATTTATATTCCTCTACCTGATTTAAAAGCAAGGCAACACATGTTTAAGGTGCTCACAGTTAACTTCAACTGAGATACATTGCCTCTAATAGTTGGTCACTGAAACTCCTTTGTGGTTCCTTACATTGATTGGTCCCCTCAAGATTTAATTCCCATTTAGAGAGAGAATCTCTGATGAGTTACATCATACAGGTGCATCTTGGCGATACACCTAACAATTTGACTGAGAGTGACTTCGAGAACTTAGCTCGCAAGACAGAGGGGTTTTCCGGTTCAGATATATCCGTTTGTGTAAGCCATGAGCCTTATTGATCCTTGAGAAGTTTCCTTCTTCCATGCCCTTCATTATCAACATCTCATTCAGTTTTTTTTTTTTTGTCTCTGACAGGTCAAGGATGTTCTCTTTGAACCCGTTCGCAAAACGCAGGACGCAATGTTTTTCATAAATACACCCAATGACATGTGGGTACCATGTGGGCCGAAGCAGCGGGGAGCTGTTCAGACTACTATGCAGGAGCTCGCTGCAAAGGGTCTTGCTTCAAAGGTAAAACAACTAGTAGCATTTGATTTTGCATTGATTACCCATCCTTGTTTCACACATACCTTGTGAAGTGATTGGGGCTGCTTTTGATAGTCCATCTGTGTGAATGGTAGCCAGACTGGTTCTACCATTTGTAGGGCTGGCCCTAGGCACAGGTGAGCAAGGCCTACCCAATCTAGGGCTCCCACATATAGAGCATCCCTAAATCCAGAAAAAAAATTGTTTTTTTTTAAATATTATGTGATGTGGGACCCCGTTTTAGGATTTCTCTTAGGGCCTCACCTAACCCTACTATTTTCAGGGCCGGTCCTTGCCATGTGTGTCCGATAGCTTGTCGGAGGCACCATATGGTTGAGATTATTTGCATAACTCGCGCTTAGCTTGACATCCAAACTGCAATGCATGGACATGCAACTTCTCTTGCAGCACAAGCCATGCAAGCAAATACTCCCTGTAGCTACTGAAACTAAATTGAACTTGTTTTGTTGATCAATGAATGCAGATTCTGCCACCACCGATCAGCAAAACAGATTTTGATAAAGTTTTGGCCCGACAAAGGCCGACCGTCAGCAAAAAAGACCTTGAAGTGCATGAGAGGTTCACCAAGGAATTCGGTGAAGAGGGCTGAGTGTTACTGGTTTCTGAGACCGAGGTTTGATTCGACGGCAGTAATTGTATTTATCAAAATGTTGTTATTGTTCACAGGATGAGATGCCTAATGTTTGTAGTGAAATCACATGCATCTCGATTAAATGCTTGTATTTGGACTTGATTTGTGATGAATGCACGCTATAAAGGTCGGTTTGGTACTTGCCACTGTTTGTAGATGGATTTAATTTATCACTAATCAGTCTAAATTCAGATTCCATTGGATGGTTTGGTTCGTCCGTGTATTCTTCTCTAGGATCACTTTCTAGATCTTGGTTAAGAAAATGATATGTCCAGTCCTCAATATAGAATATTATAATTTTCTTTTAAAAAAATAAATTTTTTTTATTTCACTCCCGATTGGTTATGAGTTCTGTCTTTGAAAATAAAAAAATTCTCAAATTTGGATTTAAATATACTTTTAGCGTTTAGCATTTTTAATTTTTAATTCTTTTAAACTAAAAAATCTTAGTGCTTCAATTTCATATGCAAGGAGCTATGAGTGTAAATATCTGGCATGTTTTTTTTAACATTTTCCTATATGTGCTTGTGAAATCTATATTTTCATATTTATATGAAAAAAGAGTGATTAGACTCCACTTATAATTTATCACAATTTAATTGTAACACAAGATTTGTCTCTTAACACAGACGATCCATGGAACGTAAACGACATGCCCAAGCCCATCTGAATCAACAAAACTCTCTTATCATCCCATCACAAACATACGTGTCATCCGAAATTCCACATAAGACGACACGTAACCATGCACGCTCCACGTGGTCGCTCACAATCCAATGTTCACTAATCTTACGTGGCCTCTCCATGCAGTATATACACAGCGGGAAGAAAACACAGAAACTCCTTCAAAGGCAGGTCTAATATAATTTTGAAGCGCTCACAATCTCTTGCATCATCAATTATAAATGGCTTCAATTCGTTGATTCCATGGGTCGGGGGCGGCCGCGCGTTCGACCCCTTCTCCACCGACTTATGGGACCCCTTCGACTTCGGCGGCGGGTGGGGCCTCTGGGACACCTCCCGAAGGCGCCGCAGTGGCCGTGACGACATCGACTGGGTCGAGACCGACACTGCCCACGTCTTCCGCGCCGACATCCCTGGTATACCCAAACTTAAACAACCAAAAATCAGTTCTGCATTCCATCCGGTTTAGCTGTCTACTTGTCTCGGATGGATTCTATACATCAAATCTGATAAGTACTATTCACATAAGAGTTTTGTTTTGTGATAGTTTTATATTGACTGATGCGATATGACAGTTCTCGCGTCTGTTTAATTAATTAGGTCTAGTCAATGCCTTTTCAACCAGTCTACATTATCCAAGGGTTTTTGAATTTTTTTATTATTTATTACGTACATATAATTACTTATACATAAGTATGTATCTAGATAAATCAATACATATTTTTTATTACATACTTAGTGTCATATAAAATATATATAATGTATATTATAATATTTGATCTTTTATGTTTTTATTATATCAACATTACAACAATTCATTGAGTTATATTTAAATAAGATTTTTTTATAGGGTCCCATTTTAAAAAAATTCGCCTATGACCCCATCCAAAATTACAGATGTCAAGGCCGGCCCTACTTAGTGTACAGTCAATTAGAGGGAATCAAGTCTTTCAATTGTTGACGGGATTGAGACTTTTCATTTGGATTTGTTTTTTTAGTAGATTCTGTATTTAAAAAATTATAAATTTTTATACACAGATCCAAACGCTTTTCAACCACACCACCATCTTTTTTTTTTTGTCGAAAAAAACTTGAGCGTTTAGCTAATAAACTAACATTTTTCAAATATTGAGTTTAAGAATTCTAAGCATTTCATATTTCAATTGCACATCCAAACTCATGCAGCCTGAGTGTAACAAAACTATTTAATTTTTTTATATGTGATGTATACAAGGGGTGAGGAGGGAGGAGGTGAAGGTGGGAGTGGAGGAGGGGAACGTGTTGCAGATAAGCGGGGAGAGGATGAGGGAGGAGGAGAGCACGGGAGAGACGTGGCACCGGGCGGAGAGGAGGGAGGGAAGCTTCACGAGGAGGTTCAGGCTGCCGGAGAACGCCAACATGGATGAGGTGACATGCTGGCTTGATCACGGGGTGCTCACAGTGAACGTGCCGAAGAAGACGCCCACCCCCGCCCAGCGAAACGTGAGGGCCATCGACATCTCCTCCTCCTCAGGTGGGGTGGGAGGGGTGGTCACTGATGATGTTCAGGATGTACATAGCCAATAGCTAATGGAGCATAAATTTTTTTTTTGTGTGAAAAATAAATATATATTAACATGAATTATGTATGTATTTTTAAGTTTTTTATATATAATATAGGTGAGACAGTAAAGTATATATCATTTTAGGTATATTCGTATACTTGGTATGCTTAGATCAAGGGATCAACCCTTTATAATTTTTTAGCCCCCATTTGAGAATTAAGTTATTACGAAATAAATAAGTGATTTTTTGTTTGATTGTGTTTTTAATTATTATCGTTAGAAATGTAATAAAAATGTTTTTGTTGTTTGGTTAACAATGAATAAATTATGGATAAATCATGACTAAGGTGTGGATAATAATCTATAAAATGTGAATAAATGATTTAACATGTGGGTCCTCTGATTTATTAAGAAGTGATGACAATTGATTTGATAGTAGGGCCCACATATTCAAATGAGTTGAATAACCTGGAATAACTTAATTCTAGGGACAGCAAGAATAATTATACAATTTTATACCAGTTAACACATATTCAAATGAGTTGAATAACCTGAAATAACTTAATTCTATGGACAGCAAGAATAATTATACAATTTTATACCAGTTAATTCTAACATATAGATTCTCATTTATTCTAGTCTTTCAAACACTCATTTTATCACTGTTTTATTTTATCCCCATTTTCCCAAACATGGGCTTAGAGTGTGTTGTTGTATCTTATAAAATTTCATATTCTCTAAATGAGTTCATATTATTATTTTGAGATATATTTTAATTTTTAATATAAATATATAGATTTAATTATGAAAAATGTAAAAAGAATCTTAACAATCCATATGGCTATTGAGATATATGTGTGATTGAAAACAACCTTATAAAATGGATTGTGTATATTGTGGGATTGTGTGTGATATATCATTTTCCTTTCCAGAAATGCGATGGTGCTCCCGACCCCCAACCCCCTAAAGTATATATTCATTAGTGTAGTGTGTTAATAATTAAAATTTTCATTTTTTCAGGAAATAACATGTACTGATTTATCTAAATACACTTCAATGTGTCTTTGCTTTATCCAATATATATATATATATATATATATATACACGCGGGTGATTACGTGCGGCGAACGGCGGGTGCGGCCGCGACGTGGGCCGCTCGATCGCGGGTCCATCGCATCCGACGGTCGATGTGAATCGCACCCGACCGTCCGATGCGATGGACCCGTGATCGACTGCCCGTAATCGCACCCGCCGTTCGCCGCACGTAATCACCCCTATATATATATATATATAAAATGGTATTTACTTCATTAGATGAATATATATTTAAAAATAAATAAAAAAGGTTTGCACCTACATAAGCTACTGTTATACTAATCGTTTTTTACAACCCCAATTGCAGTTCCATGACTGTAAAATGAAGTGTAACATTTTCCGATATATTGCTAGGCACTTGTACTCTACTATGGTTTTATTGATTTTTTAATATATATATTTAAATATATACACTTAAATGAATTATACATATGCACTTGTTATCGGCCTGTACAACAGAAAAAAACATGCAAAGTGAATAACCAACAAAAATTGTAGACTGCACGTACTTATTCTATCTGATGGGAGAGTTAAAATTTATACCACTAATGTATATTGATGATGAAAATTATATTAAATTGATGTTATCATATATAACCATTATGACTAATAAAACACTAAATTCAGGGGTTCAAAATTGTAAAATGAAGTCTAAAATATCAAATGAGATTAGTAAGCAGAGGTGAATCTACTAGCCAGCAATATATACCAATACCATACCATATCACACTCCCCTTTTATATTAAAGTATTTTTTCAGCAATATTATATACATTGAACTAATTTGAACAAATTTAATGCTACATTACATATCAAATTTAATGTAATCACAGTTCTCTGCTTATTACTTGTTGATCATTTTATTACATATTTAATTTCAACAATCGCACAAATTTAAAAGAAAAATAATGTTCGATAATGTACATTGAAAGCTGGTAACACATAATTCTGATCCCACAACCTGTGTAATGCTGATTGCTGAAATCCATCACACATCCTATCCTTTTTTTTTTCATGTTTTTACTTACAATTTAATTTCACCCATGAAAACTGAATATGATATGATGCCTGAGTTTATTCTAGATGAAAGGGCAACAAACACAATAGATGCTAAGGGAGCACATGATTCTTCCTGTACAGAACTCAAATTGGGCAAGCTATTCATTTTAAGGGGAAGAACAATAAATAAATAACACAAAAAATTTAAAAAAAAATGCAAGAGGGAAGGAATGAAGAAAACCAATAGTTATCGAGGAATTAAACCTTCGGTTAGGACTCATCGGTGGTTAGGAAGTTCTTGATTTTTATGAGTGCCTGATAAGGAATGAGAGGGTTGTCAGTGAATCTGTTGAGGAAACAGAAATGATACACACGCACCATAGAAATAGCAGTTGGAGGTACCTCAATAGCAATAGCAGTTGGAGTGAGAGCAGAAACATCTGAGTTGGCCTGCTCTTCTGCAATATCTGTAAAAATACATGCAGTCAGATCTCTCACCCACTAGATCAGAGAGCAAAAATTAAAAGCACAAAATCATCCATTGAAGACCTTTTGCAATGGTTTATACGACCTTATGGATATAGTGAATTGTCAAGGTAAGCTAATATTGTGAATGGGAAACCTTGCTTCTCAGGAACTTAGATCATAATTCACATGAGTAGCAGAGAAAAATAGATGCAGTTCAAAACAAACAAATGTGAGGTGTCAGACATGGCAACTCGAGTTGACCGAAATGAGCACTAAATACTTTTCGAGAAATCTCCTCCAAATCACTGGTATGGCTATCGAAATCGTGAGCATCAGCATGTAGGTTCCAGATCCAAGTGGTAGTATCTAGCTGTTGGACAGGCACACAAGTATTCATATAAAACATAAAGGTAAACTGAACCACCTTTCAAAAGCCAGGGACGACAGAAAAAAGCATCAAATTGAATTTCCATGGACTTTTGTGTCTACAAGAGTGTGCATTGTGATTTGGTACACAAAGAGGATTATCCCACAACTTCTATATGGGTTACTCATCAAATCTGATACAGTTCTCAGGGTAGATGGTCAAGTTGTAGGTAGCAAAATGGGCTCTCCTATGTAATGCTTAATGCTTTCTCAAACTTGTCTATATGTTCCCCATTCTCAGCCCCACATTCATAGGATAAAGCTTGTCATTATTCATTAATCTTGTTGTTGATGTGCTTGTCCAAATTTGTGAGAAGCATCATTAAGATCATGTCAAAGCATACCTTGGAGAGACACTTTTGTATCTGCATTTGTATAGTATTCACCCCTCTCTTGGTACAATTTGTTAAGCTGCAACAAAGCCTGAGGTAGTATACAGATTGGATGGAGATATTAGATCAATGTCAATTGCAAGACAATACTTGATTCTTTGTTCATTTACAACCTATCTACTAAGAATGCCAGTGTAAGTAAGCACCTTCGTGTAAGCATCGCCTGATTCATGATGCAAAAGAGGGCGAGAAGCAGTTCCTACAGCAGCAATCCGCCTTGCCAGAGCTTCCAGAGGCACATCTAACCAAATAGTGATTCCCTTTTTCATATGTCTCCTGATCATTCATTAATTGACAAAAAAAAGCATTTGCATCACTCAAAATGATGTAATTAAGGTCCAATTGGAAATGAAATATTATCACAGTGATAGGGTTCATTCACCTACCAATTAATAGGTCGGATCACGACACCACCTCCGGTTGCAACCACAAGCTGGTGCATTGATGACAATTCCCGCAAAACATCGCTCTAAAAGGAAAGTAAAGTAGTTTTTAAATATGGTTCTCCAATAGAGAAAGAAATAGGTTCTAAATAAATGGATTCCATATATATAACATGGTTTAGTGTCATCTAGAAAACAAAAATAAAATACAAAGGGATGGTGAGATCAATTAAGTTGTTCTTGGTAGGATTCAAGTGAATTGTTGAAGTGTTGAATATGCTGTGTTATCATTGAATGCCACCTAAGTAAAACTATTAGAAAAAAAGCAATTATAAGAGAGCAAGTTACAACATACAGATGAATGAGAGTGAGCACAAGGGTGCTACATGTGTGATAAAACTAGAAGAATCTGAAATGAGTATGTAGAAGTAACATCAATAAGGGCAAACCTATAAAAAAAAAAAAGTGGGCATCATCTGTTCAGGACTGCATGCAAAGAAAGGGTATCTCAGGATTTATAGTACTACAAATACGAGGAGTAAAAAAAATAAGGAGATACTAGAAGCAGTTAGTAGGGATTTGAAGGATAAAAAAACTGACAATGTGACAGTATGTCATGATACGAAAGATTTATAGGAGATCAAGTTCCAATGAGAAATTTCTTAGTCTGATGCATTGTGTACTAATGAAAATTGCAAGCATTTGCAAGCGATATATATTACAGGCACAAAAAAAAGGCATTTCCAATAATGATATCATTCAGGGAGAAGAGAACTAAACTAGATATTAGAAACTTATATGAGACAAACACACAAGGCTTAAACAAAGACAAAAAAAAGTACCTCATTTTCTCTAAAGAAATCCTCACTGTGTTCTTTGAATATCTGAGCCACAGAAGTTGCACCCACAGCTTGTTCCACCAATTTATCACTGCAACATGAACAAAATTATTACATGATGAAGGCAGGATCTTTGAGAAATAAATATGCTTTGCTTAAAGGAGATCTCTTCTTAAGAATCTAATAGCCAATGTCACTATTTGTGTTAACTGTTAAGTTATGAACCTGTCAAAGAAGGAATAACCTAGCACTTCCGATAAGATCTTTCCCACCGTGGTTTTTCCAGAGCCCATCATTCCTGTGATTCACAAATCCATAGGGTATCAATACCAAGAGAAGTCAATTTTATTCATCTTGCTCTCACATCAATGCATTAGCATAAAAAATAGAATGAAAGGACTGACCGACGAGATATATGCACCGTCCATTCAAATAGGGAGCTACCTCTTCTGATTTTCTCTGCATTTTTAATGAAGGTATCAGATAGATGGCAACAAATAGACAAACACATGCATGCACATTATTCAAAATTAGTGAAACATAATACACAGTGTCATGAAACAGTATTAAATCATATTGCATTGTCTGCCAATGTGATCACAACATGCATGATGCTTACCTTTAATATCAGAGCTTCATCAACACATACTTTCACACTCTCTGATTCCACTGCAGAGACACAAACACCACAATGCAAAAAAAAATATGCATTTAGAGAACAATCAAAACAATTTGTATACATTTCCAAAAACTTGTACCTAAATCCCAAACATTCGCTGAAACGGTTAGACTCTTAGAACATCATACTCACAGTAATACTCAAGAATTGAGCAAACAAGTTGTTTATATAATTGACAGACATAAGTACAATATTTTGTTATAATGATGAGAAATTTAATGTCTATGAGAGTTGAGTACGCATTATATACATGTATCTCAAATTTATGTTGTGATATATTGTCATAGGTTTCCCGATGACTCATCGTTGAATTTATGGAATAATATATTACCAGAGAAAATCAGAAAAGATATAAACATGGATACCATGCTTACATCTACTTATTGGTGTTGTGATGTTTTTCTTCTTCTGAATGTCATATCACTTGCTGCTGCATGTATTATTTTTGTGTATGCCTTGCTTCTGAATTTATATACCAAAATCAGTTCTATTATACATACTTTATTGTGCATGTGTCAAGCTTATTTCTTTATACACCAAACTTACCTCTGTAGATAGATTACCTTTATACGTATGTGTGTGCACAATTGCATATATGTGAACTATGTCAAGTACAAAATTATATACAGTATTCTTTGGAAACCCATAATTTGGATGTGGATAGATCAAAATTGGCAAACCCTGCAATATCCGATAAACCATTCAAGTCTACAATTTATTTCCTACAATAGCACAAACAAAAGATTTGTTTTTTCCCCCATTCAAAGATCTACACAAGATTTCCCAAAAACAGTCAATCCATGAAATCCAATCCAAGGATTCCAAACAAAATCAAACGATCGCGATGGGAAGAAAAGGAATCACTACCTGCAGAGTTCTTGTAAGAGCACGAGACATCAAGCCCATTGAACCGGAGCTGAACCGGACGGCCAATCGACGACGGACGACGGAACACGAGCTTCTCGACCCCCCTCTCGTCCTTGAAACCTCGCGAGAACCTCACGAAACCTCCCGGTCTCCGTCCGACCCCCTCGAGACCGAGTCTCGGACACGATTGCAGACCCAAAGTCCTACTAGTCTCCATTCAACAGGTTGGGAAGAACACGCGCCGTCTGCGGAAAAACTAAAATTTGGGATTTTTGGAGGATCGAATTGATTTTCAGCGAATTTTATAGGCTCAAGAAACAAAACAGATTTATTTTCTATTTTTGTTGCGTTTAGTGATAAGTGGAAATGGCACGTTCATGTCCTGGCTGCTGAGCGACTTGGATAGGTTCAATTACTGAAATACCCTGATAAGCTGGGGTGTTTTGGGGTTTATTGTGGTTGTAAATGAGGGTATTATAGTCATTATATACTGGAGTAGTTGGGTCAGGGAAGGATTTCCTCAACTACTACAATGAGGGGTTTGGTGGGGATTTTGACTGAGACCCACTGTTCCTCCATAAGTCGCACCCACTTTCCTTCTCCCTTCTTAAAAGGTACCTTTTTATTTTTTTTTAATCAATGATGACTCATCTTATAAAGTTAGGAAAAATATATGGATACAAAGGTACGATTAATAGGGTTCTGATCAATTTTTTGAACCGAGCTTATTTTAAATCAAAGACAACATAACATATTGTTTTTTCATATTCTATCATTTTCAGTGGATTGCTGAAATAGTTAATTATCCTTTTCTTTTACTGAAGTCAAATTGTAAATTAATTTTTTTTGTTACTAGATCTGAATAACCCACCGATCACATGTTTTAAATTTATATACCTAACTTGGGTGTGTTTGTGCTAATAGTAAATTTAGGCATGCACCAAAAGGTGGTGGTGTGCGAAATAAAATGAAAAAAAATATTTTTTTTTCATTTTTTCTAACTTTTATTCTTCTTTTTTTTGCTTTATTAGAAAATAAGAAAATAAATTATTTATTTTAGAGAAGGGTAATTAAAGAAAAGTGAGGAAACATTTCACCCTTATTTATTAACGACATGATTGTTTAAAGTAATTTTAGATGTTCTTTTATGTATAACTAAATTAGCATAAAAAATATTTGGTAGATGAAATAAGCTATTATTATTATTATTTCTATCACTTTGCTATTTTTATTATTATTTCTGGCACTTACAAATAATAATAATAATAACTCATCAAATAGATAACAATAATGATTCTCATGCCCCAATTTCATAGGCCCCATGAGGTGGCATCAAGACATTACCCATTATACCATTTTTTATTTTTTTCTTATTAAGTGGTGTTCGGTTATTTTTTACCGTTTTTTCTGTGATCTTGTGATCACGATATGTTATTCATTATTTCTGAGAACAGCAAGACCCCTCAATTTCTTCATCATCTTGGTGTTTTTTCTCCTTCATCAATCTGTAATTATTCTTCTTCATATATGTTCCCGTCATTCTTCTTCATCAATTCGGAATTAACACAGTCAATCTAATCACCTTTTAATCGACATTGTAGTCATTTTAATTCCCTTTTAATCGATTATGATATCAATCAGCAACATCAATCGATCTTGTTTATGAAGAACAAGTAGAAGCAGATCGTAATTCATTATTTGAGGTCACAGAAGGATCAGAAGCTTTTTTAAATTTGGATCCCACATAAATTTATTCTATCAGGTTTGACAATTATGTTTGTGTTTGATTTATGTTTTTGTTGTTGTTTCTGAAATTGTTTGATCGTTTTTTTTAATGTTGTTACATTGACTGCATAATCTCAGAATTCATTATATTGGCAGGAAGATAGAATGTCATATTTCAATATATATCATTTATATTTGTATGTGTATCATTAAATAGTCATTGTTTCAGTTATTGTTACATTTTTTTTAGTTTGTCACATTTATAAATGTAACAGTTATATGCATAGTCATTTGCATATGTAATGTAACTGTATTTCACATTAGTCATTCTGAAATTCTGTTTTTTTGTTACATTTATAAATGTAACAGTCATTTTCATAGTCATTCGCATACCAAATGTAACAGTATTTTACAACAGTCATTATGAAAATCTGTTTTTTT
The DNA here is from genome assembly GCA_030737845.1 of Acorus calamus. Lineage (NCBI taxonomy): Eukaryota > Viridiplantae > Streptophyta > Magnoliopsida > Acorales > Acoraceae > Acorus > Acorus calamus. The sequence continues at coordinate 7,357,987 of CM060863.1, read as the reverse complement.
GTTTTTGCTATATTTCTAAATGTAACAGTCATATGCATAGTCATTTGCATACTAAATGTAACAGTCTTTTGCATGGTTAATTTATACTGTTATATTGTTATTGATTTCACATTGTTTAATTGTTTTTTTTAAACTGTTACATTGACTGATAATTTCAGATTTCATTATATAGACTATTATTTTGAACGTCATATTGTTGTTGATTTCACATTGTTTAATTTTTTTGTTCTTTTGAATCCTGTTACATTGACTGATAATATCATATTTCATTATATAGGCTGTTACATTGTACGTTATATTCAATATGAAACATTTATATATGTATGTGTATCATTAAATAGTCATGTTAAATTTTTTTTTGTTACATTCGTAAATGTAACCGTTATTGACAAAGTCATTTGCATACTAAGTGTAACAGTCCTTTGCAATAGTTATTTTGAAAGTAAGTTTATTGTTTTATTTGTAAATGTAACAGTCGCTTGCAAAGTCATTTGCATTATAAATGTAACAGTCTTTTACAAATTTTCAGTTGTTGCTGAGGCTGTAGTTGCACCAGATGAGAAATTTAAATTTTGTTCTCAATACATGGATTCTTTGCATGAAGAGTTGATGAACTGTACAATTGAGAATGCTAATTGCAGCTTTGCACGTGAAGGAACATTTCGAGATGTAAGTGTTCACTCCCCTAAGAAGATTTGGAGTAAAGGGCGTCCACCGTAAAAAAGGAAAGCAGCCAAGGTTTACAAACCAAAGTCCAAGCATGGAAAGATTTCTGAAAGTAAAATGCAGAACGTTGCAGAAGTAATTAGATCTGATACCAAAGAATTAGATACATGCATGTATTTTTGTTTCAATTTGTGTAATAAAGTCGTTATAATGTGATGAATACACATTGTTTTAGTGTGTTATGTTTTAGCCTTTGATATAATTTTTTTTATGAAATGTAAATTCATTGACAGATTATTTAGTTATTAATGTATTTAGTATTACATTATAGATGTGTGTATTGTGTTACATTATAGTTGTGTGTTTTGTGATATGTTTTTATGCAATGTAACAGTATATTGTAATGATTAAAGTGTTTAGTGTTACATTTGTGTATTATGTTACATTAAAGATGCGTGTTTTGTGTTAAAACTAACACTGATATGTGTATTGTGTTTACATTTTAAGTTGGATGAAAAGAAATGTAACAATTCTGAGTGGTTGATATTTTTAGGCAGACTTTGATATGATATATTTTTATGAAATGTAACAGTGTTTGTTAGATTTTTAATGATCAATGTGTTTTGTGTTACATTATAGATGTGTATATTGTGTTACATCACAGATGTGTGTTTTATGTGACTTATAACATTGATATGTGTATTGTGTTTACATTCAAGTTGGATAGATTAGTGAGTGATTTTATGTAAATGTAACAATTTCGAGTGGTTGTTAATGTAACAACAACAAAAGATAATGTTACATAGATGATTTTACACTTATATAGCAAGATATGAACAGTTAGCATAACAAATCAATTCTGGTCTCAATATCTACATTTCATTCATCAAAAAATCATATGTAACAATTGTTTCATTTAGTATACATAATTGAGAAAAAATTTCTCTTTGGTTCTTCAAGCAGAACTGAAAAAAACATAAAAAGATCAATCATCAAGTTGCATTGTGAATAATCTGTGGTCCTCTTCTGTGTATGTCCGCCTCTTGTCGGAGATGAATTTTTTATGAGGTCTGCTCTTATAGATATGCACATCTATGAAGTCATCTATTTCGGTATCTGCCCTTGATATATGTATTGAGCCATAATATGTAAGATAACTGCACCGCATTCAATACTGCATTAATACATATAAATCTACATTGTTAAAAGACTGTTACATTCACTAATTGTTAAGACAAATGACCATAGTCAAGATACTGTTACATTCATGTAAACTGTTACATTTATAATAAGAGAGCTAAATTTGAATTCTTTGGATGTACTTACATCTAATATGTGACATTAATATGTCATTGTTGCTGTTACATTTGTGGATGTCTTTTGAATATGTTTACATGTATTATAATGTGAGATAATCAAGACTGTTACATTCACTAATTGTTAAGATAATTGTTTCATTGATAGTCAAGATACTGTTATATTCATGTAAACTGTTACATTCATATAACAATGAGTTAAATTTGAATTTCTTTTGGATGTGCTCACATGTAACATGTGACATTGATTGTGTTACATTTGTGGATGTGGAGTTAAATAATATGGCATTGATAGTGTTACATTTGTGGATGTCTTTTGAATGTGTTAACATGTAATATGTACTTTTAAATGTAGTGTTTTTCAATTCTGCTACATTTATACATCTAAACAGAAATATGAATACATGTACCAATTTGTCATGTTATAAACATTGTTACATTCTGAGCTGTTCATTTTTTAATAGTTAGTTTTACTAATTTGGATTTCTTTTTAATGTTCTTACATATATACAACTATTACAATTTTTGTGAAAACGTAAAAAACCAAATTCAAAGATTCATTTCGAAAAGATAAACAGTGTTACATCTTAACTTATACATGCATTTCATCAAAAATTAATTTGTACATTTCAATCTGTGATTATTTTTGAATCTCTAGATCGAAAAAATCAAGTCATCGGATAAAAAATTAAATAAACACAAAATCTGAAAAGAAAAGAAATAAGGGTTCTTACTGTTCGTCATCATTTGTTTGATCTGATGTTCCAATCTGTTTGAAACGAAGAAACGAATCGAAAAAATCAAGTCATCCGATCAAAAATTAAATAAACACAAAATCTGAAAAGAAAAGAAACAAGGGTTCTTACTGTTCATCGTCATTTGTTTGATCTGATGTTCCAATCTATTTGAAACGAAGAAACGAATAGAATCGCAGGGTCTCGAAGAAACGATTTATGATTTTTCTTGCCCTTTTTTGATCAAATGTGATTATTTTGGGGGAGGAGGAATTTGAAAATTCGTTTTGGCTCACCGAAAGAGACGGTGATGTTTTATTTTGGATTTCAAATCGGGATTTCTTTTATTCGTGCGTGTGTTTTCAATGAGTTTTTATGAGAGGGTATTTTTGGTTTTTGCTTTGTTACCCTTTTTGAAAAGTGAAAAAACAAACTAATGAGAAGTTGACAAGTCATGGGGCTTGTGAGTGGGGCTTATATTTTGAGGTTTGGGTATCACCACTGAATAGATAATAGTATCTTCTTTCTTAACTTCCCTTTAAACGCACGTGGTATTAGACTTGTTTTTTGAATACCCGAGTCAAGATGGCTATTCTGGTTTTCAAGAAAGTCAGCATTGGATGGCAGTTGGAGGAGGAATAGTTTGCATGAAATAATTCAAGATTTCAATGATTTAGTGGATTGCCTATTCGACTTTGCATTGGCATTAATTAATTTATATATATATATATATATATATACATGATACATTAACATTAAGGGTCCGTTTGGTTGCACAATTTAGGGCGATTTTGTTTTTTGAAAAGCTAAAATTTAAAATTGTGCAGTCAAACGGGGTGGATTTCGACAGAATCAAAAGTTGGATTCCTTTTAATTTTTCTCTCGAAATCCATGTTTTAAAGAGCTCACAAACTGTGATTTTTTATCGGAATCGATTTTTTAAATTGAAAAGCAATTTTTTCTACTAAACATTAAACACCTTTTAAATATTGATTTCTAATTTAAAAAAAACATTCTAAAAAAATTAAGATCTAAAATCATTTTAAAAAACAGTTTTATTTTAAAAATTATTTTTTAATATGTATTTTTAAACGGAACCTAAATAAATGTTAGATAATAAGCATTGGTCCGAGGTACATGCTCTTAAATTGCGAGTGTCAATGGTTGGTCCCCAGTATTAATATTAAGACTGATAATTGAAGTAGGTGTCTTGATTAGACATGATTTTGAGTTGAATTGGATTTTGTGTTAAATGTTTGATCCAGTACAACGGTTACAGAGAAATGACATTGACCTGTGGGGGTGGATCCCTCGTAGTAAAAAAAATCAATGATGGGACTGTCTTTGTTAGAGACAGCCATCAATTCATGGAGTCCAATGAAAGTTTATTTCAAGGACCCTTCTATTACCACCAACATAAGCCCCGTTTGAAACATAAATATGTTTTATTTTAAAATATATATTTATTCAAACATAAATGAATATAAATAATAATAAAGTGATTTTACGTTTGGATGTGATTTAATTTATTCTTGTTAATAAATGTAAGAATAAATGTTTTGTTGTTTAAGTAAAATGTGAATAAAGTATGGATAAGAATTTATAAAAGATAAAAAAAATAATGATAGTTGATTTTACATGTGATTTATAAGAGGTGATGACAGTTGATTTGATAGTGGACCCACATATTATTTGGGTGGAATAATCTAGGATAACTTTAATTTCAGATGATGATTGGAATCCATATACTATTTTATCAGAATTTATGCTGGCATACATTATCTGGGGTTACTAGGGTAAACAAACACCCCACAATACTTATCCGGGGTTATCCGGGGGGTTATACCAGAAACAAACAGGGGCTAAATGTTCTTCCCCAATCCAATAAAATTAAAAACACATAACTCATCCCATCAATTGATTTGACACAAACTTAGTCATACTGGAGTGTCTAATGTGACCAAGGATGTGTTATCGTAAGTTATTTGGTTTGACACACACCTAGTTAAATTGGAGTGTCTATTATGACTTATTACCCAACACTTTCTAACTGCAGTATTTTAAAAGTAGTGCAACACACCTTAGATCACGGTAAGTTGTTCGGTTTGACACAAACCCAGTCAAATTGGGGTGTTTACTATGACCTAATGTGTGTCGCCCAACAATATTCAATTGACAGTAATTTAATTTTCTTATTCATTATAAATATCATAATTACATAACAAATAAATATCATAAATAAACAACATTCACATACATAGTCACATAAGTTGATTCAACATTTACATGTCTAACCTACCATGCACATTTACAAGTCCAATAACATCATTCTTTTTTTGCAAATGAAAATCATGCGGATGCGTGAATGTGAATGTGTGAATGTTGAACAATGAAGACTATTATGTCAATAGTATGTTTTCATTTATGAAAAATTAAAGAATAGTGTATTGGATTTGTAAATGTGTATGGTAGGTTGAATATATGATGTTGAATGTGAATATTGTTTATTTATGATATTTATTTATTGTGTATTTATGATATTTATAATGAATAAAAAAATTAAATTATTGTCAATTGAATAATATAGAACGACACACCTTAGGTCACAGTAGACATCCTAGTTTGACTGAGTTTGTGTCAGACCGAATAACTTACCGTGATCCAAAGTATATCGCATCACTTTTAATATACTGCAGTTAGAAAGTGTTGGGCGACATATCTTGAGTGACAATAGACACTCCAATTTGATTAGGTATGTGTCAAACCAAACAATTTACGACGACACACCTTGGGTCACATTAGACACTCTAGTATAATTGAGTTTGTGTTAACCCGATTGGTGAGGTTAGTGTCTAAAATAAAAACTAGTTTTGTATTTTTAATTTTCATTGAGTTGGGGGGAGAGCATTTATGTTGGTGGTAATAGACGGGCTCTTTGTTAAAGGTGATGTACAACCAATCCCATATCTTAGTTCGTTTCCTCCTCTTAAATTTTTGGAAAGTATATGCATCTAGGATGAAAAATAAGATCAAAATTGAGACTGGTTGAAATATTATCCTACTCATATTCTTTTGATTGTTAGTCCCCAAGTCCCTAGTCATGAGCTGAAAGACATTATAAACTCATCATTGGTGAGAAGAATAAATGTGAAATATGGTTGAATAAGTTTTAAAAAATTGTTTGTTTACAAGAACTATATCGATATAGATATATTAGAATAGGTAAAAAAATATTAATATTCTAGGTCACCCTGAAATTGTGTTATTTCAATCAATTTATTATAAGAATATCACATGTTATCACTTTTTATAAAATATGAGACTTACATGTCAAATCATTCACTTTTTATTCACAATTTGTTTATATCCAATCAAACAATAAAATTTTAACTAAAAACATAACCAAACATAAAATAACTTATTCCACTAATGCAATTATACATTTCAAAATAGCTCATGGCATTACCTAAACAATACTCCAATTCCAATCTTTCATATCAATTGAAGTCTAAATACAGTTGCAAAGAAATCACAAATCGTTGCAATTCAATAGATAACAATGGGGTGCCCGTCAATCTTCCATGGAACCCAATTCTTCTCGCTCAAAAAAATAAAAAAAGTAAAAAAAAAAAAACTTTGATAGACTCCAATTCCACTTCTTATATCAATTGAAGCTTAGATACAATTACAAAGAAAATCAAAACGAAAATCAAAACGAGTCATTGTTTCAATCCAATGGAAAACAATGGGGGGAGGGGATTCAATCTCTCTCCCTCTCTCTCAAGCTTCCATGGAACCCGATTCTTCCTTTGGAAGCCCTTATTAAAAAAAAATAAATTAACCTCCTCAGATTCTCACACTCAACGAGTGCTTCAAGCTCCCCACATGAAGCACGTGAGGCCCAATCGCCACTTTCCGCTTCCCCAGCTCATCCACAACGCTCAAATCCCTGCAAACGTCGACCCTGAACGCCGCAACCCCTGCCCCTCGCGCGCGCAACGCGACCCTCTCGAAGCCCAACAAGTGCTTCTTGGGCGCGTTGTGGACCGCGGGCGGAGAAGAGAAGAGGAAGACCACGTGACTCCCGTCCATGGTCCCGTCGTTGGTGACCCTCAATTGGACGTCGAAGGCAAGGCCTTGGCAGTGGTCTTGGAGGAGCTCGACCGACTTGCACCGTTGGGCGGCGCCGCGGCACGCGTGGCCTTCTTCTAAGGGGATGGAGACTAGTTTCGGGGCGCGGACGAGGTGGTGGCTGAATTGGGAGTAGCTCAGGCCGTCGCCGAAGGAATAGACGGTGTCGCCGGTGTAGAATCTGTATGTCCTGCCCGGGTAGCCGGTGCTCGGGTCCGGTCTCATGTTCATGTTGGTCATGGGGACCTTGTCGACGTAGGCTTGTGGGTACCAGGTCATGGGTAGCCTCCCACCTGAGAAGGAACACATGTTAAAGCCATGTTTGTATCTGACAAATTAACATCCAGAGGATATTTGAATCCGACTTTTATTGTAAAATTATATATATATCTATAGGGATAAATGTATATAGCCCTTACAAATATGTGAATATCCAGATAACCCTGTCTTTTTTCAAAATCTAAATAACCCTGGAAACAAAACTAAAAGTCAAATCAGCCCCTGATTTGAATAACCACCGAGAGAATTGGAATAGTCTTAGGGTGCGTTTGGTTGCGCGATTGCAAAACTGATTCTACAGGAATCTGCGATTGTAAATCTGATTCTGCAGGAAGCTCACTTTCTCAGCTTTTTGAAATCGCAGCTTTTGGGCACTATTTGCCTGCAATCGCTGGGTTTAAAACTGCAATTACAAAACTGTTTGCTTGCGCGATTGTAAACGCAGCTTCCTGTAATCGTAATCGCAGCGCAATCGCGCAACCAAACGCACCCTTAGAATATTAACTTATCTGAACACAGACAAAATGCAATAATACAATTAACTCTACGTAAACTAGCAAAAAAACAAATAACCCCTTACGTTTTTACCCCAACATATCACGCAATGTCGTCGGGCGATGAGGATGAACAGAGACGTCACATGAGGAGAATGAATTAATGGGATGAAGGGGAATGTTAGGTTTAGGGTTTCTCATGTTAGCGAGCGAATGATTGAGGGATGGTATAAATGTAATTAACTTTACACATTGGGTTAAATTAAGGTTACCATTAGGTTAACTTTAGCTGACAGAATGATGTATTTGGAATTTAGTTATGTTTTTTTGGGGTTATTTGAATTCCAAGAAAAGACAGGTGTTAAAATTCAATTATTCTACATGATTAATCATAATCTTGAAAATTTGAATTACTGTTGTATTCTTTTTACATGATTTATGATTTTTGAAGTATATGGGAAGACCTCAATTCTCTAGAATAAATCAACTGATCATCCGAAAGATAATAAGGTATCTGATTCATTGATAGGTATAACAGAGCATGGTTAAAGAAGAGAAGGATACTGAACTTACATGGATTATAAAACCCGAATACGATATCGGCTAATGCGGCTCCCCCAGCTTCGCCAGGGTAGCCCACCCAAAGAATGCCCGAGATCAGATCGCTCGCTTTCGCGAATGATATGTCAAATCCGCCTCCGGACATGATGACCAGGATGACCGGTCCCTTGGACACCTTCGCAACCTCCGTTATCAGGAGTTCTTGTTGGCCGGGGAGGTGGAGGTCGAGCCTGTCACGACCCTCCGCCTCTATGGATTGGTCGGCACCCATGATCAAGATGGTCGCGTCAGCTTGGGATGCCGCGGTTTTGGCAGGGTCTAATTGGAGGCTCGTTCCCGCGCAAGCTACGTTGAGGCAGCCTGGTTGGTATACGGTGGGGACGGACGCGGTTAGGCCTTGTAGGGGAGTTGTGTACTTGCACGGAGCACCTGCATTGTATCGCTCATGTTAAAACTCTTATTAAGCTACAGTTTTTAGAAATTCTGTTTTTGCAAGAATTATACTTAATACAAACCTTTGAAGAAAGCTAAAACAAAAACTGTTAACAGCTTTTCAGGAATCTATCAATTTTTCAGCTTTAAGTGAAAAGATGTTTTTCAAACTCGTAAAATTGAAACCTTACCCTCGTAGTTTCCAATCATTGTTTTTGTGACATTGGCATTGGGACCAATCACCGCCAAAGACTTGATGGCTGTGGGTGAGAATGGGAGTGCCCCTTTTTTGTTTTTCAACAGTACAATGCCTTGTCTGGCGGCTTCGCGTGCGAGTTCTTGGTTATCAGTTGTACAGACGTCTTTCGGCCCAAGGTTACCATAAGTTAGCTTGGTTGGATCACCATCGAAGAAGCCAAGGCGCATCAGGGTCGCGAAATTGTTCGCGACCGCCTTGTCCACCTGAGATTCAGGGAGCAACCCTTGTGTCACAGCTGCTTGTGTGTGCTTACCAAGGAATGAACCACAGTTGAGATCCAGCCCTGCATTTTCAGTAATTGCAAAATGAGTTCTTTGGGCCTTCTATAGATTAATGGGTTCTAGTTTTCATGCAAAAAAATGAAAAAAAAAGGAAGAGTTTGATGAACTCACCTGCTAAGATCGCCTTTGCTGCAGCGTCTTCAGGAGTTTTAGTATAGTGTTGGGAGTTGTAAAACACATCGACAGAGTCGCAGTCCGAAACAATGTACCTACATTGGCCAATACAAAGATAAGAATATATATAAGCAGATAGTCATCTTTAGCAACAAAATCTGAAGAGCATAACATGTTCTGAGAGATACCCATTAAGTTTCCATTCTCCTCTGATCACCCCCGCGAGGAGGTTGGGGTCAGCGCAGGTGGGGATGCCATTAACTTGGTTGTATGAGCACATCACACTTGCTACATTTCCATCAATCACACAGCTTTTGAAGGGTGGTTGAAACGTATCATCCATGTCTTGCTTTGTTACCTAGAAAAATAATCAAAGATGAAACATAACAACAATGTGTAATTCGTTCATTATCCCTAATTTTTTTTTAGCAAAACAATAATAGCGATCATTCCATGTCAAAATACTTTTTGGCCAAAACAAATAGTGGTGTTTCACCAACTGTACAGCCATATAGAATGGTGTTAAAATTATGGGTTGAGTGTCACCATCTTTGCTGTTGATCTATTGCCAACCACTACAGCGGAGCATTTTTTTTGGTTCTCAATGTCAAATTGGTTAGAATTTGAAACAGTTTGGAATCTTTCATTCTTAGTGACCATTCCTGTCTGACAAAATCTATCAGAACTGAATTCCTATGGAAGGAAAAATTTTATTTTTGTATGAGAGTTACCAAACTGGCCCTGTGTCTCTTATAGTAGTAGTACCTGAGCATTGAAGTGGTAGCGATCGACACCTTTCCAGTTGTCCAAATCATAGGCTGTGTAATGCTTACAGCAAGCAGCAACCTTGAGCATATTTGGATCATCCGCCTCTTGTAATCCACGTACATAACACGATGCATATTTGCTCGAGAGCACAGGATCTTCTCCGGGGGTCTCCTGGCCTCTTCCCCATCTGGGATCGCGGAATATGTTGATATTGGGACTCCAGTATGTCAGCCCTGCAAGTCCCACATTGTACATTGCCCTGGCTTCTGTGGAGACCACCTATGGAACATAATACATTTATCTTTCAGAAGTACAGGAACTAAAAAATTTACACATCAGTCTTTTTCTTGCAACACAACCTTCTTGGTGTCATATTACGAAATTAATATCAGAATGAAGGCATATCCGGATTATGTGTACATTGTGGTGTTAAACATCATGATCAGAAGTTTAGGAAGTTTCTATATGTTGCTGTCTTCAACAGTTGGAACATTTTTGACATTTAGTTATTCCCAGAAATCATGACAATAACTTTGCTTCTCAAAAATGTAAAAGCTGATCAACTCTGTGGCTTTATTGTTGTTATTAAGATTTGATGAAATTTGATGGGCTTTAAGCATTTGTATTGAGATATTCATGCCCACTGTAAATATACAACAATTTTGTCGAGTTGGAGGTTTTATATGATGATCTTCCCAATTTATCAGTTAAAACTTTCAGAAGGAAAATGCAGAGCAAAATATGAGAAATTTTAATGTTTTTTTTTTTATAATGGATCAGAGCTTAAATTCAATAGAGACAAGAAAGCTGATGAGAGTCAATCTAACTGAAAATGAAAATTTGATAAGAAAAAAAGGACATGGATTCTCAGGTTGAAATGTTGAACAATCAAATAATGAGACAACAAATCAACTAGATGCATGAACAAGAAAAAAAAATAAAGATGATTTATTTTTTACATATAGCACACTTGATAAACTTTACTGCATTTATGATTTATGTCACTACCCTTAATTATTTCTCCAGTGTCACACACAGAAAAAAGAACAACTGAACAGTTGGACCTTAAATAAATAAATAAATAATATATATATATATATATATATATATAGGTGTGACGAACGGCAGGTGCGGCAGCGATCACGGGCCGTCGCATCGGACGGTCGGATGCGATTCACATCGACCGTCGGATGCGATGAACCCGTGATCGGACGGCCCGCCGTCGATCACGGGTCCATCGCATCGGACGGTCGGGTGCGATTCACGTCGACCGTTGGATGCGATGGACCCGCGATCGAACGGCCCACGTCGCGGCCGCACCTGCCATTCGCCGCAAGCAATAATTTACACACACACACACACACACACACACACACATATATATATATAGACGCAATTAGGTGCGGCGGCCGCACAGTGCGGCGTCGACCACGGGCCGTCGATCACGGGTCTATCGCATCGGACGGTCGGGTGCGATTTACGTCAACCGTTGGATGCGATGGACCCGCGATCAGACGGCTGCCGCACCGTGCGGCCACCGCACCTCATCTCGCTCATATATATATATATATATATATATATATATATATATATATATATATATATATATATATCAAAATAATGCTAAAAGAAAGGATCACTCCCCATATATGAAAATCCCAAATCCAATTCAAACCAACTCACACATTCAATCCAAAAACAGGACCAACAAACAAAAGATCAAATTAAAACAATAGAAGACGAAAGAAACCTACAAGTTTACCATTAAATAAATCTCATCTATATCATTTAAATCTGAACTAGTCCATCTAATAAAAAAAATCAAAATGTAGATCATTCACTACATAACTTAAATTTCAAAGAACCAATCATTTAAAAGAATATCATCAGAAACTCAACAAGCAGAAGCACAAAGACCTCACCTTTCCAATGGCCTCAAACAGGTCACTGTTGAAAGAAGCGGCTGTAAGGATGGGTTGAGGGAAGCTCGTCGCGCCGGGGACCAAGGACGAGAAATGTGTGCCTGGCCCGACGTATGACACCCCATGTAAAGCCTCCGACCACCATTCATAGCTCGGGATGCCCAGCCTCGGCAAAGCCCCGGCCTTGTTCACCAAAAATGTCACCTTCTCCACCAATGTCAGCCTCTTCACAAGATCCGTCACTCTATCACCCACGCCCAATGTGGTGTCACAGAACCCATAAGAGCTCAAGTTGGGATTTTTACTTGTGTCACAGGCAAACACAGGGGACTGCCCTGAAACAACTCTGAATCCCAGGAAACACAACAGAGAGAGCTCCAACAAGAGGAAGGAAACTTGGTTTCTGTCCCCACACACCATCTCCTCTTGTGGGTGTGTTTGGTTTGTGGAGATGGTGCAATGTGGGTTGTGAAAGGGGGTGTCTTTTGGGTTCAAACTTTATCTGGGTATCTATTTATAGCCGGTTTTAATTCTTCCTGTGTTGTTTTCTTTGTACACCCGTGAAGCAACTCGACAGAAACAAAAGAAAGGGTTGTAAAAAAAATGAATTTCTCTGCCTTCGAAATTGGTGGGATTTGGAGTCCGTGAAAGAATAGTTTTGGATATTACTGCATTGTTTGTCTTTTTTTATCCCATCACGAGATTGGTTTCATGCGAGAGGCAGAGAGAGAGGGGGGAGAGAGTGTGTGTGTGTGTATTTTTAATAGGCGTCATTAAATCATAACCATGAAGATTTGATTGAACGGTTCCGATTTGACTAAAGAGTCCCACCATTCAATTCTCCTTGTTTTGCTCAATTTTGGAAAGCATGTTTTTTTTTTTTTTACTTTCTGGGGAGAATTTCTTGGGGATGTGTAAATAAACTGAAGTTTTGTAATCTTTAATTTATTAGAGGTTTTTTTGGCTTTTTTTTTCTTATTTGAATTATTGTGATGTAACAAAAATAAACAGTAAGCATTTCATATATACTAAAAACATTATTATGTTTTCTGTAAGGACTTAAATAACTGTATAAGTTATTGATTTTTAGAAAGTAACTGTTGTTCTGAACTGTTCGACAGATTCCTATCGAATTCCATATTACTCATCCGATAAGCTCATGCCAAACACTTACTCGTACAGGTCGACAACCATATGTTGTTCCAATGAAGAAGACTTCAACCGAGTCTTATCAAATTGGGTAGTGAGATTAGTGGACTAAGAAAGAAAATTGATTTTTTTAATAATATTGAGTCGTAGATAAAATAAATAAAGAGGTGGGAATAGCTTTGCCATGAATGAATATACACAAGAGAGAGAGAAAAAAAAAGGAAGTTGCAGGAGAAAAAAAAATACTAGTTGAATGGGTACAAATTGAAACTTGAAAGTCAGTGTGTGATGAGTAATTAGAGCAGCCACTTGAAGGTGGGGCTTTGAGTAAAAGTGAGCCCGTAATTGGGAGAAGGTTCAGAGAAAATGAAGCATGTGATGTTTCATGGACCCATATGGGAAGAGAATTAAGTGGGGGAGTTATTTTTAACAGAGTGGACTGGATCCCACTTTTCTCTTTTCTTTTTTCTTTTTTTTTATAAAAATAGTGTTTTACAGTTCTTCCCGCCAAAAATTAATCCAATGAAAAAGTTTCCTCTTCTTTGTTATTCATATGCCTTTTAGATCCGCGTTTGATGTTTAAACCATAAAATCCACCTAAAGACAGATTCAAATAATTTTTTACTATTAAAGTTTGAATGCATTTTATTTATTTTTTGTTATATTTTTTACTTTTCAAAATTTGTGGAAAGAGTATTTTTTTAAAAGCAATTGAATTATATAGCTGAATGGTTGATAACAGAATTTGCCTTTTAACTTATATGTAAATATTCTCATGAGATGAGGGGGGGGGGGGGGGGGGGCGTACCCATAGTTGAATGGCCGACAAAAGAATTTATAATAACAAGTTCATTAGTTTGAATAGACCGAGTTATAATATTTACATAACACTTCATGGGGTATGTTCCACAAAAAACTTTCTGACTGCATGTGTATAGATTTTATTGTTGGGAATATTTCATAAATGTGTGGGAGGGGAAGGATAAGATATATATTTGATGCATGTCCCCACTTCTCACCAGCAACACAAATCTTTATATTATTTATCTTCAATGAAAAGAAAAAGAAAATAAGAGATGAGATATTTTAAAAATCAGACAGAAATCTAATTAACTAAACTCAAATGGATGAAAGGATAGAATGGAATATTCAGCCATTATTTGTCATCTAATGATAACTCGTCCCTAAAAGAAGCTTCATTATTCATATTAACTGAATTCTTATAGACATTATAAATTTATAATACAATCAGGCCAGGGATCAAATTTTATCAAATAATTATTTTTTAAACTTATACTTTGCTCTTGATAAAGCAGTACAAATAAGTGATGAAAAGACAGGCTCTCTTATGATTTTATTTAGTTTAATTAATATATATATATGTGACAATCGATAAGGTCCCTTTCATTAATGCACTTAAAGTTAAATTCGAATTTTTGTTTGCTTTCTTTCAATTATATCAATATATAAGCTTCCTTCCGAGCTTCAATCGAGTGCATTGGCATTTAGTATTGTCTTTTAAGTTGAAGCTAAATCTAAGGAAATTTTATCATGATAAAAACGTGAAAGCCAAAGCTACATGTCTTTCATAACAATTGTTGCGTATAACTTTAAGAATGAAAAAAAAGTGCAGAAGAATATAACATATCTAGATGTAATCATAACAGCATTAATATACCCAATCTCATTCCGATATAAAAAAAAAACTTGAGGATGATTTTCATCATACGACCGACCATGCAACGTCTATTCATCTTCTCAACTATTGTTTCGCATAAATGTTGTCTGAGACAATATGGTCACTGGAAAGAGTTATCAATTGCCATTGTTAAAGACAATCTAATGATAATTAAATCAGAAAATATATATCTAAGGACATGTAGGAGCTAGGATTAGATTACTTACATACTTCTTTACGGCTGATGAATTTTTAATTTGTATGCCCCATTTGAATGTGGCTGTTGCACTATATCCACCCCCATCAAATCACATCAGATGTCCTCCTTTATTGCATGAAACTGTCATGACATTAGCACGGGCATTACTCGTTGACGATGACGAGCGAACTAAAAATGTTCGGATTTGAATGTGAAGGGAACTAGAAGTTTTCTATTGGTGATGATGTGGCACACTTATCTGACCATGATGAAATATCTAGTTGTCAATTGACTGGGATGTAGACTGACACATGGCACGATCTAGATGTGCCCTACACATATTTTATGGATTATAATATTCAATGTAAAAAATATTTTAGAGAAAACCATATGGTTCAAATTATGATATGATGGCATTATGTGATACACCATTTTTTTTTACATATGAATATATAATGGCATTATGTTAAAAAGTATCTCATCATGTGATACACTTGAATCTAGTTAAACGAGTTATAGGTCCGTTGTGTAACATCCATTCACTTTTTTAGTGTATTTGATCAAAGACCTTTATGTTTATATTAATGATCAGATTTGGATTAGTTAGTGAATCGAAGGCCAATTGATCAACTTATTTAAGAGATCAAAGACCATTAATTGGTAATTAGTGTTACGTTAGTATATATATATATATACATAGTGAAATGATATTGAATACACATGATAAAAATATAAAAATGATTGAACTGTATACGCATATTTTCATCATTAGTATAAGAAATATATGCAAAAACTTTTATACTTAGTGTTAACGTATGAATAAATCATTTGAATTAAATGTATTTCTTCGATTCTGAATGTATTATTGCATTCGCAGTTGAACCAATAGAAATTTGTTTGGTCGGTGCAGGATGTATCCAATCACTGGACTTTTATGCTCCCAATCAACCTAGCTATTATACCTTCTTCCCTTGTCTATTTGCTAGTTGACAAGCTTCAAGGACACAAACGAAGTGATAATTTTGTCTTGAACTCTGTCACAACATTTGGAGTTAGCATGAATTCCAAATCACCCATTAGTTGAAAGTTTGTTGAGAGGTGATCATGAAAAGAGAGATGGTATCATGGACACCACATGTGGGAGATGCACACTTTTTAACTTCCCAATCAAATTCTCCAGCTATGCATGAGAAAGGGTAGAGGCGTAGAGCTGTCTTGGCGGTTGTTGAGAAATCAATTTATGTCATCCACATCATAATATCATGAGGTAGTGAAAGCATAAGAGAGTGAGAACACTAATGCAAGAGGGAAAAAAATGGAAAATTATTTTAATTTTAGATAATAAATTAAATATAGATACTTATATACATCTTTTTAGAAATTTTGTGATTCGTGAATGACTGAAATCCACCTAACGAAAATAAAAACAAACTAATACGACTCTCAATGACAAAATTTATCATATAGTAATGACTTTTAAAGGCGAATCACCAAATGAAACTTTGAAAATTAAGTGGTCTAGAATGGACCTTCAACCTCATTATGAAAATCTCAATAAACTATACCCAATTTGATATATGTATTATATAAATTGCAAGGTATTTTTTATTTTTATTTTTTTGTCAAATCCTTCCATATTAAAGGGTGGTAAGATTTGAACTCTGTTCCTCACACTAATTAAGAATTGGGTATCTCTATCATCGTATCAAGAAAAAATTCAGTATTATATAAAACATTTCGACGTCCAAATCAAAAGTTACAATTGTCTAGCCCTTTCGGCACAATTTTTGTAATATTTTCTCTCTCAAAAACTCATGTCTCCTCTCCTCCCGAACCAATATTAAATCACATCAAGAGTGGAAAATCAATGAAGTCCGTGCGATTCATTTTTAACTGATGTACTACAGAAAGTGGGGGAACCTTTTCTTGCCTCACTATATCTATATGTATGAAGGCTTTGTTCAAATAATTGATGGTTTAGGAGGTGTATATGGAATTGGAACCCTTGTTGAAACACACACACACAGGGGGGCATCAATAATGTAATGAGAAAAGGTGGTCCTCATCTTTACTGTCTCCAAAACTGATAGGGAGGGTGGAAGGTCAGAGTGGAGTTAAGCACATGAGACATGTGCTAGATCTTAGACTCTACAAAAGCATCTTTGTTTGGGAGTGGCAGAGACGGCATGGTATCTTTGATTGCAAGCATCTTAAGTTATTGAGGGTCCATTTATGCATTATAGGTACTTCATGGATATGGTGCAACTTTGTCCAAACATTAGCCAAGTTGGGACTCATGGACCAGTGAAAATGTTTGCTGATATTAGGAAAAAGTACATACAAATGAAAGGCATTGAAACTAAGTTTTCTGTTTGAAAACACGTTTAAAAAATAAGATTTTGAATAAAGTTAAATAGACTTGATTCATGAAAAATATATTTTTTATGCTTTTTAAAAACCAACATTTTTGTATTAAGCTATAAGTAATTTTTTAATTAAGCCTATTTTTTAGAATGCGTCTGACAATACTTTTCAACTTTCTGCTTAATTAAACACCCCCTAATTTCAAATGGAGAATGTTTGATTCAGCTCCATTTTCAACTCCAAAATGCAGTCCACATCCTTTAGAGTTTTTTTTATAAAAATAATATACATCATCTAATAGTGTATATTCTTTTATAAAAATAAAATATATACTCTAATGAATTGTATAGATTCATTTTATAGAATGTATAAAAATAATCCTATTGAAACATATACCTCATGCCCGTGAGTGCAGATAGCTAACATGACGTATGAGGTTGTAAATGGAGCTATAAACGGATCCCCTCAGGACCCAAACAATATCAGTCGGTCAGTGTCCAATGGATTCTTGACACGTGGACTAACAAAACCAACAAAAGGCACCCCCTTTTAACACTCACGTTATCCACCTTGACACCGTCAAACCCCATAAACATCACCCTTTTTCAGATTCACCCCTTTTTATTTTCTTTCCCTCTTTCACCCCCAAAATCTCCATCAAAAACATTTCAAGGATATGTAAGTTTTTTTTTCTAAACATAGTAATCATGAATCTGGTTCTCACGTTTTTTTCTAAACATAGGCAATCACCTAGAGGCCCTATATCCTAAAATAAATAAAAAATAAATATAAAAAATCAGGTTTTGAAAATGAACATTCATATGATTTTTTTTCACATTGTTTTTTAATTGTAATCGCATTCTTAGTTCTCACATTTAATTGATCTAAATTTTACTTTTTCATGTTTTCAGATATTTTATTTTCCTCTTTTAAACAACATATCTACTTCTAGATTTTTGTTTCTTTTTTTTTTTTGTTATTTATTTGTCTTGTTTGTATTGGATTTAGTTATTTTATTTTTTAAATAAAATTCTTTTCTTTAGCATATTAGTAGATCTGAAGAAATTTTATGATTTATAGAATTTTATGGTTTTTATTGTTTGATTTCCGTATGAAAAGAAGAGGAAGGTAAAATTGAAGAGTGTTGTTACACTTAGAAGGTAAAATTGAAGAGTGTTGTTACGCTTAGTTTTTTTTCGGTTCAAAACACGGTCAGTGAAACATATACCTCGTTAGATGTTGTATATACCGCATTAAATATTTTCTTACACTTATTAAAAATGAGTTCATTCAACTTAAATGGAATGATATACATTTTCTATCAAAGCATAAACCGTATTAGATAATGTTTACTATTTTTTTTTAAATGAAAATGTGTGAAGTCTGAGTTTTTGTTGGTGAATGTAACTTAAGAAACCGGATCCAGTCAGGACTTGATCCGGTCAGTTCGGTCAGTACCGAACTGCGCAACCAATTGTTGTATATAATTTTCACTCTCTTATTGGATTCAATCAGCCATTAGAGAAAATATGAATTCTTAAGCATTATCGGCATTCAATAAGAGAGTGAAATATATACCCAACAATTGTTGTGCAGTTCGATTTATAAGTGGTGCAGTTCGATTAGCACGTGGTGCAGTTCAGTACTGACCAAACTGACCGGGTCTAATCCTGACTGGAACCAGTCCCGTAACTTAGACTAACATTTTCCAAAACTGAATTTTATTTTTTTATTTTTGTTTTACTTTTGGTTTTTGTTTTAAATTTTTTTTAACATATTAGAAGATAAGAGTAAATCCCATAATTTAAGGAATTTTAATGGTTTTTATTCATTTTTATTTTTTTATGTTTGTTTCATTTTTGGTTTTTCTGTTTTAAATTTTTTATTTTTTTTATTTTAAGAAATCTTTTTTTTATAGTTTTTTTTGTATTTTAATTGATTTTTTTATTTTTAAAATTTTCATTTTTATCACTCTATTAAAAACCAAAAAAATATATTTTTTTTATCACTATAGAAACAAAAAAAAATAGTAAGTAAAATTTTTTGAAACCCATCTATGAAAGAAGAGAAGTATGAATGAGGAGAAAAAAACAAAGAGAAAAGATAGAAAGAAGAAAAAAAAAATGACAAAAGGATCTCCGTTAAAAAGTTCACGTTAGTGTTAGAGGTGGGTTTTTTTTTGTTAGTCCACGTGTTAAGTGTCTATTGGACACTGACGGACTGATTGTATTTGGGTCCTGAGGGGATCCGGTCCACTATAAAATTGGTTGCATTTGACATAGAGCTCTTTTCAAATTCATTCACACCTAAATGGGTTTATTTTATTTTTCTTGTTAAAGTTTCGTGAGTTTTGAGATTTTATGTTTAAAAAAGTCAACAAAACAACATCTATGAAATAGTTGGTTGAAAGTAATTTTTATGAAACACTGATTCTCTTATGTGTATAGAAAAGTTAAGAACCCTACAGTGGGTCTACATTATTAAGTTAATGCATTGGTGCACTTCATAACTACGTTTTCCAAATTGGAGCTGTCACGTTGTCCATTATCATTCACTGCTTATATATGATGCTTTTGCATGCTTTTTGGCAGAATACATGCTATCAAACTAATAAGAGGAAGGATGTCTGTCATTGTCATTAGAGGTGCTTTTTTTCATGGCTATGTTTGATTTCCAGTCGGTCCATTTAAAGGTGATAGCATGCTATATTGCTACTTATAACAAAATATCAATGAATTAAACCCATGTTGGAGGTAATCATTCATACAAAACTAAAAGATTCCCTAAGAAACTAGTTATGGCACCTTAAACTAGTTATTCTTGAGAAGAGCACATGCATTGACTGTGTTCAACTCACACTAAGCTCCAAGAGATAGGCCAATTCAAATGAATTATATTTAAGTAGTCACCAACCTTATTAATTTTGAAATAAAAACAGATTTTTCTAATTGGATTAAACAAGTTTGGTGAGTGGAGATTTTGTAGGCATGTTCAATCTTATATAAAGCTGTATTTGCCTATTTGGCTTCCATTTCTTGTATTGTGGGTAGATGCATGTGCCCTTCTTTCAAGGGTTTCTTGTATTAATTCAATTTTTTTATATAAAGTTTATTTAAAGTGAGACTCCTAGTGTCCCCCATTGCAAGTGTGTGCTTATTGTTCTCTGTTGACTAGTTTGTTAGAAGGTCTCTCTTATACCTGGCTGGAAACAATGACACAAATGAAGACAATAATCTTATGGTTATCTATTATTAATATTATTGTACTGTTTTTCATTCATGCAGCCTATAAAAAAATGTTTTAATTCCTAGTGGTCCTGTGAAATTAAAGACAGATATTTATTGGTCAATCTATCATAGCCGGCAGGCTATAGGTGCTCCTTTGTGTGCAATTTGAGAAGCTCTAATTAAATGAGTGAAATTGAAAAATGAATGGCTAAATTATTAATAGAAAAAAAGGAAAAATGAATGAGTGTATTTTAAAGATGATGGGAGGGAAAATCACAAAATAAGTGATTCAGAATCCATTATACAGGTATTGTTTGTATTATCTAAAGGCTTTAATGGATCTTCAACTATTGTATTGTTTGTAATATCTGGTTTTTATATTTTCGTAACCTAACATACCTAAAAGTTATCATTCAAAACAGATATACAGTTTGATCAGTTTACAATGTTTAGATTGATTTGAGCTGTTGGAGTATATATGTAGTTTTTTTTATTTTTTGGTAAACAGATATATTATATGTTTTAAAAAATCAAAGTACATGAAAATTGTTTTAAATATTAATGCATAAAATGATCCATCTTGGACGATTAAATTGGTTCAGGGTTGAGGAGGAAAACCTTTATATATAGGCTGGCCGAGACTTGTTCCTAAACCTAGTGGGTTGGAGTATGTACAGATCATAATCCTAGTTAACATGGATAATGCTAGGGCGTTATTACACAAGATCATTTTACAGCCTTGAATGCGGTCCATAAATCTAGGTCCAACGATGTATATATCGCTAAACAAAACATGTAATTTTTTTATTGTTCTACAAGAAAATTCATGTAATTCAATGGAGTACATATTATTTATGAAGATGCATTTATTATGTTAAATGAAGTATAAATTAAAAAAATAAAACATATTAAGACTTCACAGAGTAGCCCAAGTGAGCCGGAGTATGTATATAAATCCAAAATAAAGATGGATAATATTAGGACAGTCATTCATACAGTGTATCCAATTTAAAACTTGCTTTGTTACAAACCATATAAATTGGGAACTTGGAATTCAAAAAAACAAAAAACATTTAAACCACCAAATCCCCGCCAAAAAAAAAAAAAAAAAACAACTCTTCCTAAAGCAAAGAAGAAATTATTATCCATATCATGCCCTCTCTTTTCAAACTTCCCGCCAGGAATCCTTTCACAGCAAAACCAATCACAAACCTCTCAAAACCCACCTCCCCTGTCTCTTCTTCAACCCGTTCTTCCCCCCTCGCGCGGCAAGAAATCGCCCATCTCTTGCAATCCCACATCTCTCGTGGAACCCATTATCCCGATTTCAGGAGATTCCACGCGAGGATCGTCGTTTTGGGATATCGGTCCAACGTGTTCTTGAACAACCTTCTCTTAAATGCCTATTCAAAGGCCAACAGAGTAAGTCATGCCCGTGCACTGTTCGATGGAATGCATGAAAGGAACTTGATTTCTTGGTCTTCGATGATTTCAACATACGCCCAACGTGGTCGCAGCGAAGAAGCTGTACTTCTCTTCTCACAGTTCCGGAATTCCTCTTCGGAGTTTCCAAATGAGTTCATCCTCGCTAGCGTCCTTCGGGCTTGCACGCATTCACGGGTGGTGGATACAGGGTTGAAAGTTCATGTTTTTGCTATAAAGGCCGGATTTTGCGTGAACGTCTATGTGGGCTCAGCATTGGTTGATTTTTATTCAAAAAATAGAGAGATGGGTCTGGCGATGTTGGTTTTTGATGAGCTTCCGGTGAAAAATTCGGTCACTTGGACTGCGATCATTACGGGGTACTCCCAAATTAGACGAGGCAAGGTATCATTGCAATTGTTTAGCCAAATGAGGAAGAATGGTATTCATCCTGATCGATTTGTTCTCTCCAGCGTTATAAGTGCTTGCTTGGCATTAGAGTTTCTCAAAGGCGGTATGCAACTCCATGCTTTCGTGTACAAACATGAATTGGTAATGGACACATCAATTAATAATGTGCTCATAGATTTATACTCAAAGTGTGACAAAGTGAAGATCGCACGAAGGATCTTTGATCTCATAGTAGTGAAGGATGTTATCTCTTGGACTACCATGATCGCTGGGTACATGCAGAGCTCATGCCATCTTGAAGCGATGGAACTCTTCCAGGAGATGATGGATTCGCTTGCGCAAGTGTTTTGAATTCATGTGGGTCTTTAATGGCTTTGGGTTTGGGGAAACAAGTGCATGGGTATGCCATCAAAGCTAACTTAGAGACGGATGAGTTTGTGTCCACTGGCCTCATCGACATGTATGCCAAATGTGATGGTTTGAATGATGCGCGAAAAACACTTTATTTTACGGATGGACGTGGTGTCATTGCATACAATTCGATGATTCGAGGGTACGCGAGGCATGGCTTGCTTTCCAGTGCTATAAAACTTTTTAATACAATGCGGCACGACCTCATATCCCCGAGCCTCCTTACTTTTGTCAGCCTTCTTGGGCTATCAGCCGATGTGTCAGCTCTCAATCACAGCATGCAAATTCATGGTCTCTTGATCAAATTTGGTGGCTTGCTCGATCTTTTAGTTGGAAGTGCACTGGTGGATGTTTATTCAAAGTGTTCACGTGTTGAAGATGCGAAGGCCATATTCGATGACATGGACCATCGAGATCTTGTTGTGTGGAATGCCATGATTTCCGGCTACACAAATAATGGAAAGGGAGAGAGGGCTATTAAACTGTTCCGAAGAATGTGTCTTGAAAGAGTGAAACCAGATGAGTTCACCTTTGTTGCTGTTGTAAATGCTGCAAGTGGTCTTGCGAACATGTTATATGGTCTACAATTCCACAACCACATTATAAAGATGGGCTTTGGAACAGAACCTTATGTTCTAAATGGGCTCCTGGACATGTATGCAAAATGTGGTAGCATCAATGAGGCTCGTAAGCTGTTCGATGAGATCGAATGTAGGGATATTGTGTGTTGGAATGCGATGATATCAAGATACGCACAACATGGACATGCCGAGGCGGCACTCCATGTATATAAGCAGATGTTAGATGGTGGAGTACAGCCAAACTACGTGACATTTGTTGGGGTGCTATCTGCGTGCAGTTATGCAGGGTTTGTCGAAGTTGGGTTGGAACACTTTGAATCAATGGATGAAATTTATGGGATCGTTCCTGGTATGGAACACTATGCTTGTGTTGTGGCCCTTCTGGGCCGTGCTGGGAGGCTGGTGGAGGCAGAGGAATTCATCAGGAGGATGCCGATTGAACCCTCTGCACTTCTTTGGAGAAGTTTGCTTGGCTCATGCACAGTGTTTGGGGATGTTGATGTGGCAAGACGAGCGGCAGAGTCAGCAATCTCTATTGAATCGAAGGACAGTGGGTCTCGTGTTCTGTTATCAAATATTTTGGCCTCAAAGGGAATGTGGGATGAGTCAGAGACAGTTAGGGAAGGGATGGAGATGGGTGGAGTGGCAAAAGAACCAGGATTCAGCTGGATCACCATGGACAGAGGGAAGTTTGTTTATTCACATCAATAGCAAACACAAGTGATCCCATTTGATTGATGTGTGTGGCACCAATTACGAAAGTATTCTCTCGGCAAGATTGAGTGCAATATATCAAGTGGGGATTCTCGTGTTGGCCTGGTGAGTTTCCTTCAGTTGGAAAATCAACCCTTCTTAACAAGTTAACTGGAACTTTTTGAGAGGTGTGTATGAAATTCCTACTTAACTCACTTTATTAGGCTAACATCTAAGTTGAAGCTTGTCACTCTTTAACATCTAAAGGGAATGAATGCCTACTGCTAGCCAGTAAAATAACCCGTAGATGTAGCTCTATACCTGCCCTTGCTAGTGTGATTGACCACATAAAGCTTCATTTTCAACCATCCGAACTGTTAACTTTGCTTGAAGTCACCATTTATAAATATTTACAAAATTATAACAGATTATATCACAACTCATCATGATAAATACCTTCAAAATCAATGTTATCCAATTACGTTGTTTTGTTTTTAATGTGAAATTTGTTTATGATTTAAATTTCATAGATGGTTTGGATTTTATAAACAGGCAGGGCATGATTGTCATTCAAGTGAACAAGCGAATTTAAATTTATCTTCTTCCGTAAAAATCACTTAATATAGAATTCATGTATTTCCTGTGTGTCTGCCTCACCTCTATTTGTTCTTCTAACTTTTTAATTTTTGGTAGCCCAAGAATACTAAAATCTTTTTCATTGAAAAGTAAATGAGTATGAATTTTTTGTTTTTCTTTTGGGTATTTGCTTCGACCTCAATAGATCTTTTAGGGCTTTTTTATCTCATAATAACAAAATAACTTTACAGGTGGCGTCATATGAATTGACAACGTTAACCTGCATTCCAGGTGTTATTACATATAGAGGTGCTAAGATTCAGGTAATTCTAACATCTCGTGATTTCTTTTGTTATTTCTCACATACATGTGATAGGGATCTCTTTTCAGTTAATACGTACTAACACTTCATTTTTCCCCTACTCCATTGTAAATGGTATGATGGTTCATGCTGATGACAACATTCCATTTTCTGTCTTGCACATTTTAAGCTCAGCCATTAATACTTATTTTAACTTACCTGCCTCAATTACTGCACTATCAGATGACCTGAATTCTTCGACCTCCAGAGTTTGGATTGCATTAGTTTGTTATAATTTAGAAGTTTATTGGCCCACTTTTACTTGGAAGCAGTTCAATTTCATTTTAAGTTCAGCTTTTATCCTGGTGCATCTATGACAGGTTTGAAGAATTTATTATTTAAAATACAGCTTGTTGCTTCATCTCTATTTCCTTCCTATCTCTTGTTTGCTTGCATTACACATTCATTCCACAGTGTTTATGAAACCCCATTGCAATGGCAAGTTGTTTTTATTTATAAAGATGAAACAGGCATATAGAGGGATATGGGAAGAATAGAGAGGAATAGGGAAGAATAAGCCCAAAAAACAGTTTGTTTGTAAGGAATAGGTGAATATAGCTATGTCAGAATATGTGGGAATAAGCTGATATTAGTATTCCAAGTCTCCCTTTGTATTGTGTTATTCCATCCAATTTATTTCACTATATAAAAGGGGCCTACATATCAAATCACTTGTCATCATCTTGTATAAATCATGGGGCCTATATTTCAAATCATTTTTTAACTCTTTTATAAATCCACGAATTGAGCTTTGGTTAAGTCGACAAGTATATCTCACCTATGTGAAAAAGCTCAATGAATGAAATCCTGGGGAGCACCATTCTTAAAAAAAAGAAAAAACTTTTTATAAATCCTTATTCACAAATTTTTCACTTTTTATCTACAACTTATTCATGGACAATCAAACAACAAAAACCTTATTATTACGTTTCTCAATGAGAATAACTAAAAACACAATCAAACATAAAATAATTTATTCCTCATCTATGCTGAAATAATTATTAATCACATATTAGCTTATGTCACTAAGCTTTGGGACTTTAATTCTCAAACGCTTGGACATCTTTTAAAAAGTTTTCATTTCGTTGTCTACAAATTTCAAAATTTTTCCCATTTAAATATGAGCACAGATATAGTGGTTCATTGAAATTGGCAATTTTGACAGTTTTTTGAACTCTACCACTAATTACGACATGATATAAAAAAATAAAAAATTGTGGAAGCTCCATAAGCAGGCAAAATGGGAGCTCAAGGATATGAGGTTAAAAGATGAATTAAGGACATGGTCATGTCCAGGAGTACTCACTGGAAGAACACTGTTGTTAAAGTTGGTAAGTAGACCTAAGTTGTGAGACCAGTGAGTGCCAAATCCCATGTTATATTAGAGGGATTTGGTCATCTATGTGGAGCAGAGTTTTCCAATGCGTCAAGTACTTTTTTTATTGTCGGGTAAGTTTTATAACTAATAAGGCGTCTCTTCTTTTAACTTCTGTGCTAGTTATTTGTTTATTTAGATAGTAGCATATGAAAGACCAAACAGTGTAAACTGTCATGATACTTTGATCCAGGTTATCAGCAGTGCCAGGATTATCTTGATTGTTCTTGATGCCATAAAACCTATCAGCACTGCTCTGTTTCACCTAGTTTTTTCACCAAGTTTCCATTTATGAGTAAGGTTGAAGTTTCCTACATATAGAGGAACTTCATATTTATTCATGTTAATCAATGTAATGATATACAATTGCGTGACTCCTGAGAAAATGGCATGTTACAAGTGATAAAGGAGGAGAGTGTCAGAGAAACAGACCACATGATTTATGCTTGTATTCTTTTAATTGAATGCTGTAACGGTCTTGCAATATTCGTTCTTTGATATATTTATTCATGTTGATCAATATAATGATATACAATTGCATGACTCCTGAGAAAATGGCATGGTACCAGTGATAAAGGAGGAGAGTGTCAGAGAAACAGACCACATGGTTCGTGTTTATATTCTTTTAATTGAATGCTGTAACAGGTCTTGCAAGTGCTTTAGCATTCGTTCTTTGATAAAATCCTTCAGCTACTCTCCCAAATTCTACATGAATATCAACTTCACAATCTGTGACTGAAATAACTTTTTTTGTGATATATTGTTGTGCATGCTATTGAATTCTATTTGTTATCGGAATAACACCCCACCACGATCATAAACGATGTAGATGTTCAATCTTATTCTGCATCTAAGAGTTTTAATTTAAACCTATTCATTCATAATCATGGAATATAAGACATTTATATATAAAAATCCGCAATTTATGACGTAAAAATATAATCATGATCCAATATGTATCCATGAGGTCTGGATAAATCATACATCGAAAGGAAATAAAACTAACATAAATATTTAAATTTACCACTCACATTTGGTTGCGCGATTGCAAAACTGATTCTGCAGGAATCTGCGATTGCAAACATGATTCTGTAGGAAGCTCACTTTCTCAGCTTTTTGAAATCGCAGTTTTTAGGCACTATTTGCCTGCAATCGCTGGATTTAAAACTGCGATTACAAAACTGTTTGGTTGCGCGATTGCAAACGCAGCTTCCTGTAATCGCAATCGCAGCGCAATCGTGCAACCAAACGCACCCTAGTTCAAGATAAAAACAATTTTCCAACCTCCAAAATCAACTCCAATTCAAATTTGGTTAGGGTAAAACTAGAATGCTACAATCCTAAATCATCCAAAAGCCAAGTTAGGTTAAATTCAAACTGCATAAGCTTCCTGTTTGAGCATCTCTAATCTTATATTTAAATGTGTATTTAAACTTACATTTAAGTAAAAGTCACTCAAAAATTTCTTTAATCATTTACCTACATCGATATCAAATCAAGCTTTTAATCAATAAAGGTGCAAAGCAAGTGAGGAAGCTTCATAAATTAGTGGTGTGGTTAGGGTGGCTTTTGGTAACACCAACTACTTTTTAAATTAAAAATACAGTGAAAAATGATTTTTTTTTTAATTCCAATTTATCCAACCCAATTATACAAAAATAAATAAATAGTTAACTCCAATTTTATGCTCTATTCCTCTCTATCCAGTACCCCAAACAAGATTGGGGACGGGACAACGATGCACCTAGGGACGTTTATGTAATTTTGTATCATCACAGGGTGTCACGTGTAACCAAGATTCATTCACTCCTAAACACAGACACCCCCAACTCCGCCACAAAAGCACGACTCGGGTTTCTCTCGAGAAAGGCGAACACAAAGGGGAAGACGTCGAGAGAGAGAGGGTTCTCTCTGCAACAACAGAAGCAACAATGGCGACCGTCATGCAGAAGATCAAAGACATCGAAGACGAGGTACTTCTCCTAAAACCCTATTCCCTTCCATTCATTCTAAACCTTCTCCTTCATGTCGCGTCGATCAGCTGATCGGTTTCGCATCGAACAGTTAGGGTTTGATCGGGTGATGGGGTTTTGAATCGATGACCTGGGTTTTCTGCGGTTTTAATCCAGTGATTCTGATTCTGATTTTTTTTTTCATTTATGTTGCGTTAATAGTTGATTTTTTGCTTACGTTGTTGCAGATGGCGAGGACGCAGAAGAACAAAGCCACGGCTCACCACCTTGGTTTGCTTAAGGTGTTCTTTTTCTTAGTTATGGTTTTGTAGATATGAATTTGAGTACTGTGGCCTCTCATCATCTGCTCTTCTTTTTTAGTTCTCATGAGAATTTTTTAGTTCTTTGGGTAGGTTCACTGATGGTAATGTTGTGAAGTCAAAGTAATGTGTCTGTGAATTAATGAAGGGTTGTTGAGAAAGTAGATTTAAAGAGTGGCAGGGGAAGCATTCAGGGTCCAATGTTTCAAGATCAAATGAGAGTAGTTTTTTTTTTTTTTTTTTGGAATAAAAGGGAAGCTGTTATAAGTTTTGAACAATGTTCTAAAAAGCACTAGGCACTATTTGGGCGGTTGAAGGGGGACTAGGGATTAATCGGCTAGACGGGGATTAATCGGCCAGTACAAAATAACACACACACAATACCTAAATGTTGAAAAAATAAAATAAATACAATATATACCAAGGAAGCTAAATGACCTAAAACATATATTCATGAAGAGAATATAAGTGCAATCATCTAAATAATCATAAAGAGAAAATGTGCAAGTGCATCTATGACATAAATAATACTTAATTAATAGGTTCAACTATCACATACTACATAGAAAATAAATAGAAAGTGTCAGCAACTAAATAACCCAAAAAAATCTTGATTTTTATATGCAACCAATTTTTTTTAGGTTGACTAGTCCCCGCTTAGATAGGGCGATTATGCCCTAAGCAATGCGGGAAGGCCCTGCATACGCCTAGGCGGCCGACTAATCTCCGCCTCAGGCCGCTTTTTAGAACATTGGTTTTGAATAAAGTGAGATAGGAAGGACTTACCAAGTGTGATTCATATTGGTTGGAATTTGAGTTTAACCTTTTTGTCCAACTGCTGCGTGCGGAATGAATCTTTTATGTTAATCACCATAGTTCAAAAATGTGTGCGGACCGCATGTGCGATGGGGTCCGCACACAGTACATGCGGCCGCACTTTGGTTTAGGAAGGCGTTCGAACGCCTTCCTATATTTTTTTAAAACAAAAATTACACATGCCGTTCGAACGGGCGTTTGAATGCCTAAAGGCTGTTTGAATCCCGTTTGAACTGGGTTCGAACGCCTGAAGAGCCGTTTGAATCTCGTTCGAACTGGGTTCGAACGCTTAAAGGTCGTTTGAATCCCGTTCGAATGCCTAAAGAGCCGTTTGATTCCCGTTCGAACGCCTGAAGAGCCGTTTGAATCTCGTTCGAACTGGGTTCGAACGCTTAAAGGTCGTTTGAATCTCGTTCGAACTGGGTTCGAACGGCTGGCCGCACATGACCGCATATGTCCCACACATGGCCGCACTTGGACAGCACTTGGTATTGATGTGCGTCGAGGGGGGCACATTAGCACGTGCAGCCGCACATACTGGTACATGCGGCCGCACTTTGAACTATGTTAATCACCTGGATGTGATTCATTCTTGAATAGGTTGTATTTGTGAAAGAAATTTTCGCACTTCCCTCAAATCACACCTTGAAGGAGGCCCTTAATTTTTCAGTTGCTGAATTCTTTGTGGGTCTGTAGAACTTGAAGTAGACATGGAAAAATAGTTTCTCATTGACTCTGAAGATCCCTTGGGTGCATGCCGGTTTTGGCTTCCCATGTTAATGTGATCCTCTGTCATTGGGATCCGTATTGGTGATTTGTTACTTCTCATTGACCACCATGATTGACTTTCAGTCAGTTGAATGGAATTATTTGATATAGATTCTTCACATTATTGGATTTTATATAATAACACCTATGTTGCTGATCTTCTCTTAATTTATGCATATGGATATGGCTCTCTTCCAACTGTGCACCCAATGGATGCCAGGCCTCCCTAACTTGATTTTCTTGTGTTGCTTGGTAATTTGGTTGTGCTATGTTTTACCCAATTTCAGTAATCTATCTGGTTGGGTATGAATTCTCTTCAATCTTCTTCTAAAAGGTGTCATGATTTTTCCTTGCAAACTACCAGCAAAGTATAACATCATACATTGGTTTTCACTTTTTGTGAAACACGTTCTAGGGTGGCGTTTCCTTGTTTACTGAGTGAGTAATCCTTTTTGTGTGTGTGTGTGGGGGGGGGGGGGGGGGGGGGGGACGTGGGGGAGGAAAGGTGGGAGCACGCCACCTGAATTTTATTCAAACATAGATTTGATGCCGGAAGAGGAGGGGAGCATTACCTCTATCTCCAATAAAACAGTATAATACACCCGCAAACCCTGCCTTGTGCAATTATCCACCCCCATCCCCACTGAATATTCACTATATTCACCCCCAGAATATATTCCCCGAATTCCCACAGCCCTTTCAGGAGTGAGACAATAGAAGCCCAAGTGTTCGACATGTGAGTTTTGAATCAATAAATTCATCCAAAGCTAGTCAGAGAAGTTGTCGTTCCAATGCTAATGTGACTTAAGACAGCTCTCTATGCTATTTGGAGTCATTGACTCTATCCAATTTGAAGTTTCACTACTTTTTATGCTATCATATTCTCTGATGCTTACACTTTAACGAATTGCTCCATGTCTTTGCTGCTTACACTTTACTTTTAGCTACTTTTTTTTATGTCATGCAATAGTTGCACTTCCATACTAGCTATTTAAAGGTATTTTTTTATTGGGAATTTAAAGGTTACATTATGATCACAAATGATCATCAGTTTTGTTCGTACAGTTGCTCTAGCTTTTGTTTGCATCTAGGAGATCTGCTTTCAGGTTCTGCAATTGTATAATACATTACCTCATATGGATTTAAATAAGATGAAATATTTAATCTGCTTGTTGTCCCCTGAAAGGCAAAACTTGCAAAGCTACGACGGGAGCTTCTGGAACCTTCATCGAAGGGAGGAGGTGGTGCTGGTGAGGGCTTTGATGTCACTAAAAGTGGGGATTCTCGTGTTGGCCTGGTGGGGTTTCCTTCAGTTGGAAAATCAACTCTTCTTAACAAGTTAACTGGAACTTTTTCAGAGGTGTGTAAGAAATTCCTACATAAACTCACTTCATTAGGCTAACATCTAAGTTGAAGCTGGTTACTCTTTAACATCTAAGGGGAATGAATACTTACTGCCAGCCAGTAAAATAACCAATAGATGTAGCTCTATACCTGTATTTGCTAGTATAATTGACCACATAGAGCTTCATCTTCAATAATCCAAATTGTTAACTTTGTTTGAAGTCACCATTTATAAGTATTTACAAAATTAAAACAGATTATATCATAACTTGTCATGATAAATACCTTCAAAATCAATGGTACAGTTTTATCTTTAAGAATGATTATTTTTTATCCAATTATGTGTTTTTAATGTGTCGTTTATTTATGGTTTTAAAATTTATAGATGGTTTGGATTTTATAAACGGGCGGGACATGATTATCATTCAAGTGAACAAGTAAATTTAAATTTATCTGCTTCCTTAAATATCACTTAATATAGAATTCATGTATTTCCTGTGTGTCTGCCTCACCTCTATTTGTTCTTCTAACTTTTTATTTTTGGTAGCCCCCAAGAATACTAAAATCTTTTTCCTTGAAAAGTAAATGAGAATGAATTTTTTTTTCTTTTGGGTATTTGCTTCGACCTCAATAGATCTTTTAGTTTTTTTTTTATCTCTCAATATCAATTTTAATGACTTTACAGGTGGCCTCATATGAATTTACAACGTTAACCTGCATTCCAGGTGTGATAACATATAGAGGTGCTAAGATTCAGGTAATTCTAACATCTCTAATATCTTTTGTTATTTCTCCATTATAAATGGTATGAAGGTTCATGCCAAGGACAACATTCCATTTTCTGTCTTGCACATTTTAAGCTCAGTCATTAATACTTATTTTAACTTACCTTCCTCAATTACTGCACTATCAAATGACCCGAACTCATCATCCTCCAGAGCATTGTATTGCATTAGTTTGCTATAATTTAGAAATTTATTGGCCCACTTTTACTCGGAAGCAGTTCAATTTCATTTTAAGTTCAGCTTTTATCCTGGTGCATCTCTGACAAGTTTGAAGAATTTATTAATCAAAATGCAGTTGTTTGCTTCATCTTTATTTCCTTCCTATCTCTTGTTTGCTTGCATTACACAATCATTCCAAAGTGTTTATGAAACCCCATTGCAGTGGCAAGTTGTTTTTGTTTATTAAGATGAAACAAACATATAGCCCCCATTTGGGTAGAGGGATATGGGAAGAATAGAGAGGAATAGGGAAGAATAAGCCCAAAAAACAGTTTGTAAGGAATAGGTGGGTGTAGAAGGTTTTCATTTCGTCATCTACAAATATCAAATTGTTTCCCGTTTAAATATGAGCACAGATAAAGTGGTTCATTGAAACTGGCAATTCAGTTTATTGAACTCTACCACTAATTACAACATGATAAAAAAATAATAATAAAAAAAAAGGAATTAAATGTGGAAGCTCCATAAGCAGGCAAAATGGGAGCTCAAGGATGTGAGGAATTTTCAGAATGTCTGACACCCATACATCACAACTATTATGCATTGATAAAAGGATTTCTGAGGTCAGTTTGTCATGTGGTGTTTTTCATTTGTTTGTCTATGATCATATCAGATATCTTGCTTGACTCTCAGCAGTTGATTATTGTAGGAAAATAGGATGATTTTGGTTGACTTCAGGCCGATTCAATCTAATCCCCAATGTGGTTGGAGTTGAATTAGACATAGCACTTTCATCTGAATAAATCCTGGGTAGAGTTCCTATTTGTCTCTTTTAAAGCTATGTTTTTAATGCCGGATTTTCTGATTGTGGCTAACTTATATGGAGGCTTGATTAATGAGTGTCTATATCAACAGCTTATAATACATATATTGAGATTGAGGCAATAGATAACCTGTGCATTCACCAGCTTCCCTTGGACAGTCACTGGTGTGGAGCGGTGAACTGGCTTATAACCATGTCAAGCGTGTTGTACTTGCTAGCAAAGGCCTAAAGTCCATATAAGAGCTGTATATGCTTTCAGATGAAAATGGTATAGAAAATGATGAGCATAAGCAAAATAAAAAGTTCTGGGTGGCAAAACTTAAGATTGATAGGATTTATTGATTTAAAGAATGTCTCCAAGAGAATGTTATGTTCTTGTGAATATGGGCTTCCACTTAGCTCTACAGGATGATGTTCTCATATGTTCGTATTTATAGAAGGGTTTTCATATAGTATTTTTTTGCTCTTTTTTGGGTCTTGGAATCAACTTTTGTGCAGTATTTAACTTCAGAAATTGGTTGTGACTTTGTTCTGTTGCAGCTATTGGACCTCCCCGGTATCATTGAGGGTGCAAAAGATGGAAAGGGTAGAGGAAGACAGGTAAATAATTTGTTTGTACTTCTTAAAGGCAACATCAATATGCTTATGCTCTGGTGTCTAGCAATATGGATTTGCTATTTCTTTCACATATTTATCATTTAGGCTTGCGAAAGGTTGTATGACTTGAGATGTTTTAGAATCCATGCTTATGTTTGATGTAATGATGAGCATTGCTCTGCTATGTCATGCATTTTATTTTGTTATTAATATGTCTGTTCAATTGGTAGTATGCATGTATCTTATCATGTTCAAGCATTTCTATTCTAGAAGATGAACAATCTATGTATTAGTCTTTTAGATGGTCAGACTTGAATGGCAATGAATGGCTTCTTGATTTCCATGCAACCTCATGTATACTCGAGGAGTGACCAAGGGTCAAGCAAGTATGGTGTTGCATATTGCTCTAAATCTTATATTTAGTTCTAAACTAGAAAGTATGAGATTATTCAGCTGTGGAAGAGTGTAGATGGTATCAACTCAGGGTGTAGCGGGGGGTGGGGTGGGGGGTTCCATTTTCCATTTTTTAGTTTCTTGCTATTACTGATATATCTACAAATATGTTGTCCTTCAAAATAAATTAAAATTTTTTATAAGGATAGTTTACATGTAATGCAATTATCTGATTTGTCTTTTGAGCTCAACTGATTTGTTCGTATAAACCCTGTAAAAAAAACTACGGTATACTGCTAAATTGTTTATTTGATGAATGAAGCGTTAAAAGCAGTGGCAGAGCCACCTAGGGCCCCGGGGGGGCACAGGACCCCTGAATTTTTTTATTTACTTTTAGACCCTTTTATTTTTTGGTTGATAAAATGATTTTAATTAGGACTATAGGTGATGTGTCCCACTTACATATGAAATTCCCTAAACAGAAACAACCCAACACATCCATCTGACCCCTTCTTTTAATTAACCCTCCCCTCCACATAAAACAAAAATCTATTTTGATTCTAGTTTTTCATTGACCCCCAAGCCTCCTTTAATATCCATATCCTACACACAGCCATGGAGGCATGAACCTCACTCCTTGGCGTCCCCACCCTGGCACCCATCTTGTAAAAAAAAAAAATTTAGTCTTTTTTTTTTGGTATCTCAATTGTTCCTAATATCAATTCTTATCTTTAAAAAAATCCTTAATTTTTACTTTTTGTTCCATTAACTGTCCTACAATTGGGAATCTGCAATCAATAATCTTCTTCTCTCATCTATCGACACTTCGAAGGTATATAATTTTTCGCTTTTAACTTATTGTCATTGTTATTAATTTATTTAAAGTTTAAAATATTTGTGTAAATATCTAAAATAATCAAATCATTCAACATTTTTAGAATATGAAACCTCATCGAGGTCAAAACTACATATTAAATCCTCATAAACTTCATGATGTAAATCATGATACTTGGATATTCATACCCTCAATGAACTCAATGACAAACCGTTACAATCTTTTAACCAGTGGTGGAGCTAGGATTTTTATGAATGGGGGGGGCCTAATATGACTTATGTAAATATTTTTTAAAGTCATATCATTATTTTTTTTTTTCAATTTCAAATTGCATAGCTTAAAAAATGAATATGTATAAAATAAAATAAAAATACTCACATAAAACATATCTCTGAATAATTTTAAAAGATAATTATCATATTTTAAAACGATTTGTCAAATTTCATATCGATGATTCACAAAAAAAATGTCAAAAATTAAATTTAAAAAGCAATATATTGATGGTTCAGATGAATTAGAGACATGGTCCTGTCCAGGAGGACTCAGTGGAAGAATACTAAGTATTAAAGTTGGTAAATCGATCTAAGTTGTGAGACAGTGAGTGCCAAATCTTATATTATATTAGAGGGATTTGGTCATCTATGTGGGGCAGAGTTTTCAATGCATCAAGTGCTTTTTATTGTCTATGGTAAGTTTATAACTAACAAGGCTTCTCTTCTTTTTACTTCTGTGCTAGTTATTTGTTTATTTAGATAGTAGCATATGAAAGACCAAACAGTTGTAAACTGTCATGAAATTTTGATCCAGGTTATCAGCACTGCCAGGACGTGTAACTGTATCTTGATTGTTCTTGATGCCATAAAACCTATAACTCACAAGCGACTGATTGAGAAAGAGCTTGAGGGATTTGGCATTAGGTAATGTGATACAACATTTTCCTTTCTTTTTTGGAACTTCTTATTTTTTCTAACAATGTGAAATTGCCACTCTTATCTTTCTATTTGTCTATTATTAGTGAGGCCTGCATGAAAAATATATTTTTTTTTTGGGTTTTCTGCATATATACCCCCTCTTAAAATCCGTTTTTTGCTGAATTACCCTTCTTATATCCTCATTGGCAAAAATACCTCTGTAATATTAAAAAATAATGCAACGATGCCCCTGTGGTTAGTTGCCCTGTGGTTTGGTTAGAAAGATTTCGTTAGTCACCATTAAATCCATATCAAATGTCCAAAATACCCTCCCAGAGGCCAAACTAATGGCTGAATCCATCTCCTTCCTCTTTCTTCATTTTGTTTTTGCCAAACCGTTTTCTCTTTCTTCTTCACAACACCTCATCGATTTCTTGGGTTTTCAAAGGGGATTTTTGGGTGGATTGATTAGGGTTTCAATTTGGAGGGATTTGGGTTCGATTTGGGTTTGGTTGGGGTGAGTTAGGGTTTTTAAGGGGGAAGTAGAGAGAAGAGATGAGAGAGAGAGAGAGAGAGAGAGAGAGAGTATGCATGGGTCGATTAGGGTAGTTTAAGTGCGCGTAAATAAGTAATTTCATAGGGTAGGGTTAAAAAATGACCATGATTTACTGTGGGTTTCAAACAGTGACTAACAGAAGGGCACTTTTGTACTACTATTAAATAATGAGTGGTATTTTTGTGAATTTGTGATCGAAGATATAAGGGGTAGTTCCGCAAAAACGGATTTTAAGAGTAGTATATATGCAAAAAAAAACCCCTTTTTCAACTTAAACTGTAAGGTGAATGATGATTGTCGCTCATTTACTGATTAGGTTTTGAGAGTTATTTCTTGGTGATAATTTTTTTCCCCTCATTGCAGGTTAAATAAGGAGCCACCTAATCTGACCTTCAGAAAGAAGGACAAGGGTGGAATCAATTTTACATCAACAGTGGCAAACACACACCTGGACCTTGAGACGGTGAAGGCTATATGTGGTGAATATAGAATTCATAATGCCGATGTGACTCTTAGATTCGATGCAACAGCGGATGACCTCATTGATGTTATAGAAGGCAGTAGAAAATATATGCCTTGCATTTATGCTGTCAACAAGATTGACCAAATAACGCTTGAAGAGCTCGAGATCTTGGACAAACTCCCTCACTATTGCCCTGTCAGGTAATATTTGTCATGGAGTCACTTTGTATTTTACGTGCTTAAAAAATTTCTGCTGTGTGTACAAGCTCTCTGCCATATGCCCTTACACCTGTATTAGATATGAATGAACACACATGTGCCTTTGTCTTTGTTGAATTTGTTTTGTATTTTTATCAATCAAAACAATTTAGGTCAGGATTATGTGACCCTGCCACGGAAAGGCGTGTTGAACCATCTGGTAGATTTTGTGCCATAACCATAGGGTGCAATGGTTCTCCCTTGCTGACACTGATACAACTTTCATAAAAAAAATAGAAAATGAATCACTTGACTGCTTTATGCCACTGTTTAAGTTCCTTACCATTTCTAGCTGCAGTATCCTTTTGCAATATAGGATTTTCATTATATGAGATATATTTCATCTCCTCTAACCATGCTTTATTAATTTCCCATTTTGAGCAGTGCTCACCTGGAATGGAATTTGGATGGCTTGTTGGAAAAGATATGGGAATATCTAAATCTGACCCGCATCTACACAAAACCAAAGGGCATGAATCCGGATTATGAAGACCCTGTGATCCTTTCATCTAAGAAAACGACTGTTGAGGACTTCTGCGAAAGGATCCACAAAGACATGCTTAAGCAGTTTAAATAGTGAGTTCTTTTACTTTAGCATTCGCAGTGTTCAAATGCTTTGATTTGTGCTTCCTCTGACCATTTTCTGTTTAAAATGTTCAGCGCGTTGGTTTGGGGCTCAAGCGTGAAACATAAGCCGCAAAGGGTTGGCAGGGTCTGTTATTACAATATCTGCTTTGTTTACTGTGTTACTCTTTTTTTGTACTGGCTCACCTTGCATGACATTCAAATTACACTGCAGGAGCATGAACTCGAAGATGAGGACGTGGTGCAGATAATAAAGAAGATATGACCAGGTATTATTTATGTTAAAGGGGTTGGCTTCTAGGGGCCTCTGAGTGACTGAACGGAGCATAATGGGTAGTCTTCTTTTGTTAAAACTTGTATCATATCATGCAGTGTTTTTGTATCTGATTGTTCTAGCGGGGATTTGTTAAATTATGAGTTCTAAATACATAAAAATGTAGAGAAGGATTAGAATGCTTTAGAAGTGCACTTGGTAGCCCTTTCAGAGTGAGTTTCAGGAGATGTTGATAAACATGTATTATTAAATGCAATGCTGTCAGGAGCATTATATGAACAGACTGATGAATGGTATTATGGTTGAAGAAACTAAAGCTAAGATGGTCTAAAACATTTAACAATCATTGTAATCATTCTTCAGGATTTGATGGAGGTGACAGAAAATCAAGGATTCTATATCAGGTGGATTCAATCATGAAGTCATGTAAAATTGTGAATCCTTGAAACCTCCATGACCTGAGTGAGTACCCTTGCCATGCATTGAACAATCATCACCTTTAATTATAGGATGGCATGCAACCTTTGAAAGACCTGCTGCATAGTAGTTTATAAGGAGAATCCAAGGCACATTTTGATTGAATTTGCATGTTTTTCAATCTAGTGATCAAAACACTTTTTCCCGTCTTTCTTCCAATTCCAACGGTGAGGAAAAGTTACATGAAACATAAAAAGCAAAATCCGAAGCAGAAGAGCAAGGAAAACAGTCCCAATTAAGGGAATTGATTGTGATTTTCATGCTTTTATACAGCAGTTGAAGAAGCTCAGGATCTTTCTCCCCCCCTGCAGAGAATCACAACGATGCCATGTGTTAGCATGTTAGAAACTCTTCATCTAGCATTTCTGATTCATTCATCAGTGGAAATGATGACCTTTTTTAAAAATTTCCCTTGAAGAATTGTCACCATCAAAAATTAGGTTTTCCCAAAAGATGAGTGCTGCTTTGCTGGGTGACTCATGCACCATTTTGTATGCCAATATGTTGATGGATTTTAGTGGAGAATCTTCTGAATGTATAATTTTACTTACACCTGATAAGTTATAACTGCCCCATTTAAATCATGGGTTACTTACTCTATTTAAGTCCCTCTAAATTGTAAGTAAACCTTGTTATTAGTAAGCCCATCACATTTTGATAGCTTAATTTATAAGCCTCTTATATATTAACCTCATATTCAAACAATTAGTAAACCCCTCTCACATGAAACCCTAACTTACTCACCCGTCGAGACTTTTGACTCCCCCACAAAACCTCTCTCACCGTTCGACTTCCCCACAGATCCCTCATCCCCAGGCCCTCGCCTCACCTCCCGCCCTATGAGGGTTTCATTTTGTCCTCTCTAATCAAACTTTGTTGCCGTGCCGCTCCATCACCCTTTACGAAACACAGAAACCTCTATGGAGGATGAAATTGAGAGATTGACAGAGATGGTGGTGGTGATATGGTAGTGGATATCAGGTGGTTTGGTTGGTTTGGGTTCTCTGGATTGGTGGAATTATTTGATTTTTATGTTGAATTGAATGTTTACAAATTACAATAAGATTGCCAGCTATTTGTTGTTGTTGGGTCAATGGGCTTACAGTATAAGGTGGGGATGGTTCTCAGTATGCATTTGGAATTGAAGAGGTGATTTAATATTGGGTGGTTTGCAACATTTGCTTGAATTATTGATCTGTTCTTTGGGTTTTTTTTGGTTAAAAAAGTTCTTTATTTGGGTATTTGTGATATGAATAATTTTGAAAAAAAATTAAAAACACCATTTATTATAGTGTTGGACTCCCCCATGGACCCTCACGGGATCGGGTTAGGTTTAAAGGGCATTAGACAATTTGATTGTTCAACGCGTTTATGACCGTCCGATCTTCTCATTTTGTTGTGATTGAGATAATTTGTAAGATTTAAAATTAAACTAGAATATAATTAAATTCTAAATCTTCTTTTTAAGATTCAATTTGTGCATCTTAAAATTACAATATTGGACGGTCACAAACGCGTTAGACAATCAAATTATCCAATACCCATTAGACTTAACCAGATCCCATAATCTAAAACTCTTATTTCTTTACTTTCTCAAATTGGTTACTGGTCGACAAACATCACAATAAAACTACTTCTCCAATCAACTTCTAGGCTATGTTTGGAAACAAATATTATGTAAAAAACCTAAACACGATAATAATATGGGAAAAAAAATTAGCTTTTGGCAATTGTTTTGTAAAAAAATGTTTGTAGCTTTTAATTTAGTTGCAACATAATTTTTTTTGTTTGAAAATAAGTTTATAAAACTCAACTTCTTACGTACCCAAAAGCTTTTCGAACTCGTTTTCAAAACAAGACTTAAAAGTCACGTTAATACTAATTCTACAAAACAATTTAAAATTTTCTTTTTGAGAATCAAAGTTATATTTTCCAAACAAAATAAATCTAAAACCACACGAATCACGGGTCCCTCCACGTCGAAAAACTCACCCGCTAAAAAACGAAACCTCTTTTTACGTCCCCAAACTACCCTCACCAGCACCAACAACAGAAAACGAGACAACAGAGAGAGAAAAGAAGACTTTCTGTTGGTGACTGGTTGCGGTGGTGGTGATGGTGAGGCTCATCATAGTCCTTATCGGGATCAGCGGTTTGGCGGCTGTTGGAGCGGATGAGGTCGTGTTCGCTGCCGAGGCTGACGCGGGAGAGGCCGTCCCTCTTGTTCTGTTTCCGCATCTCCCTTATCTTCGAGAAGTCCACCGAATAGTCCGGGCAGTCCTTCTTCTCCTCCCATCCCCCAAACGTCGGTACCGACATCCACGCAACTTCTCCTCCTCCGTTGTTGTTGTTGTTCATCTGCGGGCGATTCACGTGATCGGACGGTTATGATTGGATCTGCTGATTTTGATGGGACAAAATTGAAGAAACGAAAGGAAATCGATCGACTCACCTCCTCCTTGCGAGCTTCTACGGAGTCCATTGATTTTTTTTTTATGATAATAATAACAATAAAAAGTTGGAATAAAGAGTGGGCAAGAATTGAGAGAGCGTTTAATGCAGGTTATAGAGATTGTAGTGTTAGAATGACCTGGTCGTTGAAACTATTCACGGATATGCCATCACGAACGATAAGTACGCAATTTCTTTTAGTTTGACGGATGATTTTACGGTCACAAAAAATTGTCTTATACATGATATGTATATACAAAGTTATTATAATATATAAAAATTAATTTAAAAAAATATATATTAGTATATTTTAATATATATTTTACTTTTTATAATATTATATATTTTAATAGATAAATATATATTTTTAAAAAAAATTAGAAAAGTGCTATACATACGGTTAAACATATTCGTTTTTTCCTTTTTTAATTGTTCCGATAAATTTTAACTTTAACTATCATAAGTTTTAAAAAATTAATAGAAAATCAAATTTTTTGTTTTAAAAAAGCATAATTAAACACAAAAAAATGTGAGGAGGGTTTTGATTTAATGAAAAAGAGCACTGCATATTGGGGGATGGAGACCACACTTTCTCTGTTTGAATTTTTTTATTTATATGTTTACATGATAATTTGAATAAATAGAGTCCAGCGTATTATAAATAATTTTTCAGTGTTTTGATTTTTTAATGTTTTACGAGAAACATTTGGAATACAGTTTTAGATTATTCTACTTTACATAAAATAAAAAAGTGGTAAAAAAAATTAAAGGATTACTCAGTATTTAGTTATAAATGTTGGGTTGAATCATAGATGTTGGATTGAATTATAAATAAATAAAAAATCACATAGTATTTAGGTCAGGTCAATCGGGTTCATAGGATCGGGTCATTGTGGACCTAGCCCGACCCATTTTAATTGTCGGATTCTTAAGATCAGATATTTTATACTTTTTATTGAGTCAGGTTCGGGTTGACCCGCGACCCGTTGATATATGTATTGATCCAAGAAATGTTTTAGTGACTTAAAATTTGACTAATTTTGAATCAGGATGTTTATCTTTTTTATTGGTCCTTGTCTGATTACTATTGTTGTTATTAGATAATTTTCTTTTATTGAATTGGAGTCATTGGGCTTAGAAATTAATCCCAAGTCTTCATACTGTTATTAGTAAGTGGTCTCTGACTTACTCTTGTGAAGAACTTTGTAACTCAGTAGAAACCCTTTACTTTGTTATTAGGCATATTATATTTCATTCAATTAACCAAATTAAATCATAAATATAATTTATGTCAAATTATTATTTTTTAAATAATTAGGCTCCGTTTGAAAACATAGATCGAAAAGTAGATTTTAGAATAAAGCTGCTTTTTAAGATGATTTTAGACCTTTGACTTTTTTGTGATGCTTTTTTTAAATTCAGGAATCAATATTTGGAAGGAGTTTAATGTTTGGTAGAAAAAGTTGCTTTTCAATTCCAAAAATCGATTCCGACAAAAAAGCGTTCTTTTTAGATTGTAAAAACACGAATTTCAAGAGAGAAACTAAAATGAATCCAGTTTTTTATTCCGCCGGAATCCGACCCGTTTAGTTGCGCATTTGGGGATTTTCAGCTTTTCAAAAAGCAGAATCCGCCCCAAACGCGTTACCAAACGGAGCCTTAGTGTTTCCCGAGATTTGATAATTTATTCCAAATCATGTTGCCGTGTGAGTTTCTGCAAATGATTTAATAAATATTTATTAGATAATTTAATTTTGCCTTGTATGTTTTTCTATTGATTATTTAAAAAATAAGTTTGTTTAACATATATATTCCTTATTAAAATTATAAAAAATGCCCCTTACTTTTTTAGCCCCCGATGTCGGTTTAAGCGTTTTTTTTTTATTTAAATTTGTTCATTTTTTAGGTTTTCTGGGTTGTCCAGCCACCCGAGTTTCCCGCCACCGTAATTTCTGATGCTCCGCGATGTTATTTTTGTTTTTGTGATTACCTTCCCTTTTGAATAGGACCATCTTCTTCGTTGTGGGTTAGGTGGGCTTGAAGCTTGATTACGTTTGTTCGCGGAGTACGGAAATGGTACGCAGTGTTGGCTCACACAACTGTCAGGTTGTACCATTGGAGTAATTAAAAGCAATATAAATAGCTGCACATTTTTTGGTTCAAAATAAGTACTCATGGACTTGGAAGGTGTGCTATCCGTCTTTATTATAGTTTTAAATGTATTTTTTATATATCTTATTAGTTTTCATAAGGTAGTTAATTATTTTATTAAAAATATTTATATTCGTTAAAAATGAATTAATTTAATTTAATTTAAAATAAAATTATATATGTTTTTCATCAAATCATATCTCCTTTACAAAATTTCTGATTTTTTAAAATTAAACACGCGATGACTAATTATAAAACTACATTTGGGATTATACATAATGTTATCTTTGGGATATCTGTGAGAGGAATATTGTCTACTCTTTACGAAATGATCATAATCAATTACTCTATAACAAAATCAATGCATTCAATTCATTCAATTACACACCTGTTTTTTTTCTTTTCAAAACTATATATATTATTAGATAAATATATTTAAGAAAATATCAATTCCTATGCTACTAAAATAAACGAAGGTGGGTCGAACAACTACTACAACTAAGACCTAGAATATTATGTGAAGCATAAGCTTAGGAACACCAGCTCAAAAAATTGTACACATGGTTTTCACGGGGAAAAATGTTTTGACTCGCCCCGTTTTTGCCCTAAATACAGTCTTCATCTTTTTTTTTATTAAAAATAATATATATTATCTAATGATATATGTACTTTTAACATGATAGTGAGTGCATATGATTAACAAGATAGATGAAATTGTAAATATGAATATAATAAATTGAATATAACAATACTCTCTTTATGTTCTAAATTAATGGTGCGTTTGAAAACACAGTTTGAAAAACAGTTTTTAGCTTTTGATGTTTTATGCACACCTTTTGAGGTTGTATGATTATTGTTTTATACAACACAAATTTTGAAACACAGGTCAAAGATAAAATATTATAATGATGATGCATTTAAATTGACTTATTTGGTAATGACTTTTAACTTTAGCTTATAAAAAAATTAAAAACTGTTTTTCAGGGTGTTGTCAAACGATGCCTAAAGAAGACTCCAACCTATGTCCTTCAAAGGGAGGTGGAACCGTGGAAGAGGAGACGGGGCATCTGCCCAAGGGGTTTTATACACAGGAGTTCCGAGCAGGGATTAAAACCACCTAAGTGGACCTGGGTAGCTTTGCTGTTCCCTTTTAAATCATCACTCTGTTGGGTATCTAAAGTAATCCCCCATGAATGGTTTTCATGTCATTCT
The DNA here is from genome assembly GCA_030737845.1 of Acorus calamus. Lineage (NCBI taxonomy): Eukaryota > Viridiplantae > Streptophyta > Magnoliopsida > Acorales > Acoraceae > Acorus > Acorus calamus. The sequence continues at coordinate 7,313,454 of CM060863.1, read as the reverse complement.
CTAGTGATTAATAAATAATAACATATGATAATGAACGTTTTATTCCTCACTTAAGTGACAATGATACCTCTGTATCGTTAGACCACAATCAGCAAACTTAATTAGGTCAAGTTTGCTTTCGCTTTCATCAACGAGTCATTGACTGATCGTGGGCCGCTCAATTTTTTTTTCAATCTCATTTATAAACGTTTTGATTTTTTTATAAAATATATTATTTATTAATAAAATACATATTTTAATTAAAAAATAAAATAAGTTAAATTGAATTATCTATTTTTAATCAAATATATACTAATACAATGAAATATATATATGTACGTAACAACTACCTTGTTTATAAGACCGAAGATGCGATTTCTTAGTTTTATTGTGACAGAATAAAACAGTACATCCAAAAGAACTGTCCTAGTAGTCACACTCAGTGACAAGTTTATTCATTGTTTAGGTACCTCCCAAGTGAGAATTTATTTTGAATAGGAACTTTATTCCATCATACACATCCATGGAATTCATTCAGTGTGTATTTTTAAAAGTCATGTAAGTGATAGAGAAATGCACTGGATGAGGATTATACATATTACATAGTCAACAAAACGCACTGGATGAGGATTATACATATTACATAGTCAACAAAACACCTAATAATAAGTCACTATTACATTTTGGCCATTCAATTAGCATAGTTTATTCAGCAAATAGAGATGGACACTGTTTGTCAATTAATAAGGGAATGCATCTTTAGAGCGACTAACATATTTTTTTAATGTGGTGCGTTGGCTCGGTATCTGATTCATCATTCCCCTTCATTAATAATAATAATTAGCTATTTAAAGAAGGCACTGTATGTATGAGGAATTCCAACTTCAATAACGAATTGCTTCAACTTTTTGATAAATTATGATGATTATTGGAATTTTTTTTTCCTTTTTGTGTGTTGAAGGTCCTGTTAGTGTGGATTATAACATGATGTAAACAATTCAACCTCCAGAGCATATGTGATTATTAGCCAATACACTTAAAAATATTCAAATAAACAGATCATGTCCCAAAGGGTGGGAAAAAAAATAAAGGGAGAAAATTAAACAACGACCATACAACCTGATCCCTTCGCTTGTGCCCCAGGCTTTTACCTTAACTGAGACCCGGTTGTTCTCTGTTAAAGAGTCATTATTAAGATAATATAATGTTGTTGTTGTTGTTGTTGTTATTATTATTATTATTAATTTCTTAATTTTTCTAGTTTCCTGTTTTGGTAATTTAGATTTTCCTTTATATATCTATAAATAGAGTTTTTGACTTCTTTAATACAATAACAAGAATTTTATTTCTCTTATTCTAACATGGTATCAAAACCACCCAAAAAAACTCAAATCCACAAATATTTTCTTTTCTTTTTCCCCACTCTGATTGAGTCTTCAATCGGAGCAGGGGAGGACCCTTGGTATTCATATTTTTCTTTGGTTGTTTTGTTTACTTCTCGCGTGAATCCTATTCGGTTGTGTCGTTGTTGTTCTTCACTCTCCACTGTGTAATACCACCATGCCCTCCTCGAGAGTCTTCCACATGCCTTTGCTTCCACGTCTTGCCTCCACGCGGCTCCATGCACCTCTCACCGCCTCCGCACGCCATCACACGTCTCCTGGGCCACCGCGCGCTTCCGTGCCTCCCCAGGCCACCATGCGTCTTCCCGCGCCTCCCCAGGCCTCCATGCCGTCCACGCGCCTTGTGCGACACTCGCGCCCTACCTCTGCACGCCACCGCGCCCTATCATTTGTTTATCTTCACCAGGAAAAAAAAGTCTCATCATCATCATCAATTGTTTATTTTTCAACCCCTCTTATTTGAAGAGTGTTTAAAAACGAATTTGAAAATTGTTTTTTTTTTTCAGATTAGATTTTTGTGATAAAAGACTAAAATGGAAGCCATTTAAGAATTGCGCGCCTCCGTGCACCCTCCGCACCACCAGGTGCCCTCCTCCGTGTGCCACCGCGCACGTCCACACGCCATCGAGCGCCTTCGTGCCTGTCCACGTGCCGCTGCATACCTCTGTGCTCTTCCGCTCGCCTCTACGTATTCTCTATGTATCTCCAAGCTCGTGCGCCTCCGCACCCGGTCGCGCCTTCCACTCGCCGCCGTGCCCGTTTGGGAGCCTCTACATGCCCCTTCTACGATCGTCCGCGAGCCTCCGAGTGCCCCCGCGCCCCGCACTCCCGCACGATCAGCACGACCGCGTCTGTGCCATACATGCTCTAGCACACCCGCGCGATCTTCACACACGCCTGCCAATGCGATTTGCGCACGCGCACACGATCTGCCATCACGTGCCAAATCCCGGGATAGTGTCCTGAATATCCCGAGATCTACCCTGCCAGCATGTGCCAACGCTCCCAAATATCCCGGGATCTACCCTGCCAAAGTGTGTTAGCGCTCCCAGTTCTCTCGGGATTTGCCCTGCTAGCGAAAGTCAGCGCGTGTCAGCCCTTGCCAACTTGTGCCCGTGCTCCCGGACATAGCCCCAGATCTCCCGAGACGTGATATGCGTGATTGACGTGATCTGTGCTATCCAGGGATCTCCAATGATAGCGCCTAAGTTCCTCCGCTGCCACCTGCCGCCGCCGGCCACCACCTTAAACCGCCGGCAACATGCCACTGTTGTTGGACACCACTGGCCGCCAAACTCTGGCCACCAAACTCTGGCCGCCCTCCGGTCGCCCCCGACCGCTCACCAGCCTCCGGAAATCCTCGAGCCGCTCTCTGCTGCCCTTGACCGCCCTCGGCAATCCTCCGTCCGCCCTCTGGCACTCACCGCAGACCTCCAGCGCATCCGGCCGCCCTCCTCCAGCTCCGGCGACCACCTCAGGATTTCAGAACACTAAATCATACCTTATTTCCTATTCGAAGGTCCGATTAAGGTGTTTTAGGGGTTTGTTTCGCTCGATTTTTCGTTCTCTATGCATCTATCCATTTCTTTTCTTCATCAAAGATCTCTACGATCCTCCTTCTCGCAGTTTTGCACACCTCTGCGCATCTCCTTGCGACATCGACTACTCTCGCGCTCTCCATGCGATCTCAGGACTCCACTTGCACACCTTCCACGCCGCGCCCTTGCTATGCCTACATGTGCCCCTGCCGCGCCATGTAGTCCCTCTGCCGCGTCGTGCCGTGCCGTGCCGCACTGCCCGTTGTCGTCGCCAGCCTCCGCCATCTTCTCATTTTTGTAGAAACTCTAAGCCCATGTTTGATTCGAGAATTAAATTATTATTAGATTTATGATTATTCTAGTATGAATAAGGATAAAATGATTTTGTGTTTGATTGTGTTTTGAGTTATTCTCATTGGGAAATGAAATAATAAATTTTTTGTTGTTTGGATAAAATGTAAATAAAGTGTGGATAAGGATTTATAAAAAGTAAAAAAATAATAACACTTGATTTATAAGAGATGATAACAGTTGATTTAACAATGGACCCACATATTCTTTTTATTTGAATGACTTTGAATAATTTAATTCCAATGGATGGATTGAATCTATATACCACTTTATACTATTTAATTCTACCATACTGATTCTCATTTATTCTAGTCATCCAAACATCTACAATTAAGTTATTTTGACTAATTCCAATTTATTCCGGGCTTATTCGCGAATCAAATATGGGCTAAAGGTTCTACCCTTCAGAGTTTGGGAGGGGGTGTTAAAGAGTCATTATTAAAAGAATATTATATTTTTATTATCATAATTATGATATTATTCATTTTTTAGTTTTCTTAGTTTCTTTTTTTGATATTTTAGGTTTTTCTTTATTTATCTATAAATAAAGTTTTTAACTCATTTAATACAATAACAAGAATTTTCTTTCCTTTATTTTAACATGATTCTTATATCTTTCTTCATAGTTGGATGCGAGCACCCCTTTTCATCCCGTCCCCTATTCCTTCGTCAACTCCCAGTGGTCTTCCACATGAAGTTGGCTTGCTTAAACACCATTTCATTCCTTCAAGTTGGGAATTAGCTAGTGGACTTTATCAGTCTTGCTTTTGTCGCCACTCAAATTCATCAGATTCCTCAAGGAGGGTTGGAATAACCTAGGCCGGCAAAGTTTTTTTTAGACAAACAAAACTTTAAAGAAATTACATCACAAGAATTTCTTGTTACAAAATCCAAACATACCAATATATTTAATTAAGTTGTGAAATAACAAGTATTAGCACCTCTAGATTCCCAAATCACTGATATAGCACTAGAGTGTATGGAGCAAGGATGGGAGGGAGGTGTCCCATCATTAACCACTGGACCATTGGTTTCAAGTCACTGAAATGGAAAAGAAAAAAACATGAAAACCAATCATGAAGCTTCAATGAGATCCACGAAATCATCAATTCATGGTGGCCAGACTCCAGTGGCGTGCTCTGTCTTTTATTGGAGAAATTAAAGAAAGATCGGCCCGTCTAGCCCCACCCACCTATTTTCTTACCCCACCAATCAATTTAAAAAAAAAAAAAACCGGTGTTTTGCTATCCCCATCGATCCGACCAGTTCGATCGGATTTGGTCGCCATTTCAGGTTTCGCGTGACCGAATTTGATCGTCATTTCAGGTTTCGCGCGACTGAATCTGGTCGAACAGGATTTGTAATAAAGTTTATAATTTTTTTTTTTTTTGAAAACGCAATCTCACGACGTGTATCCTCCTTGAATCTTTCATATCACTCCAAGTCTGAGTTGTAATGTAGGGAGAATAAATCATTATTCTTAAATGTAGAATATAAGAACAATTTTTTTATATAAGTTACAGACAGATTTCAAAAGCCAAATATAAAATGTGTTTGAATCAACTGGTACGTTTTTTTGTTTTCAAACAAAAATTCATCTTAACTACGAATTCAAACGAAACTTAAAAATGATATATATTTGTCTAATAAGATATATTTTTATAAAAATTTGAATTAATTGAAAGTATATCTACTTACATTTTTTTTAATCCATTAGTTGTTGTTTGGATGAAAGAATAAATGTAGAATATGATGGATAAATCCAAAAATTTATTTGTTTACAAAAAATAAGTAGATATAATTCTGAACCCTGTTCGACCCATTCCGGTCGCCCAAAACCTGAAATGACGACCCATTACGGTCGCCCAAAACTTGAAATGGCGACCGAATTCGATCGAACTGAATCGGTGGGAACAGACAAACACCGTTTTTTTTTTTTTGATTGATAGGATTGGAAAATTGTTTGGTGGGGATAGACGGGCCCAGAAAGATCTCGCCCACCAAAGACCGAATGATGGGAAGTCTTTATGAAGAAATCAAAATGTGGTCCAAATTGATTTGGCCAATCTAAAATGGGAGAGAGTAATATTCCTCGGTTAGGATTAGAATGGTTAATCAACAGTACACAGCGTCTCATGTGTTTTTATTAAACTCGCGTTGTCGGGAATAAATTTTTTGGAGGCGATGGGAAAACACAATATTTTATCTGAAGAATGCGAACACGGATGGGATGAATGCTCGACACGAAAACCTGTTTGGATAGAGCCCCTCGGTGTTTGAATGCGTCTGGGTCGCAACACGGATAGGATGCCAATCCAAATGGAGTCTTAGTCGGCATTAATGTTATTAAACCACCAAAAAGGCGTTGGACAAGCCTCGCCAGAGGCAGAGGATGCGACATGGATGTTCCTTCGTCCAATCTGAAATGAATGCATGTTTCTGAAATGGTGTATCAGGCCAAGGTGAACTTGTCTTTCAGCATGGGCTCTTGTGTTGAGCTAGACCTTTAGCTTGGATGAGCCTTGATACTGGAGGGTCTGTCTCCTACGACATCCTTGTTTTATTCTGATTAATACATGTATCATTATCCCTTATTCAGGTAAGACAAATTCGGCCTCCTACAACTAAAATAAGATAATTTTATTCAGTGGTGATATCCAGGCTCCAAATCATGTCTCACTCATAAGTCTCATGAGATGTCCATCATTTTATTGGTGAGATGTCATCACTTTATTGGTTGGCTGGTTGACTTTTAAAAAAGAATAAAATGACAAAATAGGGATATGCCTTTAAATAAAAATATATCTCATTAATCCAAATCCCCAATTTTTCTCTATTCAGTTATTAATTCATCTGACTTGGTATATAATTTTTTATTACATAAATTATACACTTTTAAAACAAGGGAGCCGCTACACAGTTTATTTGACAGTCCAAAAGTCATTCATATATACATTGTTAGAAATCCAGCAAATCAATACATCATTAGAAGATGTATATATCTCATTAATTTTTTTCTTATATTTACAAAAAATAGTTCATTCAACTCAAAATGAAGTAATATACACTATTTATCAAAACATATACTTCATTAGATGGTGTTTACTATTTAAAATAAAAAATAAAAATACGTGTGGTATAAGTCTTTGGATTATAAAAGTGATTGCGTCTAACATTTTCTTTAAAACAACCAAAAGCTTGAGAAGGCTGCGGCAATAACGGGGATCCAAAAGACGAGTTGTCACTAATGGGTTGGAGCCAACAAGTTTCGTAGTCCTGGGCCAAGACAAAACAAGCATCAATGAAGGTAGGAAAATGATACGTTCAATCACATTCACCAACCAAAATTTAAACCTCAAGTGTTTTCATTTTTTTTAATAGTAAACATCATCTAATGAGGTATATGATTTGATAAAAAGTGTATATCGCTCAATTTCAAATTGAATAAACTAATTTTTAACCAGTGTAAGAAAAAACTCAATGAGGTATATATATCATCTAACGAGGTATATTTAATTAAATCTGTAACAAATTATATAGGGTCTGTGTTTTGGACTTTTGGACTGAGAATAAAACTGAGTGTAGCGGCACTCAGCGGCACTCAGAAAGTATCATTTTCCTCACTCAATGAAGTTGCGGGCCTTGCTGCAGAGCCCATCTCACTTTCCAAGTCCAACCCACTTTCACCCACTCCACACTTTCCCACCTTCACTACAGCGAGCGAGCGAGCGAGCAGTCATGGCGGACAAGCCGAGCAGGGCATTGGTGGTCTACGGCGACGGTTTCGCCCCTCTCGTCCGCCCCTCTCACGCGCACATCCACTCCCTCGCCTCCCTCGCCTCCTGCGGCTTCCTCTCCGTCCGATCCCCTCCTCCTTCAGGTCCCTCCCAGTCCGATTCAATCTTCTTTGGAAACATTTATGTTTCAATCGAGTATTTGAACCGTCTTTGAATCGCAGCGACCGAGGAGGATCGATCGATCCACGAATTAGCTCTTCTTCTGGACGCTCACGATTCGGAGGCGACCATTTCAGAGAGGTGAACATCTTCTGCCTATCGATGCTATTATTTAATACGATCTTTCGATTCGTGATTTCTTTTTTGGATCGGTCATCGGTTCGTTAGGTTTATGGGGTTGAAAGCGTGCATGTTCACGGCTTCCCCTGGTGTCGCATCATTTGCAAGGAAACTAGGGTTTAGTGTCTCTCGAATCGATGATTTGATCAATTGTGACGCGACGGAGGAGTTGCTGAGGTTGCTTGGATTCGAAGGAGGGGAGGTTCTTGAGAAGAGTGAATTCGACATGGTTTTCTTGCATGTTGGATCCGGCGAGAAGAAGATCAACATCGGATGGATTGACGCGTTGGTTGGTGGGGTGATTGGAGTCGCCCAGCCGCAGTCGAGAGTGGCTTCTCGCCTTCACTTGTCTCTGATCTTGAGCTATGGAGACATTCCGGAGGAGAAGGAGAACGTCTCCGCGGGTTTGGTTTCGCGGGGCAGGGGAAACTCTGATCTTTGTTTGCTTCGGCCACGGCAGAGCTACACCATGAGAGGGGGGAAGTTGTTGGATGATATAAGGTTTGTGATTCTTGGAAAAAAAATTCCCATTTTTGAAGCTTATGTATTGATTATTGTAGTTGGCATTTGGTAGACACCATCACCCGATGCTGATCGCGCAGTGGCAGGATGCAGTTACTCGGAGGGACACGGCAAAGCAGTTTTTGTTCAGGGAATTTGAAGAGGTATACACAGCTTGCTCAATTGCATCACGCTGCTCATCTTTTCATACGTCATTAGATTACATATCCATCCATCCATGAATTTGTCTGTCTGTTTTTTTCATGTTTTGTAAGAATACATAATGTTCAATTGCTTATCTGTTTTACTTGTAAGTCCATGCTTGATCTTGTTGAAGTGTTTTGGGCTCTTGTGTTTTGCTTGAGGTCTTAAACAATATATAGCACCACTTCAGTGTTATGAAAGCTTTGGCTTTTTGTTGGAAAAATCTTAGCTAATTTATCAATATATAGGGGCATCTGGTTGAAGACATTGTTCAGATATTCCGCAGCATTTTTAGTGATCCTGATTATACCTCTGGGTGAAAAAGTGGAAAACAACTTACTTCACTGAATTGTTCTCTTTTTAATTTACTTTGGGAAATAAAATGCTGAGACTTAAAATAGACTACCCATTACAGACTTTTTTAGTTCTATTATGTGATGAGTATCTTAAGATAACTGATTGCATTTATCTCATGTCAATTGAAAGTGAAACCCAATGGAGATTTGAGAATTAGAGATTGTGGAAGAAGGTGGTTGCCAGAACAATTGAATCTTTGGGCGTTGGATTTCTTACAACCTGCAACAATAGGGCTACTAGAATGCTAGGAGGACTGGTATACTGCCATATCCTATTGATATATATTTTTTATTGGTAAATTATATCCAATTGATATTGAATGTGAAGGTCTAAATATTTGATTCGTGTAAGCTGAAAATAGGTTGACCTCAGACCATGGAGAAACATAATGAACTATCGTTGATGTATAGACAATATAGATATACAGAACATAGATTGGCAAACACCCTTACTGCGACAGTTAACTTGATGTCTACTATTCATATATATCCACTATTGCCTTTTTCAACCTTTAATAATGGAATGAATGATTTGTAACACCACCCCTCCCCCCTTCAAAAAAAAAAAAAAAAAACCAAAGAAGAAGTTCGTTTTTGGTGATACCATGGTTAGATCACTTATTCGCTTATTTTTATCTCATCCTTTTTGTTTGGCCCACTTCATTGATCTGCCTAGTCCATTAACTCAACTGTGTTGCAACTATTTGACCAGTAAAGCTTTTTTTTATTGCTAGATAGAATCATTATGATTATGAAAAAGTTCTCGTTTGTCATTGGATGTGATATTTGGAGATTATTTCTGTGCAAAGAACTCATGTGAGGTCAACATGTATTTTCAAGAACCAAAGGAAATAAAAAAATTTATGGGAAAAACCTTACTTTTTAGTTGTAGGCCAGGGGGCATCCCTCTCAAGATAAGCACTGGTTGTTTGTGGCATAGACATTTTTCAACTGTATGCCCATTTTGCCCCAATGTTCCCCTGATCTATCTGTATAATGAAAAAGAAAACAATTTAATCTGCAATTTATTTTCTGGGCCGATGATTTCTAATTGCTTATCCTGGTCTAGGAGACCTTCTGTGAACACATCAGAAAGATCAATCTGTACTCTTTTAAACTAAAATTGCTAATTCTGTGTTTTAGCTCTACTTCTAATTTACATTACTTACTCTTGTAGAATAGAGATTCATCTCTGAAGAAAAAGAAAGTATGATCTTTCAATAGTCTTAACCATATGCTGTGTTTTAACTGACATTTTCATTTTCATTTTTTTGGGCATGAGTTTGCTTCCATCATATTAATGGAATATCTGGGTCCATATACATATTCATGTTAATCTCTCATTCAAACTGAAAATATTATATTTACATTAGTTCTGTACAATTGATGAGTGGTGAGTGAACTTTGTTCATTTTCTTTTCCAACTTGTTCTTCTCATCCAGATTGCTACTGTTTTTTTGGCAGCATGGGGGAAATCTTGCAATGCTTGCATATCGTTTCTTGCATGAAGTTGCATTCAAGCTTTGGAAGGCTCCCAAATATGGAGCATGAAATCTGTCTCCTTTTTGAGTTTCTAGTTTATTTAACAATGATGAAATGATATCAATAAACCCTTGATAATTTCATGGTCTTTTATTACTACCATCAACGGTCAGAGGCTGGATAATCCCTGCGATTTGGCAACGGTACATTTGGTTCTTCTTAAATTTAAATTTTATAACATAGTAGACATTTACATTTTACCTGTATATACAATGTTGGTTGATTTGGATGTGTGATGAATGCATACTACGGTGGGAGGAGCTGCTCTTATGCTGAATGATTTTTGGAGCCTGGATTTTAAAAAACAATTAAGCAGGCCAGAAGGGTGTAACAGGTAATACAATAGGCATATTTGTGGACCTGGATTTGCATATTTTTTGGGAATGACATGTTGGGAACAATAATTCATGCTGTAAGCCAGAGTTACTGTTCTAAGGCCCGGTACTTATACATCCACACATCTTACCTTTGACAAGGCCCAATATTTCTTCATCCACACATCAATCGATCTTTATCTTCATTTCGGAGAAGTCTTTAGTATTGCCAGCCATTCATACGATGCAAAAGGCAACTTGTACACTTCTACGAAGCTGTTAAATTCTCGTTTCCGTATATATCAAATGAAATACATATATGATTATTTCCATTCTTCTAAAAGTGGTTTATATATTTAATAAAACCTTTTTTATTTTATGAAAGTATACACCTTAAAAAATATCAGGTAAAGTGAGACTACAAGTGAAACTTAACCCTAAGCCCATGTTTGGTTCAATAATTAAATAATTAAATTATTATGAGATTTATGACTATTTTAGTATAAATAAGGACAATGTTTTATGTTTGATTGTATTTTAAATTATTTTTTATTGAGAAACGTGATAATAAAGTTTTTGTTGTTTAAATAAAATGTGAATAAAGTGTAGATAATGATTTATAAAAGGTAAAAAAATGATAACAGTTGATTTGATAGTTGATTTATAAAATGTGATAACAATTGATTTGACAGTGGACTCACGTATTCTTTTGATTTGAATAACTTGTAATAACTTAATTTTAATGGGTGAATGGAATCCATATATTATTTTATACTAGTTAATTCTGGTATACAGATTTTCTTTTATTTCAATCATCCAAACATCCATAATGAAGTTATTCCAACTAATTCTAATTTATTCCAAGTTTATTCTCGAAACCAAACATGGACTAATGGTTTCTGCAAATTAAAAATATTCTTTTTTTTAGATTTTACCAAAACAATTATTCCGCCTTACATGTTTATATTTTTTTGTGATATAACATATACTAACATAATATAATATATTCAATATACGTCTTATAATATATTCATATATTGAGTTAGATGATATGACATATGCAAAGAAACGCGTAAAAACACATAATTAATTATCTGAAGATCACTGGAACACTACTTATTTCGCGATCTATATATATACACCATTAACCCCACGAAATACCATTTTTACATTTTAAAAATAAGTTCATTAAAAGTACACATTTTCCTTAACTAAATGCTTTAATTACATATTATGAGGGACCGGACCCAGTTAGGACTGGATCCGATCAATTCGGTCAGTACCGAACTGTACGACGTGAAAATCGAATTGCACTACTTATAAATCGAACTATACAATCAATTGTTGGGTATATATTTCACTATTTTATTACATCGAATCAACTATTAGAAAAAATATGAATTTTTAAGTATCATCAGTATCCAATAGGAGTGTCAAATATATATCTAACAATTGATTATACAGTTCGATTATATGTGGTGCAGTTTAATTTTCACGTCATCCAGTTCGATACTGATCGAACTAACCGGATCGAGTCTGGGATCCGGTCTCTTATTATTACACGTCACATTTACATTTTTATCCAATCTAATGGCATGGCGCGGGTCCTTAACGTACCAAGAAGAAATCATCGAACGACTGGTTGCATGGACTGAATAGTTACACGATCCGATTTAGTACACGTGTCAAACTCCCAATGGATATCTTCCGCGACGCAACATACGCCACCCATTAAAAATAATAATTTCTAATTTAAACCCCACTTTCCATTCATTCCTCGCCCCACAAAATTCGATCTAAAACACGTACCGTACCAACTACAAATTCCCCAGATCCAACGATTCAGATCTTCTTTTGATCCACTCATCGAACGGCTGACATTCTCTTAAGAGGTTACCCTTGAAACCTATAGAAAGCTCGAAAAACTCACACTGAAGCTTTTGAGTGTGCTCTGTCTCTCCATTGTTGAGAGTTTCAGAGAATTCTCTCTCTCTCTCTCTCTCTCTCTCTCTCTCGATTGAATCCTAACCCTAGATTCTTAGAAATGGAGCTAGCCGGGAAAATCAGGTCAATCGACCTCCGTTCGAGCTTCCTTTCCGACCCGGCCTTCGTACACCCTCGCCGGACCACCGTCCGCTCCACCAGAATCAAGAGGGGTCTCGTCGTAAAGGCGGCGTCTTTGAACCCCCCAAAGAGAAACCCTAGAATCTCTGCCGCGGTCGCCGTCGAAACCCCCACGATCGACGTCGAGTCCCTCTTCATGGAGACCTCCGCCGCCGAAGATGCCCGGCAGAGGGGGTCGAACAAGCCCCGTACCGGAGGCGGCGCTTCGAGTGTTTCCTCCGGCGTCCGCCTCGAGAACATCAGCAAGAGCTTCAAGGGGGTCACCGTGTTGAAGGACGTCAGCTGGGAAGTGAAGAAGGGGGAGAAGGTCGGCCTCGTTGGGGTGAACGGGGCGGGGAAGACGACCCAGATGAGGATCATCGCGGGAGAGGAGGATCCCGACTCGGGAAACCTCATAAAGGCGAAACCCAACATGAAAATCGCGTTCTTGAGCCAGGAATTCGAGGTCTGCCAGACGAGGACGGTGAAAGAGGAGTTCTTGAGCGCGTTCAAGGAGGAGATGGAGATCGCGGGGAGGCTCGAGAGGGTCCAGAAGGCGCTGGAGGGGTCGGTGGACGATTTGGAGCTGATGGGGAGGTTGCTTGATGAGTTGGATTTGTTGCAGAGGCGGGCGCAGGACGTCGATCTCAACAGGATCGATGCGAGGATCAGTAAGATGATGCCGGAGCTTGGGTTTGCTATGGAGGATTCCGAGCGGTTGGTGGCATCGTTTAGTAGCGGGTGGCAGATGAGGATGTCACTTGGAAAGATTCTGCTTCAGGTATAGCTTTGAATCTCCTCTTTGAAATACTAATGAGTTGGTTAATAAAATTTGTTATCTTGTGCTGGAATATCATGTTATCTGATAGTTTACAGTACAAACTTTCCTGCTGATCAGGTAATTTACAAATGATCGGTTCCAAATGGATGCTTTTAAATTTTAGCTTTTGGTTTTTATGTGACAAGAGTCAATAAAACATCTTTTATGAAAAGGGTGATTGAGAGAAAGTTGTATGAAAAAACTTCTTTTGAAAATTGGTTCCAAACCAGGTTGAGTTCATTGTTCCAATCATACTCGATGTAATTTGTTTTGGATATTTCGTCCTTATCAATTATTTAGTGATGTGCTTTTGGGTGGGAGAGGTTGTGGAATTTTTGTCATCAAGTATTGGAGACAATTTATGCCATACTAATACGTGTGACATGCTCAAACTTTTTAGACATAATTCTTCTTAAATGTCTAGATCTGACAATTACGTGTGACATGCTCAAACTTTTTGCATATTTGCCTGCATTCTTATAAATTCTGGTTAAGATGGCTTTACTGATCAGTTTAGATGAATTTATTTGGCGGATTGGATGGTAGTAGCATGGCTGTGTATGTTTTCACACTTTTGTAACCTGCAGGAACCTGACTTGCTTCTTCTGGATGAACCAACAAATCACCTTGATCTTGATTCAATTGAGTGGTTAGAAGGTTATCTCAATAAGCAAGATGTGCCTATGGTTATTATCTCACATGACCGAGCTTTCCTCGACCTGCTGTGCACAAAAATAGTGGAAACTGATATGGGTGTATCGAGGACATATGAGGGAAATTACTCAAAATATGTACTAGCTAAAGCTGTGTGGGAACAAACTCAATACGAAGCATGGGAAAAGCAACAGAAGGAAATTGATAGATCGAGAGACTTGATTAGCAGATTGGGCGCTGGAGCTAATTCTGGCCGAGCTTCTGCAGAGGAAAAGGTTAAACTGACATACATATCCTCTTAGTACCCAATAGTCTGTGTAACTGGATTGTATATGACACTTTTTTAAACAATCAATCTGAAATGCTTTGGGCCTTTTGTGATAACAGAAATTGGAGAAACTTCAAGAAGAGGACCAAGTCGAGAAGCCTTTTCAGCGGAAACAAATTAGGTTTAGGTTCCCTGAGCGTGGAAGAAGTGGAAGGTCTGTAGTGACAATAAAAAATCTAGAATTCAGCTATGAAGATCAGGTGAGTGAATATATAGTGACAATTTTACGTAGAGAAGCGCTGATCACTACTTTTTATAGATGAATTAATCTTGCTTCATGTTTTTGTTTCTTATTGATTTATTGTACTTTTATTTTTCAGGTGTTGTTTAATAACGCAAATCTCACTATCGAGAGAGGTGAAAAAATTGCCATTATTGGTCCCAATGGATGTGGAAAGAGCACACTACTCAAATTGATCATGGGTCTGGAGAAGTGTTCAAGAGGTGAAGTTCTATTGGGGGAGCACAATGTTTTGCCAAATTACTTCGAGCAGAATCAGGTAAGAATTTTTCACATGAGTGTTCTTTTTCTTTTTTTTCATTTCCAGTCAATTGCTTGTAGGGCCATACTGTTATGCATACTTGGGATATCATATCAGACACCTTGAACAAACCATTATCTGCTATCTCGTGCCCTCAGTGTTTTTACTATTGCTATTAGTTATGATTTTTTGAATTAAACTCTTCGAACGAGAAAAAAAAAAAATTAAAGCACGCATGGTATATGCTTTTGGTTGATTCCATCTATGGGGGCTGATAGAGAAACATCTGGTGAAAAAAGCACTTGCATTGTAACTCATTTCTCTTGGAATGTTGAGATAGAGTGTCTCAGGTTCTGTAGAAACCAAATTCATACTGTTATTGTGCTTCCTTATTAGGCAGAAGCCCTCGACTTGGGGAAGACGGTACTTGAAACGGTGGAAGAAGTTGCAGAGGACTGGAGACTTGATGATATAAAGGGGCTTCTTGGTCGTTGTAACTTTAAAGCAGACATGCTTGACAGAAAGGTCTCACTATTGAGTGGAGGCGAGAAGGTAATTGAATGTTCTGTCAAATTTTTACTTTATTTCATGTAAATCAATTAGTTTTGATCTTCATTTTCTACATTGGAAAATATCATATCTTATAAATCATGTCTTATGATTGCGGAGCCACATGGTGCATGAAAAACTTATCAGCTTATTCCTGCCTTTCACATGCCCCTTTGAGTTCTCAAAGAAAATACATCTATTGCACTGCAGTTTGATCCAAGTCTTTCTGCATCTACCCCACTCAATTCCATATTAATTGGATAAGATATTGAACTGAAACTTTTGATTAAACATGTGATCTGGGCATAGTTATGAATGCTTTCAGAAACTGCAACTTTTTGTGCTTAAATAGCTATTTGTTAGATCACAGCAGCTCACATCCATCTTCTGATATCATATATATAGAAGACACTGTATAAGCATACTATTTGAGCTTTATTTATAAGATGGAAATTGCATGTCCAACAAAATATATTTATGGCATTGCAATTCAATCTAAGAGGCTTCCTATGGCCACCCTGTCCATATTAGTTGGATTAAGATCAACTGAAAATTTTGACTAAATTTGGGTTGGGCATACTTATAAAAGCATCCATAAAATTGAAAAAGACTTGGTGGAGTGTTGCACTGTATCAAATTGATTGAATCTCTGGTATTGTGCTATAAGATTCTTTTTGGTAATTATTTGTGTGATTCTACAAGATGTAAACTTCCAATTACATATCTGTATATCTATTGTTAACCCAAGAAATTGCAAGTGGGACTTAACCGATATATCTTCATCTCTTTTTAACTGGTTGCAAGTAGACTTTCTTTTGTCACTAATACACATTATTCCTCTGTAGTGCTCATTATTAATTTTGTCACACTTTTTTTATATTAATTCTTGATCCTTTCATCTTTATCCATCACTTTATCCATTGTGGTGTAGGCGCGACTTGCTTTTTGCAAATTCATGGTGAAGCCTTCTACTTTGCTGGTTTTAGATGAACCAACCAATCATCTGGATATCCCAACAAAAGAAATGCTGGAGGTATGATCATTCAGGGGAAAATGTCTTCCCAATTCTCTTCTATGCTTGAAAATATCACACATTTTATGAAAGTTATTACTGTAAACAGGAAGCTATATCAGAGTACCAAGGAACAGTTATAACTGTGTCTCATGATCGTTACTTCATAAAACAAATAGTTAACAGAGTGGTGGAAGTGAAGGACAGGAGCTTGCAAGACTATGCAGGCGATTACAATGTAAGTACATTGCATCTCAATATACTAGTATAGATTTTATTTTCAGTTTGCATATGCAATTTTTCTTTTCTTTCATGCGAATGTATGATTATGATAGTATTGTGTTCCTGATTCTTTTGCCTGAAACATCTGAATGTTTCATTTACAGTACTATCTGGAGAAGAACTTAGAAGCTAGAGAAAGAGAGCTGGAACGCGAATTTGAGCTCCAAGAGAAGGCCCCAAAATTCAAATCCAAGTCTAGGATGTCAGAGGTAAACAAGTTTGGGCGGCTTTTGGAGATCTTGTTTTTGTATGAATCATATTTAATCCAAACTCGTTTTCAAATGCCCCCAATGGTTCCAGGTTTTGAATAAAAAAAAGCTTTTAGTTATATAAAACAGTTTTTTCATGAATTATGCATTCTGAAAAATTATTTTCAAAAGTTGTTTTCAATGAAAAGCTGTTTTTCAAACGTTTCCAAATGCCACCTAAATCTGGTCAACTTTGATGCCTTATGATTGCCTTTTTAGTTTTAACATGTGGTCCCCTGCGTTGTCTTTTGATCAATTATTACAGGAAGAGAAGAAAGCTTTGGAGGCCCTGAAGAAGAAGAAGACAGAAGATAAAAAAGCCATGAAGAAGCAGAAGGTGGCGGCATTTCAACAAGCGAAGGCGAAATCAAAAGGGCTGAAGAATGCCAAACGCTGGGACAAGAAGTGATGCCTTCTCCTAACATTGTTATTACATTTAACACACAATACAGAATCACAAATCCACATCTGTAATTATTATTGCCACCCTCCAGGGGAAAAAAAAAAAAAACTTCTACAACCATGTATATACTCATAATTTTTTTTGAGGTAAATCCATTTTATGGGAGAATATCTGCTGCATTTTCTTGTTGAATTTGATTGTCACCATAGCACTTCTGAGGACCTCTTAACAGTCCTTTATATCAAACACTCTCTGGCCTAATTTGCCCCCGTTTGGGGTGCAGAATAAATGTCTAATAGTGTAGCAGGGAAAAAGTTTATTTGGTTATATGAAGAGTAAATCTGAATAATTATGATAATGATGATAGAAGAAGAAAAATTCCGTCATATTAAATTTGCTCTGATGGTTATTTATCATAGAATACTAATCTATCCTGGATAAGGCTATGTCACACCCTAAACGGGACTAAGGGGTCGTTTGGAATAAAACAGTTATTCGGTGATGAAATTCTTTCAGCGGGGAAAAAATTCTCTCTTTCAAAAACCCAAAAATATTCAGTAACACTTTTTTTCTCGTCAGATAGTGGTTCATCCCGTGGAAATGACGCGAATGCCCCTAGAAAGTCGTGTAAGATAAAACCCGTTTTCACTGAACCAAGCCCTTCTCTCCTCCATTTTGGCCAACACAGAACAATGAAACTCCCTTGAAAATTTTAACTTCGGCACCAATGAAAACCGGCCTTTCTGATGAGGTGCGCCGGAGACCCTAAAAATAAATCTCAGGTTCATATCTCATTCGAAGATGATGATGTTCGTCGGCTGATTGACACTCCGAATGCTTCTTCCTCATTTGTACACACCGCTCCGTCTCAGTCTCCGGCGGATATCCGATTTTCATGTCTTTGTCTCCTCTCCAACCAACGTGAAAACCCAGCAGATGGTAATCCTGGGTATTTGGTTATATAAACATGGAAAATTGTATTTGTGGCTTATTGGGAACATTTCACAACTTTGAATCTCTCCCAAATATGTGTTTATTTTTTTTAATGTGGATAAATACCTTTCCTTGTTGATGCAAACTATTCAATTATATTTTGAGTAAACCACATGAATTTTCCGGATATCATTTCTTTGCGGGCTGGGTAAAATTATGTGTTAGATAAATTATGTGTTGGTGTTTGTGTGTGTCTGTTTGTGTTTGTGGATGTAGCCTTATGCTAAAAATTATTTTAAATATTTGACTTATCAAATTAAGGACTTTAGAAGGACCTAAGAAAACATTTGAGGTAAAAGTCTTGAAACATTAGTATTTTGTAGAAACAACATCATATAAAAAAAAGTGGTGCTCATAATTGGTTTGATCATTCTGTGATGAAGGGGGGCTATATTGAAGTTTGATTTCTGAAAAAATAACACAGAGAGATTAATTGGTTAAAAGAGAGAGATAGCAAATATAGAACAGAGAGTGTTTCATTCTGGGTTGGACTATTTTAATTATATGTTGCTGTATAGAGTTTACTAATTTCTATTAATATTTGAGTTGTTACGGTTTACATTCTGTTTTACAATGTTCAAGAACAAATTGAAGATTCTGTAATCTTGTGGATTATAATTATATTGCTCACATTGTAATCTATTGTTATACACAATACATTTCTCTTCTTTTTCATTTGGGTTTGAGGGTTTCCTTTTCATATGTTCTTGGGTTTAGAAATATTATTATCGGTTGGTGGATGTTTTATAATTCATGTTTTATAATTGCGTGCAGAGCTCTTGATGTGAAGCTTAGGAATACCTTTCACAGAGATAGAAAGAGTGTGGTGTGAGTGACGCCTTTTCCAATTTCTACAAGCCTGTTTACGAAGGATTCGACGGCTTTGAAATGTGTTTTATGTACTGACACCCCACAAGCTACATAAAATTTAACAAATGACTAGTCGGTCGGTTTTTAGTATGGGATCTGTTCTGATACAGGGAGGAGTGTGGATTTGGTGGACATATTTAAAAATTGTTTGTAACTGTGACCAAACTAATGGGAGGGTTTTGTAAATAAATCCTATTCAAGGCTTTGTCAGTGATAACTTTATTATATGACAAAAAATCATGGGGACATTCTTGAGATTGAGAGTATGAACTCTGTAAAAAAGTTTCCAAATATACAGTTCCACTATTAGAAACTTTTTTTAAATCACATAAGAGATTTTTTTTTTAAAATCTGAAGGCTTGTATTAGGTTCACAGTCCTCTCAGTGCAGTTTCTCATTTAAAATAGACAAAAATATTCGTTTTTAATAAATAGAAAAAATAAACAAATAATCAAATTTTCACAAACATCAAATTACATTCAACACTTATTAAATGGACCAAAATACCCTTTCAATAATCACATAAGTTTAAAAACACACTTATTTAAAATACTGCTTAATATTTTTCATTGAACCAAACGTTTTTTTTCCTAAAACTCTTAAAGATCCTCCTCTTTCTGTTAACAATGCACTTAAAATCCGCTTTCCGCCGCTGAAACAGCCCCTAAGTGGTGCTGCGGAAAAAAAAAGTAACAAAATGTTTAGCAAGATAAATGATTAAAGAACACTCGTCTTAAATAAAAATAAGATAAAAGCACAAATATTTGTGCAAATTTTTTTTTGTGTTAGCTAAAATATAGTTGTCTTTTTTTTAATAAGTATAAATAAATACTAAGAGTAATGAATTTTTATCCTTTTAAAATGATAAATTACCCTTAAAAATATTTTCTTACATATAACCTTTTTAAAAAGTGAGAATAAAATATGATATATTCAAAAAATATTAATTCAAATAGCAAGAACTGAACTCCTAAAGACAGTCCTCTGTACTCGTGTGCCCACCCCGTTGTGAACGAAACATGTGATTTTTTTGTCATTAAAATTTATTAGTGAAGGGGTAACTTACAAAATCACCTTTTTCAAAAAAGGTTCGGGAATTTTGATCCAAAAATGTAACAAAAATAACACACGGGTTTAAAAAGGTTTAGATCCTTGTTTGGCTTTTGAATCACAAAATCCACTCAAATGCATATTCAAAGAGGACTACAGGACATATTTACATATAAAAAAAATAAAACATGTGAAAATCACACCAACTCATTTGTAAAATAAAACATATTTACATATTTACAGTCGTTACATAACATGGTATATGAAAATGATTACCAGAATATAAACATGTGCATGAACTTCATTTTTATTAAAGAATATACTCATTTTTACTAAAGAATATACTTCACCAGTCAAATATATACTTTTAAAAATTCAAAACATTAATGAAGGGCATGGATACAAAAAGATCAGAGCATTACATTTCCCTAGGAAATTTACTCCTGAAAGTGTAAAGTGAAAAAGTTGTCACATCTCAAATTTGAGATCTCCTGCAATAGATATGATCAACATCTAATTCATTGATACAGATGGGGGGGTTTGACATTTCCATCACACACACACAATGAACATAGAGAATCAGGTCAAAAAAATGATTAAAAATTCAGTAGATTATAAAGATGCTTATTCAAGCACACTTAAATGAGCCATAAATAAATTACATCTATGCAGGCCTGACACTACATTTGTGGTTGGCATCACCTTCCATATGTTGCAGGGATTTCTTTCACCCCCTGAAGCACTCTTTCTTCGATCTTGGAGCGACGAAGCAGCCTTAACAAGCCTAATATATATTTTATATATTAAAAAAAGTGTAGCTTGTCGTGTTAGTTGCCAAAACCAAACGGTGACCGTTTTCTGCTGCCACCTTCTCCATATTGTTCATTCCACTTTCGCAGTTCGTTCATGCTGGCAGCATCATAGGCAATTGAGGCACCCACCTGACGATAAGGAAGAATGTATGACAAGAACTATCAAAGACCAATATTCAAAATAAATAATTCTATATGTTAAAATACTAATGACGGATAGTTTATCAGTTTTTCTTTTGATTTTCTTCTCATAGATACCAGCTATTACGAACATAAAAGAGAATGCCTACAACAAAGTTGTAGATAATTTGCACTAAAAGATACAAAGTAAGGTGTTGGCCTTTAGTGTCTGTAATGTCTGCCAGAATGCATTAGAATGTCAATCATCTGTAAGATTGTGCAAATTCAGTGCAAAATGCATGCAATCAGCATGGTTTTTTTTTTTTTTTTTGGCATTCATTTCACATATTTGCAATATTTTGTCTATTTATTGTAAAAGATACCAGAAAAGGCAATGTAAGAGTTCACACCTTGGCTTTTGCTTGAATAAAGTCATCCAATTTGAGTGGTCTTAATATTGGTGAAGTCGTACATGTACCTCCCTGATCAACAAAAAAAACTTCCCTTTACACTGGCGAGAATGACCAAAAAATCAAACAGAAACAAAAGGACTGGACACCAACTCAAGAACAAGACCATAATCTCCATGGCATTTATAAGACCATATGCATTTTCTTGCATCTGTCAGCCAGTGCTTTAATGAGCCATTTATTTCAGAAACAATGTCTCTTTTGTAGAGCATTAACAAAGCCAAACTCTATAATGCATTAGTTTAACAGATCTAAGCTGAGGCAACTACCTTTTGTTCTTCCTCTAGAACTTCTTGTACGGGTCTATATGCTGCAGCGATACAAAGGTTCTGCCAAAAAAATTAAATTAAATTAAATTTTAGAAAATTAAGTCAAAGGACATTTTCAAAAAATGAGCAAATTATTACAAATGCAAATTATTACAAATGCCTACCTTCAGATCACTTCCTGAGTAACCCTCGGTTGCATTGGCAAGTTCATCATATTTGAAGTCAGAATTGATGTTTTCTTGAGCAAGAAATATTTTTAGAATTTTCACACGGTTTGCTGCATCTGGAAGGTCCACATATATTCTAAAGAACCCATGCATTAACAAACTTAGTCATTTACCGCACAAACTTGATAACAAATAAAACTACCTTTTACATTCCTACCTCCTTGGCAAACGACGTATGACGGCATCATCAAGGTCAAATGGTCGATTTGTAGCACCAAGAATGAGAATCCGTTGGCTATCTTTTGATCTCAGTCCATCCCAGGCTGCCATAAATTCATTTCGCATCCTTCTAGTTGCCTCATGCTCAAAGGCTCCTCCACGAGCACCGAGAAGACTGTCCACCTAGAAAAAACAATTTCATATTCAGTATAAAACTCACTCTATCCACTAATCATTAAGAAACAGGTTCAAAGTAGAACTAAGGCAACAACTACTCATTATCACTTGTAAAGAACAATAAACTATTACCTCATCAACAAATATGATAACAGGGGCTAGCCTGTTGGCGAATGAGAAAAGGGCCTTTGTAAGCTTCTCAGCATCACCAAACCACTGTCCCAAAAAAAGGATACAAATTATAATTTAACAAGTGCCACTTTAGAAAGAAAAAAAAGGCATTATCTAAGTTACCATCAGAAAAAAATAATATAGACTAATGTAACTTCCAAGGGATAGATTATGTGGAGGTGTTGAAGCTAGATCAGAAAGGGGCCCATCATGCATAAGCGATCTTTTCTAAAAAACAATTTCTACAATAGTTGTTGTGGCAACTGTTATGAGATCTTTTTTATTATCCTTGAACCCCCAAATGATGGAAAAAGGAAAACCCTACTCTCTCACTTATCATGTCGTGCACACGCATGTACCACCAACTGAAATAAAAAGGGTCCACAATTAGATTGGCATAGTTGTAATGGATTCTATCAACCCTCTGTGTAGACACCCAAAAAAAGACTTGGCAAATAAATTCCAGGAGACCAGTTGGTGGTAGGCAGGAAAGAGACCTATCATGCAACCATGGGCAACAACCAATCTACGAATAAGGAAAGCACATCTTGATTATGGTTTGGCCAACCAAAGAAGAACCTCTTTAAGTAAGGCTCGAAAATGGTCTAGACAAGGACATAAGAAGACCATTTAAGTGGAATCCATTTGCCCCTAAGGTAAGACATTGACCATAAATTAACTAACGTAGATCCCGCCTACATGCCACTAAATAGTATATTCATAAAATTAGCACAATTGATTGCAAGGAACATGAAGGAACTGCAATTCTGAAACCAACAACATCACGCAGCCAACAAACTTCATTATGAGCATCAATCAAAATGTGGAACATGACAACACTGAATATCAGTAATAGTAGTACAAGTGGACATAACATGCAGACTCCCCGAAATTGGATAAATGTTTATTGCATATTGCTAACTAGAAGTAACACAACTTCCCAGTTCCCAATAGATAGTATGCATTACCATCCATGACACTAAGCAACTTTTTAACAACCAAATTTCCACAATAACACTTGATCTATCAAAAATGCCATCACCTAGAGTGACCCTGCATATGGCAGGGTGCTGCTGGGATAATTCCTAATTTTCAGCATTTTTTTTACACAAAGTGACTGCTCTTAGGACTCGAATCCATGACTGTACAAGACAAAGCATTCAACAATTGCTCCAAGCAATGCCCCCTACACTTACTTTATTTACCCATATAATGTTGATTAACAAGAACATTGTGCCTGCTACATTTTTTTAGCCTTCTCAATTTCTAGCAAATTTCCACATAACAAAGGGGGAGTATTAAAAGACAACCTTAAACCCCCGTTTGGATACAGAATATGATTTATTCTTGGGTATATATTTATCCGAGCATAAATGAGTATAAATAAGGATAAAGTGATTTTGTGTTTGGTTGTGTTTTGAATTATTCTTGTTCAGAATCGTAAGAATAAATGTTTTGTTGTTTGGGTAAAATGTGAATAAAGTATGGATAAAGATTTATAAAAGGTAAAAAAATAATGATAGTTGATTTGATAGGTGATTTATAAGAGGTGATGACAATTGATTTGACAGTGGGCTCCACATATTCTTTGGTGGAATAACCTAGGATAACTTTTATTCTAGGGGTTGATTGGAATCCATATACCACTTTATACCGGTTTATTCTGGCATACTTTATCTGGGCTTATCCGGGCTTTCCAAACACAACAAAAATTTTATCCAAGGTTATCCGGGGTTTATCCGGCATCCAAACATGGGCTAAAAGAATGGTTCAGTTACCTTCGATGTTAGAATAGAGCCTGTTATGCTAATAAAATTGGCTCCTGCTTCTGTTGCAAGCGCTTTAGCAAGAAGGGTCTTTCCAGTCCCAGGGGGGCCAAACAGTAATATCCCTTTGCAAGGCTGAGACAAATTCACACAAAAATTCTCAGCTGTATATACTACAAAATCATCTCCAAGAACACAAAAGTAGAAATAAAACAAAACAAAGTAGAATATTAAAAATTTGAATGTGAGATGAAAGGTTTTGTTCTTGACCAATCAAAGGATCCTTTTAGTTAAAAAGAAGCACCACCATCAGACACGGTGCTATGAAAATAGGTGCAGAGACATAAAAGGTACCCGCAATAGGTTTCCATGAGAAAACAGCTCTGGTCTCCTCATAGGAAGTATAACAAGTTCGTTTAATGTTCTTTTTACATCTTCGAGAGCACCAATGTCATTAAATCTGACTCCAACTTCATCAGGAGGGACCACAGCAGAAACAAAGTTGTTCTCATATTCATCTTTGGCAAGACTCTGCATAATGTACAAATAATATAGGAATATCAGTGGGCAAATAGGGTAGAATTTTCCAGAGATAAATAGATGTCTAAAAAACTGAGTTATTGATGTGAAAATGATTGCATACACACCTTCAAGCTATGTGAGGGTTTCTTGAATACCGTCTCTTTCTCCATCAACCTTACTATTGCAACCTCCAGGCTTTAGATGAGCAACAAAACAAGTCAACTTCCAAAAATGATGTAACCTCATTCAATTCTAAGCAAGTGATTTTTGAGATAGAATACCTTTCACGTGGAACATCCAACCTATCACCTTTCACAGAAGGAAGATTGCAGCTAAACAAGTAATGATTTCTTGCCCAACCAACAACTTGCTCAGCTTCTGCACTCAAGAAGGGAAAAAAATGAGATCATATACCCATGCTCACCATATCATCACCTAAAAGTATTAGTCTATGTGTAGTCACACTTTTTATTGCAAATGTAGAAGCACAGTTAATAAGGTAGATTTAGAGGCAGCATAATTAAAAAGCAATTCTGATATAATATTATATATCAAAACTTCAAGTAGGATTGAGCCTTGTGCAAGAACTCAGGGAATAAAACTTCCTTCATATATGTTGTCAAAACAATGATAGGTACAAGTTTGAGATACGCAATAACTCCAATTGCAAGAAATGATACAATAAGCTTCCATTACATGCCTGATATTTATTGGGCACTCATCAATGAGTTACCACAATATATGACATTTCCTGAAATGTCTTTTTGAAGTGTTGTACACACCATTACAGGAAAGAACTCATCAAGGAGCAAACCAGTCTGATAATCGAGAGATTGTCTCATAATAAATGCTTTTAAAAGAAAAGCTCAACAGGAATTCATAAAACTAGTGTCTGGAGAAACTTAAGGTCCATCGTGAACTTTTCACAATTTGCAGGGCAATGAATAAATTATTTCTTTAAGAAGATAAGAGGTTATGGTGGAAATTACATCACCATTACGATAAGATGACCCAATTATTTCTTTGAGAATGGCATGCATAGTAAACAAATTACAATTTAAGAAATTGAACACAAGTATGATATTCCATCAACAATATAATTGCTCGGTTTTAACAGAACCTGTAAAAGTTCGTGTCACAAGAAAACTTACTCTGCTTTGTCAAGACCACACCATTTGTATTTACATGCAAAAGATCCACACACGCCAACTCATTTTCATCAAGCACCTACAATGACCACAGATTGTAAATGAAATTGATCCAATTGCTGAATTAAGACGGTAACGAATAAGAAACACAAATAAGCCTCAACCCAAAAATCATCAATCAATAAAAATGAAGAGTTAGATGGTTTGTACCTTCTGTAGTTCCATAAAGTTACTTCTAGATATGACAATTCTTCTATCCTCTTCTATTTGCTTATTGAAAGTTCTAAGTGGTTCTTCTTCCTGAAGATTCATTTCAGAAAAATATAAATGAACGAAAATCAAACAGAACTAGCATACGGAGGCAGAGTTACACAGTATTTCATCTAGCCAATGTGGACATGCTAAATTAGTTGAAGAGAAGTAAAAATTTAAAGCAGTTGTTTAGGCAAATATATTCAGTAAGAGAAAATTTCTAACAACCATATGGACTTCAGTCTACAACTATGAAAATAACTCCCCCTTTCTTTCAGAAGTACTGCACATGAAAATCAAACTACTCCTCTCAATGTGGTAATTTATGACAAACACCATACTAAGAAAATGTTAGCATGAGTTTTGATCAAACATGTACCCCTCACATTTATGTATGCATCTAACTTCACTTGCTAAAATATCAAAGTTGATTAAGAATTAATATTCAGTGAGAATGGGAGAAACGATAACTTGGTTATGTTAGAATTAATCTGGTCTATGTTTTAGACTTAAATGTTAGTTTATGCTATTTAAAACATTTTGAACAGTTTTATGAAAACAACTTTCTAACAAAAATTAGCAATTAGGTTGATTTGATTTAAGCATAATGAATCTAATGCTCAGAACTTCTTTTGTCAGAACAATTGCATACTTAAAATTGCACATAAATAAATGAAACAGAACTTGTCATGCCGAAGGATTCTTTCAGCCCTGCGTGCAACTAGTTTTTGTTTCAAGTTCTCTCAAGTACGCTAATAACTTGTAAATGATAGGATAGAATAATCCTACTGCCGCAAGTTGTTACCAGGCTAATTCAGGGTTCCAGAAATATTGATCAGAGAAAAACCTACTTTTTGAAGATCCATATTTATTAGACCATTATTGATACTGAATCTAATTAATTTTCAAACTGAATTCTATATGGTGGGTGAACAAATATGTTTGGTTTGCATAAGAGCTTTTGAATTTTGAAGTACGTGGAACAAAATTTTGAAGCACAGTTGCATCTTCACCACCCCACAACCCAGAACTTCAGAGTTAAGGCATGAAACCTGCTTATCATAGCTGAATAAATTCTGTAACTATAGTTTTGCGAAAATCCAATCTAATATAGCCTTTCACATTTCAGATCCCAAAGTAAATTTATATAAAAAAGAAGTAAATTTATCATTAAAAAAAATGATGCTGCAGAAGCCAATATGTCATGGAAAATGCATATATCAAAACCTGATGCATGAAGGATAAGATACCTCAAAAAGTATGTCAAAGAAAAAGATTTCAAGTCAAACACATAAAAAATGAACCATGTTAAATTGAGATCAGAAGAATACCAAATAGAAGAAAATAGATGGAAAAAGAAATACAAAAAACACCTAGCTAGTCAATGATGGAAAGAAGGTATGCGAAAAACACCTAGCTCGTCAACAGTTTACCTTGGGGGGATGAATACATATAACGTTATCAAAGAGTTTATATATATTATTTTCTTTTGATGTTTTATCTGCTTTCAGTCCCATGGTAAGCCGCTTCAATGATATAGGCTGCACATAGACAACGAGAACAATAAAAGTTGCGCTAGTTAAGCAATTTACATATTAAATGATATGAGAGTATATTCATCAATAAACAGTTTGCAAAACTAATTGGTAGACTCAACAATTTCACCTATGATAATCATAGTAAAGAATGTGTGAATATCTTGATCTTTAATTACCAAATTGTCTAATAATCTGACCAGGTCCAAGGAACAGACTAAAAGCACCCATGTCCGCCACTCAAAGCAAGTATATATTTTGAGCATGGGAAGGAGAGTATAGAGCCACTATGAGCACCTTTCCAGATCCACGGAAGCCTAATTATTAGAATAATTTATTAGTGGATAATTTGCTATTCTGGATACACCATGGAATTAATATCTTATTGACAATTTTGACTTCACCATTCCCACAAAAAAATTCAGAGACGAACACACATACAATTAGGGAGGGTCCAACAAATACAATTACATATGGAAAGTCAGGTAACACCATAACACTGATGATGACAACCATCACCTTTAAGTAAAGGATAAAAAACAGAATATTTAAAGGTATAGGATTACTCTAAACAATAGGCACCACCTACTCCTATCAAAGATTCAAAAGTTCACAGACCATAACTGTGCACTAAAAGGTGCGTTTGGATAGAGACATAAGATATTCTGGGGTTAATGACAATTCTAGGAATAAATTACTATATTAATGGAATAAATGATTTTCTGTTTGATTGTGTTTTTAGTTATTCTCGTTGAGAAACGTAATGATGAAGTTTTAGTTGTTTTGGCTGACTATGGATAAGTTGTGAATAAAATGTGAATAAGATGTGAATAAATATTTAAAAAAATGTGAAAAAATGAGTTGACCTGTGGGTCCCCTGATTTATAAGAGGTGGAGCCGTGGAGGTGACAGTTGATTTGACAGTAGGGTCCACTTATTCTATTGCCTGGAATAGCCTAATACCAGGGGGAGGTGGAATTGCTACACCGCCTAATTCCCCTTATATTGGCACGCAAATACTAGCTTATACCAACTATCAAAACAGGTTTTTTGACTTTATTCCAGCCTATTCCATTCTATTCCACCACAAACCCTCTACCCAAACAGCCCCTGAATGAATAATCAGAGTGACTAGAAGTAAATTAAAATTGCATAGCGGATGAACAGATGAAAGCACATACAGCAAATGCCCAATTTCTGCTCAACAACAATCTCACTAGTGATCATGAGACGAGCCTAACAGCAAGGCATTCAAAACAGTACTCAATTCCAACAATGAAACCACATAATAGATAAAACTTAATTATTACTGATTCAAAAGAATATGAGATGAGACATGGACCAATGCATTAAGCTTTTTTACAAATATTAGACGACACTTTTCAGACAACACTATTCATTTCAAGCACTCAAACATTAAGAAAATGAAATAGCAGGATTTGACAATATCATGATTGAATATATTCTAGCTTGATAGGAGTACTTACCAAAATGTGACCGAGTATAGGATGAACAGGGGTCTGCTGCCACAAACATAAATTTATGTATCATACAAGGGGCCAATAAGATATCCTCAAGACCCAAAATCCAAACAAAATTAAACAAGAAAGAATACTTAATTCATTAATAAAGCAAGTTAACTTTTGAAGAAAAGATTTTTCCCACAACATGAGAAAGAAACTTACAGTTCTCTCTTTTGGCCCTGTTTCGAATTTGTTCTGCCCACAAATCAAAACAATAGGTCCTGTGAGTTGATCAAACATTTGTTCAATCTTCTGAAGGAACTCTTTACGATTTGACTTGGGAACTGCCCTTGACATCCATTCAGATGAGTCTGGAAAGTAAACGATGATTGGTTGTAAAGAGGGCAAAATCTGTTGATATACAAAAGAGGAATGCAACACACATCAGTAAACATGTTGCTATAAATGTAAAATCACAATAATACTTGCAAAAAAGAACAAGACGCTGGAGACATTCAATGTAAAATTAAGGAGTTAACAAGTCTACAATTACTAGAGAATTTCATGGGTAGGCTTCAGATATAGGATACATTTCACATGTAGGAAACAATCCCGAGCATGCATGTAACAGGAGAATAAGCAAGCACTGAGAGAAGCAATGAAATTAAGAGTGGAGGTTAAAATACGCTTCACATTTTGGGGAGCTCTTGCACCGTAGAAAATAAGGCGCTTCATGTGGCTCTTGATAAGGTCCTTACCAAGGCTAATCATTCAAAATGGGCTCATGATGGTGATGTTACTTGTGTTCTTTGCAGTTTGGAAGAGAAGAATAGAGACCATCTTTTCTTTCATTGTCCATTTGGCTTGAAGATTTAAGAAAAGGGGGTCCATCTCTTGAATCCTAATGTTCCTTTAGAGAGCTTGAAGGGAAAGGAGCAAGTGAGGTGACCAGAGTAATCTTTGCTACATTCCATGGTTAATTCCACGTGTGGTATGTTGGAGCATTTAACTTACCCGTGACGAAAGCGTCTTCCAAAGAAATGATTTTATGAGGAAAAAATGTGGGCGGCAATATCCTACATGCTTAGAGATTGGGTGAAGCTGACCCTCCTTCCTCAACTGTGGGCAATCTTCGGTTCAGTAGATGATACCTACGATTCATTGTTTGTTGAGGAGGCTTCTCCCCTTTGGCTTTCATTTCTTTATCTTTTCATTTGCTCGTTACTTTTTTAGTTTAGTCTTGTACAAAGATCTCGTCTCCTATTATTCGAGGGCTTTTATATCAATAGGAATGCTCCTATATCTTTTTCACAAAAGGCAGAGAGAGAGAGAGAGAGAGAGTAGAGGACAAAATACGATAAAAACACCGCATGGATGTAGCAAAGCCCAATGAAATGGATAAAACACACATGTGCAAAATGCTCCAGTTTGGCATCGTCCATGAACTTGTATGAGCAATGCAACTGTCAGATAGAGATTACGACCAAATATCAAAATCATTACAATTTCATGAAGAATAGTTTCTATTTAAACAAATTGGAGCTGTTCACAAACAATGGGGATCTTCCTTTCTTAAAGGGTAGAATGGGCTTGGCATAGAACAGGGTAGAAAGTGGAAAAGTTCTTATACCATTAGGGAGAAAGTATTCTAAAATCATTAGGGAGCTGAGGAGGCCTTCAAGGATTCATTTTAATCACTTCAATTTACAAATTTTTATGGATGATTCATTGCTAAATTAGCATTTTTATCATGATGATGCTTATGGCTCAGGCCTTATCATTTTTCAGCTAATCAGCATGATCTTTTTAATAAGGCCAAGGTCCAGCTAACCGAATTGTGAGCATTCCATCACGATGCAGACACTCTATATCACTTAAAATTCCAACCCATGAGTCAGGCTAACATAAACAGATATGTACAACAATCAACTTGATGATACATCCATGAGCTTTCTTCAAAAAATACATCCATGAGCTCAAAAAGACCGGTAAAAAAAAGCCGATTCCAAGCTATGACAAACAGTTCTGACTATAAAAATAAGCAAGTTCTAAGACCTTCTGTAGACATCCAAGAAGAGGTTGCTTGGCACATCTATTTTGTAGTTGACATATTGGTTGTAGATGAGAAAAGGATTTAGATGCATGGATGAACTCTTTCTACCCTAAAGGTCCGAAAGCTGGTTAAATTATACAAAGTATCCAAATGTAATCGAAAAAGAAGGGTACGTGAAAATAGAATTAAATCAACAAAACAAATAATTACCAAATGGAATGAATGGGTACTTTATATTTTTATATGAAGAGCAAAATTTTGATTTTTTTAGTAAGTACAACCTATGTGTGTTAGTCTCCTCATGGTGGAAATCTATGGACAATATGTTCGGTTAGCTAACCTTTTTGTCCCGTATCTATCATTGGTCGCCTCATTGCACTCGTCTGTGTTTTCTTTCTTTCTTTTTTTCCCTGTTGGTCTTCTTCAAACAACATTTGATGTTGGCAATAATATCTAAACTCAGGGTTGAGGCTTTCTTCAGCTTCTCAGGGTCTAGAAGTGGATTGTTAGGAAAGAGTTCGTACTCTGACTCATGGTTAAGAAAATCACTGGTTTTAATATAGATTAGTACCACTTAGATCAAGGACTCCTATCGGTGTTGGCTGTTCATCACACACCAGCAAAAATAAAGAGAATGTTTCAAACAAATCACTTTGTTATATGAATCAGTGTGGCAGAAATAGAGGGAAATTCAGTAAGAAACATGTAAAGTGGTCGCTATGCTAGAAATCACAATGTATGTGGGCAAATCCAAAAAGAGTTAACCTGGAATGAATAAACTGGCAATGTGCCCATGATGATTACAAACTTTATGCAGGTGGATGAAAAAAATCACCTCACAAAGTGCCTCCATGGCAACATACCAATCCTCTGCCTCAATATCATAATCATGCTCAATGTTCTGTACTGAATAAAGGAAAATTTGAGTTTGATAAACTCAGTGGAAAATATGGCTGAAAATGATAGAGAAAACGGGCATACTGTCAATCCAATAAATAGATGGTTTTATGACTTCTGTGGTTTTCCCCTCCTGTGCCTCCTCTTTTCCATTCTCTGTGCTGTCCAAAATCACAGCAACTTGACTCCCATTGACTTCATATACCTCACCACGTTGTCCTCTAGACAAACACCTGCAAAATACATTGTTTTAAACATATGCAATAACATGAAAAATCTTTCATTTGGTCAGATGCATTGAACATTTAGACAAAGTGCAAAATCTTGAGAGAGATACTAGTGCAAAATCTTGAGAGAGATACTAAACAACCCATGTTGAAAATTGTTTTCAAAATGGCACAAAGAAAATTACCTTATTTGAAAAGGCTATACTAGAACACAATAATATTATATTTCCCTTAATACGAGGATATTCAATTCAAATATGGTTTCTGGATGTACGAGGATAGAAATTCAGCAGATAAGGAAAAAAGGGGACAAAAATAAAAGAAAAAAGAATCTAAATGCTCAAAGAGCATTCAGAAGTAGATCTCAATAACAGAAAATTGAGAAAGTTTATCAAGAGAAAGGAAATCTCAGTCAACATATTCATAAAACACAGGCCGCCCCAAATGGCCACCCACAAAATCAAGTAGCCCGCCTCACCCCAACTGGATTCAAACAGTCAAAGCATGTTTCTTTCTACTCACATACCCACACACACATTCCCTGTTCTAACTACAATCCATGGCACTGCATAGTTTGGCATTTTAAATAATAAAAAGTTGGTAACAAATGAACAAGTGCAGATCATTAATCTAAAATTTCTCAAAAGTACATATTAACATCATGTTTAATGAACCACGACCTGGTGCTTATAAGATCTTCCAGGCCACCTGATAAATTATTTGCATCCCACTTGATCTTTCATGTTGCAACCACCATCACAATGATGTTTAAATAAAAATGAAATTGAAAACTGTAAGAACTTTTTTTCTGAAAAAAATGATCTAGTATAAGCTATGTTTATGGCTCCAATAACAGGAAAAGCATCTGATTCATGTGAATTCACCTTAAACCAAAGGCTGAAAAAGAATCAGAATTTCAAATTTTGAAATAAGACTATAAGAGGAGAATAAAGATGTGGGATTTCAATTACAATGCTTGTGGAGCCTTATAATTAATCTCCTTGAAAAAAAAATAGTTTACTCAAACATTTTGTCTGGTACATGTATGGCAAAGTACCAACCCACCTGTGACTGATAATTGTATAAGCATTGATTGGACCATCAGAAGTTGGCATTTTTCCCACTGGGATCCTGTGATCGAGTACATTTGCTGACAATCAGGAGTGAATAGTCATATGCTTTGTGGAACTTAGAAGCAGAGTAAGCGAAGGGTTTTGAATCTAGTAGTCTCATGTCAATAAGGCTGTCATGACCCCATAAAACTATAAACTGCACAAATTACATCAACATCTACAATGTCAAAATAGCTCTATTATTTGGACCATGTTATGTTTCAAATGAAAACTGAGTATATAATTTATGTCCACAACCAACAGAAGAAATAAAACATATGGGCACTCAATCGAATACCTATCAGCTATCTATCTCACCAATGACTGAATATGACCAAAAAATTGGAAGTGTATAAAATCCAAGAAAGAACTCATTTGCTTGCATCATCATTATACATAAAATCTGAAGCTTCACTTAAATTGATTGCTACAACAGGCAACACAAGGTAAGTTAACAAGAGGAAGGGCATTAACAGAATAGAGCACACAGTTATCTACAAGAACAAGCAACTAAAGTCTTCAATAAGATATTTACATTCAAGAAGCATATTGTAGAAGGAAAGTTGAATATTAAGAATGATTGTTCATTGTTCCCATGAGATGGCATTTCCATAATAAGTTCAAGGAAGCTGAAGAACAGAATATTAAGTACCTTTGATCACATTCAATGAGCACATCATCCCCGATGTATTTCACCCGATCTCCTATAGAAGATATATGCATGTCAGAATCACAGGAGATGGGGAATATATAATAAAATTAAGCATTGACAGTTACAATGAAAAATAACAAACAAATGAAAAAATATATATATGATTCTAAAAATTAATAATAGAGTAGCTCTCAGTGAAGATTAAATGTAGAAACAAAAAAGAAAAAGAAAAAGAGAAAAAAGATAATCATAGATGGCAAAGAACTGGTACATAATGATACAATTTCTGCAGCATCTATCACCAACTGAACAACTGCCATGGAAACATCTCAATCTGTGACTTGATAGTACAATAGAATAAACTACACTTCAAACAACCATTTTATAACAATCCCTAAACTACTATACAATCAAGCATTAGATAGAATAGGAACAATTAAAGAGAGAACTTTTTTAACTGCTGATAAGTTGAAGTAGGTGGGGAAACAATGACAACACTTTTCATCTAACATTTCATATCATGATAAATGATTTGGCAGAACTTCAAATGCTCATTTTTCAACTTGTCCACCGATAAATTACTGATATAATTTTATTAAATGAAAAAGATTTTTAATGGGACAAAACAGTAAACAGAGTAATCCAAGCAATAGGCGTGATGTGTGATGGGACACAACAAACAGGGGCACACATCATCAAATTACATTGATCGGCTGAATTAGTCTGCATTGGGATTTGGGACAAATTTAATGTCACTCTTGAAGTGATATAACATCTCATAGTTGAACCTCTAAGATCTGGGTGATCAGCTTTCCACAATTCCACCCAGTCCAGATTACACATTTACAAAATGGTGGCAAGTGTCTATATCATTTAACTAAACAAAGCATCCCCAGAATTGGAGATATCCTGGACCTGGTACTCAATGGACAGATATTTACATGAGCACTAATGTCAGAACTCAGAAGCAGGTAAACCTTCGCATCAAATTTTTTGAAGGTTGGTATATTTATCAATATTATATACTGATAGAGTTTCATCAGTTTCAGTCCATTCAAGAATTTGTGAATCAACATATTCTTCTAGATTTGGAGCAAAATGATCACGCACAATGATCATATCTTCCAACATAAATGTGTTTACATAGAGGACACTTGGATGGTGATCATCTCTTTTCTTAAAAGTTGGGTCATCAGTATTTTAGGAATGGATCCGCCTTCTATTATTATGGGTTACTCATGGATTTTGGTATTTTTTCTTCTCGGATATTCTTCAATCTGAAAGGCACTGCTTTTATTTTTTCTTTCTTTGGTTGGAGATCCTCATCTCTTTTTATTCGGGGGCTTTCTTTTAATAAGATTGCTCCCAGCATTTTCTCCAAAGAAAAAACATATGCTTCTAACTTTTTAGTTGTTCAATAATATCTGTTGCACTGCATCCATCACTGCACCTTGGTGGACGCATATTTCCATGAGTGCTTGCATGTGCATTCAGCAAAGCATGTTATCCTATTCATGCAGGTAATCACCAGAAGATATATCAAAGCATGATACATGTAATAAGAGCATTAACATGCTTTAAATTATCTGAAACATGCATCAGCACTGAATCTCTCTCTAAAAATAAATCTGGTTTATGCTTATTGCTCAATTTGCCTTTATAATTCTGTTTTAAAAATGCATTCCTGCTAAGTTGCTAAATTTAAATTAGTATCTGAATCTTGCTGCTCGTGTTCAATTCTTTCACTTGCACAACAGGCAAGATATAGTATCCGAAACTGAGAGTAAAATGGAATAATATGAAAGTACTGTGGTACATGGATATCCTGCATGCATGCTTGATCCATTGCAACAGAATGAGCACTAGTCACCCAATTTGAGCAAAGCAAATTGTCCAATGTCACCCAGCATGAAGGCTCAAAACACGGGTCCCTTATAAGCAATCTATATTATGCATAGCAATACTACTTTGAACTTTCTGGTAACTACATGGGAGGAGACAGTGGCAATTATCACAAATCATGAAATGCAATATGCACTGACCTTTTTTAAGTGGTTGTTTAGATTGCTCCGTAGATGTGTCAGCACCAGAATCTTTTGGCGATGGTTCACTCTCAGACTCACCAGACACTCTCTGCAATAAAAGGGTATAAGATTTTTTCAATGATGATAACTATACACTCTCTCAGTCTCCTGACATATTAATATTAATAAAACTAATACAATTATCAGTTTCACCATGATGCCACATTATATTGAAGATTAAAACTTGGACGATTAAGAAGAGAGTAACTTGGAAATAAGAAGATGACGAGTATTTGAACCTATGATAAACACTACCAGCTGCGATTGAGAATTCATCACAATGTAGGAATGAGTAAAACTTCTTGATTTAATTATTAATTTGCACCATAGCTTCAGTAGAGATTAGATGTTTCATTCCATATAATAAGGATGCAACCTCTAATAACTTAATAGAGAATAAACCCTGGTATCAAATTCTGAGGTTTTTTTTCTATGATAACAGCAGGTGAATGCCATTCAAATTTCCAAAATTTGTGCACTGTTGTTGCACAACCCATGCCAACAATGAACATGTGCAGGTGCCTATTGCCGAGAAAGTTATATTGAATTACTATAAATATACATAAGAACAGGATTGATATGTGTCCAATGACTTGCATTGACCGTGCAATTGCAATAAGGAGCGGCTTTTCCCCCCTTCCTGCAAGGATGTCTCAGGTAATTTAATAAAATTATGGCCTTTGCTTGATAAGCATGGGTGCAAACCTGCTCTCCCGCTCCCTCCCAACAGAGCAACATGGTAACCCATTGAGTAAAAAAACCAAACCTGAAACCCTAAATCTCCGTAAATCCCATCTCTGGTTCCCCTCTCTCATCTATCATCCACTCACTGCCTGATATCCACCATCTGAAGTCAATTGACTGACATTTTTCATTTAGTAAATTCTTTTTTTTTTTTTTGAACCTCCCTTTCTCCTATATAACACACTCCCTTTCCGAATTTGTACTATGATAACTAATCAAATTGTGGTAGATAGAACCTTTATCAACAAAAAGAAAAAGAACCCCCCCCCCCCCAACCAAAAAAAAAAGAAAAGAAAAATCCCTTGCCTCCCGTCACTTCACTCACCTCTTGGCTAACTGACCCGTCATTTCCTTCCTCTGTTCAGCCAGCCCCATCACCACTTTCCCCCCTCTTCTGTATTGCTTAATTTGAGGACTTTGGTTCACAGTCTGGCAAGTTTATAGTTGTACATATTCTAAATGGCACTTGGATTTTAATATCCTCCAACCATTCTGATACTCTTCCACCTAGGTGCCCCCCCCCCCCCCCAACAATCTCAATCTCAAAATTTTAAAAAGAAGAAAAAACACCATCATTTCACTCACCGCATCATTTAGCCAGCCAACACATCTTGGCTCAGGAGAAACAACGAGTACTAAACTTTGTCTTCTACTTAAATAACGGATTATATCACTTTTCATGATTGTACCTCAGGAAAAAAACATTCAAAATTTCACAAATCATCACCAAAAATGGAAAATTAAAACTTCAGCTCTTCTAGCATTCTCCAAGATATGTGTTTGCATGGACTGGAGTTTATATTTCTGCTTCAACATAGTCTCTCAATCTCTGTGCGTGAAATATAAGAGTGCATAAGAGGCACATTATGTTCAATATCCCAGAGGAGAAAAGAAGTCCTGAAGTAAGCAAGGAGTAGAATTTAGTGATATATCCACTGACAGTTAGTCTGTCTCTCACCCATCAAACGGCATCCTGAAACATGTGTGACCCTCTAGAGGATGTTTTATTTATGTGATAGCCAGATAGGCCAGCACCCTGCAGGGATGATGAGTTGAGACACCTTAGCCTCCAAACATTTATCACCCTTTCTCCTCGGCCTTTTTTT
Organism: Acorus calamus; assembly: GCA_030737845.1. Taxonomy (NCBI): domain Eukaryota; kingdom Viridiplantae; phylum Streptophyta; class Magnoliopsida; order Acorales; family Acoraceae; genus Acorus; species Acorus calamus. Next base: position 7,275,430 of record CM060863.1, on the reverse strand, counting down.
TCTCTTTTCCACATTTGCTCCAAAGAATTAAAGACCCCATTCATTTAATATGAAAACCAAGCCTCTGCCAAAGCTGTTTAGCAAGCTGTGAAGGACTATAAATGCTCTGTTGCTTCCAGATAAGAATTACACATTGCACATAGTTACCGAATTAGCCCTGTATACATTGGTCAGGAGCATCTCTTGATAAACTGGCCCCAAAAAAAAAGCACTGCATTTTTGAGTGGTTCCGTTTTTATACTAGAATTATTGTCACTACATACAGGCAGTGAATATTTTCAAGATCCACTACTGTGCAAAAGACATCATCTGTCCCATTTAAGAACTTTGGCTACATAATTTATGCCAGTGTTCTTGCATGCTAAAGATTTTTATAGATGAGTGACACTTCAAGAAATAAACCAACATATGTGAGCTCCAACATGTAAGAAGCCAAAGTATAGGAACAAAGGTCTTGCATGCTAAAGATTTTTAAAGGTCTATAAGTTGATGTTCAAATTTAGTTTCTGAACAACCTGTGCCTTTCTAACAAGCTACAGGGATGGCAAGATGACAACTATGTATTCACATAAAATGTTTAAAACCTATATATCAGCTTTTTTGCAGGATGCAAATGGAAAATTGAACATTGTCTTTTTATGAAGTATAATATAACATTTCATTATTCCACACCTTCTCAAATTCTTCGACACTGAATGGGATGAGTTTCTTGATAGCCTCAGCAGACACCCGCTCATCATTATTATCTTCATCTGATTTAACTTCACTGCTGCTTGTCCAGTCTTCTTCATTGCTTGCATCATTATCATCTTCACCCTCAGAGCCTGATGTAGTCTCTGATTCCACATTTTCATCATCCGTCTCAATTTCAGATGCACATTCTTGAACAAAATCCTGCAACAAAAATTCATATCCAAGGGATACAACACCATTAAGTCCCAGAGAAAAAGAACCTGACCAAATGACACATAATTAAAACTTGATCTTTCTAAATATAAGAATAATAATTGATGTGGGTGTCCCTTACATGTGCGAGGACAGAGCTATCTAGCACCAACAAGGGAACCTGTAAATCATGTGCAAGTGCTCTCACCAATCTTTCTCGGAAGAGTTTAGTTCCTAACCAAATAATAATAATAATAATAAATAAATCAAAATTAACAAACTGACAGATTGTCAACTCAGTATACAAAGTAAAATTGAATTTATAACCACAAATGAATTGAGACTGCATCCTACCATCTACAACTAACCTGGAACGCTCTCTAGCAATATTCGCTCACTTGAGGAAGCTAAACGAGAACCATAAGATGAGGTGAACTTCTTATGTTTCAAATGAGAAGAAGTACACTCCACCAGTAGGTTTTTAGTGCTTTCGCTGACACAGGAAAAGAACATGGACAAACATAAAAAACAGAAAAAATGCGGTAACTGCAATGCTTAAAAAATAAAAATAAAAATCTTAACAGAATTTTCAGAACAGTTAATAGACGGAGCCAGCTTTCATTTCAAAAAAGTAGACAGGAAGCCTGATATACAAACATGCGTAAAAAAATGCATATCTAATGGCGTTACTCAATGTATAATTAAAAGGAAAAGTGCATTAAAATTACCACTTAGGGTATAAAGAAGAAGATCAGAGAAGTGAATGGAGGAATTCCTAGATCAATTAGAAGAAAAGATCTGTGGACCTATACTTAGTTAAAACATGATCAGGTAATGTCCATCGATCTAGTTATATTGTAAAATGATCACCAGTGAAGTCTTTCTGAGTTGTCAATTGTACACAGTATTTCATTTCACCACTGGAAAAAAATAAACATATTCCAGTTACCGCCATTAAATTCCCCAAAGCAACATAAATACACATTTTCAGGAACTCATAATATTAAGCCAAGGCATATTTCCAAATTGGATTCACTTCAAATCATTCTGCATAAATTTCAATCCGAAACATACAGCTATAAAACGAAAGTAAAAAGAGTATGAGGTGAATGAGTGATTACTCGATGTGATATGGAAATGAATCCAATGAGACGGTAATCTTCTCCCAAGGGACCACTCTTCTCAAGAAGTCATTCTTGAACCTCTCCTTCCTGGTTAAGAAAGGAGACTCTTTCTTCTTGCTCTCAATGAACAACCTCTCATTAGCAATCCAGTCCTGCTGGTCTAGCACACCGAGGCGGGCATGTTCATCACAGAGCCTCACATCAGCCGGGGCCTCTCTGCACATCGTCTTTATCGAATCTTTTACATTCTCCCCATCACTGGCATTTCTCCCATCGCCTTCTGAACTATAGTATCTACACAGATTTCGAGCCCAAAAAGGACCTAAACAGTTATTCGCAGTAGGACATCCACGAGAAGGCAATGCACACGACCATATATTCCAAAGACCACCATTAAAACTGTTCCTTTCGACCAACCGAATTTAACAAGTTCAGGACTTCGTGATCGCCTTAAATAACCAGTAATCAAGTCCAAATTTTGTCTTCGACACTTGAATCTCCTCGCATACATTGCAGCTTTATGTGGGTATAACCTAATCTACATGCATCGTTTGCTCCTCACCTAATTCAAATTGATTCAGCTTAAAAGATATCAACTTGAATGCAAATATCTGCATAGGAAACATATGGTATAAAAGATATTTATCAATTTTTTATCAAACCAAACACCACGGACAATGAGACAAATAACAATACTTCAAATACAATTTTACAACCAAAAAAAAAATTCACCTTTAAAAACGCTGAATGAAACCTAACCGCGGAACGGTAGAAACAACAGAGACCCAACACAGATTGATAGCTTTCTAGGGTTATAGGCCCGACTTTTTAAGGTTTTGCGAGGCTTCGCAATCCACAAACGCCACCGGATCTTCGGATTATCAGAATCTATATCTCCCGGTTTTAAAGAATCTTACAACCGGAACCCAACCCAGACAATCCAAACCAAACCCAACATGTCCGAGAAGCTCAACTTACCCAGCCCTTGGGGGTTTCGTTCAGATTCGGATTGAACTTGAGTTTGATTCGGCTTGATTGGATTCTAGTTGATCTAAGGTTTAATTCGGATTTAACTTCTAAAATGTGATTTGAAATAACTAGACTATGTAAAAGTCAATATTTTACACGAAAAAATATGGAGATGAAATTATAAAATGATAGATTGTATATAAAAATAAATTGAACAATAATAAATTAAAAAAATTAAAATATGGATTAGAATATGTAAGAATATGGATTAGAATATGTAAGTTTTTCACTCTACTCCAGATTCGGGTTGAATTCTAATTTTCAAAGCTTAACCCAAACCCAACTCGAATTAAGTTTTATTTGTTTGGGTGTTGAGTCTAAACGATAAAGCCCCAACCTAAACAGACTCAAATATTAAGTTGGATCGGATTTAACTCATTCAAGTTGCACCCCTAATTATAACGAAAGACAACCGAAATGAAAAACCCTCAAGTTAATTTAGGTAAATTTATCACAGCTCCGATACAATGCAAGATGTAAGTATGATATTAACATGAATAACATAAAATAGACAAAAATATTAAATAATTTAAAAATATGAATAACATCAATTTTGTTCTTATTCACATTTGTCAAACTTTAAAAAAAATGAAAATAAATGTTATTCTATCCTTTAAATGGAACAAAAAAATTCATATTTTCATTTCAAAATCAGAACAATTGTCGACACTTTATCTCAATTATCTTTATATAAAATGGGATATCAGACAGTTGTCTTTTTATTCTACCACTTATTCCCTTCTCAAATAAGCCCTTCAAAGTTGCAAATTGCAATGTGTGCAAGGAGATTCAAGTGTCCACACAAAATTTGGACTTGATTACTAGTTTAAACTTAGTAAATATCTTTAATTTTACATTATCTATATTATTTGTTTAAATCTGATTTTAGAATCTTAAAATATATTTATGTAAATCTGATTTGAAATATTAAATTCTAAATAAATAGAAATGAGTAATTGCTTAATTTATGGAATAATAATAATAGGTACAATCCCCAAATAAAGTCTCATGGACTCTGCATTGTTTTAATTATTTTGAAAAATAAATCTCGTCTAATAAGGTATATTCTTTAATGAAAAATGTGAAAAATCTTATGTAAATGATGATTTTATCTCTTCGAATAGAAACTCTGTTCGGAGGGGTAATTCAGAGGGATAAAATTCTCATTTACAGAGAAATTTTTTATATTTTTAACATATTGTAAAAAGTGTTTGGTATAATGTTTTTTCAGCCAAAATTAACCAAAAAGAATATTCTTCATTTGTCAATCGAAATTTAACTCGAATGACTATTTAAATTTTTCAGGGGGTTATATGGACTTCAAGAAAAGTTAAGGAATTATATGGACTTTAGAAAAAGTGATGCAGCGTGCAACCACGCTCTTCTACGGATTCGTTCAAAAGAACGAGATCGGTAGGCTCCAACGTCGCTGTTGATTCTTCAAAAGAATGCCAGGGGGTTGGGCTTCAATAATCTACTACTTCGGATGAAATAATAGAGAATTGGGAGGTCTTTGCAATTGTTAGTACTCCTAACAAATACAAGAGATAAAATAACTAAACTTCAAATATTCATAAACTAAATAATCAAATGGGTTCACAAGCTTATTTATAGAAGAGAATCCCAACAAACTAGGATCTCAACTAATTATCTAAATCTAACAAACAAATCTAATAGATCTTTATCTAATCCTAACTAAAATTCAAATTTGAATTCAAATAATGATTTGAAATTCAAATCTAAATATAGTAAATCCTAACAAATAAATAAAATCCTAACAACCTCAAAACAACTCAAAAATAGTAAAAATAACTTTGAACCGTCGATTTGACCCCCAAGACGATCTCAGAACGCTCCGAAAAATGGCGTAGTGGCATAGCACTACTCCTGTAGGGCTCGTCGATACGAACACGTGGACATATTATAATAGCGATTCTGATCTACGGTTCAAAAGTTATGGCTGTTTGAAGTCACGGTGCTCTCGATTCATCACGATGCCCTTCTTCTTGTGCTCCATTTGATCTCGGCCGTCCATGTATTGTACGGCTATGATGTCTGCATCATCCTCCCCAGGTTGGAGAGAATTCGCCCTCGAATTCAGATTGTCATCACTGGAACTATCACCTGTATACGGAACGAGGTGCTTGACATTGAAGACATCAGCTGTGCGAATGTGGCTTGGAAGTTTCAACCGATAAGCATTGGGATTTATCTTCTCCAAAATCTGTAGGGGACCAATTTTGCGGGCAGCAAGCTTATTATACTCTCCTGCGGGAAATCGATCCTTGGTTAACACAGCCCAAACATAATCACCAACATCGAATTCAACAAGACGACGTTTTTGATCAGCAATTTGCTTGTATTTGGATGTACTGTCAAGGAGATGTTGCCGAGTGTCGTTGTGAATCTGCTGGAGTTGAGTGATGAGGTCTTCGGCCTTGCCATGGACGCGCTTCAAGTCGGGGAGCGGTGCGAGATCAGCTGGTGATCGTGGAAGAAGACCATACACCACATAGAAGGGACTGAGACCTGTGCTACGGTTCACCGATCGATTGAAGGCGAATTCGGCTTGGTAAAGTTTTTGGTCCCACGTCTTCAAATTATCTCCTACGAGACAACGAAGTATAGAGCCGAGAGATCGATTTACCACCTCTGTTTGTCCATCAGTTTGAGGATGATAGGCGCTGCTGAAATCCAGTTTTGTGTGAGCCAACTTCCACAAGCTCCGCCAAAAGTGGCTAAGAAAGCGCGTATCCCTGTCAGAGACAATGGATAGGGGTAATCCATGCAAACGGTACACTTCTCGAAAATAAAGTTGTGCAACATGTACGGCATCATTGGTCTTCTTGCAAGCAATGAAGTGTGCCATCTTGGAGAAACGATCGACCACCACAAAGATAGAGTCTACACCGCGTTGGGTGCGCGGGAGACCTAGAACGAAATCCATGCTCACGTTGGTCCATGGCTGGTCTGGAACGGGCAAAGGGGTGTAAAGGCCGGCATTAGTTGCACTCCCTTTAGAAACTTGACATATGCGACATCCGTCAACAAATCGTGCAACCTCACGACGCAATGATGGCCAATAATAAGAACTCGAGAGCAAAAGTAGAGTTTTATCTCTCCCCATGTGGCCTTCTCCATGTAACTCAGCAATGAGCTTGAGTCGTAGGCTACAATCGGGCACGTATAATTGGTTCCCTCGAAAGAGGAATCCATCATGAATGAGAAAACTCGTAGGTTTGCCTGCATTAATATCCTCCAAGACACTAATAAAGTATGGATCAGTAGCGAGTAAGTCTCGAAAAGAATCGAACCCAAGTACCTTAGTTCGCATGGATGTCAATAAGGAAGAACGACGACTAAGAGCATCCGCAACCCGATTCAAGCACCCGATTTATGCTTGAGAACAAAAGAAAATTCTTGAATATATTCGGCCCATGTACCATGACGAAATGCGAGTTTATCTTGGTTGTTGATGTGCTTCAAGGAATCATGATCAGAGAATAGAATGAACTCGCTGTGAATAAGATAATGTCGCCAATGCTTCAGGGCTTGAACAATGGCATAGAACTCCAAGTCATAGGTGCTGTAGTTGAGTTTCGATCCGCTTAATTTTTGGCTAAAGAATGCGATGGGTTTCATGTTTTGGCTTAAAACCGCTCCAATGCCCACCTTCGATGCATCACAATGTAACTCAAACGGTTGCGTGAAGTTTGGAAGAATGAGGACGGGTGCAGTAATCAATTTTTGTTTGATTATTGCGAAGGCTTCAGCTGCCTCGGTAGTCCACACAAATCTGCCATTCTTCATACAATTTGTAATCGGTGCCGTGATGGTGCTGAAATGAGGGATGAACCGTCTGTAGAAAGACGCCAAACCATGGAAACTACGTACTTCGAAAAGAGTCGTTGGTGGAGGCCATTGTTTGATTGCTTCAACCTTTGACTCATCCATTGAAATACCATCACGAGAGATAACATAGCCGAGAAAGAGGACTTTGTCCGTCAAGAATGAGCACTTTTGACCGCAGCAAAAAGTTTCTCCCTGCGTAGGACCACAAGAATCTCTCGAAGATGCTGCAAATGTAACTCAACATTAGCACTATAAATCAGAATATCATCAAAGTATACCACCACAGAATGGCCAATGAAGGGTCGTAAGACTTGATTCATGAAGCGCATAAACGTGCTAGGTGCATTGGAGAGCCCGAAGGGCATGACCAACCACTCATAAAGGCCTTCTCGAGTCTTAAACGCCGTCTTCCATTCATCCCCAGCGCGAATACGAATCTGATGGTAGCCGCTCTTCAGATCTAGCTTGCTAAACACCGTCGCACCGCCCAATTGGTCCAAGAGATCGTCCAAACGAGGGATGGGGAAGCGATACTTGACGGTAATTTTGTTGATTGCCCTGCTGTCGACGCACATCCTCCAACTACCGTCCTTCTTAGGGGTGAGCAAGGCTGGTACCGCGCACGGGCTGAGGCTCTCCCTAATGTATCCCTTTCCGAGAAGCTCTTCGACTTGACGTCGCAATTCTTCATGCTCCTTAGGACTCATGCGATAATGGGGTCTGTTTGGAAGACTTGAACCCGGCACTAGATCAATCTGATGTTGCACATCTCGGATAGGTGGTAAACCATCCGGTAATTCAGTGGGGAAGATGTCTTGAAATTCATCGAGAAGGGGCTTCACCTCGTCGGGTGCAACAAGATCATCTCCCTCGTCGCGTCCAATCAACATATAGACAATTCCCGAATCCTCCATCTCATCAATAAAACTTTTATATGAGAGGAAACTACATGTCATTGCAATGGGTTTGGGTACGACTTCCTTGTTCGGAACAAGAATTATGCGAGTATTATCCCAAGTAAAGCTATAAGTATTACGACGACCATCATGGGAAACACTCCGGTCAAATTGCCATGGTCTCCCCAATAGAAGATGACACGCATCCATAGTAACAACATCGCACCAGATTTTATCCTTATATTTAGAGCCAATTGAAAAGTTAACTAAACATCGTTTAGAAACCTTTACCTCGTTCCCTTTCTGGAGCCATGATAATTTATAAGGATTCGGATGCGGTTTGGTGTCTAGCTTGAGTTTCGAACGGCCTCTTCAGCAACGACATTCTCGCAACTCCCCGAGTCAATAACAAGGCGGCATACCTTGTCACCGATGGTGCAAGTGGAATGGAAGATGTTGTTGCGAAGCCATCTATCCCCTTCCTCCTCTTTCGGAGCATAACACACACGACGAACGACCAAGGATTGTCCATGATCTCCAGTGACAACTTCCTCATCAGATTGGTCCTCATCATCATAAAGCGGGTTATCAATAGGATCTGGAAATTCATCATCTTCCGCTCCGTCGGCGTCCATGAGTAGTGCTTTTCCCGGACGGTCTCCTTTGCGACAATCGGCAGCCCGATGACCAGCTTCGCCGCACTTAAAGCATTTGATGCTTGGATTGATGGTCGGTGCCCTTGGTGGAAATTGTGCAGGGTTGGTTTAGGCGCGATTTCTGATTGCGCCGGATTTCGACTTGTTAGGGGCAAGGTGTTAGGTCCTCCTTTACCCGAAGAATTGTAATTCTTTCGACTCCATTGTTTCTCTAATTGTAAGGCTCGTTGATGTGCCTCCGAAACAGAAAAGCAATCAAATAGATTCAAAGTGTCTTGAAATTGTTGGCGCATACCTCCAATGTAACGAGAAACGAGTTGATCCTCAGATTCAGCGAGGTCATTGCGAGCAACCAAGAGATAGAACTCCGTCGTGTACTCATCGATGGATCGTGTGCTTTGTCGCAAATTTTGAAGCCGTTGATAAAGCGTCCGCACATAATTATGCGGTAGAAACGCTTCCCGCATATGCTTCTTTAACTTTTCCCATGTTTCGATCTTTGATTTGCCACGTCGAGATCGAGTTTGTTTCATTGTTGCCACCACGCTGCAGCTCTCCCGCGAAACCGTGTAGCAACCAATGGTACCCGTTTGTCTTCGGGCACTTCCTTGAAATCGAGGACCTCTTCGACGGTATTCAACCAATCGAGAAATTCCTCGGGTTGAAGGCCTCCCTGAAATTCTGGAATATCAATTTTGAGGCCGGTTTGCCATCGATCAGAGGGTACCTTAGGAGACCCGAAAAATCCCCCTCGTTGGCGTTGTTCGGTTTGCGCAAACGGATTATTGAAACCTCCTCCCATGGGATCATCTGTCTCAGATCGTGCGGTCGGAGATCGTGGTGATGGTGGTCGCGGGGTTGGAGATCGTTCGCGACGTTGCATAAATGTCATCATCTCCTCCATTTGGCGCGTCATTGCATCAAACCTTTCATCCATGCGCCTATTAGTCGCTGCGATGGTTTGTTGTATCTCCTCTCGGTCGTAGGCGTCGCTAAGAGGACGTCTTCTCGGCGGCATGTTCTTTTTTTTTTTTTTTTTTTTTTTAGAACGATGCGCCGATGATCGACGCAGGCTCTGATACCACCTGATGCAGCGTGCAACCACGCTCTTCTACGGATTCGTTCAAAAGAACGAATCGGTAGGCTCCAACGTCGCTGTTGATTCTTCAAAAGAATGCCAGGGGGTTGGGCTTCAATAATCTACTACTTCGGATGAAATAATAGAGAATTGGGAGGTCTTTGCAATTGTTAGTACTCCTAACAAAATACAAGAGATAAAATAACTAAACTTCAAATATTCATAAACTAAATAATCAAATGGGTTCACAAGCTTATTTATAGAAGAGAATCCCAACAAACTAGGATCTCAACTAATTATCTAAATCTAACAAACAAATCTAATAGATCTTTATCTAATCCTAACTAAAATTCAAATTTGAATTCAAATAATGATTTGAAATTCAAATCTAAATATAGTAAATCCTAACAAATAAATAAAATCCTAACAACCTCAAAACAACTCAAAAATAGTAAAAATAACTTTGAACCGTCGATTTGACCCCCAAGACGATCTCAGAACGCTCCGAAAAATGGCGTAGTAGCATAGCTACTACTCCTGTAGGGCTCGTCGATACGAACACGTGGACATATTATAATAGCGATTCTGATCTACGGTTCAAAAGTTATGGCTGTTTGAAGTCACGGTGCTCTCGATTCATCACGATGCCCCTTCTTCTTGTGCTCCATTTGATCTCGGCCGTCCATGTATTATACGGCTATGATGTCTGCATCAAAAAGTTAGAAGGTTATATGAATTTTAGATAGTTTAAAAAGATTATATGATTTTTTTTATTTATTAAATTATCCTAGATTTTATTTTATTTTATTTTTTGAAAATACTCTGACTTTTTTCATGGACAAAGGAAGTGATAGCCAACAAATATTCTTTGTTATTGTTAAGTTGGTTTTATATGTAATAGATTTTTCATATATTAGATTTCATCTCATAAAACATTATCTATACCCTATTAACCTAAAAGTGACACAATGAACCTAAAAGTGACACAATAAGTAAGCCTGTCAATTATTCAAAAATATCCGTATTGGATCCGAATTCATATCCGAAAATACAGAAAATATCCGATATCTGAAAATCCATATCCGTATCCGAACCAAATTATCCGTACCCGAAAATTTTCGAATCGGATATTGCCTATCTGATCCGAATGTATCCGAACTATTATTTTATTTATATATGTTAGAATTAGTTTCAACTCTTAGATGAAAATCAAATGGCTCATGATCTAGGGCAAAACACAAACATATTTAACCATGTTAGATATTTGTTTAGCTATATTAGGATTTGTGTTTTTATGTCTTTGGTGGATACCTATTTAACCACGTTAGAACTTAAGATTTTATAAATTCTTTAAAAAAATTTATGGTTCGGATATTTCAGATATTATCTGAATCCGTATCCAGATTTTTGGATTGGATACGGATATGTATTTTGAAATATCCGTCTGATATCGGATACGAATATTTTTTCAGATATTCAATTCGGATACGGATACGGATATGGGCCTATCCGATCCGTATCCGTCCGAATTAACAAACTTAACAATGAGGACAAAAGTTTTCACCTAGAGGTTCACGCTAACGCCAAAAATCACTGCCAAACACTTTAACCACTGATTGACTTTGTCACATAGACCCCCAGGTTCTATCATTTTTACAACCAAACCCTTACAAGTGTTACAAAGGTCCCTGATATTTATAATCAGCTCCCTGACAAAAATCGGCCAATTTTGTCTTTTTCTGAGCTATTTCATATCCACCCCCAGGTTCTACCAGTTTGACAATCGAACCCCTCTCCTTTTTGCAAAAAAGTCCTAAACTGTTTCACAATCAGTTCTACCGGTTATTTTTCTTCTTAAACATTATGGGTTAGACTGTGTTTTTAATTGAATTTTAAATTAATCTATACTATTTTTTTTTTTAACAATGGAATACACCTCAATAAATGGCTAACAAGATATATCAGTCTATATTTAGGGTTGTAAAAAGAAATGTGTGTAAATGTTTTTAATTGAATGTTGGGGATAAATCTATACGTGGACAGTTTCATAAACAATTTTAATTTTTTAAAAATAATAAATTTCATCTAATTCGTTATATACTTACACGCTTTTTGCGAAAAGTGTACATTGCTATATTTGTCACGTGAATAACAACATTGTTTGAAATAATTTTTTATTTCATAACCTAAGCAATGATTTTCGATTTGGGTGTGTCTATCCCCACCAAACATTTTTCTTATCCCACTAATAAAAAAGCCGGTGTTTTGTTGTTCCCACCAATCCAGTTCGACCGAAATTGGTCGCCATTTCAAGTTTTGGACGACCGGACTTGGTCGCCATTTCAGGTTCTGGGCGACCGTAATTGGTCGTCATTTTAGGTTTTGGGCAACCGTAATTAGTCGAACATGGTTTAGAACTATATCTACTTATTCTTTGTAAACAAATAAATTTTTGGGTTTATCCATCATATTTTACATTTATTCTTTTATCCAAATAACAGCTAAGGGACTGAAAAAAATGTAAGTAGATATACTTTCAATTAATTCAAATTTTTATAGAAAAATATCTTATTAGACAAATATATATCATTTTTAAGCTTCGTTTTAACGTAATTAAGATGATTCTTTGTTTGAAAATAAAAAAACCTACCAGTTGATCCAAACACATTTTATATTTGGCTTTTGAAATTTGTCTGTAACTTATGTAAAAAAAATTGTTTTTATATTCTACATTTAAGAATAATGATTTATACTCCCTACATTACAACTTAGACTGTGAATGATATGAAGAATTCAAGGAGGATACACGTCGTGAGATTATGTTTTCAAGAAAAAAAATTATAAACTTTATTACAAATTCTGTTTGACCAGATTCGGTCATCCAAAACCTGAAATGACGACCAAAGTCAGTCGCCCAAAACCTGAAATGACGACCAATCGACCAAAACCTGAAATGAGGACCAAATTTGATTGAACTAGCCGGATCGGTGGGGATAGCAAAACACCAGATTTTTTTTTTAGCCGATTAATGGGGTAAAAAAAATGGTGGGTGGGACTAGACGGGCCTTTTCGGTTTTAATTGATTATGTCTTCCATAACTCAAGCACGGAAAGTATCCATGTTGTTCAAATTGATTTTGTTTTTTTGTTTTGTTTTTGTGTAGGTGACATAATTTTTTTTGGTGTTGTTCAAATTTTTACGTTGCTTTAGTTTTATCCGTTCTTCTTCAATTTCAGTTTAATTGAAATAAATATTTGATTTTGTTCAGATTTTTTTTTAGTTTAGTTTTTTTTAGTTTAATTTTTACTTTACTTTAGTTTAGTTTTTTTAGTTTCTTCTCTTTGTTTTTTAGTTTATTTGATTTTGTTGGACTCAGATATGTATCTATTATTTTTTTATATCCGTATTTTTTTATGTGTGTTTTTTATTTTGGTATGTGTTCCCACATTTTCAATCTTCAAAGCTTAGATTCACACGATCATGAGAATGCATAAATTCAATATTTATTTTTTCTCATCTCACAAAAAATTTCAAAGTCAGGTTGGGTTCCATGATTTCGGATTCTCAAGATTTAATGAGTGTTTGATGTTGTTGCTTTAGTTTTATTCGTTCTTCTTCAATTTCAGTTTGTTTTTATGTAGATGACGTATGTTTTAGTTCACAAAAAAACATTGAATGAGATGTGCTTCACATCTGAGTATTGATGAAATGTGTTTAGCCATTCAGGTTATGAATTGATTCAATTATATCAGATATATTTATACAGTGATTTTGACATCCAACATTTTTTTTATTTTAACTTTCAGTTTTTCTATAACTTTTTTCAATCATACATTGTCATAATATTATTAGTCTTACATAATAAAAATATTCCTTAATCTTTTTTCCATATGCTTAATTTTTTTTTTTTGCCTCAGATGATATGATGATAAAGTCACACCAAAGTAGTTTACAATAAACATATTTATATGTATTTTTGTCAAACAAATTCTCTATAATATACTATATTCTTATACAGTCTATGTAAATTTTGTTTTACACTCTCATCAAATACTCTTTTAATGTATTTAATGTGTTATATAGTTATATCAATTTATTTTACTTACCAAATATCTTTTAAGAAGAATTATTCATGTTTATCTAATATAGAATTTTGTTCCATTTAGATTTAATATTAAAATACGTGTGTATACACGTACAATAGACTAGTTTTCAAAAAAGTAGTGTGAGATTTATTATTATTTTGTAAAATTCATCAATAAACTTTATCAAATTATACTAGATTATTTTTTAAAAATTTCATTTAAAAAAAAACAGATAAAGAATAGTGTAAAATCAGACTAAATACTGACTTATCTTAATATTCCTTTGGATTTCATATGTTTAATAAATTCATTTTAAATTTAATAATATTTCATTCAATTGTTATCTATTTAAATAATAAAATTATTATTCTTACTATTCAGTTTATTAAGATTTATTTTTTCTAAAGAAACAGTAAACTACCCCGATTTTTTTTATTTTAACCGCCGGAGCAGGGGAATAAAAGGGAAAGGACTTATAACTTTGTTAAGATTTATTTTTGTAAGATTTCAACCGAAGTTAATATTTGTTAAGATTTTTTTTGTTGGTAAAACTCATAATAACTAATCTTATAAATAGTCCGTTCACTTTCTAGGGTTTCACCTCCGCCGGTGAAGAATTCGATCTTAAAAGGGTCTGCTTTGCAAACATGTTCATATAGATTTGTGGATTTAGAGATACAGTTCGGTACAGTGACACATGGGAGAAATCATTCTGGGATTGCCGGGGCCTTGGGCGGTGGACAATCGCGAGCCCTCCGATCACTACACCTCGAAAATCGGGGGACTTCCGGTAATTTTTAGTGGTTTATGTAGTGAATCTGGTTGTCTATGGAAGTCCAGATTAATCCAAAGAAGGTATTCGTGTCATTGGTTTCATGTGGATTTTGCAGGACTGGCCCGTACCGAGGGATGAAATCAAGACTGATCTCCTGAAGTGCAGTCTCTGTGGAAGGGATCTCTGTTTGGTCGCTCAGGTTTGGTGGCCTGTGTTGTTGGAGATGATTTGAGCTGAATTTTTTCTAATATATTATAGGATAATGTTAGTTACAACCCCCTCACATGTTTTAATTTTTTTAAATAATAAACTTTTGTTTAATGAGGTATATGTTTTGATGAAAAATGTATATTGTCTAATTTCAAATTGAAAGGACCTAGGGTGAACAAAGATTTATGACCGAAGGACATCCTCAGTGAGAATGCCAGCTTTATGAACATAGCTAGTTGGCAGGTAGTGAGTCCTACCATAGTACATACAAGAAAACAATATAGAAAATCCAGGCCTTCTAATCATCTGGAATCATAAAGTATGCTCTGCTTTTTTTGATATAAGTTGTAGCACCAAACATTTACTTTGAATGTTGCTTTTCAGGTCTATGCGCCTATTTCATGCAATGGTATGAACATTGATGAGCGTGTGATATATATCTTAGGATGCACAATGCAGAATTGTGGGAGCAACCCTCGCAGGTTTGTCTCACTTCTTCTTTAGGCTTTTAACTCATGTAGAGCAATGTGTATGCCTTTTGGCCATCTTAGTAATTATATGATGAATTCTTCTAGCTCTTTGACTCTTTTTTTTTTTTTTTAATTTTGAAAAAAGTGGTAGACAACCTACCACAATTTCATTAAGAAAAGGGAAGTTGCCCAAAGTTGAAAGCATACATTCGAGATGGGTATAATAGTAGTATGCCTACTAGATCCCATCCCAAATCTTACAAACACGACTACTCAATAAAAAGCATATATCCCTCATAAAAACAACTCTACTCGCACCCACACAAAACTAACCCAATCTTGAATGAGTCGCTTTACCATCTCCCATACATTCTTTGACATTTGAACTGTTAATGGTACTAAAGTGGTGAGGTGCTAATTGCTATGACAATGGCCATGTTTTATTTTTTGTGATGTTGTTAATTGACTTGAACATTAATGCTCTTAGTCATAGTTTAAAAAACATGTGCGGGTCCCATATGCGGTGGGGTCCGCATACAGTACATGCGACCGCATGTACGGTACATGCAACAACACATTGCATATGTTTTTTAAAATTGTTTTTTAGTATATGGGCGTTTAAACCTCGTTCGAACGGAATTCGAACGCATAAGGACCATTTGAATTCCGTTCGAACCGAATTCGAATGCGTAAGGGCCGTTTGAATCTCATTCGAACTGGGTTCGAACCGTTTGAATTCCGTTCGAACCGAATTCGAATGCGTAAGGGCCGTTTGAATCTCATTCGAACTGGGTTCGAACCGTTTGAATTCCGTTCGAATGCCTAAAGGCCGTTTGAATCATGTTCAAACCGGGTTCGAACGCCTGAAGAGCCGTTTGATTTCCTGTTCGAACTGGATTCGAACGCCTAAGGACCGTTTGATTCCTGTTCGAACTGGGTTCAAACGGTTGGCCGCACATGCCCGCACTTGGAAAACACCTTGACAGTGCTGATGTGCGCCTAGGGGGGCACATCAACACGTGTGGCCACACGTACCGGTACGTGTGGCCGCACTTTGAACTATGCTCTTAGTAGGGACAAAGATACATGGTGAAATTGAGTAATGACTCATCCTAGATGAATATGTGATTTCATTTTTTTTATAGGAAAATGGTAGGCATCCTACCGCCATTCATTAAATAACGAAATAGGTGCCCAAAGCAAAATAATAAAAAAAGGTGTTAAGGCCCAGAGGTATGAACTTAGTGGAAGAGATATCTAAGGTCGAGCTCTAGGCCGAAAAAACCACCCCCACTAGCGTTCAATAAGAAGTTCCCCACTATGAACATTACATTTGTAGCACCCATACAAAATTAGCCCCAATCTTGAATAAGCCGCATCACCATCTCCCAAACATTTTCCACATAAACCTTCTCTTCTCAAAGAAAGAAGTGGTTCCTAGCATGCCAAATAGCCACCACCGCCAGCCCCAAAATCTGAGAGATCTTAGCCTTCGAGCTTCTATCTCCATGTGCCTTGAACTTTCTATCGGCTTCCCATAAGCTCTCGATGAATGAGAAGTTATCTTCCAGATTAGCCACCTCCTTAAGTAGACACTGCACTTGTCTCGCAATCAGGCATCGGCACAAGTTCTTCGGTGCTCTCCATGTACCCTTGGCACATAGGACATACTATATCTCTCTATAAGTCTTTGTCAGTAATCTATCCTAGTATGTAAGCCAAATGAATTCCTTCATATTTCCTTTGATTTCTGCGTGGTGACTAGATGTCTTCCCCTGCCCCTCCTCCATCAATCGTAACATCTCCTCACTTAGAAACCCTCTCTAGGTCGGGGCCTCTATAGAACGTTGTCCTGAACACCATATGTGAGAATCACCTCCTCAAGCTCTCGAAGATGATCTGTGAGGAGGGCCACCTCATCCAGAAGACGTTGCCTCATATGAAGGTTCCATGCTCCTTCATTCCTGTCTTCGACCCAGAATTGCTACACCAGGCCATCTTTGTTGCGTGAGAGGTCAAGTAGCTTGGGAAGTCTAGACTTTAGAGGAGAGTCACCCAACCAAACATCGTGCCAGAAAAAGGATTACTCTCTCATCGCCTAGCTTCCATCTGACAGCTTCCTTGAAATTGGCCAAGCTGAGGTTCCCCTTCCACGTCTTCAAGGACCTAGGACTGAAGCGCGGAAATCTGTTTAGCCATCTTTCTGGAGCTCCTATATAGGCCTTCCACGGTCCAACCTCCAAATCATCAACCTGTCCAACAACCTCTGCCAAGCCATTTTGCGAGATGTGCTTTGTTCACATCCTCCAAGTTCCCCATCGCTCTTCTGACTGCAGATGACATCCCATTTGACAAGATGAGGTCACCTGCCATTTCCACCTGTTCCATTCCATAGGAATCTGTCGTGAATTCCCTTGAGAGTTGAGACGAAGGATTCTCCCTTTCGGAATATTGAAAAGGGATAGAAAAAAAGATTGGGTGATTGGAGAGCATGGCCTAAAGCAGAATCAAACAGCCTCCCAAGCTCAAGAGCTTGCTACTCCACCCTTCTAGCCTTCGTTCAAATTTATTGATGAGGGGCATCCACCCTGCCTTTGAAAGGTTCCGTAGTGCAACTGTAAGCCGATATTTCTAGTCGGAAATTATTGAATCTGACTGAAAAATATCTGCCAAAGCCAAGTTGTGGGATGCTCAAGCTAATCCCCAGCATCACGCTCTTAGCAAAGATTTTCTGCAACACTGAGAGGAGACCAAAGCATGTGCAAACAAATTTCACCCCCTTTACCGCTGACTCCTCCGCATCACAAAAAATCATTGTGTCATCCGCATATGTGATTTTTAGTTGCATATCATACGATATAGGGGTTCTTAGATTTGTTGGATTGTCAGGTGCCCTATGATAGATAGACATGTAAATATGTGGACAAATATTAACATACAGTCATGCATTATATCTCAGCTATTTTTTATATCCATGTTCACGAATTAAACTCAGCAGAATGCTTGAGTGAATTTCAACAAAATGAAACATTTGATTCTATCTGCAAATTATTTCATGTTTGCGTATCAAATTAATTGGATCTTATATTTCATCCCTTTTGCCAATGCCACGTATGCAGTTGGAGGACCCTCCGGGTTCAGAAATCTTTCAGTGGCACGGAAACAAGTCAAGATGGGCATGGGAGTGCCCTATCAGATGATTTGTCTGTGTCTATTTCAAATAACAACAACTCGGAAGAGAGTTTTTGGACAGGACAAAACAACGAAGAGAATTGGGAAAGCAATGAAGATATGGATCTGCTGGACTTGGGACGTGCACTTTCAGAAGCTTCTTCTGTAGCAGCTCAACCAAAGAAAAAGAATAGTTGCATCCATATTGAAGCTTCTGGTAAACATGTGCAAGTAAAACCAAAATTAATTGACTCCAAACTACCAGGTACAGTTATTCTCATGAATTGGATAGATTTGCAACTTGTAAGTATAGCCAAGATTAATTGATTCCAATATATACCAACTTATGCTTCTTAATGGAAGTGTCAATTTCCAATTAGGACAGTTTTTTTCTGTTCGTGATGTGTATTTCTCTGACAAAATGATTTTTGACTTCATTAAAAAAATTAAAGGATTTTAAGTAGCTAATTAAAACCAAATCCTGGAGATTGTCTGGAATTTAAACAAGATAGTTGATGTCATTGATCACAAAATAATGAATTCTTGTAGATTTTAAGTTTTCTACGATGCGCTTGTGCTGTCAATGAGTGTTATCTTTTAAACTGTATGTTTACCATAAACATAAAATGAATATGTACCACAATTTGTATATCAGCATTTTATTGTCATTTTGTCAAACTGGCATGCATGATGTATACTCTGTCTTTCTTCTCCTTCATGCATTACATCTATCAACACTTGTTTCAACTGTGCGTTCATTTAGTTAATGTTCATGTTAATTGCAGTGGTGCCTTGCTTTTATATCTATTCTCAGGAAGAGCGGTCTTCTGGTGTCGTAAATTCCATTTGTGACAATTATTCCTCACTTTCTATCAAGGAGAACCTTTACAACGATCATGAAGAGGATGAAACCTGGTCAAAAGAAAATTATGAGTATGATAAAGCTCTGTATGCTGACAGGACATATCTAAAGTTCAAGAAACGCGTGGAAGCATGCCCAGAGCAATGTTTAAGGTATGGAGCTACTTCCTTATCTTCCTTGGATCTTGTGAGATTACACAAAAGTTTTAAGGATGGTTCGCTTAAAATAATGCAGTAGATGAAAGTAAAAGAAAAGTTGAATTGCATTTGATGTTTTGGTGTCTGAGTTTCTTTGACAATCTTGCTAACAGGAAAAATCTTCAACTTGTCAGAATTCAAGGAGCTTATTTCTGCTTTAGACCTCAGTGATCTTTAAATCTTAGCTTATTTTCTTTGAAAGCTTATTTGTTCATGTTTCCAAAATGGTATATCATAGCATTTTAGCAAATTCTTTTTGACCTAATGAATGGTAAATGCCTATTTGGAGAACCAATACTTTGAATTTTTCATTGCAATTGTGAGTAGATGGTGGTCAGAGACCATTTTATTGGCGAGGAAGCGATGATGTTTGGACTTCATTTTCCCATTTACCCAATGTCCCATTTTATACTGGTCTGATGTGCTCTCTAAAATGGCAGTCTTCTGTGCAAATACACACATGGTAAGGAAACTCCAACATCTCATTTACCCAATCTCATTTTTTATACTGGAAAAGTATAAAAAAGGGGGAATAGGATATAGATAGTAAAGTATGCATTAAATACTATAAATAGACAGTCAATGTGGGATGGAGGAGGGAGAATGTATTACCAAGAGTTGAATCTATAACAACTCAAACTATTTCCCTTGATTCTTCTCAAATACCAAATAGATAAACTTGATGACCCTCTTGGCTTTTTTATGACATGAGCTATTATTTATGATGGGTTGTTAAAGCTCTTGATGACCCATCTCACATTTATTATAATATTGTAAACAATTTCCTTGAGTTGGAGATTTTATCTCACACGAAACCTTGCTAGAAATGTTTTCTAAATGTTACTGATTATTTTGATCTAAATATTTTGATGTTATTTCCTAATTTGTCAAACTGATTATATTGTTTATTTCAAGAAATAAGTAATTATGTTCCTTCACTTTTTTCTCATTCAGGTACTCATATGGTGGCAAACCATTGTTGTCTACAAACAACTTGCAAGGACCTGGCACGTGTGGGCTCTGTGGTGGATCAAGGAAATTTGAAATGCAACTGATGCCGCCACTGTTATACTTTCTACAGCAAGCAGCTGATGGCTCAACAACCTGTTCACCAAAGGATTGGAACTGGTTGACCCTCATCGTATACACGTGTTCCAAGGTTCGTGTATGATGGAATAAATATTTAGAATAAACATTAACCTACACTACCCCACAATTATAAGTATTCATGTCACAAGATAAGTTCTATGCTTAGGCTCACCGTCACTGAATTCAATTATTACACACACATCTTGTTCACTGGAATATTGGAACTGGTTGACCCTTTTCACATTTGTGTGTTCCAAGATTGAGTTTTGTAAAAATGTATATTAATCGATTCTCTCCCACAGTTATTCATGTCTGGAGAGGAATTCTATGCTTGAGCTGATGTTTATTTATATATCTAATGCTTTTCGTAACAAAACAAAACCTTTTAACATATCTTCTGTGTTTTGTAGAACTGTAATGCTCTATCTGAGAAATCTGGTAGCAAAGCCTGGACCATAGCGGAGGAGAAGATTATCTTGCAGTCTGAGTAGGTCTCACATGTCTCATAACTGTATGTTGATCCTGTAATACATTTTTGAAGTTGCATTGGTCTTTGGAAGAATGACAATGATTAGTGAAGTTGATCAAACCTTGTCCAGCAGGATGTTTAGGATATGTAATGTTAGTGAGCTTGGTATATAGTACATTCTATTGATTTTTTTAAATTTATAGTGATTCAAGTCACTCTTGTCACAAAATTTGCATGACATGGAATGATAGAATTTGGAACTTTGTTCTGACAATGGGGATTGTGAATTTAATTAAGCATGTCAATGGATGATATGCGTCACCCCAAAACCTTTTCTAAATCTTTTTGGATTTAGAGTGATGAATATTTTTTGATAATTGATATGAGAATGTGAGATGGTGTAACTGGTAAAATTTGGATTCCAGGACTCCTTGTTTTTATCATAAAAGTGAATGCCATGGGTATTTAGTTCGGTTTTGAGTTAGGTGTGGATTTGATTTGGTTAGTTTGGTTTCTGGTTGACTTGAGTGAGGTTGGGGTTTGATTGAAATAGGAAGCTGATACAGTAAAATTGTTTAATTGTATGATTGTAAAAACAACTTTTTACAATGTTACTCGAGCTATCTTTTGTATTTATTGGGCATTTGATATAATAACTGTTGTGGAAGTACACTGTACACATATAGTCAAATAGTTTCAAATTTCAATCCTCCTTTCTCAGGAGGTTGAGATTTTTTGGATCAAGTATATCACAAAATTGGATATTGTAATGTTAATGAATTATGACCTCGATTCGTTTTTATCTTGAAAACTTAGTTGGTCAGTCCTTGTACATATAATAAATCTTGTTATATAAAACACTTTTACTTTTATCTAGAATTTTTTAAAGTTCCAATTTTATTCTAAATTGAAATGTATGGTAATATAAAAGAGATGAGAGAAGTGCTTCATGCATCCATTTTCATTAATACTTACTTTTACTATCCATACAAATGGGTAAAAAATTATATAAATTATAATCTATTTCTCATGTAAACTAGTAAAACACTGTTGTATTAAAAATGATATCATATAACATATATATATTTATTCTTAAAGGCCTAGTTTGACTGGGGATAAGGGGTTGGGATAAAGAAAAAATTGGATTAAATCACTTGTTATCCCTTATAACATTAAAAAGAAGGGGATAAAGTATGGACAGTTATCCATATTTTGAGATAAAAAATAGGGATAGTTTGTTATGGATAAAATGTGGAACATACTTTATCTCAATTTTTTATCCCTATTTTATAAAATTATGATAACATTTATGACTACTCTTCCAAAAAAAAAAAGAGAATGTGTTCCACCAAACACTATTAATGCCCCATTAATAGGAAGGATAAACCTGGTATTTTTTTTAAAAAAATTAAACTTATCCCATATTTGATCCAAATACAAGATTGAGAATAAGAACACAAAAAAATGATGATAATAAAAAGCATTACCAAATGTAAATATGGATAAAAATAATGATTTTTTTATTCCCATAAATTAGGCTAACTTATCCTAAAAATTTGTCCATTTACCAAACTATGCCAAAAAGAAAAACAACATTCGCCTTGGGTAGGATCTCTCCTACTTGAGCATCGTGTTATTTGTTGTTGGGTAATTAGCGCTTTTAACCCCAAAAAATGAAAATTTGCAAAAATAGCTCTACCCCTTGAATATTAGCAAAAACTAGTCCCGTTGACCCAGTCAACGCTGTCACGTCAGCGCTGGCCTTTTTTTTTTAATGTTTATACAGATGGCATAAATATATATGCCGTCTCCAGTATAAACCTCGAATAACAAGGGCGAAAACATATATATACGCCGTCTCCCCCTTGAAAATTCCTGACGGAGGAAAATGCAAAGGAGGTCATTTGCCTTAGGTTTTTTTTCTTTTTTTCTTTTTGTTCAAACATAATCCTGCATGAAATATAGTATATAATCCTGCTTGAACATATATGAAAATGTATGAAAATCCTGTTTGAATGAAATAAAACAACTTAAATGAAATAAAACACAAATTCTATAAATTACAATCACTTCATTACTGTTTGTGCATGAAAATTCATATATATAAACATATCTTAAGTCCCATATATACAGTCATCCAAAAAACTTCAGGAACCCTTTCTTTTTGGCTTTCCTTGGAGCAGGAGGTGCTGATGAAGAGGGTACGTCTGTGACTGTAAAAGATGGCGTAGCTGATTAAGCCGGAGTGGTAAATGGTTCACCCGATCTTCGACTGGCAGTAATAGAAGTACACTAAATCCTGCGTGTTCCACGAACGTATGTCTGGATTCACGGCTTTAAAACGCGTCTTGGTGTATAAGAGATGTGCTCACAGATAAGCACATACTATCTCCTCCTATTAGGCGATGTGGGACTAAAAACCCTCACCCTCATCCAATCCATGGGCCTCTTGGGCCTGGGCCAGGCATCATAGATGGCAACTGTCTCCAAATCATGGTCTTCCTCAATATCAGGTCCTTCCCAGTAATCTTCATTATCATCATCTCCTTCTTCAGTATCTTCTCACACTTCCTCTTCTTCTTCTCAACCTTCTTTTTCTTCATTGTTTACTTCAATTCCCTCACGAATATCGTTCCAACCCATGTCATGAAATGGGAACCTATAAATGTAAACACACTATACTTACACATATGAATACACCTACCAAAAACATCCTATAAACCCACAATACTTACAAATGTGGTATATTGACACTCCCATGTGCATTGGTTGATGTTGCATCAATCAAATCTTCTTAGGTACATGGAACGAACGACAACAATGAAGGTTGATATGAATCACGAACGATGGAGGGATATGAATCTTCTACATTATAATTCTTCGCACCACGATCTCTTTGTATGATCTCTTCCTTCTCTAACCATAATTGAATGACATGCACGTGCTTTGGATACAACATTATCATCACTTTCACACCCATATCATCTTCAAGAGGGGCACCCAAACTCTTTCCGTTGTGAGTGGGATGCACAACACTCATAGACAATTTGTAACAACTTGGATCGATTCCCATCAAAGGGTACATCATTTAGAGTAAATCCACATAAGAGATCATCTTATTTATGATGGTGGTTTTCCTGGTACCACCTTCATAAAATGAAGTAACTTCACATTGATCAATCTTCCCGTTAAAAGAGTACTTTAATGGGACATCAAATTTCTTTACCATCTAAACCATAAATTATTCAACTTAGTAAATATATTTTTAAATTGATAATAAAAAATTCCATCCAACACATACATATTTAAAAACTATAACATTCATGCAACACATACAAAGTATATTTCATAAATTGAATTTTTTTAAATGCCTTTGAATTTTTTAAAAAGTTTTTATACATGACATCAAATTTTGTTTAAGATTTAAAAGTTTATTTCGACAAATAGGAAATTTTAAATAAACAAAAAAATAACATTTAACTTAACAAAATATCATACATTCAACATGTCAATAATAAATAAATTCAACATTCAACATTCAGGGTTTTGATAAAAAAATAAAAAATTAATCAATAAAATCAAAACAGTTGATAAATAAATAAATAAATTCAAGAATATTTAGAATTTTCATGTTTACCTTTAGATTAAAAGTTGTTTTTGATGAATTTTTGGGCTTGGCAGTAGGTGGGTGGGTGAAAGAGGAGAAAAGGGGGTGAAAAAATGGGGTTTTAGGGCTTGGCGGCGGAGACGGGGCTTATATATGCTGCGACCTGGAGACGACATATATATGCGCCGTCTCCAGGAGATGGCATATATATATATATGCCGACGGTATATATATATATATCGTCTCTAGTGCATGTATATATATAGACTCTGATGTGTTCCTTTTAAATAGGGTAACACGGGAAACGGAATATATATAATCCGTCTCCCGTATAAACTTCTACGGGACTAGTTTTTGTTAATATTCGAGGGGCAGGACTATTTTTATAAATTTTTATTTTCTTGGGGTTAAAAGTGCTAATTACCCTTTGTTGTTCTGTTTGTTGTTTTTTTTATCTTGCTTCTCTCTTTTCTTCCTCATTTTTTTGTAAAATTCAGACATTTGTCATTTCGATAATATAATATTAAGGCAACAACTGTCTATCGATTTCTCAAAAAAATAAAAAATAAAAAATATATATTCCTAGCATTTTTATCGCCAAATGGTTAAGAATATCATTCAATTCTATACCTTAGAGAAGCATGGGACATTTCTAGCACATTTATTATATTCTCGTTAAAACTTCAGGGTGGCAAAACCTGCATTTCTATATAGAATATATGATGTGAGATTTAATCATCAGATTTCTCAAGAGTGGCCGATTTAATAGGCATGGCATCATATCATTTTGTATTGTAATCTGTCAATCCTTTTTGGATCAACAGGTACTCTCTCTCTCTCTCTCTCTCTCTCTCTCTCTCTCTCTCTCTCATTGGATCAACAGTGACTTGTTGACTATTTTTGCTGCAACCAACCAAACCTTGTTGAGAATCTTCAGATACTTTGAAAATTAATATTATTAGCACTACAGCCATGCTAAATTTTCCACTTGGTTGAATTTTCCCCCCTTTGAACCACACAAAAAATTCAAAATTTTGAGATTCCTTCTTAAGGGTTCTCTCAAGTCTCAATTAAACTTGTTTTCTGGGTTCACCAACCTAGGATATAGGCTATCAATTAATCAAAGTCATGACAAATCAACATCTGGTTGTTCATTTTTTTCAATTTTAGATTTGCTTGCACTGCTTCATTGTTGTGCGTGCTTTATATCATATATGGGAAAAGTAGAGACTCTCAATTCTTTGTGGTAGGTGTTGATTAGATATGAGAGGGGAGACAACAATGAAATAGCACGTTTCATTGAAGAGTGGAGCAGATTCATTGCGGCCGCCAAACACATTGAATTTCGTCGAGGTGCCATGAACATTGAGCGAGCGCTTGACATTTGAATTTTCTTAGGGGTGCAACTTGGACGGGTTGAACCCGACCCAACCCGACTCGTGGGCGGGTTTGGGTTGGGGTTTTTCCCCTTAGGTTCAACCCGACCCGAACCCGAACCAACCCGAACCCAATTCGGGTCGGGTTCGGGTTGAGGTCTCGGGTTGACCAGGTTGAACCCGAACCCAAAGATCTGTGGAGGCTAAAATAAATTGTTAAAGGTGCACCAAATCTTGACCATCCATCCCATAATAAGATTGAATCACAACCCTTCAAATCTAACCCTAATTTTACCCTCTCTTTTCACTCATCCCTCTTTCACGCCGTCACAAACACACACCCAAAAGAAAGAAAAAAAAAGCTCACTCCCTCTGAGATCTCACAACATCCATGCCGACCATCAGCCCTCGACGACCATCGCCGACCCTCCTCGCCGAGAAGGGTTTCTCAGATTGTGTCTCTCAATCTCTTCTTCTTCAGCCGCCACTCAAAAACCCTAATTTTTATCAGTCTTTGGGGATCTGGGGTTTGGGTTTTCATCCTGTGATTCATGGCGATCAATCTGAGTAATTGATTTTTAGGGCTAGGGTTCCGTTTCCCCCTCCCCCGTCACCATCCGAACTTCGAGAGCTCCCGCCATGGCGACCATGAACGCCTTCGATCTCCTCGGGGACGACGACAACGATGACCCCACTCAGCTGATCCAGAAGGTCGACACAAAGAAGGCCTCAGCAACCCCTCCTGCGGGGGCGGCACCGGCGAAGCTGCCGTCGAAGCATGTGCCTCCGACACAAGCTGGTGAGTCTTCTTTTGGGTCTCTCAAGTTAAAGTTGGTTGCTTTTTGTATGATCTGTGTGATTCAATTGAATGGATGGTTCTGAGTCGTCCGATCAATCGATCACAGTTGATGCTTCCGTGAGGAGAGGTGGGTAAGAGAGATTTGTCCATTTGTTCATGTGTATGTGATTTCATTGTTGTTGGGTATTTGTTGTTTTGTTAAGTACTTGAGTTATTGATTTGGGATTCAATGATTCATGGTTTTTTTTTTAACAAAAGCCCAGATGAAGATGACATTTTTTTAAAAAAATCTAAGGGGACAACCATTCAAATTTCAACAAATCATTCCTTACAAAAGCCTAGATTGAAATCTGTTTGTTCTCTTCTCTTGAAGTTTGAATGTTTATATAATATGTTTTTTTTTGTTTTGTTAGTTTAAATCTGAGTCTGGCTTGAGCCCGACCTAAGACCGGGCTCAACCCGAACCCGATCTGAACCCGCGGGTTGAGGTCGGGTTCGGGCTCGGGCTCGGGTTGCACCCTTCGGGTTGAGGTCGGGTTCGGGCTCGGACTCGGGTTGGACTCTATGCATCGCAGGTTGGGTTTGGACATGCCTTCAACCCGACCCAACCCGCCCGAGTTGCACCCCTAAATTTTCTCAATGAAATTGGGATAGCAATGAACAATATGCACATATAAACAATGTATTTTTTCATTCTTTAATTGATGTGGATCTGAACATAATTAGAAGGAAATCAAACTCTCTTTAAAATTTTAAATCTGCATTTAGGAAGTCATTAAATGTTATGAACAACATTTAAAATTTCCAACACAATTATCAAATTTTAATTTTTTAGGCTTTTGGTTTAAGGGAACGGGTTAGATACAACATACGTTGCACAATTTGATTGTCCTATCCAACGCGTTTGTGACTATCCGATCTTCTCATTTTATTGTGATTGAGATACTTTATAAGATGTCTAAAACTAAACTTCGAATATAATTAAATTTTAAACTTTACCTTTATGATTCAACTAATTTATGTATTTCAAAATGATAAGATCGGATGATTACGAACGCGTTGGACAATCAAATTGTTCAACACCCATTATACCTAACCCGATTCCTGGTTTAAATCCTATCAAGTGGAATAGCTTTCTTAATGCGTGACGTTTTAATGTTTTGAGTCAGGTTTAATGCGAGGAGTACTCCTTCCATGGACCATGGTGCATGCATATAATTTTGGAGTCTGATTGAATTTTTTGGAGATTGTGATGGTTTGGACATCTTGGAATAAAAAATTATACAGTCTCCAATCTCCATCAACAGAGATCAATAAGTTTCTTGTCTATTTCATCAAAATCTTTGTAGACCTCATTTTTTTCTTTCAAGGTTGAATAGGGGAAAAAACAATATAAACCACCAAACTAGTGACATGCAACTACATTTTGGACTTTTATTCATAGGATACCACAAAACTGTCTAGATGTGCCACGTGGAGGCCATCCATTGGGCTCTACTCTACACGGGCGAATCCATGTGTTCTTGGAGGCCAGATCCAGTCATGACAGAATCCAGTCAGTTCGATCAGCTTCGAATTGGACACCCCTTTAATCGAATTGCATAACGTATAACTCGAATTGCACAACTAATTGTTGAATATATATTTCACTCTCTTATTGAATCTAATCAGTTACTGAAGAAAATATGAATTCTTAAGTATCATCAGTATCCAATATAAGAGTGAAATATATACCTAATAATTGGTTATGTAGTTCGATTAAAGGGGTGTCCAGTTCTATCCTGATCGAACTGATCGGATCTAGTACTCCTGACTGGATCCGATCTTGTGTTCTTGAGGGCGTGCTTAAACCCCCCTCAAAATTGAAAAAGGAAAAAGAAAAAGATGAAATCCCTGTTATATCTTAATTAGGAAATACCATGTGTTGGATTTAAGCCCCCTCAAAATTCAATAAAATAAATTCTCTACTAAATCTCATCCATCAAACAACTAAAAAAAAGACAGAAGAAAAGTAAGAACAACATAAAAGAGGCATAATATTCTACATATCACATTTTCACATTCTCGTTTTCATCTAAGGTTCTGTTTGGTTTGACGTCGGGGAGAATTTGCGTTAGCAAACGCGATCTACCGTCACCGTCACCTCCAACCCAAACACCAAATCAACGTTGGTGTCTCAAATAATAAAACATCAAATCACCGTGTTTTTTTTTTTTTGCATTTTCTAACGCATTAAAATATAGATTCAATGAACGTGGAACACTTCAACGGACGTGGAGGTGCCCAATCCCAAGCCAAACGGAACCTAAATTAAAGTTGAAAAGGTCAAAACACTCAAAATCCTACATAAGTCTTATTTTTTTTCAATTACTACCATTCAAAAGCTGTTGTAAAATAACTTTTTTATTATTATTATATTTCATTGGTGATTTATTTCTATTTTTTTATGAGGTTCTCATATTTGTTGTATCTTTTTTTTTAAATTATGCCCACAAAATATACTTGTTTCCTTTCTTTCTCTATTGTTCTTGCCTGTAAATTAGTTAATGATTATCTTTTTATTATTTGTATAATTATATTTATGAGAAATCGTTAACTGGGGGCAGAAAATG
This sequence comes from Acorus calamus, assembly GCA_030737845.1. Taxonomy (NCBI): domain Eukaryota; kingdom Viridiplantae; phylum Streptophyta; class Magnoliopsida; order Acorales; family Acoraceae; genus Acorus; species Acorus calamus. The sequence goes on along the minus strand of CM060863.1, from coordinate 7,246,188 downwards.
AAATCCTCATGGAAAAAACTATATTTTATGTCTATTTTTTCTCTTTTTTTTTAGAAAAGGTAGATGATTATTGTTTCTTAGCGATTTTTTTTTTCACCATGAAGAATTAATGCCCAAAAAACCCATTTGAGATTGTATCAAAGCTCTAATTTCCAAAACAAAAAATTAGGAGGGCTAATCAGGTTAATATATCATATAGGTTTGACTGCCGAGATGATGACTTTTTTTGCATGAGCATTATTTGATCATACTCAAATCCATTCAAACTTGTGGTTCCTAAAAAAATTAGATTTGTTTTGTCTTAATTTCTTTTATTTAGATATTCAATTGATGGTTGATCAATTACTTTGACTTCTGGAAGGAACAACCAAGGACAATAGTTTATATCAGGTATTATAATTATCCTTTTAAAAATTATATTTTGTGAATGATAAAATGAATCTTGTTTAATTTTATGAATATTTTTGTCTTTAAATCAATGAATTAATTACTTTGTGTTCTTAATAATTTTCTTCAAGCGCCCCCCCCCCCCCCTCCCCTTAAAAAATCATGTGTCCACCACATAACTCTACATATAAAATACACATAATCACATGAAAGATACGAACATTCTTCGTTACCAATTATATTTAATAGCTAAAGAGACTTTTCTAACTTGAATGACAATGATTTTTGGCCAACAACTACAACATTGTTCTAGTTCAAGCGATTTTTTAACTTTTTCTTCGTCGAGTTCCACATGACAATGTTGAGAAAAGAGAAAGATTACAGTTTTTAGCTTGTATTATAATCAGATTACTTGACATCATAATCAATTCTTCTTCACCTCTATGGGTTATGGCTCTATGAATATATATAGCTAGGCAAATTTTAACCAAACAACGTGAATTGTTCGTTCACTTATATTTTCTATAAGTACTAGGATCAAACCATAAAATGTTGCATCAACTTATAGAAACCACTTAAATTACATTAATCGTCCAAGATAAAAGTCAACAAAGACTTCTCTTAGGAGTGCAACTTATACGGGTTGAACTCTACTCAACCTGAAATTTGGGTGGGTTTGAATTAAAATTTTAACGTTTGGGTTAATCCAAGCCCGAGCAACCTGAATCTAATTTGAGTTGAGTTTGGATTAAAAGTTCGAGTAACTCGAACCTGATGTTTCTATATTTAAGTAAAATGTTCTACATAAAATTATAAGTTTATAATGTGTATGATAAAATGTGAATTGTAAAATTTATTTTTATGTAGAATCTTTAACTTCTATAAGTTTCATACCATTATTATCTAAATAGAAATGTTTCTCATTTTCAATTTTTTTATTCTTGTTAGGCAGAAATTTAATCCTGATAAATTTTTAATTATTTAAAATAATGTTATTTTAAGTTAAACTTGAACTCAATCTGAATCAAATTCAAACTTAAACAAAACCCAATTATATTTATTTATTCTCAGATTACATTCAAATTAAATTTCATCCCGATTCAACCCGTTTTGTTTAAACCGATGGTCATGTGAACTTCAACCAGTAGTTCTCATGATCCTCAAAATAATGAATGAAAACCAATTTGTCTGTCATACTCTTCTATTCCGTTTTTTCTCGTTTGACTTCAAATAAGATGGGAAAACTAAAAGCATAGTATCCGTCGAATTTTTCAAACAACGCTTCATGAAAGCGAAATATTGTCCTTTTGTATTCATAAATAGAAAATAAATATATCAATGTTGCATTGGAATCCCATCAGACCTCGATAATTGAATAATTTTAAATCTTATGACAAAAATACCCCTGTTCATGGCCAATGAGCGTAGAAAACGACGAACATTTTCGTCTTTTACAAGGGCCGAAACCGAGGACTCAACTCTTTCGCTCACGTTCAGTGAATCAGATTTTGCCACGTGTCCCAGGCGGTGGTCGCGGGGAAACGTGTGAGGTTGGGGCAATAATTTGGGGTCCGTTACGTGGCCGCGGGGACACGTGTGAGAGAAGGCAATGATTGGGGTGACACGTGTGGAGTTGGGGAATGGAGGACGCCAGCCTTTCTGGGGTAATACAGTTTTTTGTTTTTTTAATAAATTATTTTAATTTTATAAGTTAAAAGGTCCATTAATTTTTAATTTATCCATTTCTAAAAATAAAGAAACAAAATGGGGACAATTAATTAGGGTCCTAAGTCTGCCCTCTTATTATTTTTAAGTCTCTAACAGTTTTTGATTTTTCTTAAGATCTTTATTCTAATTTTTCATTATTTTTAGATTCATGGGGTTAGCTGATATTACATGTTTTATTTGAACTATTTGAAATACTAATATATCATCATACACTTTTATATACTCCTTGTATATTATAATCATCTCTAGTACATTATTATGTACTTTATTAATCATCCTCAATACATAGTTATAGAATCTATGTACACTGTTAACCTCGGGACCTAGAAAGGGATGAAGATATTTTGGGTATGGTTTAAATGGAGCATGTAAGGGAGTTAACCTCAGGGATCTAGAAATAATGAAAAACTGGAGTAGGGACCTAAAGAAAACTCTAAAAGTGTCAAAGACTTGAAAAAAAATAAGGGGGTGGACTTAGGGAGCCTAATTAATTTCTCCAAAAAAATATATATTTTAATTTATGTCTGTTAAATTTGAAAAATAAAAGTGATCATAAGTATTATTCTAATAAAACAAAAAAAATACTCAGACAACTGTTTATATATAATCTGGATTATTTTTAATAACATACTAGATATGAGTTATTATCCTCTGTGTAATCTCATATTTATCTTTTCTTTTGTCATATTACTCAATAAAATTAACATATTTTAGTTTTTCCAAAACAGATTTTATGAAAAAATGGTTGTAGGTAGTATTTGTAAATTCGAATCTCATTTGAAAACGAGGTTGGGTGTTTGAGTTTGTGAGAAGTTATTTATTCAGCTCCATTTGTAAACAATAAAACTTGTAAATTAATTAAAAATACAATTATTTTTTTGTAAAAAAATAATCAAAATTTAACTTTTTCATAATAGGTGGAGAGGTAGTTTTAAATTCAAATAAAAAACTAATTATAAACTATTTTTAAAAATTGATTGCAATTAAATCCATCATTTGACATGGTTTATCTTTTATTTGCAACAAGCGGTTTGTGACGTCAGAATTAGATCTCTAAAAGGAATCTCTTCGACAGATGACACGTCGAACTTTAATTAATACTCTACATCTTGCATTTCCCAACTTGGCTAAAATTACCTTATTTTATTTTTTTCAAAATGTTGGCTGATATTTAATAATTGCAAAGTGAAGTTCTAACTGTACGTACATTTAAAAAAAAAAACAAAAAAGTCCACATCTTCATAAAGCATCAGCCAATCACACTTGGAGGACAGTGGACCCCATGAAAGCTACACTGTTATTATACAAGTTCATGTTGTGTGTGGGAGAGCCCCCCAAATTATTTAGGTTGAAAATTCAGTGATGATTCAACCACTCCCATGATGTATTTGACAGCAAGCACAAATATGCTAGTGAAGTCATCTTGAATATATGATGCATAATATAAGGAAAACTAACAAAAACTTCTTTTACATGCATAATAAAATCACAAGTACAAGTCACAGGAGTCTCAAATATCTTTTTTAAACTTCAAGAGATCTTATAATTAAACACCTAACAACTCATTATCATAATAATCTGACTACTTCTAAGGATAAAAAATATTAATAAATTTATTTTCAAATCGATAGGTTGAGTTTGTGGTTATTTAGCACCAACCGTTAAATATTTATCTAGTTAAAATAATAATAAAAATTAAAATAACCCCATATTCAATTTGCAATCAGACTCAAGTTTGGTCCTAATCTAGAACACACACACACAAAAAAAAACACCAATGCGCCAGAGCAACTAATTTTGCGCCTTAGATTATCACGTGAATTATATTATTTTATAGCATTAGATTTTACTCATGCATCAATCATCGTAATCTTTCATGAATCTAAACTAGATTACTTATTAGCAAAATTTCACTCCCAGACGGCCAGACAAGAAAAGTGATATGTCTAAATGTCTAATCAATCTGCATTGATTCAAAATCAGGAACAGGAATCTCCTTGTATTCAATGAATCAAAAGATTCCATGATTTAAATAATGTAATTAATTAACATACCAAAATATCACTTATCAAAACTTTGTGATTGCTTTTTAATTTGGAATTCTCAAGATAAGGAAGCAACGACATTTTACAAGAGTCTCTTCTTATACACACACAATTCTGCTTCTTCAAAATCATCATCATCAAACCACCCCCCCCCCCCCAAAAAAAAAAAAGTAGCAACAATGGCTGTATATAAGAGGGGACCAGAGCCAGTCCCCAGCTTTAGATTTCCGACACCCCAACAAAAAAAAACTTGAAAAGAAGAAGAGTGAAAATCCGAGATCGTCCAATGAGAGAGACCCACATCTCCTCATCATCTTATTATCATTATATGTGGCTGTTGATTAATGATCAGAGAGTGTCTCGCTTTCATTGTATTTGGGTTTGGTCATCCCCTCCGTCGCTAAAAGACAGAGAGAGAGAGCCGTCGCTCTCCACCAAAAGTTGGACGGGCCCTCCCTTGCGACTTCGAAATTCACGCAGCTTCAATTTTCTTTGTTTTATTTTAAATACGTCGCTTTGGGTTTCTCAATCAATCTGTTCTTCGGATTGGTTGGTGCAGACGGTAACTCCAACAAACAGTTTCATGATTTGAGAATAAATAAAAGAGTAAAATGTATTGGACGTGAAGTTTTTGAAACATGTAAAAAACTCTCTTAAATTCAAAAACACGCAGTTCCGTATCATATTATTAAATTTTCATTAAGATGAATCAAAATTACTTTAAATTTATTATTTTATTAAGTTTATAAATATCCAAAAAAGTGATAATAAAATAATTTTAGATATGTTTTGTGAATATTTAATACAATAATTAACTTTTCAAATACATATGTATGTATTTTTTATAAGAATTAATTCATACAAAAGTTAAATAAAAATTAAATATGATAATGATTTAATTAAAATGATAAAATTGTATTTTTGCTTACATCTTAATGGAAAATGTAACAACAGGTGTAAGTGCATGATTTAGAACTGTAGAGGGCGTTTCAATATGTTTTAAAGATTTTAGGGGGTTCAAACGCAATTTACCTTAAATAAAATAAAATAAACAATGTTTAGGCCTGTTTTTATGGATAAGGAGGGATGATGGTAAACGTAAACTGTTTATGGCAATTGATAGCTAGAGTTTTTATTTATTTTGTTGGGATACACATAATAATGAAGGGTTTTGTTAACGAGTGTCTTTAGGACACTAGTAATCCATATTAATTGCTCATTTTTTTAGACAATCCAACAAATTAATTATGATATGATTAAAAAATTAAAAAAATTTTAAAATACCAACAACACCCTTAATAAATTCATCACATTTTTTCTTCTTCCCTCCCATACCCAATTTTTTCTCTCCAATATTTTTTTCTTCTTCCCTCTCATACCCTATTTACTCATAAATAATATACAAAAAATTTACGTTATATACAAAAAAAGTATTGTTCAATTGTTTGGTATACATACTTTTTTTATTACATAAATATGACATTTTTCTTGAAAATATTTAATTTATGCTTGTAACATTTGTTATTTTTAAACATTGTGTAAGAGAGGGAAAAAATAGGGTATGGGAAAGAAGAAGAAAAAAAGATGATGAATTTATTAGAGGTGTTGTTGGTATTTTATAAAAAATTTATTTTTTTATACCCATGTCATAATTAATTTGTTATGTTGCCTATAAAATGAGCAATTAATGTGGCATAACCAGTGCCTTGAAGGCACTCGTTAACAAAACCCAATAATGAAATTTTTATTTTTTGTGTTGACTATAGATCCATTATGAATAAAAATTGAATAAGATTTAGATAATAATTAATAAAATAAAAAAGTTTTTTTAACATAATTTGACATGTTTGATGTAATAACTTAATTCTAAAGAAAACCTAAAATCTTAATATCAATCAGTATATTATGATCTATTATGAAATAGTTATATTCACCATTCACCTCTATTTGTAAATAAACAACTTTTTATGTTGATTCACTCCTATTCCTTTCCTTTCTATTCTCTTCTTATTGTATATGCTACCTACACATGGGGTTAATTTTTTTATTTTTAGTTTTTTGAAGATTCAAACATGGGCTAAATTAAAAGGAGAAAAAGATTGATGAAAACCAATAAGAAAATATGCACTCAGTCATCAAAAGTGATAGTATACATATATGATGACATGTCAATTGAATCACCCCGTATAATAACTATAACTATGCTAATATGACAAAATAAGAGTCAATTTAAAATTTCACGTGACTTTCAATGATGTTCGGTTTTTCATCAAAACAATTTTTTAGCCATAAAAATATATATATTAAGTTGTTTCAAAATGATGTCATATTGCAAAAAATATTTTTATATTTTAATTTTTTTATTAATATTTAAGTATTTCGTAATATATTAATAAGGTTTGATGATATTATGTTTTAGGGAAAAAATCTATATAACCCCATATAAACTGTCAAAATTCCATATATCCCCTGACTTTTCTTGAAGTCCACATAACTTATGTAAATCTAAATAGTCTTATTAGTTAAATTTTCGTTCATAAATGAAAGAATATTTTACGGATATTCTGTTTGGTTAACCCTATCAAAAAACACAGTGTACCAAATTTTTTCTACAATATATTAAAATGCATAAAATCATTTGTAAATGATGATTTTATCCATCCAGATAAGTTTTGTAATATATGAGGAGGGGTAAAATCGTTATTTGTATATGATTTTTTACATTTTTAACAAATTGTAGGGCAATTTTTGATATACTGCAGAGTTTGGGAGGGGTGTTGAATAAGTATAAGGGGTATTTTTAGTGTTTATATTTTAATGATATTCTAGTTTATTGATTAAAGTTGTTTGTTGGGATTTTAGTTTATCATTTTTATGCATTGTCTTTAGAGTTCGGAAGGGGGTGTTAAAAGTTTTAGATTACATATTAGTTTGTTATTATACTAGTTTGTTAGTGTGTTACACGTGTAACAATATCTTGTACTATTATATAAATGGTTTAGTCCCTCTTTAATAAAACAATGAGGTTTTAGGATTTCATTATTTATTCTCTATCTTATTTGAACAGTGTGTAACGGTGCCCTTCTCATAAATACATTGTACATAGTCAAATACATTCATTTTACTAAAACATTGGTCTAGATGTGTAGAATGAAATATTGACTTTTGAAATTCAAATATATAAAAGATTTTAGGCTCCGTTTAGAAAAGGGTGTGAGCTTCTTCTAGGTCTGCAGGAAGTTCCAAACCTATTTTCAAATAGAAAAACAGGAGCTAGAAGTTGTAGACACATTTATGTAAAAAAGTGTTCAGAACTCGAATTTTTTTAAAAAGTTTTAATTTTTTTTTTTGTGTCTAAAATCAGTTTTATAATTGTGCAACCGAATGCAACCTTATATGTAAATGAGAATACATGGAAAGGAAATTCTAATGATATCTAGCTTTCCAAAATCCATAAAAAAAAATCTAGCTTCCCAAAAAAAAAGAAGAAAATCTTACTTTCCAAAATATGTAATCAATATGTTTTGGGTGACACCTGATCCAATATCAATTGAAACGTTTTGGTGAAGGCGAGGTAGTATTTGGTAACGTAATTGCAAAATTGATTTTTGTAATCGCTATTGGTTTAAAATTGATTATGCAGAAAGCTGTCCCCCCCCTCAGATTTCTCAAACCGCAGCTTTTATGTAGTATTTGTCTGAAGTCTGTTTGTCAGAAGCTGCGATTGCAGGGTTAATCAAATGAATATATAAAATATTCTTAATCTTTGAATAAAAATTGAACTCATAGGTTATTTGATTTACATAGTGTTTTCAAAAGTTTATGTTAACTTTAGAAATATCAAAATGTTATATGAATTTCAGACAGTTTGGTTTCCTGGGGGTTTATTTGGATTTTTACTATGTTTTATCATTCCGTTTAATCCAATCATTTTTTTGGTTAACAATCAATCACTTTTGGATTTTTAATCAAACATGTTTAAAAAGAATAAACTTACCGTGGTAACCTTATCTATCCTGTAAACTGAAATTCTTTCCATTTCCACTTGTTATAACAATGTTTCGTGTCTTGTACAGTTGAAAAAGTGGATTCAAATTTTGATGGATTGTATGGGAGAAAAAGGGAAAGATGATTCAGACTAGCAAAAGATATTTTTGAGTGAAGATTTGAAAGCAGCTCACATAAAAAAGAAAAAATAACCCAAAGATAAGGAGGACATGTCCTTTAATAATTGATGTTTTCATAATTTTTTCATAAAATTTACATAAATACCAAACTCGTAATATAGTTTTAGGGTCAGTTTAATAACTCCAATCTAATACTCAAGAAATCAAATTATGATGAATTATGTGAGAACAAGTATTGAATAATTTTTTTTGCTTTAAGAAACAACAAGAATTGGGAAGTGGTATCAAAATTTTATTTGCATATATAGGTGTGATCAAATGAAAAAGATTATGAGAATAATGCAAAACTGTTCCACCTCTCTTACATACCATACATAAGATTAGGCTAGTATGTAACATATTTTGAAAATATATATATATACACTTCAATTTTTTTTTTTTGGTTATGGTAACTTCATCAGAATTATTTATATTCTTAAAAAATCGGAACATTTCAAAGGTTAAAAAAAAAACTACATAATGATTGTCACCATTTGACTTTTTAATTTCACTTTTCAACTGATTTGATTGTCTCAGTTGATCAATTATTTTTCAGCATGTAATTTTTTTTTTAGTTAAATTTTATTCTAAATCGAACATATGTTGATAGAGATATTTTTTTAAAGATTTTGTTTGTAAGAGAAAATTTGATTAGAATTTGATTTTTTTTCCTGTACATTGTTACAAAGAGATTGTTAGGTATTTTTTGTAAACTGAAAAAATAACAATTAAATCACTATTTAAAAATCAACGCTCAATAGAAATTCCACATACCATTATTTAGAAAATTATTAATGCAACTCAATTAAAAAAAACTCTCTCTCTCTCTCTCTAATAAGATGGCACGTTAGTTGTTGCAGAGTGCCAGAGTCCCACCCTCAAAAAATCTCACACTTTTACAAACCCAGCGACCCACCCGTCAACGATAGCCGTCCATTCCTCGCAATCGGATCGACCAAATGGACGGCCCAGGTTCGCCGACAGGATGGGCCTCTCTCCCTTCGTGGCCGTACGCAGATACGACAAAACCAAATAAATAAATAAACAATAATTAAAAAAAATGAAACGTAGAAGCGCACGCGACGGTGGGCCCCAAATAAAAATAAAAAACGGCAGATCTAACGGCGCATCGCGTCGCAGACGGCGAATCGAAATCAGATTCGTTTGACGGCGTTTGCCAGCTCAGCAACAGCCGTCAGTGGCGATGCCCCCAATTATATGGAGGTGCGTACGCGAGTTCGCTCGCGTTCGAATTTTTCTCTCCTTTTCATTCATTCATTCATCGCTCTCGCTCTCTCTCTCTCTCTCTCTCTCTCGCTCTCTCAAAAAAAAAAGAGAAGCTTTGGTTTCGAGAAGCTCTGTTTATAGGCCTTTTAATGGCTCTGTCTCCGAAGGTATTCGCTTTTCGGCTCTGATTTTATGTTTTCGACTGATTCAGTGACAGTGTTGGTTGGTGGTGTTGACTCTGTGAATACTGATATCTTTGTTGTGGAGATCTGTTTTGTTATTTTTTTTTTCATTTATGTTAACTCTGAATTGGTTGTGTTTTTTTTAATTATTGATAAAAAGGTCCCTTCTTTTGTAGTTTTTTAAGATCCAAGAAAGAAGGGTTTTTTTTGTTGGATTTTTTTTTCTTTGTTATGTGTTTGGTTTGTGATAACCTAGGTTATGGATTGTTTTTTGGATTGTCACTCTTGCTTTTACTTGAAAAAAGGTCTGCTTGGGTATGTGCAATGGAATTTTTGTGGGAATTTATAGTACCGAATAGGGGTTTAAACTAAAAGTTTGAACTTTTGTGTAGATGGTGAGTCTTTCTTCAAGGAGAAGAATCTATTGAATTTTGGATTTTGTTTTTACTACTAATTATAATAGGTTATGCAATTGGGTAGGTTTTGAGAAGGTTTTTCTTGATGTATTGACCTTTTGGGGAGTGCAGATCTGTTACTGGTTGTCTTCATGGATGAAGCAATTTTTTTAATGCTTCTATCATTTTATTCTCTGTTAATTTTTAGATCAAATTTCATCTTTTTTTTTAATATTTTCCATCTTTGAATGAAATGGAGATTTTAATCTCTCTCCTCCCCTAAAAAAAAGCAAATTAAACAACTCATGGTTGAAGCAGCCATCACCATGTATTGGTTATTTGCTTGGTCAAAAATTATTTTTATATATTTTTCTATTATTTTGAGATCTGCTTAGATTCAATATTTCCTTGCCCTGGACGTGTGTAAATCAAGTTTCTGTAATTGGTCAAGTCTGTGATAGGGAAATTGTTTGCAACATATATCTCAGATGGCCTTCAAAAGGTGAAATCATTGTTGAATATGAATGTTTCATTAGGCAGTTAATTTTACTCATCTCGATTTGATTTTTTTATTTAGTTGTGCTTATGTGCATCCAAACCATCTCGATCTCTAAGAGATGATGAATATATAGGTTGATAGGTTGAATGGAATTGATACCTTGTAAGGGTGAGTCTTTGTTCACCTTGTTTGGACAGCATATTAGGCTAGGGGTAGGTGTTCCTCTGTATTATCTGTATATTGAAAACTGGGGACTCTCTGATAAGATTTTTAACTTTCAAAGCTTTTTTTTGTGTGTTAATTTTAAGAGGCCACTGGGTTATGAATTCATTTTCTCCTTGGAGAGTAAAATTCTGATGATTTTTCATGTGTGTTTCTTTTCCTTCTCTAATTTGGGATCTAGTTAAGGAGGATATTTAATTTTGTGTAGAACAAATTTGACATAACCATAAATCGGGAGAGCACGAATCATATTTTTTTTCTTCTATAGTTTGACACTTTTTACTGTTTTCTCTCAAAATTCTTAATCTGTACTATGAAGCTGGGTCATATTTCACTACAGTGAGGCCTATATGATCACTCTTACTACTCTCTCGATCTTTTAAAAAAAACAATAGATGTTTCTTTATTTAATGCTGAAGATTCTGTTGGGGTTTGTCATTATGATGTGTAGACGGATACAAATTGGTTTGGATGACTGACTCAGTACAAACACAAGTTTAATCTCAACTCATGATTGAATAAAAAATCATCACTGTCTGATGTATTTTCTGCCTGTAAATTTGTAGAAGAATATTTGATGTTTGTCATGTTGGTAATCAAGTATTCTCAGATCATTTTTCCTTTTACAGAGTTGATACACGGAGCAAAAACCATCTTCACCATCCTCATACGTTGAGCTTACGGTTGAGCTCATCTCAAAGGATTTTTGTCATAGAAACCTATTAGATATGCTGGGAAGCCAGTAACTCGATCAAAACCCCGCAATTAAACCACGAGCTATAATCATGGACAGGGCAGACACATCGGGTTTCGTTAGTGGTGGTGGTTACATGCTCAAATATTTTCCTTTTTGTTCTTTTATATTTATATTACTTCACGCATAAATTCAGTAGTTCATGTACAGTGTCAGTAATTCTATTCTAGTTATTTTGCCTCTTCAACCTTTGCATCTTCAACCTCCGACTTCCCCAAACCTCATATTGCATTAAGTTTATTATAAGTCCTGCTCCTTTCACCTGATTCGGGAATGGATCTCAATGTGACCACCCTATATTACTCTGGAGATGCTGGGTATGCTCTCAATTGCGGCCAAAGCGACAACTTGGGTGATACTGCTCTGGGTCTCAACTGTCTTGGCCATCCAATCAACAAGTCAGCCAGGACCAGCGATTCTCAGAGTAATCACAATGAGTTCCTCTCCCCCCAAGACGATGGTTGCAGATTGGTTCTTGGGCTTGGTCCGACTCCGAATCTGTACTTAAGGGATTCAATGGGTGGACCTAAGAAGAACAAAGGATCACACTTTGCATCTGATAGTGAGTCCAGAATGCTGAAGCTTGGTCTGTCAAGAGATACCATGGAGGAAGAAAATATAGACAGCACATCACAGCCCCAACCTTCGAACGAGGATTCTGCGGTCGTCCCAGTTTTCGATGAGGGCTCAACGTCGGCGAGGAGGATGTCAGGTGGGTACATGCCATCCCTCCTACTCGCTCCAAGGCATCATGAAGCATGCACATTTTCGGAATTCATAACGACCAACAATGTACATCATCTTCAGTTGAGCCCTGATCCATCAGCCACCACAGAAGACTGCTCCATAGGTACAATCTCCGATTCAACCATAGCTGGTGGAGCCGCTATGCCCTGCCGAAGCGGTGGCCACCACCCGAGGAAGTGCAGGTTCAATGGCTGTTCCAAGGGGGCGAGGGGCGCTTCAGGCCTCTGCATTGCACATGGTGGTGGTCAGAGGTGCCAAAAGCTGGGGTGCAACAAGGGCGCAGAGAGCCGCACCGCTTACTGCAAGGCGCACGGAGGCGGGCATCGCTGCCAGTATCTTGGCTGCACCAAGAGCGCCGAAGGGAAGACTGACTTTTGCATCGCCCATGGTGGTGGGCGGCGGTGCAGCTTCCCTGGGGGTTGTACCAAGGCGGCTCGAGGCAAGTCTGGCCTTTGCATCCGTCACGGTGGGGGTAAGCGTTGCACGGTCGAAGGGTGCAGCCGGAGCGCAGAAGGTCAGGCGGGTCTCTGCATCTCGCATGGTGGTGGTCGACGTTGCCAGTACTCGGGGTGCAGCAAGGGCGCCCAGGGGAGTACGAACCACTGCAAGGCACACGGGGGCGGGAAGAGGTGCATCTTTGCCGGGTGCAACAAAGGCGCAGAGGGGTCCACCCCACTCTGCAAGGGCCATGGTGGGGGTAAGCGGTGCCTCTTCGAGGGTGGCGGGGTCTGCCCAAAGAGCGTCCACGGTGGCACTGACTACTGCGTGGCCCACGGTGGGGGGAAACGGTGCGCAGTGCCGGGTTGCACCAAGAGTGCCCGTGGCCGGACTGACTGCTGTGTCCGCCATGGTGGCGGCAAAAGGTGTCATTTTGAAGGGTGCAAGAAGAGCGCGCAGGGAAGCACTGACTTCTGCAAGGCCCATGGTGGGGGGAAGCGGTGCTCGTGGATCAGTCCCGCCGGTGGGTGTGAAAAGTTCGCGAGGGGCAAAAGCGGGCTGTGCGCGGCCCACTTGAGCTTGGCATTCGCCCATGACCGGAGCTCGGGTGGTGGCATGATTGGGCCGGGGTTGTTTTGTGGGCTGGTTTCGGGGTCCACGATGGTGGCGAGGAGCGCGGACAATGACTACTCATCATCGGGGGTGAGCGCGGTCTCAGATTGTGTGGAGTCGCAGCAGCAGCAGCAGCAGCTCATCCCGCATCAGGTACTGGTTCCTCTCTCTATGAAGTCCTCTTCGTTGTCGTCGGGTATTGAGAGGGATGGAACGGGCGGCAGTGGCACTTGCATTGCGATCCCGGAAGGACGGGTGCACGGCGGGGGACTCATGTCTTTGCTTGGCGGGAGCCTGAGGAATGCTGTTGATGGGATCTGATCAGGTTCAAATGCTTCACTGGAAGGTATTCAGGTTATGCAGGTTTGGGGTTTATTGTTATATATATTATGATAACTATTGGTATTGGTGCGAATACCAAAAAAAAAAAAAAAAAACTATTGGTATTGGTGTGTGATGTGTGATTGGGGTGTCATAAGAGCTTCATAAGTGACTGAAGCAAGTGGGACCAATTCTATCATGTCTATATGAATAAGAGTTTTGTGTGCTGTCGTTTTTTTGTTTTCTTTCAAACTCATCATCTGTAACAGGTGGGATTATGTTGTAATTGCTGTGCTTCAGATTTTATTTCTAGGGTTTTTCAAGTATGGAATTTTTTAAACATGAAATGCTTTTTTAGGTCTCATGAATTTGCATGAGGTTGATTCTGTTGATATCACCCTCTGATTACCATCATATGGTTGTTGTGAATGATAAATCACGACCACTGCATTTGGAAAGAACAGGCAGAATCTTGGCTGGTGAACATCCTATCCACAGCCGATTAGTGTATATGCAAAATGGAAAGTGCTATACAAACTATCACTTGGAAAGAAATTTTTATACTGAAAAATGTTACGATCAATCCATTTTAATGTTTAAAATATAATTTATTCATATTTTTATTTTTTTTAAAATTATATATCTTATTTAATTAGATATGTTATCTCATAAAAAATAAAATATATATTGTGAGGAATTAAATGATCATTTATGAAAAATTTCTAACAACATATGAAATGGGTTACAAAGATGATAAAATATCGTCCCCTTAATCTATTCACAAGCGCGCGGTTTAGCTTTAGCCGAGTTGTTACGGCGTTGAGACACGAATGATGCTTTGCAATGTCTTAAAAATTAAAAAAAAAATGATTGCAGGGGTCCAGAACTAAAAATAACCTTGTAAATAATTTTTAAATGATTTTTTTTTTTTGATGGAACGGTAGGTGCTTGCCTTAATATATTAAGGGTCAAGTGCCCAAAGAAATTACATAAAGCAAAGCAAGAAATATAAATAAAGTACCCAAGTAGAAGAGATATCTACCAGGACCCATAGACTGAGCCCCCAACCCTCTAAAGAACTACAAGTCTATCATCCTGGAAACAAATCCCCCTTGCCCCCACTCGAACATTCCCCCAGTCCCGAATGAGACCCTTGGTTAATTCCCAAATATTTTCACCATACGGTCTTTGGCCCCTAAAGATAACGTGATTCCTACAGATCCAAACCGCCCAGACCAAGGCGGGCACCAACAATTGTGATACTTTAGCTTTCACCGACCGATCCCCCACCCTCTTCATCCTCTTACCGGCAGCCCACATGCCCTCCAAGTCCCCGAAATCCACATCCATCCCCGAAGCCACCTTCATCCGCTCCCATGCCCACCTCACCAAGCGACACGAAGTAAATAGGTGGTCCGCCGACTCCTCCTCCTCCCCGCAAAGAGCACACAACACCTCTAACCCCGAAACCCATCTAGCCAATCTGCATCTGGTTAGAATTTTCTTTTGGTATAAAATCCATAAAAAAATCTTAACCTTGGGAGGAGCCTTGCATCCCCACACTTCCCTTTGCTTTGCCGCCGTGACCGCTAAAACTGGCTGATCCTTCCTTAACCAATCGTAACCCGACTTCATCGTGAAGCCCGACCCGCTCGCCACTTTCCAAACCGCATCATCACTGTTCCCCGGAACTACCCGACTCAGTTGAAGCACCTCCAATAGCTCCTCATACTCTTCCCTTTCGGATGCAAGCATCCCTCTCACCACCTTGACAACCCAATGCTCGGACTCAACTCCGCTCCTCCAAAATAAGCTCGCTGCCCCCTGTTTGAGCCTTGAAATGTGATAAATAGTTGGGAACCGATCCTTTAATGGAATGTCACCAATCCAGATATCATGCCAAAATCGAATATCCTCCCCTGCTCCTAGACTCCATGACAATCCTAAAGAAAATTGCTCCATTCCCGCCAAGATGCCTTTCCAAATCCAAGACGTTTTACGTGTCACCCGTGGAAAACGGCTTCTCGATAGTGCACCGCATCCATAACTCTCCCGCACGATCTTACACCACAATAGGTCCGGGTAGTTGATCCACCTCCACAACCATTTCATCAAGAGTGCGCGATTCATGACTTCTAGATTTAGAACACCCGCACCTCCCTTCTTCTTACTAGCACAGACCACGTCCCATTTCACTAATGGGATCTTCCTCCTCACTTCCTTCGCCCCGCTCCATAGAAAACGTCTTCTTATACCCTCTAGTCTGCTAAGAACCCCTTTGGAATTTTAAACACCGAAAGATAATAAATGGGAAGGTTCGACAAAACCGCCTGAATCAATGTAAGTCGACCCCCCATACTTAAGAATGAGCTCTTCCAACCCTCTAACCTCCTCTCAAACCTGCCCACCAGTGGCTCCCAATCACTCTTCCGGAGACGAGACACATGTAACGGAAGCCCAAGATGCACCATAGGAAATTGCTTTATCTCACACGAAAGGATACGCGCCAGTCGAGATAGGACCGAGTCCTCCACGTGAATCCCCGCAAGAGAGCTCTTGAGGAAGTTCACCTGTAGCCCCGACACCAATTCAAAACAACGACATACGAATTTCACCCCGCGGACTGCGTCCACACTCGCTTCGCTCAAAACTATTGTGTCATCCGCATATTGGACATGCGAAACAACCGAACCACCATCCCGACAAGCTAGGCCTTTCACCCATCCGCTCTCTACTGCCCTCCTCATCATTCTACTGAACACATTCGCCACAATGACGAAGAGAAGTGGTGACAAAGGATCCCCTTGGCGGAGCCCCTTGTTGATACCAAAAAAACCGTGGGGTTCCCCATTCACCAACACGGATGCTTTCGCTGTAGTAACACATGCCCTCACCATCCTAATCCAATTAGGTTCAAAGCCATGACAACTCAAAAGATGGAACAAGAAATCCCAATTGACGTTATCGTAAGCTTTGGCGAAATCAAGTTTAATGACCACACCCTTCTTCTTCTCTCTATGAGTCGCTGAAATGCATTCTTGGACAGTCATATATCCATCTTGGAGGAGTCTCCCGGGAATAAAGGCGGATTGATTCTCGTCCACTAGGAATCCAATCACCTTCTTTAATCTATTGGCAAGAACCTTCGACACCATTTTATAGCACCCGTTCACTAAACTAATGGGTCGAAAGTCCCCAATTTCCACTGCTCCCTCACGCTTAGGAATGAGAACAAAGAACGTCGCATTCATACCCCCTATGCCCTTCGAAGAGATGAAGAAATGATGGAACATTTCCATAAGGTCCTCCTTTACCACTCCCCAGAATTCCTGAAAAAATCGGAGACCAAACCCATCCGGGCCTGGCGCCTTATCCGCCTCCGCACCGAAGACTGCAGCTTTCACCTCCTCCTCATTGAAATCCGACTCCAAAGGTTGGAGAAGATCATTCGGAATCCTGCCCAACTCCTCGTCTATCCATACTGGACACCAGCCCCTTCTTCTCTTGAATGCGCTTGAGAAGTGCTCAACCAACCGAGCCTCGATCTCTTGCCTCCTATCCACCGTCCGCCCATCCACCTTGAGTTGCACAATTTTGTTTATACGCCTCCTTCCATTAGCCGCCGCATGGAAAAATTTTGAGTTACCATCCCCTTCTTTCAACCAAATTTCCCGTGATCTCTGTCTCCACGCTGCCTCCTCCATACTACAAATAAGTGACCATTCCATCTTAAGACTGGCCCACTCGATGCGATCCTCCTCCGAAATCAGCCCTGCCTCCTCCCACCGTTCAAATACACTAATCTGCTCTGCCATCTGCACTTTCCGCTCCCTCCTTATTCTCAACTCTCTTCTATTCCAGCTCTTAAGATGCAACTTTAGTCGCTTCAACTTGAAGACCACTTTCCGCGCTCCCGTTAGAACCCCGGCCGGAGCTGCCCACGAAGACTCCACCATAGTTCTAAAGCCTGGACTCATTAGCCACCAATTCTCGAACCTGAACATAGGAGCACATCTGACTCTGTTCCCACCTGATAAAAGTAAAGGCGAGTGGTCCGAGAATACGCGAGGAAGACCCCTAAGATCGCAAGCCGGATGAGCCTCCTCCCAATCATGATCAACCAACACTCGATCTAGCTTTGCAAGAGCCGGCACCTCCCTCAAACTGCTCCAAGTAAAGCTTTGATTTAGCAGAGGAAGATCAATTAAACTTTCTTGCGCAATCCAGTTGGAGAAGGACCCCATCGCCGGAGTAACGCAACCGAGTCTATTTCTATCCTCCACAAACCGAGTGACATTAAAGTCACCAAGGACACACCACGGCAGATTCCAGTCTTCCTTGACCGCACTAAGCTCCCCCCAAAGTCTAGGACGAATCGCATCATCGTTCGGCCCGTACACCACTGAACAGATCCACCTCCAAGAAGTGACTCTGTCCATGAACAAAACCGAGACCGAGAACTCCCTTCCCTCGTCTCCTCCATGACCCGTACCCTACTGTCCCAACAAATCAGTATGCCTCCTGAAGCACCTCTAGATGGCTTGAAAACGAACTCAGACATAACTCCCCCGCTAAGAGCCCGCACATCCGCCGCTGAAACCTCTTGCATTTTTGTTTCCTGAATGCAACAAATCGAAGCTCTCTGTCCCACCACATGCTCCCTAATAGCCCCCCACTTTTTGTGGTCGTTTAGACCACGGATGTTCCAACATAAGATATTTGACATATAATAAATCTGCCCCTAACTCCGCTCAACACTTCAACACTCAGACCCTCTGGTCCGCGGCATCCTTGTCTTGCCCATCATCAAACATGGCTTCTGAAATGAAGCCCTTGAACCTTCCCTTAAATGAAGCCAGTTCCTCCATAAACCCCACCTCTGACGCCTTTATACACGCTGGAGAAGAGATGTACACTTCCGAGCCATCCACCTTCGTGACCTGCACTCTCCCCTCCGGCACCACCCCCACATCTGACTCGACCCCTCCCGCCGCCTCCATTGCCTCTGCCAAAGAATACGATTTCACCACCCTCGTCGACTCCTCCCCTCCCTTTGGAGAAAACCCCTCCAAACCCGATGACCTCACTGTCGGCCGCCTCCGACTAGGTTCGCCCAAGTGAGCACTCACCGATGAGCGGGCCTCCTCCACTTCCTTTATGACTTGACCTTGACCAGTCTCCCCCATCGAAGACTCCAGAGGCACCTCCGCGGCCCTCCCACAGCTCCGCATGGAGTAAGGCCACCATCTCCACGTAACATGGCCATTATCTTGCATGAAATAGGACCAAATGCCAACACTAACCTGATCCGGCTCAGAACCCGGGTCCGAAGGCCCACTCGTACTCGGGCGGTTCGGAGTCCGCGGAGAACGGGTGCCTCTATTTGCACCCCTCGAATTGGGGTGCACACCCCTATTTTACGGATAATACATAAAAGATTCGTTTATAATCGGATTTGTGCACACCCATATATTCGGATCATTCGCGACACCCGTAGTGTCGATCATTAACGTTTGGGTCGACAACGGTAGTGTCGCGGGGTTTAGAAACCTGAACCCGTAGCATCTCCATCAACCATGACACTATCAGTGTCGATATTTGACGTTTACGCCGACAATTCTTGTGTCGCGGACTTCAGAAATCTGAACCCGTAGCAGATTAATATGTGTGTCGACATTCTGTGCGTCGACGAGTTAGTTATATGGAGACAGTATCAGTGTCGATACTAGCAGATTAATCTTATTCTTTATTTTTTGAACGATTCAAACATTAAAACAGTGGAACATATATCAAAAGAGCTGAATATTAAAATTTTACAAAGTCACTTTCAAGCATTAACTCAAACATACATTATTGAAACAACTTATAAACCTAGCAACATCAAAATATCAAACGATCTTGTTCAAAAAATGAAGAAAGACAGCCGGCGTGAATATCAGTGAAGAAAGAGACGACCGACATGAGTGGAACGGCGACACCAAGCAACAAATGAAGAGAGACGGGTGACGCAAATGTCGGTGAATGATGATAGTGTCTGAAATAAAATTTTAAACATGAATCAAATCCTAAACAACAATCACTCTTCTCATCACAAGCCCCCCAACAAAAATTCAATGTAGACTCAAATTAAAATAATAACCTAATACTTGTCTGGGCGTATCGACGCATCAACCAATACCTTCAATCATTTTTTTCTGGGTGTATCGACATAATAATTGTCGACAAAGTGAAATTATCTCGACAGTTTCAGTGTCATTGGGGTTGTCTAAATATTTATTCAAGTTTCTGGGAGACGATCGACAACATAAGTGTCGACGAACGTGATATATCGCGACATTGAAAGTGTCATTAATAGCAGTAGGAATGCATTCTTCAATTTTCTTGACAACTTCAAACAAAATCAATCATTCTCATATAAATCTAATCCTAAATCTGAATACTAAACATAAATTAAACTCTACACAACAATGAAAACCTAAAAAAAAATTGAACCTTTAACACAAAACTCACAATATTATACAAGTTCAAACGAAAATAGAATATGTGACCCCATCAATGAATACATGGAATCAATCCATGAAAAAGAGGTGAGACGGAGAGGGAGAGCACATGACGATACTATGAAGAGAGATTCTCTAAATATTCATTTAATTTTTTGGACCGTCGACACTTGCAGTGTCAACAGATTTGATATATCTCGACACGTGCAGTGTCATTACTAGCAGCTGGAACCATGAAATGTTAAACACACAACTCACAAATCAATCCATACATATCAATCCATACACAACTCACAAATTTGTTTATATGAGATCAATCCATAAATCAACCCATACTTACCAATATCCAATGAAAAAACAAGAAAGATCAAAAGAGGTGCAAAAGATATGATGACGAAGGGGGAGAGCACACTGCTCGGCTGGATCGTCCACACGGAGGCCGATGACGACGAGCAAGAGAGTGGACGGTGAAGGGTGTCCACGGCAAGAGAGGCGAGAGGGGGGGGGGTTAGAGGTTTAGGATTTTCAAGAGGGGTTACATTTGAAATGGTTGGTGTGCAATGAAAATCAAATGCTCACTTATATATAGGGGTGTTTAAAAAATGTTAGTGATTTTTTATGAGTGTGTAAAAATAGGGGTGTGCACCCCAATTTGAGGGGTGCAAATAGAGGCACCCGCGGAGAACCTTGATTAAATGGGCCAAGAAAAGGAACCCAACCAAGTCCCTCCCTCCCCTCCATATGGGCCTGATCCGCACTATCTTGTAACCTGGAAAGGCCCACAAAGGAAGAGACCTCCCTATCCGCCACCTGGCTTTCATCCAATGACCCCCATCGATCCACTACACACTTTGAAACTTCCACGTGTACTTCACCAATATCAGAAGATAAGGTCCTCTCCCTCTCCCTCCCTTCCCTTCCCTGTAGACTGGTTCGTGTCCCCTCTTGTTGTCCGTACAATTGGAGCTCCCTCTAATTCTCAAGTTTTTTGGGGTTATCAGAATCAAAGTCTATTTTTTTCTATTCTTGAAACTCTTCCCCTCTCAAACATTAAAAAACAAAAAAGTGTTTCCCTCTTTTTTGAGGGACCGATCTCAGACCTGCACCCGAAAAAAAATTATATGGTTTTCGGGTGTAATTCGATCTGGGTTTTTTAGTATCTTGACATGCCCATCTCTATTTTCGATTCATTTCTCATGATTTCATCCAGAGCTTGCAACTTTTGATTCTCTTGTTCATTGGTGAACCCTAATCTGGGGGGGATGGGTTACTGTTCCAATTGAGGCCATGGTGGGATCCCGGGGAAGTTTTGGAACGGGTTTCAGATATATTTGGTTCCTTGACCGTACCTTGTTTGATCGAATTCGATCGGATTATCAAGTATCAACAAAGATGGTATTTTGGGAAGGTTATTTGAGCGATGAATCGATGGGCACGCTCGCGCCGATCGTAGTGTACTGGCTCTACGCGGGCATGTACCAGCTCTTGCCGCCGTTGGACCGGTTTCGCCTTCACACGAGGAAGGAAAGAACCTGGTGAAATTGTCGGCCGTGGTGAAGGGGGTGTTGCTGTTGGAAAAACTTGGGTTTTGACCAATTTGGGGTTAAAATGAGTTTGAGTTCCAATAATTATATTTATTGGAAACCCATTGGATTGCGTTGAGTAGATGAATGTGGTATATTTACATTATCAAAATCAAGTTTGGATGAATGAGAAAATTGAATTCAAAGTTCTTCCAATAACATAATGAGAGTGGTTGGTGGTTGGGGAAGAAAAAACTTTAGTCCCACATCGGTTAAAAAACAAAAAATATTGAGGATTTATAAGATGGGCTCCTTGTACTCTAATGAAATTGATTTTAGTAGATACCCTATGGTGGACCTTTCCAAGCGGGGTGGTGGGTAGCAGCACCACCATGCGCGACGAGCGTGAGGGCGTTTAGGGCGCACTTGGCACATCATCGCTAGGAGCTGGAGTCTTTTCTTTTTGGACCTTTTGTCTGATGCGACGCGCATGAAGGCGTTTTAGGGCGCACTTAGCACATCGTCGCTAGGAGCTGGAGTCTTTTCTTTTTGGACTTTTTGTCTGATCGGACGGTGGAGATCATTCTGATCAAATGAAATCCGGGTCGTCGATCGGCAGATGTGATGTGGAATGATCGGATTAAATCCGGACCGTCGATCGAATGGATCCGCAGATGCAATGTGGGCCGTCGGATCGACGGTTACGATCAGACCATTGATTATTTGAATCAATTGATGCTTGAAACTCTGTTTCAAAAAGAACTTGAACAGAGGAAGAGACTCCTCCAAGAGTCTCTTCAATCAATTTTCCCCTATATAAATACCACCCATTCTCTACATTTTTTAGTATCGAATTCATTCACTGCAATAGAAATTCAGGTGCATTCAAGTCCAGTTCATTAGAGTGTCATACAAGAGAGAGTGTTGCACACAAGTTGGTTCGCTGGTCTTCTCGTCTGCAGTGCTGCTATCAAAGGACGTTCGACTGTTGTCCAACTCTATCCTCGGTCCTCCTCTTCATCAGAACAAATTCTCCTGTTCAGTACGCGTTGTTTTCTTTTCTGTTTTGTAGAATTAAATCTATGCTGCTTAACTAGATTATTATTATTTGTTTAACAGTTGCTTCAGCAGCTGGTTCAGGCGACCGTCGCTCAGGCTTTGTTCAAGTTGATTTGAATTTCGATGAATATTTGTTTTCTATGTTTAATTGAATGGTTGAGTGGTGTGTTTTCGTTTTCTTTGTTAGTCTTTAGATGTGTCGATAGAGTTCTATAACAAAGGTAACTAGAGGGAAGAGTTGAATTTTTATTTGACAACATGGGGTCAATAGAACTTGGTCAACTTTTTATGTACAACTTTGCAGATGAAGCAAAATTGATGTGACAAATGTGGGGTTTATAAATAACCGAAGTAAGGTTTTCTATTGGGTCACTGATTTGT
Source organism: Acorus calamus (assembly GCA_030737845.1). Taxonomy (NCBI): domain Eukaryota; kingdom Viridiplantae; phylum Streptophyta; class Magnoliopsida; order Acorales; family Acoraceae; genus Acorus; species Acorus calamus. The sequence goes on along the minus strand of CM060863.1, from coordinate 7,223,002 downwards.
GCCGAACCTTGTCTTCTCTATTTGTCACTGGATGGATACGAGACTTAAATGATGTTTTGTATTTTTGTATAAATTGCGAGCTTTGGAATTTTTTTTGCGTGGATTATTTTCCTGGAGTGAAGGTGAAAAAGGTGTTGGGTTGTAGTTGTTCATTTGTTTGTTTTCTTCTTGAGAAAGATCGACATTATATTCCATTATGTAAGCGAAACAGTTCATTGTTATTTTCATTTTTTGGAATGAGTTGAAGTAGGTGTTATGCTATAATTGAATATAACATTGTATGACTGACAGTTGTACAGCTTCTGTTGGGAAAGTTATATTACTTGTTTCACTTGTGGATAAGATAAGGATTTAGTCAAGTGGGGTTCGATTTTAGAAATTTGAGTGAGGGACACACAAAGTTGTCAATTCTCAATGTCTGAGGTCTCTTTTTGTCTGAAAAGAAAGGTGAAGCCCGCCATTTGGGAAAATTAAAGTTATGTGTCCTTCTTTTAGGGTTATTTAATTCAAAGTAATTGATTATACACATCTATGAGTCGTGGGTGTTTTTAATGTCACAATATGTGATTTCGAATGTAAGTTATGGTCTTTCTTTCTTTCTTTCTTTTGGTCATTGTTGTTCTTGTTGTTGTGCTTGGAATAGGATTTATGTTAGTGAGCCACTTTGAAGTATGTGTTGTGCTTTTTAATTGAATTTAATCTTGTATGATCGATTGAAGATGACTTCTGTTTTGTTGGTTTATTTCTTGTTTACTGCTTGATTATGATTTAATTAGGTGGGGTTTGATTTTAGAAATTCGAGTGAGGAACACACACAGTTGTGAATTCTCATACCTGGGTATTCTTTCAGTGTATAAAAGAAAAGGTGATGCTCACTCTGGGAAAATGTTTAGGACTGAATATATGAAAATAAGAGTTGTGGATGTTTTTTTTACGTCACAACATATGATGTAGAAGATCCATGTGGGCTGTTGACTATGTGCTTTAGAAAATAAATGAGTCTTGGAGAAGTTTGAGAATTTTATAATTTGGAATTAATGGAATCGGAGTCTAGATCAGGTTGGGATTTTGTTTTATTTGTAATTATGCATATTAAAGGCCGGGTGACTTGAAATACTCCATTCATTTATGCTATTAAAATTAGTTATTAGCTTATTATGATATTGCTAAAGAAAACAAGCCTTGTGAATGGTAGAAATATGTTATTCATTTATGCTAAAGAAAGCAAGCCTCGTGATTTTTGGAGTTGAGTGAATGGACGATCTGGTATCGGTTTGTTAATTATGCTTTTCCTGCATGTCCGAGTTTCTTTAATGTACTATGATAATGGTGGTTTAAGATGTGTTCCATTTTCCTTTGCCTTGTTTGTTTTATGTAAATAAAAACTTCGTCAAAGTAAAAAAGGAACCCGTCTTTAGATATATTTGTGTTTCTGTTCTTTCTTTAAAATCTTTGTTTCATCGTTGTTGGCTGTATCAGTGCCTCATATGTGGATCATACCATCTAGATTGTTCTTATGATCATGTTAATTGTGTCTCTTGCCAATTGGAAGTATCCACACTTAACATATGGTGATGATAGAGAAACTATAGACATGGATATATGTTTCATTGTCATGATCACCGAAATTTTTCTGAGAAAATTGTGATGGGAGTATTAATATTGTTTTTGCACAAGTGTTCTGCATAGGTTATATATATTGCAGGTTTGAAGTTTTTTTATATGTTTTGAAGTTCCATTTTGTCTTCTCTTCTTTTCCCAAGACCATTGACCAAAGCTCTCTCATCCTAGTTAGATTCTCATTGACTTGTGGATGTGCTGCACAGGGAATTAGTATTCTGTTGTCCCTATTGTTGGCTCTACTTGTCATTTACTTGTTCAAATGACTTTCTAAACCATGTGAGACACACATCAACTGATCCCTTTTCCTGCTCATCTTGACATTTTTTTCAGGTGGTGACCTCAACTATTTAGGATAATCCTTGTGGTCTTTTGTGTAGTTATTACTCACTTTCTCTTGATTTGTCCGATTTTGAGTGGTGTTTTTTCATTCTTGTCCTTCAATATCTATTGATGGTTTGTTAGCCATCTCCATTCTGTATCTAGTGGCTGATTCCAGTTGCTGTACTTTAACATGGACATGGATGGACTACTTCTGCCAGATGTGAATTGGTACAATTAAGTGATGGTTATTCAACAAGAACACTTCACTTGTTGTTAGTCTAATGTATTGCAAAATGGCTTTAAAACACATTTATAAACCTAGACTACAGTTTCTATCAGTTTCTTTTTAAAAGTTTCATTTACAGAGGTTAAATAATTTTTTTTTCATAAAATAAAGTGTTGTTGAATAAAACTCACTGCCACAGAGCTGATGGTTTAGATTTGTGCTAGGAACTGTGCTGCCAATAGCGGGACCCTATAGTCGATTTAGATATGCTTTGGGGTGTTGTTGACGGGCAGCTTAAAACATGATTTGCTTAGCTAACCATGATGAAAGGGGCCAGCATGAAATATACCTATGCCTGATGGATGAGGGATTTAGCAATTTTCCAACTAAGATATATGAAAACTTTTGTTTAGCGTGAACTAGGGACAGAGATTATATATCCTAAACAGTATTTTAACCTCAATTCTTGATTAGCCAGAAAAAAAGACTACTCCTGAGCAATTATTTCCCTTTTTTTTTAAAAAAATTGTAGGATGTCCGCATCATTTTTTTTTGTCTTGCTAAACCATCCAACAAAGAGTTATGTATGTGCTTGGTTTGGTTGGGGAGACAAACAATGTGAATGGAACACCAAATAAAAAAACTCAGAAGCTCTTAACACACAGTATGATCTATTGGATTCTTTTCATTACCAGAACACCAGTCTGATGAGGGACTTCCCATGTTTTGAATATGTATCAAATTAATGCAATAGTGTAATTTGGTTGGTATCCCACCTTTTTCCCTGAAAATAGTTATTTTTAAATAAACAATCTTGTTGTGTCTTTGAGATGCTTATTAGATATTAGGACTAGAGACAGAAGACATGAGTCCAGATTGTTTTAAACACAGAATGATAGCATGTCAGTGTACAGTCACTTAAGCCAGCTTCGTATTGACTTTAGCTTCAAAATGCTGTCAAACACATATTATAACAAATCATATCATGCTGAAATTTTTGATAGTTCAAAATTGTGTGGCTAAGATGATTAGTCTGTAGCTACCAATATTCTTGTTAGGTAGGATATTAGCTATTAGCAACCAATATTCTGATTTGCGACATTTTGGAGCTTGTAATGTAGCTGTCACCATGCCTTTTTTTTTTCTTCTGTATTTTGTATTCCCTTTCGGGCTTTTATCTCTTAGTAATACGAGGGCATCAGCTTACCATTTCCTTAAAAAAAAATGAAGCTGTCACAATCATTTTGGAAGGCTTGCAGTGTCAATTATGACACTTGGCTAGTCATCACATTTGTATAATTACCTGAGGTGATCCTCAAGTCTCTGAAAAATTGATTGGTTGAAATGGCTTCGGCCATATCCTGGGATGATTGGTTATTTAACTGGAAGAGTGCAAGCAAGCAACTAAATCAATATTTATTGGTTGCTTCTTTATTTGGTTCGAATCACATAGGGAGTGATATCATGCATAGGTTTTGTATTCAAACTTTTTCCATCTTGTGAAGTAGTTTCTACATGAACAATAATTATTTTGGAATTGGTCAATGTGATGTGCAGCAAGATAAATCCAGGTGATTGTTTCCATTCCATTTTTTGTGTGATTGTGCTTTATTTGTTAAGTCAATAGGTATGTTGGTTTCTGATTGAATTGTGTTCTAACGAGCAAGGTGTACTTGCTTTCTCTAAACTTCTGAGACGAATAGTTGTTTGTGAGTAATGGTTTTCCATTTGCTAGACTAGTGGACATATTTTTCTTCAAAAATTTCTTGCTAACACAAACTATGGAGGCTAGAACATTGTACTGATGTTTGGGTGTGATTTGGATGCCATTGTACTCAATCATTTCACAGCAGAATAGATATCTACCCTTTTTTCTGTGACGAGGAACCCCAACATGAGTTGGGAAAACCCCAGCCGGATGCATAAAATTACCCACAAACCCTGTCCACCAGGTAAACCCAGGGGGTTTATAACCAAGAGCTATGGGGAGCAAACCCATGGCTTTCGCAGCCAACCCTGGGTGGGTTAGCATATACTTTTGTGCTTCTTCTAGATTTTTTTCATTCATTAATTTATATTGTTCCCAGTTGCATAAGTGGTAGGCATGTAACGCAAAATCCACTCATGCTGAGTTTGTCTCATAGCAATAGACAATATAAAGGACAAAATCCTTTTACTATATCACTATGAAGTTCTTTTCTTTGTTGAACTATTGTAGTTCTCGGGTTCTATACTTGTCTAACCTGCGTGAGGAGAGGTACATTGGCTCCATGGCGCTGAAGATGTAACTTGTGTCAGTTTTTTTTTCTGTTTTGGAATTTAAACTCTGAATATTCAAATAATATACAATTATTGAAAATAAAAAATTTGACTCGATTCCATGTTGCTTTCCTATCATACCAGCAATCTCAGTTCATAATATTTTACTCAAACTATTAACTATTGATATTTTTCCCTTGAGAGAGATGCACCGTTCGTTTTCTCTTATTATATCTGGCATATTCGGGGAATTCCTTCATGTATTTCTGCACCTCCTTACCCTGTTATAATGTTGTTCACCCTATGAGTTTAGAAAAGCTGGGAGTGGGCTATGTCACAGTCCACTTTGAACACATGCATAGCATATCAATGTATAGTATGATCTATGTATGCTGATTGTAAGAATGGAGTAAATTCTATCCTTTCAGTGTAAAGTAAGATGCCTCAAGAAGCTCCTCCTACATCCCAGTGCAAATGATGTGATTTAAATGCTTGCAGATGCCCCTTTCCCCTGTTCATGTCTGGTGGCAATAGAATTTTTTTTACGAACTAGCATGTTTTCAATTTTTACTGCCTTCTATGTAGGAACTAGGAACAATAATATTTTCATTGAAAATAACATAGCGAGTTGCATTACTTTTTTTTAAAACTAGCCTGTTCATGAGCTTTTTTCAGTTTCATTCATTTGAAATAATCTCTGTTCATTACAATTCCACAAGATGCATTTTTTTTTTTCTCACTCTAAAGTTTTTGGAACTTCCAACCAACTGGTTACATCAGTTCTGGACCTTGATGTGTTTCATATCATTTTATTGTCTTATTTTCCAGATCACCTCAAAGTCAAGTTCTACAGGTGTTGTCGTACAACCATCGATTCCTATCCAACTACTGCAGATCATAGTCGCCATGCTTGTTATGGACACGTGGCAATACTTCGTCCACCGTTACATGCACCAAAACACATTTCTATATCGTCACATCCATTCACAACATCATAAACTTGTCATCCCTTACGCGATTGGCGCCCTCTACAACCACCCACTTGAGGGCCTCTTGCTTGACACATTTGGAGGAGCCATCTCATTCTTGATCTCGGGGATGACCGCACGGACAGCTGTGATATTTTTCTGCTTCGCAGTTATGAAGACGGTCGACGACCACTGTGGGCTCTGGCTGCCCGGCAACATCTTCCACATTTTCTTCCAGAACAACACGGCTTATCATGATATCCACCACCAGCTCCAGGGAACAAAATTCAATTATTCGTAGCCGTTCTTCTCAATCTGGGACAAACTTCTAGGGACCTACACGCCTTACAATCTGGTGAAGCGTGAAGCGGGAGGATTTGAAGTGAGACCCATCAAAGACTAAGGTAGCTTATGGAAACAATTTTGAAAAAATGGCTTTTCTTGTAAAACGGCTTTTGAAAAATAGCTTTTCAGGAAGCATACCTCTATTGATTTCTGAAAAGTTTTTTTTTTTTAATTTTTTTTTCTTATCACTAAAGTTTTTTTTTTTTGCTTTCTTTGAAAGCTGAGATCATTTGGGGGTGTTTGTAAACTAGTTTGGATTAATGCTGCGATTGAGAACATGTTTGAAATGTATGATTTTGTATAAAATAGCTTAATAAATCTTGAGTTCTAGGATGCTGCTTTCTTTGCTTTTTTAAAAGTATGTGTTTTGTACTATAAGTTGTAACAATTTTTTTAATTAAGTATGCTTTTGAGGAGTCATTTGAAAGCGGGTTTGTGATTTTAGCTTTCTTAAAAAGCAAAATCACACAATTCCTCAGCTAGACAACTTTTGGATTTTGCATACACTGCAATAATATAGTATACAAGCTATTGCAATGAATGGACAGGTGAAACAGATTAGTGTATCAACGCTCGTAATTTTTAAGATGAGATGTCTTCATATCACTTTATAGTGTGGTTTGTAAAAATGAGTTGTCATGTTTCTATTGACTTCGATCAAAATTTTTATCATACTTTTTTATTATTAGATCTTTAATGTAATTTGAGTGTAGTTGTATTAAGTCGTTTTTACAGTTTAAAATACAGTTTTATGTGCATCGTAAGATATCCAGTGAACATATGCATCAATAGACAAAGTATATACATCGTTAAACTCCTTTTTTTTACAATTACAAAAAAAATGGGTTCATTTGATTCGAAACAGAGTGATATATTTTTTTAATCAATTTATATACATTGTTAGATGATTTTTATTATTTTATAAATTCACGAGCCCGGCAGATTTTCGATGTAATTTAATTCCATGAGCAATAATAGAGTCAATGTTTACTATGGTGAAAAAAAATATATTAGAAAAGAAGATGGCAAACTATCAAACAAAGAGTTTAAACCAAAACATATACAACACCATAGACTTGTTATCGGTTTTCATCAGGGAAATATCCAAATAACCCCATGTAAACTGTCTCAAATCCATATAATCCCTGACTTTTTTTAAAGTTTATATAACCCTGAAAATATCTATATAAATCCAAATAACTCCCTGAGCAAAATTTTCATTGATAGATGTGGAATATTATGTGAATATTCTGTTTTATGTATACAAAAAATCTCCTATAATTTATTAAAAATGTGAAAATTTTCTGTATATGATGATTTTACCCTTCTGGTTAGGCTATAAAACTTATCCGGGTAAAATCATCATTCATAGATGATTTTTCACATTTTTAACACATTTCAAGGGGTTTTTGGTATACTATATTTTCAACTAGGGTTAACCAGACAAAAGATTCATTGAATAATCATAATCTATCAACGAAATTTAACTCAGGCGGCTGTTTAGATTTATATATGCGTTTTCAAGTGGTTATATAGACTTTATGAAAAATCAAGAGGGGGTAATATGGATTTAAAGCAGTTTACATGGGGTTATTTGCATTTTTCTCTTCATTTTATCCTTGTTTTAGGCCTGTCTCCATCTCAAACCACACTACATTGCACTAACTTTACTATTACTCAGGCATCGAACATCCTAGACAAATGCATTGACATAAGATTAGATATTTCAAGATGTAATGCTTCGCAACACTTCTTATGTCATCATGATAAAAGATGGATTCAAATTTGATTAACTCAAATCACATTCTTTTTAGTTGGAGTCTAATGAACGGTTCAGATATTTTCCGGTCTCGGAGGAATACCATGCAACACGTCCCACGTGGCGTCTCCTCCCCCCTCCAGGTATACCCACTCCTAGATCTCTCCATCTTTCCCAAATCAGTTAAATAATGCCTTCCATGAACTTCTAATTAACATCTCACAATAAATAAATAAAACAAAATAGAATAAAATGCAGCAGAAATCAAGGTTTGGCAATGAATTGGGCCTCCTGTTCTTCTTCCTATTATTCATCACCATCTCTCCTCCTCGTCTGGTTCAATCATCAACGGCGACTGGAGATGGAAGAAGAAGAGATCAGGAGACGAAGCAGAGGCCAAACCTGGTGGAGAGAGCGATGGGTGTCACCAGCGGCGTGGGTCCATGGGAAGCCGTCCGATCTTGGGTCAAGCTCGCATTGATGAATTCCAGACCCTCCGATTCAGAGTAATTGCTAATTCCCTCCGCTCTTTAATTATTGAGTTTGTTTGATTATATTCCTTGATGTTCTATTTGTGGTTAATTTCTCTTGCAAGTTTAATTTGTCCACTGAAAGATTAACTTATGACAAATATTGATAGTTTAAGATGTTGATCTTTTGTTTTTTTAAGAATCAGAAGGAAAGACTGTTAGCCTGGTAGGGTTGGAGAAGGCCTGGGTAAGTTTGGAATTAGTCGGAATGCTCTCGTGGATGTTTGAATGATCGGAATAAATGAGAATTTGTATATCAGAATTAATTGTTATAAAATGTATCTGGATTTTAGCCAACTCCTGTAATTAAATTATTTTAACTTATTCAACCTAAAAGAATATGTGAGTCCATTTTCGAATCAACTGTCATTACTTCTTATAAATCTATGGTCAAATTAACTATTATCATTTTTCACATTTACTGAATAATTATCCACAATTTATTCACATTTTATTCAAACAAATTATTTATCATTACTACGTTTTTTAACGAGAATAATTCAAAACACAACCATACAAAAAATCACTTTATCCTTATTTATACTAGAATAGTCATAAATATCAAAATAATTTAATTATCAAACCAAACATGGGCTAGGGTGGGAAGAAAAAATGTTGCTAAAATAGGACAGCTTTGGTAGCCTTCTTTTGCTTGTTCTTTCTCTATTCCTCTCAACTCCCTTCATATTTGTACTTTCACTTTTTATAATAGAAGTGTGTGTAGCAAGCTTACCTTGTTTCAATTAAAAAAAAAGAAAAAAAGAAAGGAAATCGTTTGGTTTGGTTGGTTGATTCTGCTTTTTTATGAATATAATTTTATTATCCAATGTGCACCCCAAATGCTTGTAGCTTTTTAAGAAAATAAAAATATGATAATGTGACGTATAGTCTTTTTTGAAACCTCAATTCCAATCCACACACATTTTGTTTTTTTTTTAAATAGTATACCACATTACATGAGCTACATGCTTTTATAAGAAAATAAAGTATACTCTAATAAATTGCATTGATGCATTTATTATTATAAAAAAATATAAAATTTTTTCATCAAAACATATATACATTGATAATGTGTGTATATGACGTTAATGAACATGAGACTGGAAATGAGGATAAAAAAAAGACTCTGTGCAATAACTCTAATAAAAATAACTTGCAGTTATGAACTCTAAAAAAATGAGTTTTTTTTAGGAATCAAACAAATGTATACTGTTATCTAATTTCAAAAACAATTGTATGTGAAAAATTGATTTTCAAACGGGTTTTTAAACACTACATAAGACCCATTTAATCCATTTAAATGGTAATATCTCCAAAGTACTTGACTAAAAAGTTCAACGATAGGGTATATTTGTGTGCATTTCAGTATCTATACCATTGCTTAGTTTATCACATTCTTTGTAATTAAAAAATTATGTACTCGTCGTTACCTTAGTTTGATTACATCTATGATGTATCATTTACAAATATGTTAACATCTGTTCAAAACATAACCCTCACTGAATATTTGATGTACAATAACATATTTTGACAAGGAATTGCATAGATAAAGTTGAAAATATGATACCAGAAACACACCACATACATATGTACATAAGAACAGCCTATGTATCACTCACCAAATACACCACCATGTCTATGACTCCCTAGATCAAGTGTAATTCAGAATTTGATGAACTTCCATGAATTAAAACTCTCTGTTAAGATGGACAAACAATGCAGATAGATCAGTGATTGAATAGAAAGGTTATGGTCAGACCTTGTTCTTGATGTTTCAGCATTAGATTGTTTATAATGTGACACTTCAATCCTTGATTCCCTCTCTTTCTTGGGCAAGGCATGATGAAGTTGCTTCCACCGCCGGACAAGTGGTGAAAGATGCGGCCATGAAGAGCTTTGAGACTAGCAAGAAGACAGCGGAGAGCGTGGTCAAATCCGCCGCCAAAGCTGCGACAGGGGCAGCTCGTGAGACCAAGGAGAAGGTGAAGAGAACTGTCGCCACATCCGGTGAAGAAGAACCCACCTCATCAGAGCTTTGATTTATCATATGCCATGAAAGTTCTTTTGAAGAATTTATGAATTTAAGAATTATTTTTAATTCAATATCATGTATGAGAGATTTTTGGTTATGTAATACTACTATTGAATCATAATAGAAGGTACAGAGTGGAAGTTTATGTTGACACAAGCTTTTTTTGTTTCTTAATGCAAGACGGGTGATGAAAATTATTGATTGTTGGGCACCCATTAAAGAAGAATGGAAATGACATTTAAAGTGTGGCGTGCCTTTTCTGTGCCAACCACAGATCAAATCAAATCAGGTAGTCAATGTGGTCTGAGAGAGATCAAAAGAACAAATTTTCAACTGTAAAGTTCTACAGAAACTCATTCAAGGAGGGTTTCATCAGTGGACTCCATCCATATTGTTCTCTATGCAGCTTGAATAATTTCAAGCAAAACCACAAGCATGTAATACAAAAATCCATTTCCAAGTAAAAAATAAATAAAATAAATTGATATCATGAATCTTTATGATAACAAAGTGCACATTGGAAAAACATTATATTCAAGCTGGATTTGGATGTTTTGATCTCATTAGCACATCCTAAGAAAACTATGCTACATCTTTTACCAACATGTTAGATGCTTTATAATTCAATAATAATAAAGAAAATAAACTTACTACCTGGAATGATTATCAACCCTTCACCTTCAGTAATCGTCTGTGTGGTTTCCAATAGGGATCTGATTCATTACAGTTAGCTCTACAGCATCTCCACTGATGGTTCCACCTCCATCACTTTCCCTATCATAATCTTCAGACTTCAGCAGCTGGGGAAGAGACTGGAACTGAATCTTCAGCAATAAGGCTTGGCCCTGGCATAATGTCTGTGTTGGGATGTGGAACAGTTGGTGGATCTGGGACTGCGGGGGATCCACAAAAGATAATTCATTGTCCCTCCTGAAGTAGCATCAAAATCACAATGGGATATCAGTAATCCACTATAGAACAATTCAGTGTCTCCATATGCATTAGCTCTCAAAAAACAAAAACAAAAAAAAAAATACAGCTCAAACAACAATATTCCACCTTTCTGATCCTATATTAGTGGTGAGAAAAGTATTCTAGTAATTGTGGGTGTTGATTTTGAATGCATCTAATAAGGTACCATGATGAATCCTTATTCAGTTGAAACTTGAACGTATACCCAGAGTATAATCAGAATCATGAAAAATTGAAATTCATATCAAAATGAAAAAAGAACATATAAAAAAAGAAAAACAGTAACAAAAGGTTAACTTGCTTGCTTTTGCTCAAATTTGATAATTTTTACCTCAGTAGTAGCATAAAACTAATCATCCTAAACTACAGTTACCGATGATCTTCAAAAGGAGTTTGGCAATTAACACCGGCTAATCAAGAACAGTGTTGTCCTTCAAATCTTCCCATGAATTTCTAAAATCTCTAATATAAAAGAAAGACAATGATTCAACATAGATGAAAACATATAACAATCAATCGCAACAAAGTTCAGTTCAGATCCATCTACCATAGATCTTAAACAGAGCTGGAAGTTCTACCATCATATTCTAAGCTAATTATAGGTTGTAAAATACTATACTTCATTAATTCCTCAAGAAGATAGCGACCAAAATTTGAATCCTCATCCAAATCTTATGCCCAAATAATAGTGAATTCATACTCGACCAAAATCTTAGCCGATCATTTGCCAAATGAACGCACTATAAATTGTGAATTGCATCCAAGCAAGGAAAACTAAAATGTATATATTGACTTCTGAAGATGCTCAGTTCTTGAATCTAATTCAATACAAATAAAAAAAACTATTAGATGGCATAAGAAGCATAATTCCACTGCTGCTGCAACCAAAAACCTTCCAAATTAAGCTAGATTTGAAGCTCCATCAAAGATTAAGGGCTCAATTTCAAAGGTACCACAAGAAGAAACATTGAAAACAAGAGGTGTTCGAGAAATGCAGACCTGGATCAAGGGGTCTCCAATGCTTCATAGACGACAGTGCCTTCAATCGAATCGCATTTGTCGGTGGGATGCATTTTACTATACCATCATTTTTTTGCTTGGCATTTTACTATACCATCTCGGGTTAGTATTTACGAAAATCAGAGGCTCCCTCTTTCTCCTACCTACGCAAATTCCACCGTTCACAACCATCACCAATAATCCCCACAAGAGCAAGATCCACCATTGAACCTGTGGAACCTCGCGCCGGCGCCGTCCCTAATGACGATCGTACGGTCGTAAGCCCTCGAGATCAGCTTCGCCACCACATGGCAGTCACCGCAGATGCGTAGGTTCTTGTGCACCACGATCTCCTCCCCCTCATGCGTGCGGAGCAGACCGTACGCGATCGCCAGCTTTTCGCTGTGGTGGCCCAATGCGTTCTCCTTCTCCTCCTCTCCGATATCATGCAAAACAAAGCTAGTCTCCGCGACATATCCAAACGCCTTTATCCTGGATATCATATGCCCCACCATCGCGTATATCTCCTCCGACTCTGGGTGGCTCTGATCACCGTTGAGGAACGTATGGACGGTCCCCTTCAATTCCATGTAGCTGAACCCGGGGGACTTCTTCACGTCGTGGGTCTTCATCTCGTCTTGCACTCGACCAACGTTGGCCCACCGTTTGTTCGTCGCGTACACATTCGAGAGGAGCACGTAATCGCCGTCTGTATTGGAGCCGAGCCTAGACAGCTCTCGCGATACGCGTTCGGCGAGGTCGATGTCCCCGTACGTCTTGCACGCGCCGAGCAGCGTCTGCCAGAGGACCACGTCGGCGGCATCGGAAGGCATGGAGACTATGATGTCGTAGGCCTCTTGGAGCTTCCCCGCGCGGCCGAGGAGGTCGACGATGCAACCGTAGTGCTTGACATTGCGGGGCACGCGCATGGCATCGAAGATTCGGAGGCCGTCCTCGACGAGCCCCGCGTGGTTGCACGCGCAGAGCGCGGCGAGGTGCGTCACGGAGTCGGGCTCGGGCGTGCGCATTGAGTCGAAGAGGTCGAGCGCGACGCGCGCGTCACCGTGCATCGCGAGGCCCATGATGATCGTGTTCCACGTGACGAGGGTCCGACTGGGCATGCGCTCGAACACCGCGACCGCCCGGTCGAGGGACCCGCACTTGACGTACGTGTCGATGAGGGCGTTGCAGACTCGCACGTTGGACTCCATGCCGACCTCCCGCGCGTACGCGTGCACGTCGGTTCCGTCGGAGAGCGAACCGAGCTGAGCGCACGCGGAGAGCGCGGCGACGACGGTGATGTCGTTGGGGCGCGTCTCGCGGAGGCCGCCGCACATGCGGCGGAAGAGCGCGAGTGCGTCGTGGGGGCGGCTCCCCGTCGCGAAGCCGCAGATGAGGGCGTTCGAGGCGGCGACGTCTCTGTGGGTCATCTCATGAAACGCCTTCTGCGCCGAGTCGAGGTCGGCGGACTTGGCGTAGGCTTCGACGAGCGTGGTCACGAGGCGGACGTCGGCGCGGAACCCGAGGCGGAGGAGGTGAGAGCGAAGGAGCAGGAGAGGGCGTCGGGACGCTGAGGGGACCTGGAGAGGTCGGCGTAGGCGGAGAGGGCTTGACGGGGGTGGTCGCTCTCGGCGTGGTCGCGGATGATGGCGTTCCAGTCGTTGGTGGAAGGGAGGAGCATCTGGCGCAGCATTTGGACGGCGTAGATGAGGTCGCCGAAGGGGGAGAGGGCGCAGATCTCGAGGAGCCTCCAACGTGGGGAGGGGTAGGTCTGGAAGAGGCCCGTGACGGTCATGTTGGCTTGGATTTGCTTGATGCGGCTCATCGACTTGCATCTCCAACTCCAAATGAGGAACTCCATTGCCGTCTCTCTCTGCTTCACTTCATATTTATTCGCGACTCGCGATGGCGTTTTAGTAATATTTGGTTTTAATCATCGTGTGGTCGTGATTGTTCCACGTGGCAGGGCGGATGGAGGGAATTTCACGGGTCCGTTTGAGTTTTTAAAAACTCGCCTTCAGTCTTGCAGACCTTCAGAGCGCGCGTTGAATTGCCGGAATTCCACGGTGAGTCCATCGAACCCGTCCGTTCTCCATTTTTTCTTGCGATCTTGAATTCTTTGCAGGAAGATATATATTGTTGTGGAATTATATATCTCTTGATTTTAGATCATCTGATGAGATGATTCACTGATTCTTTTATTCTTTTCTTCAGATTCTGCTTTTCTTTTTGGTTTGTTTTCGTTTAAATTTCAAGATTTCCATCCATCTCAAAATCAAAGCACGAAATCAAAGTAATCTGATGAGAATTTGATCTGTTCGTTTGAAGGATAAAAAAAAAATGGAAACAGACGGAGACAGAGGGATCGGCATCTCTAGCGACAGCACATCCAACAATAGCAGCAGCAGCAGCAGCAGAATAAGAAAAGGCAAGTCCTCCCGCAACCGCCGCACTCTGAACCCTGCCTTCCTCGGTTTCACATACGATGCCTCCTCCGCCAGCCCCGCCGCGTCCACGGCTTTGAACGGGGTGGATGAGGACCGGGCTTTCCATCCCGCACCGCCGCCTCTGATTCTGGATACCGAGTTCCCTCCGCTTTCATCGTCGTCTCTGGCTTCTTGTGGTGGGAGCACCACGTGCAACAAATCCACCACCACCACCAACGACAACAACAATGGAAGCCTCTCAGCTGCTCCTCCTGTTGAAGCAATGCCCACATCTCCCACATCAGCTGCTGCTCCTGTTCAAGAAGTGCCCATATCTCCCACACCAGATGCTCCTCCTGTTGAAGCAGTGCCCACATCAGCCACATCAGCTGCTGCTCCTGTTCAAGAGGTGCCCATATTTCCCACACCAGATGCTCCTCCTGTTGAAGCAGTGCCCACATCAGCCACATCTGCTGCTGCTCCTGTTCAAGAAGTGCCCATATCTCCCACATCAGATGCTCCTCCTAGTGCAGCAATGCCCACATCAACCACCACAGCCGCTCCTCCTATTGCAGCAATGCCTACGTCTCTTACCTCAGCCGCTTCTTCTGTTGATGCAATGTCTGCATCTCCCATATCAGCTGCTGCTCCTGTTGAAGCAATGCCTACATTACCCACATCAGCTGCTGCTCCTGTTGAAGCAATGCCTACATTACCCACATCAGCTGCTGCTCCTGTTGAAGCAATGCCTACATTAGCCACATCAGTTGCTGCTCCTGTTGAAGCAATGCCTACACTACCCACATCAGCTGCTGCTCCTGTTGAAGCAAAGTCTGCATCTCCCACATCAGCTGCTGCTCCTGTTGAAGCAATGCCTGGATTGGTGGCTTCACCGCCCTCACCACCGCCAAATTCACCCATTTGGCCACCAGACAAGGCAACAGAGGAGTACATCAAGCACAAACTTTATGGGCCAAGCCGAAGGCGGTGGCTCCCTGTGTTTGAGAAGATCTGTCCTCAGTAGGCAGAGCACACTTTTTAATCTGATGGTATTGGCTTCTGTCCTCAAAATTTTGGTTTTTTGCAGGTTCTGAGATGCAGGGGTCTGAAATTTTTTGGATTCAGAGGGAATTGATAGGAACAGATTGAGTAATCTGTCACACTAAGATTTAGTAGTAAGTATAGATCAGATATATCATACTGTTACTGTAAATGATGTTCTTCAGATGTATACAAACATTGATTTGTTCATGGAGGTGTTTCACAGTATTTGATGTCAATCTATTTCGCATGGATTAGATGTCTGCAACCACTCATTCGGTTATTCTGCTCTTACAAGTAACAGGTGACTCTGAGTCTGCATGTATGTGGTAAAAAATTAGTGTTAGTAGTTTTAACTGCTGTGTCTATCTTGATTTCTTGCCATCTTTTTTACAAAAAAATCATAAATGTTTTTGGAGGGAAAGGGAACACCAATTTTTAACTAGAAAATTGAACTCTCTTGACGAGCTGGGCTTACTTATAATTCACTTAATGTGCTTTGTTGCTCTATTTGCAAATGTGACGTCATTAATGTAGTGTATGAATTGTTCAATGCAATACATATTCCGATATCTTATTATATGGGTTCGGAACCTCTGTTCGGAAATAACAGAGGCTCTCTGTTCTGCCCATTCAGCGGACGACGCGTGGCGGGGTGGGGGCACGTGACTACACTTGACGGAAGACGCCTTCAATCACTCCATCTACTCCGTCTTCTTCTCATTTGAAACCATGTTCACGAAAAATAAAAAAAACCTTCTTCACGCCCACCCCTGATTTCGCCCCAGTCCCGACGCCGTCGCCATCGCCGTCGCCCCTCAGTCCCGAAGCCGTCACCCCTCCGTCATCGCCGCCTCCCGCACCCCTCCGGTGAGATGAGTTTGGGCATTTGGTACTTTTTGTAATTTTTTTTTGGGTTTCATTTGTAGATTTCATATGAGTTTGTAGATCTGGTATGGATTCGTAGATCTCATATTGGTTTTGAAATCCCTTTTTTTTTGGAGTTGTAAATTATTTGGTATGGATTTGTAGATCTGATTTTTATCTCTGTAAGTGGAAGATGAGGAATCCATGTGGAAAATTTGTTTACTTGGTGTCGGACACAAGACTGACTTGATCAAAATCCCAACCATTTTATTGTTGGATTTTCATGTTGGATTTTCATGTTTGATTTCTATGCATATCACAAATTGGGTCATCAGATAGTTCAAATTTGACCTTCAAATTTCTTTGTGGTTGCTTTGTTATATTAAATTAGTAAAAAAAATTGGGTATTCATTAAGAATTTTTAGGCTGAGTATGAATCAGATCTTATAGTGTAATGTTCCCAAGATAATCGAACTTTGATGAATCTTTGGTCAACATCATAGTTTGTAGGGAATTTTTTTGTTGAATGGAGTTACTGTTTAATTATTTGTTCCAATAAACATTGTTATTTTTTGATAACTTGATATCAATTAATGATATCATATTCATTATTGGGAAGAAAAGAAAATGCAAAGTAACAGGGATTTGTTGAAATGATGAACTAAGAATTTTGAAATGCATGTTGTAGATCTGAAATTTTTTTAGAAAGCATTGGGACTGGTATTATGTTCTTGGTTGCATGATCACATTTATTCTTTTATTTAGAAGTACAAGGTTTATCTGTTTTTGAAATCCAGTGTTTTTTTTTTTTTTTGGTGGATGAAG
Organism: Acorus calamus; assembly: GCA_030737845.1. Classification (NCBI taxonomy): domain Eukaryota; kingdom Viridiplantae; phylum Streptophyta; class Magnoliopsida; order Acorales; family Acoraceae; genus Acorus; species Acorus calamus. The sequence goes on along the minus strand of CM060863.1, from coordinate 7,205,809 downwards.
CTCTTGATGGATTTGTAGATCTGGTATGGATTTTAGATCTGATATGGGTTATCTGTTTTTGAAATCTTTTTATTTTTCGGTGGCTATTCTTCGATTCATCTCTGCTGCTATATTGTACATAATTTTGATTAAATTCAATGTACATATTGGTAGCAACATGACAATGAAGCAGTTTTCGTCCTTCAATTTAATAATCTATTCACTGTATCTTGAAAGGATTTGGAAAGGATAAATGAATTAGGGGTCAAAGTCTTGTTTTTTTTTGTTAAGTATGCTAGTAAAATAAAATGTCCTACCTGCTTTCTTGATCTTACCATTTTTATTTTTTTGATAAGTATTTTTTTTATTATGAGACATAGAAGAGTATATGCATCTTTTGATCAAGGGACAGGAAAACAGAGGAACAACCATTCATAGAATTAGATGTATGTTCTCTTTCATTGAGTTATATTCTCATGTGAGTTATTCCCAGCTTTTGAGCATATGAATTCCATCCAACTATAAAGATATCTACAAATCGTGAGCGCATGTTAATGTTTGTAATAAACTCATCATTTCTCATGTGAGTTATTCCCAGCTTTTTCTCATGTGAGCGCATATGTTTGTAATAAACTCATTTAGATGTATTGTTATGGATCTTCTCTAAATCTTTTTATTTTTTATTTTTTTATCTCTGTTTTGCACATTGTTAGGTCTGGAATGTGGTTTATGTGATGACATTGTTATTTTTGTTGATGTGTTTAATCTTTTGATCATCAAAAAACTGTAAACTATAGTTTAGTTGTTTATTTTTGTTGATGACATTGTTATTTTTTACATTGATGATGATGTGTTCTCATCCCTCAAGTGCCATTCAGGAAAAAAAAAGTGAAGGATGGAGTTCAGAAAATGCATATTATTTGTGTTAATCTGCTGCGATTGACATTATTTTGTTGTGTCGCTAGTAGTTTGGTGATGATCATTATTTTGTTGTCTTGCTAGTATTTGATACATCAATCTACAATTATATGTGCTAAACCACCCCTGCTTTCAAATCTGTTAAAATTTAGCAAAGCTTTTATTTTGATTGTAGGTTCATGGTAAAATTTAAGTATTACGCGGTTGCAATAGGCAGGACCCCGGGCGTATATACGAATTGGCCTGAATGCAAAGCACAAATACATGAGTTTCGAGAGCCAATGTACAGGAGCTTCCAAAATCTTGAGGAGGCCAATGAATTCGTTACCAAGCATGCCGTCCACTCCACTATTGACCATTCCACTCCACTGCTGACCTCTTCAAAGAGAGGTAGTTCAAGCTCAGCACTTACAGGCATGATTTCCCAAACTGGTCTACTTCAAAGAGAGGTACTACAAGCTTAGCACCCACAGGAATGCCCAACTACATCAGTTGGTTTGCCTATCACTCATATCATACTTGCCATGTTTGGTTGTACTATTTTTTTGTTGGTTCTGATTCTCACAATTCTCATCCTCATTTTCTATCACATATAATTTTGGTGAGTTTTGATGTCTTAGAATTGAAATCTAAATTTTTTTTTGAGATCTACCTGAAGCAATTGAGTCATTGAAGTCATTCCTTGACTACTATCGTAGTTCCCAACTATGGGGCCTCTCATTCCTTGCGCAAGTATTTGAGGACTCTCAAATGTCTGGGGGCTCTCAAATGTTTGAGGACTCTCAATCGCAATATGGGACGCATGTTGAGAGCTTTGACCTCGTGATCCCTTCTCCAACGCGCCGATCCATCTTTTTTGAGGCTTCCCTCCCATAGTCTTTTTTCCTCTTCTTTTAAAGCATTTAGCAATCTCATTGTTCGGAATGCTTTCCACCTCATGTTGCTCATTATCATCTTGTAAATTTTGAGATGATGTCCGCAGATCTATTTCAACCTCCTCCATTATCTCATTCGTGCGGCGAATGAAGCTCTGTTGAATGATGTGTTTCAGATGCCTTGGATGCCACTTGAATGAGACCATGGCTTAATTGTTGGAATCGCCTTCCCAATTCAGAAATAGGATCAACCTATGTTGAAGAAGAACACATATCATGCACAACACCAGATTTTGCAAATATTATCCACCTCTTCAAGATATATTGTTGAGGAAATTTCTTGATATTTCTGTGATCAAGAACTTTTAGCACATGACAACACTGGATACCCATAAATTCAAATTTTTTGCAGCTACAACTGACCGTCTCATTAGATGAATTATAAAAAAGGGTTCTTTCACTGCCACCAGCTCTACGAACTTTGTACTCTATCATATGTCCCACCGATCGATGAATGTAGATAGAACAATTCAGAAATTTTTCATACTCTGCTTGAAATAACTCAAAGGTCTCTGGCGTGTAAACCTTTGCGACACATGTCATCATCAAAGTGTGAAATGGAATTACTGGTACTGTATTCATCATCTTGAAATCAGCACTCAGTTCACTTTCACGCCGATCATCCATAACCCTATCAAAATGCTGAAAGAAACGTAATGGATCATGCTTTGAGTTCAGGTAGCGTCTAAGAAGAGCATTGAAGCTTTCACTACGCTATGTACTCTTCATATCCGCGCAGAATGTATCTCTCCCATACACAAGAGCCCATTTTTCCTTCTCAGCAAAAGATTGTTGTAACCATTTATTATCTCTAAGATTGTATTTTTCAAGCATGTTATCCCAAGCATCTAGAAATTCATCCTCTCTCTCGTACCCATAAATACAAGCATATAAGGAACTTCTAAAACCTTCAATAGCATAAAGATGTCCAAGATGTTTTGTTGCATTTTGGGACAAGTGCCACACACATAGCCGATGATGAGTATCTGGTAGGACAACTAAAATAGCTTTAACCATCGCCGCTGATTGATCTGTTAGAATAGTCTTTGGTCGTCTACCTGACATTCCTTGAAGAAAAGTTTCAAATAACCAAATAAATGAGTCAGATGTCTCATCGTAAAGCAATGCACCACCAAAAACAATTGTTTGTCTATGATTATTTGCTCCAACGAATGGTGCAAATGGTCTCCCATGATTATTTGTGCGATAGGTCGTGTCGAAACAAACTACATCACCATAATATGCATAATCGACAATAGACCTGGAATCGGCCCAAAACACATTGGTTATTTGTTCATCGGCATCAAGTTGCATTGAGTAAAAGAATGATGAATCTCGTTGTTGCTTGTTGTTGAAATAGTGAAAAAGAGCACCCGCAATACCGTTTTCCATTCTACTTTCCCTTTCGGTGCGCAAGTAAGACTTTACATCATTCAAGATAAAACCAAGATTCCTTCTGCCTCAAACATGTTCACTCATTAAATCCATAACTATTTTTGGTGCCAATTCTGACCCATCTATAATATCAACCTAAGCAGCTTGAGCATTTTCAATTTTTCTATGAGACCTCAAATTATGACGCAAGGGGGTTGTTACAAGATCATGATTGTGGTTCTGTTCAAATTTAGTGATACTATAATCACCAGAAGACTGACAAATGATAATTATATGTGCCTCACATCCTGTTCTTGTATCGGGCTGTGGGTGTAAGACTTTTCGCTTATCAACCCCTTTGCTCCCTTCTTTAGAACAACAAAACTTTCGCTTTGTCACTATGCCATTAGATTTCAATACGCTGCTCCTTCTGATGCTAAACCAACTGATCTTGCATATGCATTGTAGAAGCAATAGGCACTTTCTTCAGAATTAAATGTCATACCAATTTCAGGCACACCATAACTATATTCATCAATAAACTCATTCTCTCATATTAATACCAATGTTCACTTTTTTAAAAAAAGACATAATTTAGAACATATATATATTTGCATTAAATTAAATAACTCCACAAAAATATCAGATTAGATCTCGAAACCATAAAAATATAAAAACAAATTCAGAAAAAATCTATATCATCCCAAAAAAATAAAAATAACCCTACAAAAAAAAATTAAAAAAAATTAGATCTAGAAACATAAAAACCAAAAAATAAATCCATACATTTTTTTTAAAAAAAGATTAGATCTAGAAACCGTAAAATAATAAAAAAAAATCCACAAAAAAAATCCATAAAAAAATCCACAAAACAATAGATTTAGAAACACCTGTGATAGATATGGACCTTCTTCAACCCGGTGCCGTTGCCGGTGTTCAAGGCCTGTATCGTGGTCTATGAGGGTTTGGAAGGGACTATAGGGGCTAGGGTATTTGGAAGAGATGAAGTCGAGAGATTCAGATGGGTTACAGAGACAGACAGAGCGAATGAGATGTAACTGTGTTAAGTGAGATCACATGAAGGCACTTCATCTCACATGTTCCAAGCAAACACGCGTCAGCCGCTGATTGGACCGAATAGAGGAGTAGACGGAGTGGTTGAAAGTGTCTTCCATCAGACGTCATCACGTGCTCTCACATGCCCCCACCCCGCCACGTGTCGTCCGCTGAATGGACAGAACAGAGAGCCTTTATTATTTCTGAACAGAGGTTCCGAACAACTTATTATATAATCTATTATGAATAACATAAAAATGTATGCATTTAATTTTTTTAGGCATGTACTTTATTTTATAAAAAAATATTTCACTAATTACTTGTATACTTCAAAAAAAAAATCAAAACATGTCCGGTATTTTCTTTTTATGGGTGTTGCTCATTCCTGCAATTTTTCTGCCTTCCCCACTTTTCACTAAACCTATGTCGGTGGTAAAAGACAAACAATATGCATTCAATTCATCTGACTGAATATTTACATTTTATTATATATATATATATATAAAATAATAAATATATCTTTTTTTTTTTTATAAATAGGGGTTACAAAATTTACTACATGAATAACTATCTCTAACATTTTCCTTCTACTGGGGTCCAGGGTGGTTTGCTAGTATAAGATGTTGTGTATTTATATATGTTTGACCTTAATATTTCTGATACAGATATTCTTTTATGAGATACCATCATATCCGTATTTGATCTCAAATAATTCAAAAATAGATATTTTATTTCAGATGTAGATACGATATCAGATATTTTTTTTAAAATACGAATGGATTCAGAAATTTTTGAATAATTGATTGGCTTAGGCTACATGCATGAATGCACATGTTTAATTGTTTTTCTATATAGAACACAGAGAATAAAATTATTCAATAAGGAAATGTACACGTCTTATAAATATTTATTTTTAATAAAGGGAAATATATAAAATTAAATTTATTTTTATTAGACAAATTTAAATTTCATTATGGGCTGGTAGTAAAAAAGAAAATTTATTTTAATAATGTGTGCACAATCTCTCAAGCACCCTCATATTGTTTCTATATATATATATATATATATATATATATATATATATATATATATATATATAGGAACCGATTAGGTGCGGTCGTGCGATCGGTGCGCCCGCGATCACGGGTCCATCGCATCGGACGGTCGGGTGCGAATCACGTCGACCGTTGAATGCGATGGACCCGCGATCGGACGGCTCGCGATCGCTACCACACGACCGCACCTCATCGGGAGATGGCATTCACCTTCTTCACGTTCTTCTTCTCTTCTTTTTTTCCTTTCGTTGGAGCTATTTTGGGGTGAAAAAAATGAGGAGAGAGAGGCTCAAGGGGGAAATGCAAAGAGGGTTATATATGTTGACCTGTTACCTGGTTAACAGGTTACATTTCATCGGTTTGAAATAATACACACCGTCAGATCAATGTTTCCAGATCTGACGGTCGAGAATCTCTGCCGCACGATGGGGTGCACGGTGAGGCCGTCGCACCCCATCAGGCCTCTATATATATATATATATATACGACCGCGATGAGATGCGGCGGCCGCACCGTGCGGCAGCCGTCTGATCGCGGGTCCATCGCATCCAACGGTCGACGTGAATCGCACCCGACCGTCCGATGCGATGGACCCGTGATCGACGGCCCGTGGTCGACGCCGCACGGTGCGGCCGCCGCACCTAATCGGTGCTCTATATATATATATATATATATATATATATATATATATATATATAGTCGAGTGATTAGGTGCGGCGGCCGCACGGTGCGGCAGCCGTCCGATCGCGGGTCCATCGCATCCAACAGTCGACGTGAATCGCACCCGACCGTCCGATGCGATGGACCCGTGATCGACGGCCCGTGATCGCTGCCGCACCGTGCGACCGCCGCACCTAATCATCCCTCATATATATATATATATATATTTCAATCGTTGAATTAAAAGTGTCCACCGTTGGATGCGATGGACCCGCGATCGAACGGCCCACGTCGCGGCCGCACCCGCCGTTCGCCGCACGCAATAATATATATTATATATATTAGTGAATTGTCTCTTATTTATAATTTTTTTAAAAAACTCATTGGTGTCTAAAAGGTTACATGATATTATTTAAATCCCAAATATAGTATTTTTGAATGCGTCAACATTTAGAATTTGAATTTGTAAGGTTTGTTTCCATAGATAATGGAAAATCCCATAATTTTAGGGATTTAGTTAAGCCATTATAAATAGTTAAAAAAAAGAATATACATCTTTTTTTTTTTTCTTTATATATATACTTCGTGGAGTACCAACTTGGAGAAAATCATCCAGCACCATAAATTTGTAAGTATTACAAAACACTATTTACTTTGTTTTGTAAATCACAAAATTTAATTATTGTTGTTGTTAACATGTTAAGATGTAAAGAATTTAAATTATGAACCTTCAATAAATAATTTATGACTTCCACGATTCTTCCACTAATAAAACTTCATTAGAAACTAAAACCTAATTAAATGAGTGGTATTTGAAGAGAGGGTTGGTTGATATTCAAATTATTTTAAGATTGTGATAATTGGTTTAAAGAGAGCTTGTGATGGGCATGATGGGGGTAATTATAACACAGGAAAAAATATTTTCAGATGCATAAATACGTAAGAATGATTTCCATTGGGTGATAAATTATTTTGACATATAATTCCTAAAGCAGAAATTATAAATAAATTTAAAACATTATTTTAATAAACTTGGAAAAAACATTTTTTGCTGGTTTGTAGAAGTATTTTTATTGATATTAATAGGGATTTTTAGTAAGAAAGTAATATGAAAAATATTTTAGTAAACTAATAGGGTTTTTAATAAGGTTTAATTTGTGAAAGGGCCTATAAGGTGAATAGGTGATGACCCTTATTTCCGTAAGTTGTTGGAAAAAAAAATGTTGAATGAATACAAGCAAAACATTAAAAATAAAATCCAAGAAGTCCATCCAAATAAAAATAGCTTATGTTATCCATATATATTATAAGGGCATGTTTGGATACTGTGCAAATAGGGGTGAGTTTTCATTTGCACATGTTCAAACATAATATTTTGTTTGGTTATGATATTTAAAGTGTGACAAATAAAATCCAAGGTTTTCATTTGCCCATAATATATGGGGAAACAAAATCCCAACCAACTCATGTGTTTTCATTTGTAACAGATTTTATTTTCACACCTCTCAAGTGTATGTAAAGCAATTTTACATTTTTACCATCGAACAAATTTATTAAACTCTATATTATCTAAAACACATATTTCATCTCCTAATCTTATCTTAAGTATAAAATAGATAATTATATTTTATAAATTTATATAACTTACAATGATATAATTGTGTGGATAATAAATATTAACGTGGTATGAAAATATTAAAATATATCAAGAAATCTTAACTAACTATCATATATATTATCCAACAAAATTGTTATTTATAAAATATAAAAAAACCTTGTATGATTATTTGTTAGTTGAAATTAGAATTTTTATTTATTTATATTCTATTATATTAGAACTTTTTTTTAACCACACTGACTTATATATAAATTAAAAAACTAATATATGCAATATTTAAATTTAAATTTTTTATATATAATATATTTTTCATAAATTTTTTGGGTTTTAAGAAAATAATATATTTGGTAATCATTTGAAAAAAATATTTTATCTATTTATAAATTGGGACATATACAAACAGTTTCACATATGTGAGACAAACAATTACTAATAAAAACATATGTGTAAATGATAACACAACATGAAAACAGACAAACATATGCAAACAATGTACAAAGTTTTCTTGCACGTGCAATGTAAAATTTGCCTGTGTAAAAAAACACGTACAAATAATCACTGCATCCAAACGTGCCCTAATTGAATTTATTATTCCACGAATCAACAAATGTGTGTGTGTGAATATCCAGGTTACGGAAAACCAAAAAATCAAAAATAAAAAATCATTGAAAAAATAAAATAAACAGTAGAACCTTTAAAAACAAATTCCAATGAATTAAAAAAAAAAGTGAGCCGGGTCAACATAAATGGGTCGGGCACAAAACTTTGTCCAACCATAGTATTTGGTCCACGGCCCATTAGTATCTACATTAATGTTATGTTAGATGCTTATAGATATAGACATCCGATATTATTGGAAGAACCACAGAATTAGGGATTTAATTTTATCATAAACGAAGGATTCGCTTTATTTAAGAATGGACTCCTTCGCTTTGAAGCTTGACTTTATTAAACATCCAAGAAAAAAAATTGGGAGCTCTTTTTTCAGGTAAAAATTGAAACATCTTTTTCTTAATTATTATTTTAATCTTAAGATTGTTGAATAATATTTTTCAGTTTTCAGGATTATCAAATAAATAATATTTATTTTATAACAATTAGTAAAGCCAACCTGAATCAATGTATTTCATTTTTTTTTTTTGTTTTCTTTTGTTTCTCTAACTAGAGAATGAAATTAGAGTTATATGTTTGTGTGTGTTTATATAGATACATATTTATGTGTATAATGATTTTTGGATTAAACACAATACAGGGTTTATGTTTGATTTTTGGATAATTTAAAAAAAAGATGAAAATCGTAAATGAACATTGAGGTTTCTATTGATCTCTAATTAACATGTTGATAAATTAGGAGAGTTATATAAAATTGAAAGAATTAACGCGTGCACGATGGTTTATTTTGTCATTGTTATGTGTTTTGCCTCACCATATTGCTCTAGTAGTCAACTGCTTTTCTAGTTAAATATTATTCTAAGATGGATAATTCTTTCAACCTGCGAAGAGATGGTTTGGCTGCGTATTGTTCGCATTCAAAAGTTGCAAAGATACAAGTGATTGTATGCCTTCCTCTGGCTATATATTTTATGCTTGGTGGATATGCTTGGTGTTTTTTTATGTTAAAAAAAAAAACTTATTTTGAGTCTTTTGTCATGCATAGGAAATCACTTCAGTACTGCAGTTGAAGTGGTTCATATGGATAGCAGTAGCAGCCAAACAGAGATGAGCAGCTCTAAATGCCAGGTATATTTAACATATCTGTAAATCAGTTCGGATGAATATCTTATTCATCATTTGATAATATTTGTGGTTTTATTTATATCAATAATCAAAGGAAACTAATCTTATCATAACAAACCAAATTTTTTAACTGACAAAATTTCCTTAACAAAAAATAAATCACATCTTTGTTGGTGAAGTGGCATGATTTTATAATATACAGTTTGTTATTTTTTTGAAATTTGAATGGGTTCAAGTTTAGAAGGGACAGTGGTGTTTTGAATTACAAAATATGGTTGATTTGATAAAATATGCAAGATCTCAAATTCCTTCATATTTGGAAACCAAATTACACACATTAATTTGGCTTTATTGGTGAATCAAAAGAGAGAGACATCTGTGCCCTTTATTTTTCTTCTTCTTGGACGTCAGTGAGTTTTGATGTTGGGTTTTCTTCTTCTCCACCAAATTGAATTCTGTATTTTTGGCATCTATCTATGTATTGGGTGTATTTGGGATATTTGGGGTCTTTTATTTTATCTTTGTAAAAGCTCTTCATCATAGTGGATTGTCTCTGAAGCTCTCCCCGTGGACGTAGGAGGATTATACCTCCGAACCACGTAAATCTGGAACGAAATAACTCGTATTCGAGATCCTATTTATTGACAAAAATCACAACAATTGGTATCAGAGCAAGGTTACGGGTCTAGTCCGATTTCTTACAATGTCAAAGTTTACATCTGCAAAATTTGAAATTGAGAAGTTTGATGGCAATGATAATTTCGGATTATGGCAGAAGAAGGTGAAGGCTGTATTGGTTCAACAAGGTCTTCACAAAGCACTTTTGGGAAAAGAAAAGCGACCAGCGACCATGACCGAAGATGATTGGGAAGAACTAGATCTAAAGGCATTGAGTGCAATACATTTATGTTTGGCTGATGGGGTGTTGTACAATGTCCTTGATGAAGAGACAACCACTGATCTATGGAAAAAATTAGAGAAGCTATATATGACGAATTCGCCTACGAACAAATTACATTTGAAGAAGCAATTATATAGCTTGTCTATGGCAGAAGGAGCCAGATTGATGGATCACCTACACAACTTTAACAAGTTGATTGCACAACTCTTGAGTGTGGAAGTGAAAGTGGAAGATGAAGATAAAGCTTTGATCCTTCTTTCATCTCTTCCACAATCGTATGATCATTTGGTGACGACTATTCTTTATGGAAGAGATACATTGAAGATGGAGGAAGTCACGACTACTTTATTATCAAATGAGATGAGGCGAAAATCTAGTACTGATGAAGGGGACAGTTTGATAGTGAAGGAGTCTTATCGAGGGAGAGGATCGTCTATGAGAAGAGGACAATTTGCAAGAAGAGGACAATTTTCGAGAAGAGGACGATCTATGGACAGAGGCGACAGTAAATATCGACCAAGATCGACATCTCGAGTTGGAATAGATGAATGCAGCTATTGTCGAGAGAAAGGTCATTGGAAAATTGATTGTCCAAAATTGCAAGAAAATTTTTACGAGGAATATGAGGACGTCAAAGAGGCAAGCATAGCTTCAGATTCAGATAAAGATGGAGAGCTTCTCACAGTCTCGTCAGGTATGGATTTCACTGACACTTGGATTCTAGATTCTGGATGTTCATATCATATGTGCCCACATAGAGATTGGTTTGATACATATAAATCTCAAAATGGAGGAACTGTTCTGATGGGTAATGATACTGTTTGTAAGACCATTGGTATAGGGACTGTTAAAGTAAAAATGTTTGATGGGATCGTACGAACTCTAAGTGATGTCAGACATATTCCCGATCTCCGAAAAAGTCTTATCTCCCTAGGTACTCTAGATTCAAATGGTTGTACGTATGAAGCAGCCAATGGGTTTTTGAAAGTAAAAAAGGGTGCCATGGTTGTGATGAAGGGAGAAAAGAAAGGTGGTTCGCTATATCGATTGATTGGACAAACAGTCATAGGAGATGCAGCAGTTATATCAGAAACAGATGAAGACGCTACACGTTTATGGCATATGAGGTTGGCTCACATGAGTGAGAGAGGTATGATAGAACTGCATAATAGAAAATTACTTAAGGGTGTTAAATCTTGTAAGCTTGAATTCTGTAAACATTGCATCCTTGGAAAGCAGAGCAGGGTGAGTTTTAAAACTTCAACCAATAGAAGCAAGCAAATCCTTGAGTATGTGCATGCAGATGTTTGGGGACCAGCTCCAGTGGTTTCTCATGGAGGGGCAAGATATTTTGTTTCTTTTATAGATGACTTCTCTCGAAAGGTGTGGGTCTACTTTATGAAACAAAAATCAGAAGCTTTTGAGAAATTTAAATTTTGGAAGGCAAGAGTAGAAAAGCAGACAAACAAGAAGGTGAGATATTTGCGAACAGACAATGGTGGAGAGTTCACTTCAAAAGAATTTGAAAATTTCTGTCTGAATGAAGGTATTACACGACATCTTACTACTCCAGGCACTCCACAACAGAACGGTGTAGCAGAGAGGATGAACAGAACATTGTTAGAAAGGGCAAGGTGCATGAGACTAAATGCAGATTTACCGAAGCAGTTCTGGGCAGAAGCAGTGAATACAGCTTGTTATGTGGTTAACCGATCTCCTTCGAGAGCAGTGGGACTCAAAACAGCAGAAGAAATTTGGTCCGGACAACTAACAGATTACTCGGATCTTCGAATTTTCGGATGTCCTGCATATGTGTTTATTCCAGAGGTACAGAGGACAAAACTTGATGCTAAATCAAAACCATGTATCTTTATTGGATACAAAGATGGAGTTAAGGGATTTAAATTATGGAATCCTAATACTCGAAAAGTAGAAATTAGCAAAAATGTGGTATTTGATGAAGTTTCAATGTTGAAAAATGTTCAACAGAATGTCCAAATTGATCAAATTGGTGGTACCTCAATTCAGGTGGAGCACAATGATGAGCAGGAGGAAAATGCAATTGAGCCATTCACTATAGAGCCTCCAGATCAAAATCAAGATGAAGTTGTTCAGCCTCAGCCTCAACAACCATACTCCATTGCACAGGGTAGAGAGCAGCGAATTAAAAGGAAGCCATCAAAATTTGATGACATCGTAGCATATGCATTGACAGCTAATTCAGGTGATCCGACAACCTATGCAGAGGCCATTAAAGATGAGGAGAATGCGAAATGGATGGATGCAATGAAAGAAGAGATGAATTCTCTTCATAAGAATCAAACTTGGGAATTGGTGGAGTTGCCTAAAGAAAAGAAAGCAATCGGCTGTAAATGGGTGTACAAGAAAAAGGAAGCATTGTCAGAAGCTGAACCAGTCAAATTCAAGGCGAGATTGGTAGCAAAAGGATATTCACAGCAAGAAGGAATCGATTTCAATGAAATTTTTTCTCCAGTGGTGAAACATTGTTCGATCAGAGTCATACTAGCTATGGTTGCTATGTGGGACATGGAGTTGGAGCAGCTAGATGTGAAAACTGCTTTCCTTCATGGAGAATTGGAGGAGGAAATTTATATGAAGCAGCCAGAAGGTTTTGTAGAAAAGAATGATCAGAATTTAGTATGCAAATTGAAACGATCACTTTATGGTTTGAAGCAAGCTCCTCGACAGTGGTATAAACGCTTTGACACTTTCATGGTGACAAATGGCTACAATAGGAGCAGGTATGACAGTTGTGTGTATTTTCGTTTTCTTGATGATGGTTCTATTATTTTGCTAGTGCTTTATGTGGATGATATGTTAATTGCTTGTAAAAATATGCATGAGATTAACAAGTTGAAGCAGAAATTAAGCAATGAATTTGAGATGAAAGACCTAGGAAATGCAAGAAAAATTTTAGGAATGGAGATTCAGAGAGACAGGAGCAATGGAAAGTTGTGGTTGACTCAGAAAAATTACATCGAGAAGGTGTTAGCAAAATTTAAAATGACCGAGGCCAAAACAGTGGGTATCCCGCTAGCTCAACACTTCAAGCTATCCCGACAGCAGTGTCCGGCGACAAGGGAAGAACGTGAAGACATGTTTGATATACCGTATGCTAATGCAGTTGGAAGTTTAATGTACGCGATGGTTTGCACTAGACCGGATTTGTCTCACGCAGTTAGTGTGGTAAGCAGATATATGGCTGATCCAGGGAAAGAGCATTGGAATGCTGTAAAATGGATTTTGCGTTATTTGAAGGGTACATCAAATACAGGTTTGTTGTTCGAAAAAGGCACAAAAGCAGATATGATTATTGGCTATGTAGACTCTGATCTTGCAGGTGACTTAGACAAGCGTCGATCAACAACAGGATATATATTTGTTCTAGGTGGAGGCCCGATCAGTTGGAAATCTGTATTGCAAAATACTCCAGCTTTGTCAACTACAGAAGCTGAGTATATGGCAGCAGTTGAAGCAGGCAAGGAAGCTGTATGGTTGAAAGGTTTGGTTGGAGAACTTGGAATTATTCAGGGAAGTGTACCAGTGTATTGTGATAGTCAAAGTGCTATATGTCTTGCTAAAAATCCAGTGTTTCATGACAGAACAAAGCACATTGATGTGAAGTATCACAAGATTAGAGACTTCATCTCAAAAGGCGATATTTTGTTAGAAAAAATTCATACAGAAGAAAATGTCGCTGACATGATGACCAAGCCATTGACTATTGCGAAGTTCAGGTATTGCCTGGACTTGGCAAACATACAACATTGCTAGTGCCTTGAAGCCCCAGGGAGAGGGGGTGTGTTTTTTAGAGAGACGTGACTATGGATGATACTATTCCTCATTGAAGGCCCCAAATAAAAGTCATGCCAAGGTGGAGATTGTTGGTGAAGTGGCATGATTTTATAATATACAGTTTGTTATTTTTTTGAAATTTGAATGGGTTCAAGTTTAGAAGGGACAGTGGTGTTTTGAATTACAAAATATGGTTGATTTGATAAAATATGCAAGATCTCAAATTCCTTCATATTTGGAAACCAAATTACACACATTAATTTGGCTTTATTGGTGAATCAAAAGAGAGAGACATCTGTGCCCTTTATTTTTCTTCTTCTTGGACGTCAGTGAGTTTTGATGTTGGGTTTTCTTCTTCTCCACCAAATTGAATTCTGTATTTTTGGCATCTATCTATGTATTGGGTGTATTTGGGATATTTGGGGTCTTTTATTTTATCTTTGTAAAGGCTCTTCATCATAGTGGATTGTCTCTGAAGCTCTCCCCGTGGACGTAGGAGGATTATACCTCCGAACCACGTAAATCTGGAACGAAATAACTCGTATTCGAGATCCTATTTATTGACAAAAATCACAACAATCTTATCATCATAAACTAGATATTTGAATAAATTAAATAAAATTTAATAACTCCAATCATTTTACTGAAAACTTCAATGCAAGTATCACATGATTCAATCAACTAACCTTTTATTAAGACAATTTGTCATTTTTTTTATGGCCAACAGAGGAAATTGATTCCATTGGAGAAAAGGGTCTCCATTGGAGATATGATTTTTAATTACTTCTCCTTTAGACTTAATTTTTTTTTTTACCAAGGTACATTTTTATTGAGTTCAAAATAAAAATGTCATCATATTTTTTTCACACACACACAATGACACAAAAAACAAAAAAAAATACAAGGCTGATTTTTTTCTATGTAATATGTTTGACAGATGATCTAATATATATATTAAAAAAAATTACCTCACTTAAAATTGGTTTTATTATATCTTCTTATTGAAATTTTATTTATTGTGTGGTTTCCATATTGCAGCTCCGAGACAAGAAGGGAAAACAACCCAGTCTGAATGAGGAGAAACAGAAGGCAAGTGAAACAAAACACACCCAAATAAAAAAAATGAAAATAAAACAAAGTCCATGTTATGGAAATATTTACATTGTATGTTTTATGTTTATATGTGTAGATTGGTGGGACACCTGAGAAGACTCCTGCCACTGCTGATGCTTCAGTTGCAATGAAACCTTCGAAGGAGGAGCAGGTGTGGCCCCCAAAGGAAGATACTATGAAGGAGATTGAGAAGATATTGTATGGCCCCAGCCAGAAGAAGAGGTTGCCTGTGTTTGTGAAATTCTGTCCTGACTAATTATCATTTGGTTTTGATGCTTTTTAGAGATTTAGAGATTGGAAAACTTTTCAAGTGGGAGGGAGGATTTATTTAGTCATGTTTGTTTATATGATTTAAAGAACTGACTGTATGTGGTCTAGTTATGATCTTTTTAAAAAAAATTCATGCCATTAATTCTTTTCATTTGTCCTTGGGGAGTGGTGCATTGTGTGCACAATTTGTATGGAAGATGAAGAGAAGTGAAAAGAAGAATAAATGTGATTTAAAGCATATTCACATATTATGATATATATATCATAGTGGCCAAAATGGGGTTGTCCTTTATATAAGATGTTGATAATATCTTATCTTAAATATTAAAATATCATTTTTATCCACTAAATAAAAATACATTAAAAATATCATTTTTGCACCTCCAACAAAGATTCATTTCGTCCACCTATGAGTTTCCACCTTATGTAAAGTAACATAAATGCCTCACATAAAACAACATAAAAATAAGTGCACCAATCATCCATCTCATTTATTACATTATCATATATTTCACTTGATGCTAGAATTAATATTTCACTTAAGGTGAAATTAATATTAAAAAAAGATGTACAAATTGTACCAAAGGTGGCAAGACTGACGAGTGAAAATTTTTTTTCTAGAAGTACCAACTTATTCATTTATAAGTGGATTAGCTAAAAATCTTAACTTGCTGTCAAAGGGGACTGAAAGAACAACATTATTTCAGAGAACTTGATACTAATTGGGTGAGGCATAGAGCAGTAAATAAAGAATGAATTTGATCATGTGTTTGTCCTGCAATATCAAATTTTCCTTTTACAAACATGGCTGAAAATTGCATAGGCTAAGACAAAAAAATGTATTAGAAAGATAATTACGTTTTTATAGGTTAATAATAAGTTAAAATTATTTGTTCTAAAAGTAAAAACAAAGTTAAAACTACTGTTTCAGCTAGTGATAAGTCTGCATTCTCCTCACCCACAGAAGTCTCTCTTCCTCCACTTTCACTATGTTCTGGAGAGGGATCTGATGTGAGGTTTGAATTTTTCTTTTTCACGTTGTTTCATCTCCAACTTTTCCCGTCGTTCATCAAAGGTTGCTGAGGAAATTTCGAACAGCTTCTTAGAAAGGTTTTGTTGTTACTACAAAATGAAGTCAAACACGCTCATCGTCCAGAGATTAATAAAGGCATGTGGAACTTACCCTCAGTCTGCCTCAGCATGAGAGGGATGTGATTGTTTTTCTTCTTATTGTGTTCAGAGGACACACCATCTGCAACTTGTAGCATGCATATCAAACTCATAACAACAATGCATGGGATAAAAAGAGAAACCATGATCCAAAGATGGTATAAACTTCACCTTGTGTGCAGAAACGACTTAGGGCCTTGCTGAAAATCGCACCTTTTAGCATGTAATCTTGGAACTTGTTCTTCAAGTGCTCTTGTAAAGCTAGTCTGGAACCTGGAGAACAGACCAACAGACTTTCTTTTAACCCAGTTATTATTCAGAGCTATGGTTATTCATCAGTCAAAATGGTGAGTCATGAAATTTGGACAAGCACAGTAATGTGGCTTAAATCTCTCCAGTTGATGTCATACAAATCATCGGGAAGAACAAAAAACAAGCAACAGTTGTTCTCTAGTGTAACAGATGACTTTCTTATCTACCTGGTGAACAGATGAAGTTGAGATCTTCAAATTCACAAGATTGAAGAATCAAAGGAATCTCAGGTGCCATGACGTACTGAGGTTTTCTTGGAGTCTTGCTAATATCCAATAGCGCATCAATCACCTTAATAACATACAGCACATCAAATCAGATAGGCAGAAGGTGCAAATACAGCATTAAGGATATGAGACATTTTTTTAATTCAAATTTAAAAAAAGTCATAATCAAACTTATGGTAGATGTACTGGGGATGTAACACATCTCTCACTAGCAATAGCGAGTTAATCTAAATTAATGGATTTCGAATACGCACACTAGCAGATTCAAGACCTTGACCAATCATAAATAGCACAGCAACCATGCATCTGACTTGGTGCCACAAGAAAGCACTACCTTTGATTGTGATTGCCCATAATTCAGTGTCAGTAGACCTGTGAGAACATAGAACATAAGTGCATATTCATAAGGATGCGATGCCATATCATCTCCAAAGTGAGAGATATGAATAATAATCAACCTGTCTCACATACAGCATCAGTAATAAGGACGATAACTGCCTAATTATAGGATTATAGATCAAAGGAAATATCTCATTCATTATTCATGACATATGAAGTCTGTGCATTACTGCTGATGTCTATATAATGTACACAGAAGCAAGCATGCATATGAAGAGGTCCAGATTATCAGAAGACACTCTTTGTTACCCTTCATCAGGATCTAGAGAAATGATTGATAATGTTGGTTGCGTACTGAATAATGCACTGGTAGAGACACTTGGCCTTTTATAGCTTTATAAATATCAAATATATTTGTTCCTTTTAAAAAGTGAATTATATCAGTCCCTGATTAAAATTTTTAGAGCAGAGATCAATTATCTGTCACATTAAGGAGGTCAATATTGATCGAGATAATAGATACCTCCCATCCACGCATGAAATATCAAAATTTGTAATCAGCCGCTTGTAGTTCTTCACATTTGCTGCATCCATCTTGCAGAAGTTCCTGAAATCATGCTCCCCAATGAACTTCTTAGATGCTGTCTGCATTGCCTAGTTTTTCAAAAAAGCCCCAAAATTAATGGGAATTAGTTTAATCAATAATTGCAGAATTGTTGTATAAAGCAAGATTAAATATATAAGCTGCGTGAAAAGTAGATGAATATAAACCAATATATCCAGTCTTTCCCGCCAAAAAAGGTACTTGTATTCCCTGCTTAAGCAGCTGAACCTATTAAGAAGTTAAATCCACGTCTTAATACCTTGCTCAGTTCTGAAACTGATATACACAAGTTAGAAATTCAACAGTCACTTAAGGCACCAACATTAGCAATATAATTGAACAAAAGGGAGAAAATTAGGATCACTGACTTCGGAAAAAATTCTGTAAGGGTAGCACAAGAATGAGATATGCTTATAATTTAGAAGTCTTGCCAAGTAGGAACAGTACCTTGCGCTGAAATCAAAAGGAACAGGACACCAGCCCATGACTCTGATATCATCTGGAAGGACTCTATTTAGCACCCTCACGTAATCAATCTCTTCTTCTGGAGAAAGTAAAAAGGAAAACAGGTAGAACTATAGTCATGTAATAAGAACTACAGCTGCATTGACATTTCCTGAAATATAAAGAAAAGAAAGAAAAACAGATATTTTTTTCTTTCAAACAAATTAATATTATATCATTTAAACATAGCTGTCTGTCTCAATGTATGGATTAATAGTCATAGTTATAATAATTCTTCTGGTTCTTCGCCATTGAAAAAATCAAATGCTTTGGCAAACTCTTAATGATATAATCCAGCGACAAAAAAAGGGGAGAGAAAAAGAAAAGGAACAAACCAAATTCTTGCAGGCTAATTTTTTCATAATCTACGAGCTCTCCAGTGTCCTTCATATTTGATCGTACAAATAGAGAGATCACCTGAAAGAGAAACCTATTCGTCAATATTGTTTTTCATATAATTGATTAGTGAAGAAGGAAGAATTTCTAATCATACATACATAAATAAAGAAAGAATAATAACAATAATATGCCAAGAAAAGGTGGAGCAGGCTAACATAAGCACAAAAAGAAAGAAGACTTGGAGTCATCTAACTAATATATTTTGACCGCATTTCTAAAGAACACAACTTAACATCCAAGTTCCATTTCTGATAACCTTATGTGAAATTAGGAACCAAAGTTCTTAACAATATTCTATTTTAATTTTTTTTTTATAAATATGAAGACGCAAGATTAACCTTCTGAATCCAGATATCAAATCTTCCCTTGATATAAACAAGTCCATTACCAAAATGATAACATTTTGTACCTATTAGCCCACAAAGGGTGCCCAAAATGACAGCAACCCACATAGGGTGAGAGAGTAATTTCCATCCTAATTCTTTTACAAAATCATAAACATCACCAGTATATTAAAAAATGGCGATTATCAATTTAGATACCTGACCGATGGAGGAAACTCCCTTGTCTGTCCTACCACATCTTGAATACTTTGAATCTTCTTTGGTACCAACCCAAAGCTTTGTCTTTGTAAGTGCCTTAAAAATTTCAGACTGGAAGAAGAAAAAGGAGGCATAAAAGAATCAACTATTGAAGCATCTAAATAGCTGGGATACAAGATGTAGTAATTGACTGCTTGAGTATCTCAGCTAAAATTTTAACATCCAACAAAAAAATATCCTCGGCCTTAATTTGTGAGTTAAATACAAGACATTTTAAGTGCAAACTTTCCCACCAGCATATCTGATGGAAAATGTAATAACCATCTTCCAGTTAAGTTATGATGAAGTTCCAATGTGTGATAGTTCAATTGCTTTTCAGTATGTAGGGTTTTAGTGAGTTGCTTAATTTCCCTAAAGACAGCTTCTTGCCATTTTTCTGTTGTGTACTCACAACATTTCTGTTATTTTTTATCTCCATGCTCCCTCACTACACCAACTTCTCTTTAACAAGGTGTAATTGGACAAGAAAAATAAATTAAAAAGTACCTCAATTGTTGGTTCCATGTTTGCCTCAGAAGCAAAGCCATAAAACCTGCAAAAGTAAATTACATCACAGAATGTATTCACACTCCATAGATGACATATAACCTATGTATTATGCAGAGCAAACAAGATATAATTTGCATGTATATGCTATTTGTCTACGCAAATGAATGAAATCTTAAAATAAACATATAATCTTACGAGCACAACTTCCTACAATAGGAGGGGGGTGAGAGTAAGAGGAGAAGAGGTAGGGAGACAGTTACACACCTCTGACCAAAATACATAATTTTAAGAGCTATGTATCTCTTTGCATGGTGGTGTATGGTCATCAGGTCGCAACCTGCAATCAGAAATTGAAACCCCATTTGCCTTTTCCTTGTGGATTTTGCTTTATCAAAAGGAAGGGATATTTACAATCATCATCACCATTCACCAAAGATTAGCCAACTATATCACAGAGGAAAAAAAGGATGTAAAGAAGAACATGAAAAAGGAGAGAGGTTTGGTTCAATGTGTAATTAACTGCTTAAAATTTCCAAACATCAAGATATAGCTGCTTAACATTTTGAGGAAGCTACTATCCCTCTCATGTGTCCCCTTTGTTTTTTTTATTTTCTTTTATCTCTTCTCCTCTCACCCTTCATTCAGACTTGTAAACCTCACTTTGGAATATAAGTGCCGGTAGCAATGTCTACCTTTAAAAAAAAAATTTTTTTTTTTTTTTTGAGGAAGCACGGACTGAAGAGAAGATAAATAATTGAGGTAATGACAGAAAATAACAATCACAAAAAAAAAAAAAAAAATTTCAGTAAAAAAATTGCAACCGCAAATGTATAGTTCCTTGTGAACTATATTGGCAATATGGAAACCACAACGATACAATACTAAAGTATATGAATATATACATAATGTAACATGAAATCCTGAAATCCAAACAAATACAGAACTAAGCTACTTGTAGATGGTGTAGAATTAAACCTGAAATTCCTTCTTTTATTTTCCGCTTCATATCACTGGTAACCTTCCCATCACATACTTTGGTGTGTGCTTCACCTATTTGATCAATTTCCTCTTCTTGGCACATGTTCACGCTTCTTTCACCATTTGAGATCTCCTGGAACATGCATCTGCTTTGCCTACCATCATTTGCAGTCAACACTTTGTTTTCCTCAACTGAGGTTCTCTGAGAGTTTCCTTCACAGCTCACCCCAAAATTACTACATGAGTTCTTATCTTCCTCCTGCATTCCAATGACTGGGAAAATCATTACAACAAAATCTTCCACCTTCACACCATAATGAAGTTCATTGAGACACTAATTATATTTAAACATCACAATCATTATATACATCAAGATTTCAAGAACTTTTATTCTGGAAAGATCACCTAATAGTAAATGCCAGGCTTGAAAAATTTAATCCAAGGGGGAATATTTTCTACCTAAAAATTTAGAAAATGGAAAGGATGCTGTAGTTGTATCGTCAATTACCACTCGCTTTCGTTAAAAACCATTAAAACAACTATATCAACTATATCAATAGAGGTTTGGGTCTTTTACACTACTTTGACTAACACATTTATGCTGTTGTTGTTAAGTTCCTAATCAATTGATCTAAACTAAGCATTATCAAATGTACAAAATCAGAGCATTATCATCAATTACCACTCGCTTTAGTTAAAAACCAATAAACAACTATATCAATAGAGGTTTGGGTCTTTTACAGTACTTTGACTAACACATTTATGCTGTTGTTTTTAAGTTCCGAATCAATTGATCTAAACTAAGCATTATCAAATGTACAAAATCAGAGCATCCTCAAACAATGCCCTATCAAATACAAGAAAACAAAATAGCAGCACAATTAAACTATAATATGCCTATGGTGCCGCGCCTCTCCGACCAAAAAATCAATATTTTCTCAGTCTATAATTCCAAGTGGAAGAACTGAAGCAAACAAAAGAGCCAGTCGCAAATACTCGCTATTAAGAATTAACATTTCATTCTCCCTCATAAAAAAAAGTCATGTTTTGACTACAAAAAAAAATCAGTTTATCAAGTTATAACTACTGAACAACTACAATTCTAAATAGATAATCCGATGACCTTTGAACAGAAGCGACAGCGCGAAATCCGACACAACAACCTCGCATTCTCACGCTCCAATTCCTGGATTTCATGAAACCATGATTGTTAGAAAACATAAAAAAAGGGATTTTTAAGAGCCACCAACAAATGGAGGTCAGGCTACCTCCACCCGGAGTCGTAGAGAGGTGAGAAGTGAAGATGGATCTCCTCCGTTCGATGGGACCATCGGACGGTGGTCAGAGAGGGTGGAATCTTCACTTCCGGTCATTGATTTGCCGTTCGATCACAGCCGGGGAGTCCTAAAGCGGCGGCAAAGCCCTCGCAATCATCAAAGATCGGTTTGCGGCGCAACCTGTGTTCGGGCCGTGAGAGGGACTGAACCCAGCCCGTTCAGATCTCTTGAATGGGCTATTACGAAAACCGGGCCGGCCCGGTCCCCAAACAATTGAGTCGGGCTGGGCTATGGTCGGATTTTGTGCCTCTTGAATCTGAGAGCACATGAGCGTGCAATCTGCCTCTTGAAACTGACTTTCAGTCCATATTGATACTTACCCTAACTTTGTTGCTAACAATCTATTATTGATCCTACCATCTCATTTTCGAAAAAAAAAAAAAAAAAACTATTATTCATTTTCTATCGCATGCGTGCAATATCATCAATCCTAATTAAATTTTTATTTAGGTCCCGTTTGGATCTACGATAAGACATATTTTGCGACGGAAAACTCCATCTAATGTCACCGCGGATCCAAACAAAATTCTAATGTACGAGTTTGAAACTAAAAACATATGTTCATAAGCAAAAGTGGCTTGCATTTGAGATGCCCTGTAAACGGAGATTCCGTACAACACATACGCTTTATACTCAATGCGGAGATTGACTCTGTAGTACCAAACGGGTTCTTAGATGACTTTATTGTCATAACTTGTCATTTCTGTATAGATTGTTTTGAGTAAGCACACTCAAAGTTTAAAATTAAAGAAAAAGTAATTCATAACTGAATGAAAATGTTGCAACCAAACAAAAACTATTCCAATAATATCAATTTATGCCGGATCCATCCCCAAAAAGGATAAGGAATCATCTTGGACATCACAAATTCTCTTTACATGTGGTAGTAGACGAACACTCTTTATCCACCTCCCCCCTATTACAGAGTATCAATTCACGCTGGATAACATGTTGCTTCCCAGAGAAGAAATAAAAAATCAATCTTGCATAGAAAAAGTTCTCTTCTTGCATAAGAGTTACCAAATTGGCCTCAAGAGGTTATATATGTCAAATTTATTTTGATTGATGCAACAATATATTTGTATCCTATAAACTATTAATTTATATGTTATTACATATTACATATCACAAACACCACACTAGTGAACCTACAGTATTACAACTTCAATGTTTTGGTTGGCTCACAATATAAGAGAAGAATAAGTTTTCATGAAACTTAAACAGGAAAAAAAAGTTGTTTGTTTCACGAGGATAAATTTAAGTAGTTATGTCTTGATAAATTAACATATATAAAGAGGGATAACAATGTCTTATTTATATATGATCCACCCTAATTTATAATTAAAAACAAAAGAGATAAAAATATCACAAACAAATATAATCTACCTCGATATCCATCTATCCCATAATGTCAATTTATGCCGGATAACACTGTGTTGCATCTCAAAGAGGGAATAAGGAATCAACCTTGCATATCACAAATTCTCTTTTTCCAAGTGGTCCTAGACAAGATCTCTTTATGGCCACCCCCTCCCCCTCAAGCCAGCCACATACACTCCACTGTGCTGCAAAGCTGGCCAGGTTCAATGTACATATCTTATTCGATAATCCCTTCCATTAGTGTCACTTGATCAGTGTTTAAGCTGCTAATCACAACCTGTACTAGTTAGGAGAAGCCAATATAAATAGAGACTTTGTTGAAGCAGTTCCCATCCAGTGCCAACATAGAAGTACTGAATTGAGTGCCCCCTGGGGCTCCCTCAAGCACTTCATTAGAGCTCCTCATGTTCTGTTGAAACTGTTCTCTACTGAAGTGTTTGGGGGAACTCCGGGTGCCACCTAATGCTTGTGTGCATGCGCGTGTTTAGAACCTTCTTAGACCAGGTTAATGTATTCTGCTTAATTATTTGTATACATGTAATTACATTAAGTCTGTCAATAGATCAAATAAAGGACAGATATTCAATATATTAAAAACATGATATTTGAATTTGAATGAAATATTCAAATTTTGATCATTTTCAAAATTATTTTATTTAATATATGTATAATATTTAATGTTTTTCTTTATAAAAACATATTTATAATGTTTTTTATTATAAAATAAAGATATCTATAGTAGATACATAATAATATAATATTCATCAGATAAGGATATTTTTTGAGCAGACGCCCTACTTTTCGAATCTATTTTGATGTAATATATGATGTTTCAATCTATATTCGCTTTCACAAATTGGGTTTGACAGGTTTAGATCCATGGCTTGTTGGAGTATCAAGGAAGGGGGTACTGCAGCTTCTGATGAATTGGAATGGAGTGATCTCATGAAAATGCTGGATGACTTCTGGATTATACTCTAGCTGGAAGAAGATTTTTGATATTAGTGCTTTGTAATAATTTTTATTTTCCCTAAAGAAACATCCCATCCTGCTTTTTGGGCTGAAGATTTAGATGTGTCTTCCAGAAGAATAATTATAATATACAGTACTTGAACTTTCTAAAAAGGTTCAACTATCAGATGGAGATTATGCCCTTTTCCATTGGATGACATGGCCTCTCTCTTGTTCTTATGGATTATAAACTGCCGGGTCCACAAAATCTATGTTGAGAAAAAATGAAGAGAATTTCGGACCCATATTATTTGCAAGACATTTGATATTTAAATTATTGCAGTCATTTGGTTGCGCGCAATGGAGTGACATACTTCCCAATCATGCAATTAATTACACCTCTCCTCGTTCGCCGAGGTGGTGAGTGTACCCGCCTTTGGGCGGTGTATCCGGGGTTCGATCCCCGTCCGACCCCTTGAATAGGGTGTTATCGGCCCACTGGGCTACTACCAAAAAAAAAAAAAAAAAAATCATGCAATTAATTAGTTATTCAGCTGCACCTAAACCTCTCTCTCAAGACATTTATTCACAGCTCAAATTTGAACCATAACCCAAATAAATTATGGAGAGATTGATCCTTCCCTCTCCCTTTTCTCCTCTTCAATTCTTCCATTACTACTTTTAGTAAAGATAGATCATAATAAAATTTTAGTAAAGATAGGCCCAGAAAACACTCCAAGCAGAAGCTAACCCCAATACGGATTAATAAATGTCCAGATGTAATACATACGAATTCACACACACAAAAGAATTTATTTATATGTCATTCGATGTTTGAAAAATGTGATTCTCTGTTCGACGGCATGAAATCTTCAAAAAAAAACTCAAACTATCAATGGAAACCCCCATCAAGTTGAAACAAAAGAAAACCAGGAAACTTCACTCTAGGGTTTCTCAGGAAGGGCAAAAAAGAGGAGTGGATGGGTTCACCTGGGGACGGCGGTTCGATCGAAGCGGACGGCGACGGCGGTGATCGAAGATCGGATGGTGACAGTGGTGATCGAAGCAGACAGCGACGGTGGTGATCGAAGCGGACGACGACGGAGGTGATCGAAGCGGACGACGACGGCGACGGCGATGATCGAAGATCGGACGAGCGATGATCGAAGACGGACGTGTCGCGTTTTTGGGTTTTTAGGGTGTTTTAGGGTTTAATCAAATTTTTGGGTTGCTCTCTGTTTTTTTAAAATATACATATACAGACAGATCGGACGGTTCTGATCACAACTTAAAAAATAGACGGTTGAATTGAATTTAAGTATTTGACGGCGGGTTCACGTCGCAACTAATGAATCATTCACGACGGCTTCATTTACCCGTAGCAAATATGTGTTTTTTACTGCGGTTCTACGTTGTCGTAAAAGCTAAAAAGTATTTGCGGCCGAGAAAAAATACCGTCAAAATTACAAGCATTTGCGACGGTTTTTATGCGCGACGGTTTTTATGAGCCGTCGCAAAAAGTGCTTTTTCTTGTAGTGTGCAATGGAGTGACATACTTCCCAACCATGCAATTAATTAGTTATCTGTATTGAATCTCCTCTTGATAAGATGATAGCTAAAAATACTCATTTAATGAGAGGACTTGGATTTGAATCTTGTCACTTGTTGATAGTGACATATTTGATCAAGAAAAATGTTTACCAATAAAAAAAATTTTGAATCATTGCAGTCATTCGGTTGCAATGGACTGTCTTGCTCAGTATTTGTCTGAGTTTAAATTAATACTAGTCGTGGTTTGGAATGATTCACTGTTCTCAGGAATTATATAGTCATCAGAGCACCTGCACAAAAAAATATATTAACTTGATGAGTTACAATTCAGAATTGGAGACAAGAGGAAATAAAAAAGATGAAACCAATACAACAAGGAAAGAAGATATCTAATAAAGAGTAAATTATGCATCCTCCAATATTGATTTCTTTAAAATACTGTATAGGATATGTGAAATCCCCACAAATCATGTGCATGAAATATATATATTTAGAAGATTCAGACTGGGTTCTATGAATAACAAACCCACGTCCCAGATTGGGCCAAACATGCTTACCTTGGTCTTGTAAGAATGCAGATATATTTTAATTAAATCCAAACTAGATGGGGTTCAAGTTTTTGCAGTATGAATAATTGGTCCAGCGGATCCAATTCTATACATCCTACTAAGGTGAAGAATACATTACAATTGATGATACAATTCTCCAACCCCTTGTTTGAGTAGAAGAATTAACATATGTGAAGTAGGGTAGAATGTATTGGGGAACGGATTCACGGAAGCCATTAATATAATACGAGATCATACATAAGAACGGAACACAATCACACGAAGAACATAAAAATATGTGGTTCGGTATAAGCCTACATCCACCGAAAGCCTACATTCACGGGACAAAAACAGAGAATCCACTATAATAGTTGAGATACAAAAAAGACCTTACAAACTCTCATTGAGTTACCATATCTTGAACCCTCTTAACCTCCCTCATATAGATCTCTACATTTTATCTGTATGTGTCAAGCTAATTTTTACCTTGAAACCCTAAGGGGCCGTTTGGGTAGCGGAATTAGGGTGGAATAGGGGTAGAATAGGGGAGGAATAGATAAATTAGGTGTTTGGCTAGGCGGAATAAGGGGGTATAGCTATGCGGAATAAGGAGAGAATAAGCTGGTATTTGTATTCCAAGTCCACCCATGGAATTGTGTTATTTCTCCACTGGAATAAAGAAACTCACCTATCAAATCACATATCATCACATCAAATCACCTGTCACCACCTCTTATACATCAATGGGGCCCACATGTCAAATCAACTTTTTACACCTTATTCACATCTTATTCTTCATCAACCAAACACCCCAACTTTTATTATTACGTTTCCCAATGAGAATAACAAAAAACACAACCAAACACAAAATCTCTTATTCCATTGATAAAGTCAACAATTCCTGGAATAGGTGTAAACCCCAGAATAGCTTATGCCTTTATCCAAACGGGCCCTAAGAGGATATTTATATGAATAAATAACTTTCTCTTTAAGTAATCGCCTAACATTATCTGATTTTAAGAGATTCACTTAATATTTTAATTAAGATCAAATCTTAATTAATTAGTAATTAGGTGCCCACATTTCATCATAGCTATCCGATGTTGATACACCGGATCGAGACATAATCCCAATATAATGTCTGTGAATAAACCCCAAAAAATCTATATATTTGTAAGGTACAATTATAACACAATATGTGAGAACAAAATGGTACTAGTATTCCATATCTCTGGGATTCTAATTGGTATAAGAGAGACTTATGCTAAATTATCTATCATCACATTTCATAAATAAGAAGGATTACATGTTAATTCATTTTTTCACATTTTATAATCATTTTTCATATTTTATTTTCTCTTGTATTATTATTATATTATTCAAGGAGAGAGATGGATTTGAGAGAGAAATTTTTGGCTGAGGAATATATATATTAAGAAAGTTGAGAGTAATTAATTAAAGTGGTACATGTTACAGTTCATTTTATTAAGTCAACTAAATAGATGATTTTGGATACCCTAGACAATTACCTTAGTAGCATTGTCCCAGGACCAGTTCTGCACCTGCCTGGTATCATGCTTATATAGATGATCTTCATATTGATGTCAATATGCCATCAACATTCTATACGTTTGAGGGTGGTTAATTATTTTTTCTTCTTTAGTCTTTTAATTCTTTCTGTGTGTTTTTCTTTTAATATATTTGTGCGTGATCTTTAAATGAGAGAATTTGAGTTAAAAGAAAAATTAATAAAAAGTAAAACTTAACTTTCTCCCATATTCTCACACGGAAGGAGGAATTCTTTTTCACCTTTCTAATAAGATAAAATAAAAAAAAGGAAAATGATGTAAATATTTTTCTTTTTTCCTATTTAACACAAACACTAAATATTTAAATGCCAACTAAAATTTCTTATTTTTTCCTTGCTGGCCTTCATTTTTCATGCACAAACTTACCTAAATGTTCTGAGTCTTTTCTGTTAGATATGGATGAGTCAATTAAAAGATAAGGATTGTATCCCATTATTTTAAAAAATAGTTATTGTGATTAAAGTTATTTTGACTATTTGTTACGGAGTGGGACACACTTTGATTTCATCATAATCTCTCACTTAAAGTGTGGCCCACACATAAGAAGTATTGGATGTGATTGCGATTCCATTTTTATTACAGTAACTATTCACATCCCGGATTAAATGTGAGGAATAGATGTGATTTCATAAAAATCTCATTACTGAGATTTGACCCCTCTTAACATATAAATGGGATTGGATCCCATTAGATATCCCAAGTCAGAAAAATTAAAGAGAGGAAGTCAATCTTCTTTATCCGAAAGTCTCCCATTATTTGAATTTAGTCTAAAATTTTCATGTTCAAAGTCAAAGAAGACCCCATTCTGATACGTGGACATGGCTGTCCTGGTTTTGATAATGCTCTTTAAGGATCTAATCAGGCATCTGTTGATGGGGAAGGAAAGGTACCTGTGGAGACACCATGACTTATACTTGCAGAAAGGAAAGAATCCTTTTATCACTCCATAATGTTCCAGCTTCCACTCAATTTTTTTTTTTTATTTCTTCATACCCAACAGAGCCACAAAATCGACCAGGTTCAATGTACATACATAGCTTACACATTGATCCCTCCCTCAGTATCACCCACAAATATCTGGACTTTGATCTTCTGAGCTCAGGAGAGCCCTTATAAATAGAGGGACTTGTGTAGATGCTGTTATACACAAAACAAATGAGGTTGAGTGCCTTCTTGAGTTCCCACAAGCACTTCACTAGGGGGTTTCCATGGATGTACAACAAAGATTTCCTCTGATGAAGTGTTTGGGGGAACTCAGGGTGTCATTCAACACTAACTCGTTGCCCACCTTCTATGTGGAGATGAGATTACTCAATCATTGTTGAATCTCATCAGACTTTGACAATATCCCATGAGCGGCTAATTAAGGTATAAGTGAACATTTATCAGCATCTCATTGATTACTAACAAAGACTGATGAGATCCAACACTAATTAGATCTCATCTCTTAAGTAAGTTCACATTTTAATTTATTTTTAAAATTTTTAGCAAAAAACATCTTAGTATTATGAATGTACATACACTCACTAAATATTTTTTATATAGTAACTTGAACTTTATGACTATACTAACGAGGAATGAATAATTTTCATTTCTTCTCGTTATTTTTATGAATGGCATGCATTGAATCATGGGTAATTTTTGAAAATAACTTCCATTTTTTAATTGCACTTTTAATCCTATCTCAAATTTATTTGCTGATTATAACTTTTCATCTAGTCAACGCTTTCACTTCAGCACTGACTATATATTTTTTTTGTTTTTTTATTGGATGAGTGACATATATATCATGCCTCTCCATATTTTCCAAGATTAGAGATGTGAAATTTTTTTGTGTAAAGGAGATGCCATATATATCCGCTTCTATTTTCTTATGATCCCAATATACACTCAATCTTATCTATTAAAATTTTATTTAAATTTTAAAATTCCCCTGTATAAAACATTCAAGATAAGATTGAAATAAGATTGACATAAATTTAAATTAAAATTAAGAAAGAGTTGAGATAAAATTTATATAAATAATAAATTTGTCATAAAATTTAAAATATATCTCAATCCACATGGAAAAAGAAGCATAAAATCCGTATTAATTTTATTTAAATTGTTAAACCTTTTAGGATAATTTTTTTGAATAGTTAAGTTTGATATAAAAATTGAATTTTAAATTAAATATCAACTCGATTATAAACATGAGACGAATGAATTCAATTGCTTATGTATGGATTTATCTCAATCTTGTTTGTTAAGATTTTATCTCAAACTAAAATTTAGATTATTTTAAATTTTGATAAAATGATTGAGATAACTTTAATCAAGATAAAAGAATTATATATATGATTTTTTTTATTTGAATGCGTGATTTATACCTCACGTTTCCTGTGAGACATGATTTATAGACCAATGATATCAAACACTGACTATATCATATTTCTAAAGTAGGTTGACATTTATTTTGTTATTTAATTTTTCAAAAGAAATCATCCATACATGAAGAATAATGTTTTCTAGGCCTCAACTTCACAGACCCCATGATGTGGCATGTGTCTAATACCTGTTATATCCTTATTTGATTATTTTATTTTTTTTGTAACTGATCCCCACAAAATAAAGAGACAATTATGATTGATTAAATAAAAAATAAAAACTCATCTTTAGAACCTTCGAAAGAGTATTATAAAACCTTTTTAATCAAATCCTTCTGTTCAGATAGTTTTTTCTCTTCCAACCTAAACTTTCCAAAGATCTATGAAGAGTATTATAACATGTAAAAGAAGTCAATTTTGACACAATGTGCATCCCCTTGAGCTACGCCTCGTGATCAGATCAACAAAGAAAGGAGGAGATGATGACAATGGTGGAAGATGCTACAAAGCGTTTCAAAATCCTCTGTTTCTTTGTTCTACTGTTTCTAAGGTTAGTTACATTTAATTTATAAATGATTTGTATGATGTTAATGTTACATTTTTGACATCGAACATGCTCATATTCTAATTTTTGTTAATTCATAAATGTAACAGTTTGAAATGTAACATTCATTCGTGTATTGCATTTGTTTCAATACAAATAGTAATTTATATTTGTTACATTTATTAATATAACAGTCAAATACATATATTTATTAAATGTATAACACAACAAAAAAGGTGTTTGACATTTTCTATAAAATGTAACTAACTATTCAAAATAGAATATGTTTTTAAATTGTTTAAACATTGCATGGAACCTAAAATATTTAGGTAAATGTAACATTTAAGTAAATGTAACAGTTTTTTATGTAAATGTAACAAATCGTTGTAAGAGATATAAATTTTTAAGAAATGTACTTGTTGTAATTGCTTCATATAGTAACTATATATGTTTTTTTAGGGGAAATTAATTAGAGGTCCCCCAGCCTATCCCTCATTATTTTTAGGTCCCTGGACCTTTTCAAGATATTTTTAGATCCCTAACATCTGATTCCATTATTTTCAGGTTCAACTTAACAGCTGCTGTTTCATCCCTCATGCGAAATGTCCATCCTACCCTCCCCACTTAATCTTTCTCTTTCTCTCTCAATTTTTCCCCCAAATTTCTTCTCTCCCCGAAAACCCCTCTTTGTCTCTTCAGGAATCTAAAAAACCTCCGATCGTCCTCCCTCCATCAACGGAACCGTGAATCGACGGTGACACTCATGATTTCTGCATCCATCTGCAGCGACACACACGAACAAAAAATCCATCGACGGTGACAGCGACGAACCTAGAAACCTTCACGACATCATCGATGGCGACGCCAACGATCCTTCGCGGCCGTGACATCCTCCTCCTCAGAGTACGTCAAACTTATCCCTTTCATCACCTGATATATAAAATTAGTATATATTTTAGAAGATTTGCTGATATGGATTTAAAATGTGGGTACTTTTAATCTATTTTAGTAATTTGTTATCATGTATGTATATGACTTTATTTAGGCTTTGATAAACAACTAATATATTTGATGCATAAGCCTTGGGTGGATTTGCTGCTTATGCTTTACAAATGCATGATTAACATCTTGGCTTGCATTATCGTGTCAGTTAGTTTATCAGTACTCTGTAATATCCTAATAGTACACTGTTAAGCTTATTAATACACTAGTAAATATTTGTGGTACATTGTTAAACTAATGATAATATGTGTTCAAGTAAAATTACTTTAACAATTCATGTGAATGAGATGTGTGGCTTCATGTGTTGGTTGAGAGGATGTGACACATTCATGTAAAGAAGAGGAAGAGGAGTGTGAGGATGAGGGGTAGGTGGAGGAGGAGGAGCTATATAGGAGGGCAAAAAAAGAAAGGACTGGTCATTGAAGGGTTTCTGAAGAGAGAACTGGACACCGTGAAGCTTATGCACATAATGTATCCAGATCTAGAGGTTAAGGCAGGAAAATGAGAAGTGTGGATTCATGTGTGGGCTGATGTTCATGGTTGACATGTTTTGGTTCATTGGGTTTTGTTTATAATTTATTGTTTATTTGCTTGTTTGTATATCTAAAGTAGTTGTAATGTTTAATTCTTTATTTTTATTTGTTTATGTGATTTTTATGTGTTTACATTTTTATTTTTGCACACTGTATATGATTGAAAAAATTATTATACATTTACTCATGAGCTCAGGTGAATTGTATCATAGCTGACATCTTCATGATAAAATGAATGATATCATTGTTCATACTCTAATTGTGGATTTTATCATATTACAGAAAAACCTGAACAACACAAACCCTTGCTACGTCGATGGAGGTTATTATGCTATAGCACCTTGGAGAGAACATGATGACATTGAGAAATTCAATTGTAGTTGAATAATGAAGTCATTGGTCCAATTTAAAAAACAACATTTTGTTTTAATTACATTGTCGTATTGCCATGTATGAACATCTATTTGTATTAAATCAGATTATTATATATACTTATTGCTTATTCAGTGCATGTTGATCTGATGATGCTCAAACTATTGTGAATATATAAGGGTAGTAGGTAACAGTGTATCCAGATGATCTAACAGTGTACTAGTAGTGACTAATAGTGTACCTAGATAGACCTACAATGTACTGATAGTGAATACATACAAAGTACTAATAGTATCACATAAATTTATCACTCATAAAACTATTATCATTTACAACATCACTTTTATTCATAACATCAATTGGTCAATAAATGTACACAAGATACATTCATCACCCAACTTCCATTTTTAATGATATAACACAAGTTATATAATACGTAACATAGTTCATGTTCATTTATAACACTTTCTTGGATAAAATAATTATCATTTACAAAATCAGTTCTATTCATAATATCAATTGGTTAACAAATATACACAAAATCCATTCTTAACACAACTTCCATTCATAACATTTTTTTTGGATCGTCTTAGGATTTTCGTAGCATATTCAGCTCTGAATCTTAGAATGTCGCATTGTCCGAAGTTCATGTCCATCCTTTTGATAAGATTCTCATCAAATTTATTTACGAACATGCCGCAATTTACCCTAAAAATTATAACAGAACTATATTATATCATAGTATTAAAACATTCTTAAAGGAAGAATAAAAGAACAATTATTCATTCGTCTGATATGATGCACAATAGACATAAGTTATATATATATCAAAAGATTAAGAATATATATATGTACCAAGAGATTAAGACTAGAACTAAAAAAAAATATGCACATCATTTTTCCATATGATGTACAAAAATAATGTACCTAATAAAGACATGCTAACTAACAATCAAAATCAAATCACATAAATAAAAATATGAAACTCACAAGTAACATATACATGCATGATAATAGTGTACCCAAATAGATTAACAGTGTATCCAGATTAATTAACAATGTACCCAAATTAATTAAAAATAACAATGTGCATTGTCATATATCTATGAATTTGATAAACATATTATATCTGATAAACAAAAGATAAACATACATATCTGATAAACATATATATGACTTATACTGATACACATGCATAGCTATATTATATAATTGACAAGATGGAAAAACACCACATCTTTTGTTACAAGACGTGTGTGTCGTGCCAGGTTCCTATAACAATCCAATAGAGTACGTCCATCAAGCATTCGATCATTAGTCTTTGGTTGATTCTTTTCTTTCTTTTGTTCTTAATTGAGTGATTCTGATCTTACTAACTTTGTTATTTGTTTACAATCCCTACAGATAAAAAGGGGGGTGATATAGGACAAGATCATAACATATACCTTTTCACAATATATATAATAGCAAATAAATTGTACTAATTTTTTGGGGCATCTATCCATTATTAATGTGTATGGTCAAAGAGGGGGGAACATACTTGCCTAGGCTTATCGATTATATGAAAAACAAAACTTTTTAAATGTGGATTTCTATTTAAGTATTACTTTATCCATGTGGTATTGTTAATCCCAATATTAAACAGGGGTTATCAGTGTTTAAGACTAGAAAAATCTCATGGAGTATAAAATGGTTAATAAACTCTATGTATCTAATAAACATTCAACAATTAAACATGAAACTCGAAATTCACAATTAACATATACATACATGATAACAATGTATCTCGATAGATTAAAAATGTACCCAGATTAATTAACCATGTACTCAAATTAATTAACAATGTACAAAGTACATAACAACATATATTTCGCAAAATCAACAAGTAGAACACAGAGAAATGTTTACATCTGCTACCTTCGATGGAAGCCTTGGATGTTTGAAGTGATTCCTTCATTTCAAACAATGTAATCAAAAGCCATATTAAAGTACCAAAATGGATTAAGATGGCTTACAATGGGGAATCCTTGTGGTTCCATCCCCTCCTCGCCGCCGCCTCCGCCGTTGGGTTAGGGTTTCAAAGTCGGTAGCGTGCGTCTCCTCCGTTGTCACCTTCATCGTCGGAAAGTGTTTGACGGTGTTAATCATTATCGTCGTGGATTTCTAGGTTTGATTTAGGGTTTCGAAGGCACGATTTTGGGTGGATCAGCCATTGGTGGGTTCTTCTAGGATTTTCAAGAGAAGGTTTTGAACGATTGGGGAAGAAGAATGAGAGGAATAGTTGGTGTGAAAGAAACAATGGGTTTTGGATGTTTCATGGAAAATTTGTTTGTTAAAGGGGTATTTTTGGTATGCTAACGGAGGCATTTGACGGAAAGTATTGATTTGGACTTAGAAATAATGGGATTGAAAATTAGGGACCCAGAAATATCTTCAAAGAGTCCAGGGACCTAAAAATAATAGAGGGGTGACTGGGAGGACCTCTAATTAATTTTCCCTTTTTTTATTTAAATTTGAATACAATAAATACCCAATTTTTTTAATGTTCAATTAACATTTTAAAAAATAAAATAAAATTAATGTGTATAATAATAATATAAGTTTGAAAAAAAAATGTAGGCAATTTAAATTTTTTTATGAAAACAATTTAGGTAAATTTTGATGTAATATAGGTTTAATTGTAATTCAGGTAAGAATTTCAAAATTCAAAATTTAAAATGGATAAATGAATTTCAAGATTCATCATAACCAAAGAGAGAAAATGGAGGGATTTGGGTTTATGAGATAAATTTTTAATGAAGGGCACATGCTATCCCCACACACACACACACGTGTGTGTGTGTCTATATATATATATATATATATATATATATATATATATATATATATATATATATATAAACCCGATATTTGAATTTGAATTAGAATGAAATAATAAAATTTTCAAAATTAATTAATTTAATATATGCATAATATTTAATTTTTTTTTTTATTATTATAAGAGCATATTTATAATATTTTTTATTATAAAATAAGGATATCTGTAGTAAATGCATAATATAATATTCATCACGGATACCTTTTTGTTAATAAAGATATAGATTTAGGTGACGAAATATAATACAGAACCTGTTTGCTTTTTTCTAATATATATATTTATAATTTTGAATTAGAGGTTTCCATGTTCACAATAATTATGTATCATAATATCTAATGTTACCATGTTCACTTGAAGTAGAACAAAAGATAAATCTTTTGATTGTCATTTATTAGTATCTTACATTTTTTAGAATTTATATATATAGCCCATCAATTGTATCTTGTCATTTTATTTAGTGTCATTTTCTCTTATTATATATCATATTTTTATAGAGTATGTATTGACATATGCATATGTTAATATATTAAATGATTAGTGTTCTTCATATCATGATTGTTATTATATTTATACACGTAACATGGATGATATATCTCGTGCTTTAATACATGCATATAACTAGTTTATTTTTATTATAAAATAAGGATATCTATAGTAAATGCAGAATATAATATTCATCAGATAAGGATACCTTTTCAATGTAATATATAATGTTTGAATTTTTTTTTTTTTTTTTATTAAAGGCTCCGGAGGAGCTACAAGTTCTTGCACATACAACAACAGGCTCGTAGGGGGCCTAACAACATGCTGGGCTACCGCCCATAAAACCAAGCCCAACTGGGCTGTCATACTGAGCCACTGCCCATGAAACACCAAGCTCAACTGAGCTGTTCATCCACTGTTTCTCCTTGCTAGATGCAAGGCTTGAACTTTCCACCTCTTCTAAAGGTGGGGTGTCTCTTACCAACCAAGCAAAGGCTCGCAGGACAATGTTTGAATATATATTTGAATCCACGAATTCGGATTTGTAGGTTCAGATCCACAGCTTGTTGGAGCATGAAGGAAGGGTTTACTGCAACTTTTGATGAATGGAATGTAGTGATCTCATTAAAATATTGGATGACTTATCTTCTGGATTTAACGCAGTAAAAAATTAAATAAAAATTCAACAAACATTGAGATCATTCGACAAATTCACAACTCTTAAAATAGAATCGCACCCGACCGTCCGATGCGATGGACCCGTGATCGACGGCCCGTGATCGCTTCCCGCACGACCGCATTCTCGCACTGAATCGGCTCTATATATATATATATATATCAAAAGCTGAAAACCCTATATTACAGGTCTCTCTTTTATATTAACAAAAATTAATAAAAATAGTAAAAATGAAAGTTTGTTATAACTAAATCTAGGGGATCCTAGGAGATCATTGAAATTGATAGAAATCAAATCCGAGTTATTATGATAAATATATTCAAATTTTAAAAAGTTACTAAAAATAACAAAATTTCCATTTTGAGGGCCTAAAAATAGGAAAAATGGAAAAATAAGCGTGGCATTGTGGCGTAGCAACATCTGTTGAAGATCTTCTAAATATTTATCTCCAGTAAAAATTTCAGGCGATTCCGAGTTCGGGGCGCCTTTTATTTCGACTAGCCGATTTTTATGTAAATACTTGAAAATCTCAAAGTAAATTATGTATAATACACATATAGATAAATATACATCCTCCAACATTGATTTCTTCAAAGCACTTTATAGGATATGTGAAATCCTGATAAAAGTTTATATTACCATAAATCATGTGTATCAGATAAATGCAGAGGATTCAAACTCGAGTTCTATAAATAACACAGCCTTGACCCAGAGTGGGCCAAACATACCTACCTCGGTTAAATCCAAATTAGATGGGATTCAAATTTTTGCAGTATGAATAATTGTCAGTTGATTCAATTCTATACATCCAAGGTGAAGAATACACTCCAATAGATAATACAATTCTCCAAACCCCCATTTAGGTAGAAGAACTAACACATGTGAAGTAGGGTAGAATGTCAGTGAATTAGCCAAAAGATCCATTCATTTACAAGGAATAGATGAATATAATTATATCAAAATATGCAGGAACAAAATGATATTAATATTTCAGATTCTCTGTCTTGTAATTGTGTTATTCATCTTATTTTATTTCATTGGTATAAGGAAGATTTATATGTTAAATCATTTGTCATCACCTCTCATAAATAAGAAATATCACATGTCAAATCATTTTTCACATATCATAGTCATTCTCCACATTTTATTTCTCTTGTAGCTACAACTTAACAATGATCAACAAAAAAAAAATTATTACGTTCCCAACGTGAATAACATAACTAAATACAAAACTAAACAAAAAATAATTTATTTCATTGATGTAATTATTTATGCTGGAATAGTATTTATTCCGAATAAGTTATGTAACTACTTAAATGGAAGCCAAGAATAAAGTTAGGTTCTCAAGTGTATTTAAAACCAATCATCAGCTGCCCGATTTCAATGGCATGGGAACTATCCTATATGGAAGATAATCGTGGATGTCAATATGTCATCAGCATTCTATATTTTAGGGGATGGTTTATTATTTTTCTTATTCAATCTTTTCGTTCTTCAATATTTTTTTTTTGGACTAGTTTGATGAGATAAGTGGTGGAATAAGAAGATAATTGTGGGAATAAGTGAGGAATGACAATTTATCTAGTTAGGTATTAAAAATAATCGGGATAAAGTACGAATAGTTGTCCGGATTTTAAAATGAAATTGAGAATTTTTTTGTTCCACCTAAATGTTGGAATAACATTTATCTCCACTTTTTGTTCCAATTTTGATAAATGTGAATATGAAAAATGTTGATGGACCTTTTATAAAACCTTAACCCCTTGTCAAACCAGCTTTTAATGTATTTGTGTATAGTGAAAATAAAAGAGAATGAGAGAATTTGAATTAAAGAGAAATTAGTAGAAAGTAAAATTTTCTCTCAAATTCTCATATATGGAAAATGAAAAAAAATTCCCAATTTTTCTAATAAGAGAAATAGAGAAGGGAAAGTGAGGAGTTTTTTTTTTTTTCATTTTCCTTCTTTGACTGATCAACCACCACTACCAGAATTTTTGAATGTTCAACTGAACAACTTTATTTGTCTCTTATTTTCCTTCACCTTTCATCATGTATCCCAGTGTTCTGAGTCTTTCTGCTGTTCAAAGTCAAAGAAACACGGCTGTCCTGATTTTGATAATTTTTGCTCTTTAAACCCCGTTTGGATGTGAAATAGGGACTTGGATAACATGAAATAAAGCGGAATAGAGAATTTTAAATGTTTGGGTGCATTGAATATCCCAGGATAATGTATGCCTGGACATACTGGCAGTGTTCAGGAAGATGAGATGCGTTTTGCATGCGGCTGAGTACCTCATAGAGTATATGCGGTATGTAAAAGTATATGTGGGGGTATATGCAAGAATATGCGGTTATGTAATTTTTTATTAATAAAGTATAATTTCTAAACATATTAAGATAAATATTAAATACATATACAAAGAATGTGTTAAAACCCCAAAATATTCCATTTTCACTAAATTATCATAATGTAAATGATAGACCTTAATATTCTAGATCACCAACATATCCAACCAACTAAACTAATCAAATTTAGAAATATTATAACATATCCAATCAACAAATAATAATAACAAAAAAACAATATGAAAGAACATTCAAAAGTCCAGTTGTACTTATGCATATAAATCATTTACTTTAGACACTCAGGTGAGACACGAGCCCATGCCATGTATATGAACTAATGAACCCATGTGTCAAATACTCAAATGAGAGCGAGGAAAGACAGAGTGAAAGAGAGGCTGAGAGACTCTGTTCGAGTCTAAAAGACTGAGTGAAAGAGAGACAGAGAGAGGTCACAGTTGGAGCCAGAGGAGAAAATCGAAGAAGTGGTCGCGGTCGGCTGAAGAAGAAGAAGAGCAGGTCGGTTGAAGAGTGAAGAAGAAGACCCCCTCATGTTTCTTCTTTTTTTTTCTGTTTAAAAGCAGGCGCACATGCATATTCATGCCTCTTATGCAGGCCATATCGGCATATGGCCCGATTCCTTTGAAATCAGTTCGGTTGACTTATCGAGTCGTCCATGGGGCCGCATATGTGACACTAAAGTGATATGTGGATTCCAGCCAACTCAAAGAAAATATGGGTCCACTGTCAAATCAACAGTCATCATGTCTTATAAATCACATATCAAATCAATATTATCATTTTTTCACTATTTATAAATCTTTAATCACACTTTAATTAACATTTTATCTAAACAATAAAAAATTTATTATTACGTTTTTCAATGAGAATAATTCAAAACACAACTAAACACAAAATCATTTATTTCACTTCTATAGCCCTCATACTGGTATAACTGTATACCCCAAAATAAGACTAATTAAGGATCCAAACGAGGCTAATTAAGGATCTCAGGCATCTGTTGATGGGGAAGGTATATTGGTACATGTGGAGAGACCATGACATACACTTGCAGATAGGAAAGAATCCTTTTATCACCCCCTGATGTTAAGGTTCCACTTTTCTTCTTTTTTTAGTTTCTTGATACCCAACAGAGCCACAAAATCGACCAGGTTCAATGTACATGTTAGCAGTTTGATCTTCTGAGCTCAGGGAGAGCCCTTATAAACAGAGGAACTTGTGTAGAAGCTGTTATACATAAAACAAATGAGGTTGAGTGCCTTCTTGAGTTCCCGCAAGCACTTCACTAGGGGGTCTCCATGGATGTATAATACGGTTTTCTCTGATGAAGTGTTTGGGGGAACTCCGGGTGTCATTCAACATTTAATTCCCCGCCATGCGATCAATGTTGGATCTCATCAATCATTGATCTAATGAGATCAACAACTTATTGATTACTAATGAGATTCACTATCACTGACTAGATCTCATCTTTTAGGTAAGTTGACATTTTATTTTATTTTATTTCATTTTATTAATTTTTAATAGAAAACATCTCATACTATGATTTATGAATGTACACAACTCACTAAATATTAATGACATAATTTGGATCTATGTACTAATAAAGAGTGTGTTTGTGTTACATAGAAAGTAAGGGAAATGGTGAAAGAAAACTGAGAGAATATGTAATTTCTCTCTACACTAACAAAAACAATTGGAGGAAGATCCCCATAAGACCTTGCTATTTTTTTTCTATTTCATTTATTCATATTTGATTTATTGAACTAATCTATTTTTTTTTATTTGTTGAATAGATCAAAGTTTTTTGTGTATTTTTTTTTGCTTAGGGTCTGTTTAGGATAGCGTCAGGGGACACAGCATCTGCAGAAGAAAGGGTGAGTTGGAAAAGCATTATTTTTAAACGTTTGAACACGAGGAAATATAGGCGTACAACGTTGTGATTTGTATCCATATTGAAATTTAGGTCTATTTTTGTGATTTGTTTTTATTTGTTGAGTAGGCATAAGTTTTTTTTGTTTTTTTCTTAATAGATCTAAATTTAAATCTTAGATATATATGTGTTTTGTTTTTTATTTTATTGTTGTTAGTAGGACTATTGGTACGTGGGTTTTTTTGGTTTCAATGAATTGTAAGACTAATGAAGTGTTCAAAAAAAAAATCAGGAAAGATGGTTTGATATTGGCATGATAGATAATGATAAAACATGGAAAGGTTGTTGAGGATTTGATATTTCAGTTAATCAGCCTATGTTTTTTATTATTATTATTTGAAGGGGTGGCTCAGTAGAACAAAGGTTGGTCATGGACGAAATAAAGTCTTTTCATTTGTAAGAAGATTGTTTTTTTTATTAATATCACAAACAATACATTTTTTATTTTGTCACTTTTCACTATAGACACAATCAATAGTTTTTATTTTTTATCATTTTCTGTCACATGCACAAACACCAGTTTTTTTTATATCAGTTTCTATTACAAGCACAAACAGTATATAAATTGGTCAAATAGAAAATGATTTTTTTGTCTGTTTCTCTATTACTCAAATTCCTTTATTTTCCTTTAGTTTTCCTTTGTATTTGTACACAAACACATCCTAAAGGCTGATTTAGCAAATGGATAAGTGGTGGAATAAGGGGTAATTATGAGGATAAGTGAGTGGAATGACAGCTTATCCCTATTTGGTATAAAAAATAATCGGAATAAATTACGGATAATTGTTCCAATTTTAAAATAAAAATAACAATATTTTGTTTTATCTAAAGGTTATAATATCATTTGTCTCTATTTTTTATCCCAATTTTAACAAATGTGAATATGCATAAACAAAATTGATATATTTTTTATCTCCTAAAATTAGAACAACTTATCTTTAAAACATTAATCCCTTGCCAAACTAGCCCTAAGGCACATATATATTGTATGGCATTCCAAATTGAGTTATATTTCAGGAAATAATCACGTTGCTGAAATATGGGAGCATATTTATATGAAGGAGAGCATTTACTATGTGCCTTTTCATCAAGCAATTCTTATCCTATTTGTTTTATGTTTTATTATATGAAAATCTGATTATTTGGTTGTCTCCGTGTTATACAAAAATCTTACATCTGATATACGTACACTGTTTTTTCTTAATTAAAATCTGAGAATTGTTCAACACAGAGATTCCAGCTAGGTAAAAGCTTGCGCAACAGAGGTGCTAAGTAGACCTGTTTGCCTCTAATGGGAGGCCACTGTGAAAGCCCATAACATTGGAATCCTTGGAATTCTCTAACCCCCCGTTTGGAACGAGTATAACCCCCCGGATAACCCCGGATAACTCCGGATAAGTATTTAGAGGTGTTTGTTTACCCCGGATAACCCCAGATAAATTATGCCAGAATAAACCTTGATAAAGTGGTATATGAATTCCAATCAACCCCTAGAATAAAAGTTATCCTAGGTTATTCCACCTAAAGAATATGTGGGCCCACTGTCAAATCAACTGT
The DNA here is from genome assembly GCA_030737845.1 of Acorus calamus. Lineage (NCBI taxonomy): Eukaryota > Viridiplantae > Streptophyta > Magnoliopsida > Acorales > Acoraceae > Acorus > Acorus calamus. The sequence goes on along the minus strand of CM060863.1, from coordinate 7,162,689 downwards.
CATCACCTCTTATAAATCACTTGTCAAATCAACTATCATTACTTTTTTACCTTTTATAAATCCTTATCCATACTTTATTCACATTTTACCCAAACAAAACATTTATTCTTACGTTTACCAATGAGAATAATTCAAAATACAACCAAACACAAAATCACTTTATCCTTATTTATACTCATTTATGCTTGGATAAATCTATACCCTAGAATAAAAACTATCCTCGTTCCAAACGGGAGGAAAGGAACCTGTGGAGACCCCCCTATGTTCCACAACACATGCAGAAGAAGGAAAAAAAGAATAAGCTTTATGTCACTCTCATGTTCCAACTTTCCACACATTTCTCTTCACATATACCAACAGAGTAGATAAAGAAAAGGGGGTGGATCCAGAACTTTATTTTAGGATCGGCTGAACGAATCTTCTGATAAAACTTTCTATATAATCGATAACATACTAAACAAAAATTTATATATAATAAATCAAGTTCATAATCAAAATTTCTTCAAGATGACATAAAGATATAAAAAAAACTATATAATAAAGCATTGTTGAAGTTGAGCCTTGCAATGTTTAAGAATACTTTGTTTTTATATGTATTCAAAATTATAATTTTATGAAATGAAATTATATAATTCTATCTTATTTTAAAAAACAAATTAAATGAAAGAAATAAAAAAAAATTCTCGTGGAGCTACAGCATAACCGAATTAAAGAAGTCTGGTTATGCACTTGGGAAGTAGCATCTTTTTGAAAGAGCGACCCTGATGTCAAATATCATGTCTTCATCATGGTTGAGTTCCCGGACCGAAGTGAGTATACAAACAGAATCCCTGATGTCAAATCAGATAAAGAGTTTTTTTTATTACTGATAAATCCAAGGTTCATATAATGATTCTTCAAATTATTATTTGCTGAGATATAACATTTTTCATGATTTCAGATAACATTTCTAACAACTTGAAAATAATATGTTTGTTGTCAATATGTGATAAATTTGAATGTGAAAATATCATAATTTTGGTGGTTGCATTTTATTAGCAATCAGGACAGAGAAGAATTTAATTTAGTGGATTTTATTTATTTATTTATTGATGATTGCTAGCCCACTGTTATGATTGCTTTGAGGCTTATTATAGATGTTATTAATTCATAATTGTATGCATTCCATCTATGGTTTTTCAAATGCTCACGCTCTATGGATTATGATTTACATATATGTAAATTGTAACATATTGATGTATGAGACTACGTTGAACCGTGTGAACTACGAATAATATATACATGGTATATTTTCATGCAATTGATTGTTAAAATCATAGAATTGGAACAATGGATCTGTTTTTTTTTATTGGGTAATAGATTCCTTTTTGTGCAAATTAAATTTATAATCTAGATTTGTTTGATCCATATAATATACATTTATATTAAATAATTGTGCTAGTTGTTGATATTTCTGGATCGAATATTATTCTGATTATATTATAATGATTCATTAAAGTTGAGTTTCTCATTCAATATTATTTGAGACCGGTGAATTATTTGATGTCGATTTATTTTAAACATGGTAATTAATTTGTTTTAATCATTTACCATAATCGACATTACATATTTAAAAATATATTAATGGGTCACTAATTTTGATTGTTCAAATAATAATGAGTGTATTATGTGCTTCCATATAACCATTATTATTTTGAGATTTTTAGTTTTAAGTCCCCGTAAACTATCGAATTTAGCTATCAATCCCTCACTTCTTCATATTTTAGTTTTAATCCCTATATTTAAAGATAATTTAGGAATAAGTCCCTGGGAGGGATTTATTCCTAAATCATTAAGTTTGTTTTTTAGTCCTTGGGAGGGACCTATTCCTAAATTATCATTTAAATGTAGGGACTAAAACCAAAATATGAAGAAGTGAGGGATCGATAGCTAAATTTGATAGTTACGGGGACTTAAAACTAAAAATCCCTATTATTTTTGTTCTTTCCATTCCTGACAGTTACACAATCAAAATACTGATTTGAATTTTAATATGATATTTACATTGTTTGAACGACTTATTTATAGCACTATGATTTATCCGAGTATCATATGAAAGATCACAATGTTATAGATCACAATTTTTTTAACCTGTGATCAAGATCTTTTTATCATGATTTTAACCCACGATCTTAAAAAAAAATTGTGATAGTGGATGCATGCAACTATTTACAGGCTTTTTGGATTATGATCTCAACGTTTTGATTTCTGATCCTTTGAATCTGTTACACAGTCTGTTATCCCATTGCTTTTCTTCTTTTTTTCTTTGTGGACATGGTTGCATTTACATGATTTTTGTGGAAGGTGTAGATGATTTTTGGTTTTATGTAAATTGATTTCCGATTTAAGTAATGTTTTATTGCATAATGCGTTTGCAAGAATTTGTTTTTATAATCGTACAACCAAACAGTTTTTCTGTAGCAACTTCATGTAGACATATTTAGGTAAATAATGTAAAAAAATTATAATTTTTAAAAGTTGAGGATGAGTTTCTTAGCAGAATTAATTTTAAAATTCAGATTCTTATATAATCAATTTTGTAATCGTGTAATCCAACGCACCCTTAAAGGTGAATGTATCTTTTTAGCTAGGCAGTTATTCCTATTTTATGTGAGTATTGTGTGTTTTTTTTATATTATTGGGTAATAAGTGCATCTGTTACTGTTCTTTGTTTTTTTATTTTTCACTTTTTGGATCCGAGAATGGAATTGATTTGGATGGATTGATGTTGGTGGTTTTTGACCACTTTGTATTGGTTGGTGCAAATATCAACATTGAATGATTTCAATTGAATAATTGATGACTTTAATTATTTTTGTATTTTTATACACACACCCAATGGAAGTTGTACAAAGCTAGGCATGGCATTATGTTATAATAACGTTGACTAAAGACAAGTTTATAATCATAGTTTCCAAGGAAAAATTGTATAACCGTAAACCAAAAAAATACGATTTAAGTAGAAAATTTCTACAAAGGACAAATTGACCTGTAAAGCATTCATGTGTATGGCTTAAACTACTTGATCTAATCACATGCTATTGGACTGCAGACTACCTATACAAGCTTGCAAGCCTTACTAGAACCCTTTTATCATGGAACCCCTTAATTTTGTGGCAATGTATTGTCCAGCTACTACAATATTTACAGGGGTAGTCAATTGGAATTTTTATGGACAAAATGTTCATGTTCATGGATTTGTAAATCTTGTATTATTCAATTAGAAAATTGGTTCATTGACAAAAATTTCAGTGTTATCCGATTGAGACATTATTTCATGGACATAAAAGTCAGTGTTATTCAATTGAGACATTATTTCGTGGACAAAAAGTCTAGTGTTATTCGATTGAGACATTATTTCATGGATAAAAAGTTCAGCGTTGTTCGATTGAGACATTTTTTCGTGGACAAAAAGTCGAGCGTTATTCGATTGAAACATTTTTTCATGGACAAAAAGTTCACCGTTATTCGATTAAGACTCCTCGTAATAGATATTTTGTCATGTGTTAAACATGATTTGTGAAAACTTTCTTAAGTTATGGACTTTTATGGACTTTCGAGAGAGAAATATAAAGAAAAAAATCATTTCAAAATCCCACCCAAATGGGTGGAATTCTCATGGACTTTTATTATAATATTGTGAATATATATATTTTTTCTTTTAACAAAACTCTTAACTTTTAAAGATGATGGTTATCTAATGTCTTTCATATTTTATTAATAGTTTTTTTTTTATACTTTCCCTATTTACCATCTTTTTTAATGAATACGTAGATGAATGAAATATTGATATCACCTCATATGTTTGATAAATATATAAGAATGATGGATTTGTTTGTATTGCAATTAATTATTTCACTATTGTATATTAGATATTATATATCTAGATCATCCACCATTATTTTCTTTTTCTAACTAAAATATATTGTTCTTACGTTGATATCTACTGTGCATTATACATGTTTATGATACGACAAACCCTTAATTCTGTAGTTACCCGCAAGTAGCTAGGTCACGGGGTTGCATTGTTTCTAAAAAAAAACAATATGAAAAAAAAAAACAAAAACACTGACTATAGAGTTGAAGATAGAAAACCCATATCCATCTTCATAGACACACATCAAACTCCAAACATAATAAATAAAACAGCATATGAGAAAATACAAAAAGAGTGACATTTAGATAAAAATCTATAGAAAGAAAAATAACTTCATAAACTCCCTATTGGCTCTTAAACGGTATTAATAGTTCTAATTCTCATATTTTTATTAGTTGGAAAAAAAACCTTGTAAAAAAAATCTAAATTTACAACTCACATGTTTAAATGATTTGAAGAGTACATATTATAAGTTTAAATGATTTGAAGTCATAAATTCAATTCATTGCCCATTAATAAATTTAAATGATTTTTTTGTAACAGTATACATTTCAGGTATGTGAAGATCGATATTAAATTATATTTTATGTTGGGTGTGAATAAATCATGTTGAATTTGAATATTTGTTATTTTAAAATATAAAACAAGTCTACAAAAGTTTACGAGAATCAATAGAAATCCATTTATGAAAGTCTACAAAAGTTTGTGAAATCCATGAGAATCAATATGTGAAAGTGTAAAAAATCTATGAAAATCTGTGAAAGTCCATGAGAATTAATATGTGAAATTCTGCAAAAGTCTGTAAAAGTGTATAAGAGTCGATTTGTGAAAGTATGCCAAAGTATGTGAAAGTCCATGAAAGTCAATTTGTGAAAGTCTATGAAAGTCTGCAAAAGTCTGTGAAAGTCTATGAGAGTCAATCTGCAAAAGTCTGTAAAAGTCTACAAAGTCTGTGAAAGTCCACCACTTATATAATGTCCACATAAATCCATCAAAGTCCGCATCGACTATCCCCTATTAATCTACAACGTGTTTTTTTGCAATGAATAGTTTAGAATGAATTGATATTAATATTTTAGGTCTCCCATGAAAAAGTGTTATTTTTCCATTCTCACTTGTATGTGGGACGCGCTTGTCAAATAACATGTTATCATCTCTTATATATAAATCATAGGGTCACATAACAAATAATTTTTCATGTTTTTTATTTATTCATAACTTATCCATGTTCAATCAACAATAAACTTCAGTATTATGCTTTCCAATAAGAATAACTAAAAAGTACAACCACTCAGAAAATGTCTCATTGAACTGGTATATATCTATCCATCTATTATACTAAGCGAATGTGTTAAGTTTAAGTCTGTTCCTTTGTAACATTTTCATTTTTTCAAATTTATCATTAATTATTAATTATCTTTGATTTTAGATTAATGTTAGTAATGGAAAAACATTTATATTAGTTTTATATTTTAATAAGGATAAAAAAAATCTATCTTTATTTATGTGTATACTTATATAAATTGGATAATATTATATTGATATCCACCAAATTAATCTTAATAATTTTTATGAATTTTTTAAAAATATATTGAATGAATTGTTATGATCCCGCTCACCTTTCATAGTGAAATAGTATTTTTTGAAAATTCTTATATCCATACATATTGAAACAATCTTTCCAACAAACTATGAAGACTAGTAGTTCTAAAATAATTATCAATCCCAAAATAACTAATGTCGCTACCTAACTTGTCTATATTTCGCTTAATCGGACCAATTTCAAGGTCGGCCCTTAAGTATTTCTATATGTGAAAGTTGGATGAAACAACTGTTTTTGTTAAACATGCTTCTTATTCGAGCTAGTATCCTATTATACCTTCCCCAAAATTAAAGATAACGAAAAGGATTTTGTATTATAAAAAAAATGATATATAAGATTAGAATGTGATTAACCTATATTTATGAAATTTTGGTGTTTCGCTAAACTCGAAATGTGTTTAAAGCGTAAACTAGAAAAGATATGATCATAACTACACTATATAGACCAATCAGTTTTAAAAATAGCGTTAGCACAAAATCAATTTTGTAATCCGACTACCCAAGTATTCTAATATACAAATAAAAAAATTGTATTCCATGAGTTAAATATACACAAACAAATTATGCTATTTTGTCACAGGACACGTGTGGATTATTATATCTTCAAATATTCAGCATGCCATTTATGGGTTGGTTCAATGTTAAAATTTAAAATAAATCATACCCACACCCACGTAATATAAAGCAAAGTTTTTATTAGCATCTAATTTAATTCTAATACGACAAAATGCTGTTGGCCGAAAGATTCTTCTGAATAAGAAAATATACCCCCCCCCCCCCCCCCCCCCCCCACATAGCAAGGTTAAATTGAACAAAAATAAATTACATTTTCATTTAAAAATCATCAGAAATTATTTTATAATAAAATCCTTTTATCCAAACTAGCTAGTTTATTCCTTCTTGGGCGTGGATATCGGTACCCCACATAGCAAGAAACACACCTCTTAAAAAAATCAAAAACAAAAAATTGTGCACTGTAACAGTAGGGGCAAACCCACCTCGAGGTCGGTGATCTCTCTGGCGATGGTTATGAATTATGGTCGTTAGAGGTTCCGGCGAGTGTACCAACCCAGGTCGACATGCCTTCTGACGACGGTGGTGAATTGTGGTCGCCCGAATGTCCGACAAGCTAAATTAACATTTTTACAAGTTTCAAATCAAGTAGACAAATTTTACATTTAAACATATATAACAGACAGTCATAACAGCATTTAAAACACATCAAAATATGTCATTCGCATTCCATAACCAACCATTTATGTGACTACATAACAAAATACATGTTCAAATTTCACAACTATTCATGTGACTATATTGATTTTTCATATATAAAAATAAATAACATATCCAATAAAAACAATTACTCTTTTTAAAAAAAAAAAATAAACATAAAAATAATTTGAACATGTATTTTGTTTTGTAGAGATGATTCGTTATGGAATGCTAAAATTGTATTTTGATGTGTTATAAATGCTAACATCATATTTTGATGTGTTTTAAATGCTGCTATGACTGTCTGTTATATGTGTTTAAATGTGAAATTTGTCTATTTGATTTGGAACTTGTAAAAATATAAATTTATTTTCTCTTACTTTAGCTCGTCGGACCTTCAGACGACCATATTTCACCACCGTCACTAGAGGACATGTCGACCTGGGTTGATACACTCGTCGAAACCTCTGATGACCATGATTCACCACCGCCGTCAGAGGGATTACTGACTTCAAGGTGAGTTTCCGTTTACTGGTACAGTACATAATTTTTTTTTTTTTAAATAAAGGGTGAGTTTCTAGAAACTCGGGTGCGGATATCCGTGCCCTTCCTTCTTTACCCACTTCTTATCCCGGAACAACAACAAATACGTGATCTGGATGACATGATAATAGAACAAACAAGATTCTGATTTTAACTAATCACACCCACCATTCAATCATCATCTTAAAACAATATATAAAAAAAACCACACCGATCGGACGGTCATGTTTTTTTATACATGTCCGCCTTAAAAGGGTAACCAAGTCAAAACAATCGAACAGCCCATTTTTCAAACTAACAAAATCCTCCAAAATCTCCTCATCCTTATCACATCAAATCATATATATATATACTTTTAATGGTTTTCTATTTTTAATAATCTTCTATTATTATCCTAATCAATTATTTCACCCTCTATTTATAGCCCCTTCAAGCCCATATTTCACTTGTCACCTTCTTTTTGAAGAAAGAAGAAAAAGAGATGGCGAGGTTTCATGTCTTGCTCTGTCTCTCTCTGGCCATCTTTGTCGCATTGGTGGATGTCTCCACTGCGAGGAAGACGGTTGGGTTTTATGAGCTCAAGAGGGGTGACTTCTCTATGAAGATCACCAATTGGGGTGCAACTATTGTCTCTGTCATCCTCCCTGACTCAAAAGGTTTGGGTTTTGAGGGGGTTTGGGTTGAGTTTTTTTTTTTTTTTATGGGTTTTGTGTTCTGATTTTTTTTTTTTTTTTTTGGATTTCAGGGAATCTGGGTGATGTTGCTCTTGGGTTTGATTCACTTGCATCCTATGTAGTAAGTATTCTTATTTTGGAATTGTTGGGGGTTTTCATGTTTTTTTTCAGGTTCTTTTGTATGAACTCTGGTCATGGTTAAAATACAAGAAAAAATTCTGAGTTTTAACACAGATTAACAAGCACATGTTATGTATACAGAGGGGGAACAAAGCCAGATAGGGTTGATGTGATTTACTTTATTTATTTATTTATATATTTTTTTTTGGGGGGGGGGGGGGGGGGGTTGATGAGTTTGGATTATTTTGTATGTGATCACCTTTTATTAAGTGTGTGTAATTTTTTTACACTCACACTCACTGTGATTACTCTTTGTGCTCAATCTTTGGTTTGATTAACATATCTTCTTCTGAAGACTGTGCGCCAAGTTGACTGTATTTGTTATGGCCTTATGGGTACAATAAAAAAAAAAGATGTTCCCTGCAACTATTCTCCTGCCAACTTGACACACTTATTTTACTGCTATAAAATATTCAGATGGTCCTTTTTGCACTGAGAGTATCATTTTTTTCTATCAAAGCTGTTTTTTAATTGACATATATTCATTGTTTAATCCATATCACACTCCAAACTCTCTTGATTATTAGATTTGGTCCTTGCCAGGGGTCCTACCATTGACTGTTGTTTAGTCCTCATATGTGAACATGCTATTGTTCCAACTTGATGACACCCAACAAGTTGATGGGCTTCACTAATAGTTTTCTCAGAATTTTATAGGATCACTGTCTTATATGGGTATAATTTACATGAAGTTTGACTGTAGGTTCCTTTCACAGTGACCCAATTTTTAATCTATTTCTTATTCAAACTCATTTTAAACCGATGGTAAGATGAGGTGATATGTCACCATATCATTATTGGGCTTGAGTAACTTATCATTACTTTTGAAAGTGTTAATTTTCCTTTTCGTATTGGTTCATGTCAAACTTTTTTTTGTTAAATTTTGGGTTATTGAATTTTATTTTTTCATTTTCAAGATTGATTGTTTATGTGTGCTACTTTCATTGCTCAAACTTGATGGAAGTTAGATCCATTCAAAACCCATTTTGCTCGGTAATCAATAGGAGACTGACTTCATGATGATCATAGATTATAAGTGTGCGAAATTATGATAATTGTTTTTTATGATTTTTTCCATGAGTTGGCAGATCCCATACATGGGTGATAAGTTTCTGATACGTGATTCTGATTTTTACTGTTCTTATAGAATGACACAACTTACTTCGGAGCATTAGTTGGCCGAGTTGCTAATAGAATTGCAAATGCTGAATTCACTCTTGATGGGAAGACTTACAAATTGGTGCAAATGAGAACACCACCATGCTCCATGGTTTGTGTGCCTTATGTTTTTAATTTCCATAAAAACTCATTAATTTTTGTATCAAACCTCTCAATCTAATACTGAGATTACTGGTGTCATTCCAGGTGGGCACAGAGGATTCAGCAGGGTCATCTGGACTGTCGTAGAACATGTGGGTGGTGATTACCCCTTCCTCAAGTTATTCTATCGCAGCTTCGATGGTGAACAAGGCAAGTTGTTCAATTTGTATTCTCTTTGTTACTGAAATATTTGTTTATAATTAGAGCTAGGGGTGCAATTTGGGTGGGTTGAAGTTCATGCAACCTGACTTTTAAGCATGTTCAGTTTGGGATATTAACATAACATCAACTCTGGGAATATTTTTTCAGTGACACTAAACTCCTCAATCCAAAATGATGATGAGAATGATAAATTTAAGATTCCAGTTTTAAGTTTAATATGTGAGATGAAATCTGAAAATCGTTTCAATTCGTTTTTCCTTAAAATCTATTCACTTTTACAGAAAATTTTTCTCTCTCTCGGTTTTCCCTCATTTTCATCTCTACTATTTCTTCTGTCATCTACTAATCTTTTCATCTCTACTCTTCATTGTGACCGTCGTGAAGTTATAATTGTTTAGAATAACTTCTTTTCAAAAGCTAAACACAAACAAACCCAATTCGACTAGAACCCCAAACATATCTGAACTTAAACTAAACCCAAAGGGTTGAGTTCTGGTTAACCTCTTCAGACTAGGTTTGAATCCACCTCCTCTAACTTTGTTGGATACAGATTTATCTCCAACCTGACCCAACCCACCCAAGTTACAACTCTCATTAGAGCATGTTATTTCTTACACAAAATTGCAATGCACTTATGCATAGTGTTTATATGACTTGATCTTCCTTTGTTATAACAAATAAAAGTTGTGGTTTACTGGTTCATGATTATAATTCATAATAACAGTCTGTGTTCAAAACAACAGGATTCCCTGGATATCTCGACGTCTATGTGACATATCAGATCACCGGCGACTACGAGTACAAGGTGACCATGAGAGCCATCCCCCACAAGAAAGCCACCCCAGTGAACCTCGCCCAACACACCTACTGGAACCTGGCAGGCCACTCCTCTGGCCCAATCCTCTCCCATTCAGTCCAGCTCTTCGCGTCCCACGTCACCCCAGTTGACTCCATTCTGATCCCGACTGGTGGCATCGCCCCGGTCTCAGGCACCCCCTATGACTTCAACGAGCCCAACACGGTCGGATCGAGGATTAGCCAGCTCTCGAATGGGTACGACATCAACTATGTGCTCAACTCGCCTAGGGATGCCAAGGGCGTGAGGAAGGCAGCTGTCGTGAAGGATGACAAGTCGGGCCGAACAATGGAGCTCTGGACGGACCAGATTGGGCTGCAGTTCTACACAGGCAACATGTTGAGGGACGTGGCCGGCAAGGGAGGGGCGGTTTACAAGGCACATGCCGGGCTGTGCCTGGAGACGCAGGGGTTCCCGGACGCAGTGAACATCGAGTACTTCCCTTCACAGTTTGTGAGGCCTGGGGAGATTTACAGGCACTACATGAAGTATAAGTTCTCTTTTTAATTGGAGAGATTTACAGGCACTACATGAAGTATAAGTTCTCTTTTTAATTGGAGAGATTTTTTTTTAATTGCTTTTGATCATAAGTGCTGCTCAAAATAACAAATGTGGTTATTGTAGTATAGGATTTGGCTTTCGTGTTATGTTGATGATCTGTGAATTTAGGACTGGGGGTTGGTAAATAAACCAAATTGGCAATTGATGTTAGAGGGGGGAAACTGTGTTTGTGGTCTGAGAAAGATCCAACCACGAGATCCTTAACAAAAATCTCAAAAAGAGAAGAAAATCTGAAATTTTATGAATGAAAAACCAAAATTGCCTTGGGTTATAACTTATAAGTCTCTTTTACACCTGGTGTGAATCTTGAGTGAGCAAGGTGGTGATCTCATGATTTTAATTTTGTGTTTGGTTGTTATAGTTATTATTTTTGAGAAATGTAATTAGGGCTGCAACTTGTGTCGGGTTGAACCAGATCGGATTGGGTTCAGGTTAACCTCACTCATAACTCGACTCAACTTAAACCTGTAAACTAATAGTTAAAAAAAAAATCATGGCCGTTCATTATGTAGCTTCTAATATGAGTAATTCAAATTTTAGGTAAATCTAACTAATCTTATGAGTTGGATCGGATTGATTTATTTAATTTGCACATCATGTTAGAAATTCGGGTTGGGTCGAGTTGGTTCAATTCGGGTTGAAAATCGAGTTGGGGTCGGGTTAATCCAATACGGGTTGGGTCAAGTTGGTTTATTTAATTACGGGATTGAGTTCGGGTTATTCCAATTCGGGTTGAAAGATCGGATTGGGTCGGGTTAAAGTTGAATAGTTTGAAATTTAGGTTGGGTTTGAGTTAGGGTAAACCAAAACCCAACCCCGCCGAGTTACAGCCCTAAATGTAATGATGGATTTTTTTTTTTTTGACATGTAGACTCATAGGTTAGGTAAAATAACAATATTTTTTTAAAATTTTTTAATATTAATATCAGTTTATTCTCATATATTCTTGACACAATTTTTTATCATCTTCACCAACTAGCTAATTAAACACGAAGAATTGTCTTTCATTCCAATGTATAATTTGTATACATTCATTGCAAACAAGTAAATTTTTTTTTTGGGGGTTGAATAAGCCCTATTCCCCCCAATTCCACTACCAAACATGGGCTCATGAGTTTCATTTTTATTCGCTTGTGTTGAAATCAACTCTTGTCCTCCAACTTCAGGTGAGGTTAAGTCTGCACTCCAACCCAACCTGGCAGCCCTAATCAACCCACCCCACTGAGAGGTCACCCATGAAACACCATAATCAGACTTCAACCTGACTACAACCACAATCCCCCATACCCACCCCCCCATTCCTAACCATTCGACCCCTGGTTTCCTCAACCCCACCCCACTCACCCACACTCGCATACATGTTCGACATCATCACATAATTCCCCTTATATTCAGGTTCCAACTCCAGCAACCTCTGCTCAATCTCCCTTGCAAGCCCAACATCCCCTCTCTCCCTGCACGCGCCCAACAACGCGCGCCACACCGCCGAATCGGGCCTCACACGCCGCATTCCCTCCACGACCCCGACCGCCTCCTCGACCCGTCCCGTCCTGCACAACATGTCCACCACGCACCCGTAATGCTCCACCCACGGCTCCAGCCCGTGCTCCCCCACCATCGACTCGAACCACTTCTTTCCCTCCTCCACCAGCCCCGCGTGACTGCACGCGCACAAGACAGAGAGGAAGACCACCCCGTCCGGCTTGAACCCCTCCCTCTGCATCTGCGCGAACCGCGTCAGCGCGGCCGCGCCGTGTCCGTGCATCGACAGCCCCTGTATCACGGTCGTCCACGTCACGAGCGTCCTCTCCTTCGCGTTCATCCGGTTAAACATAGCGCATGCCGTCGCCGTGTCCCCGCACTTGAAGTGCATGTCCATCAGAGCGTTTGCGATGCGGGTTTCGCCCGCGAAACCGTTCTCCGTTACGTACTCGTTGATCCGCTTGGCCGTCTTGAAGCCCCCCATCTTCGCCGCCATCGAAACGATTCCCAGCATGGTCGCTTCGTCCGGTCTCACGCGCGCATCGGACTTCATCGCCTCGAACAAAGCCAAAGCCTCATAAAAGCGACCGTTTTCGGTGCACCCATTGATCATCGAAGTCCAAGTAACCGAATTTCTAAAACCCATCTCTCCAAAGACACGACGAGCGTAAGACAGGCACGAACACTTCGCGTACACGTCGATCAGCGCATTGTGCACGAACACGTCGAAACCGACGACAAGGCTCCGCATGGCGTACCCATGCAAAGCCTTGCCTTGCTTGAGAGCTTTCAAGCTCGAACACGCGGAGAGGACACTCGTCACCGTCACCCCATTCGGTCTCGCATCACCACCCACCACCGCCATCTCACGCACCACCCGAACCGCCTCGCGCGGGCGGTCCGCGCGCGCGTACGCGGAGACGAGTGAGTTCCATATCACAACATCTCTGTGTGGAGTTTCGTCGAAGACCTTCTGAGCGGACCCAAGCTGCCTAAGAAGGCCGTACATAGTCAGGATGGCAGTCTGCGTGATTTTCTCGGATTCGAAGCCCGATTTGAAGACGTGCGCGTGCACCTGCTCCGCTTCGAGGACGACTGCGCACGACTTCGCGACGTGCACCAGAGTGTATCTGTCTATTCTACACCGCATCCTCCTCATCTGCGCGTAAGCGAGAAAAGCGTCGCACGGGTTCGGATTCCCCGTTTCCGTAGGGAACTAGAAACATTGATTTTACTCAATCCCCTTCTGGAATCTTTAACAGAGACAGACGGAGTCAATGAAGATGGTGCTCCACAATTGAAGGGGAATAATTGCATCAAAGTCATAAATAAATAAAAATTTACAAGTCAACCCCTTATGAAGAAAATCCATTATAGATCTCATATAATAAACCAATTGCACCTTGGTCCTTCAATTGAATTACTCTAAAGCCCTAATTTCAAACAATAGAAGGGGAAACGGTGGGTTTTAATTTGACGAGAGGGGAAGAAAAGAGGATCATAAAAGACGGTGGGTAAGGTTTTCATTGAAATCTATTTAGGACTTCAAAGATTCATGTGAAGGTATCGATTGCTTGTAATCGGTTTAAGTTTTGATTATTAGGTATGATTTTTTTATATATATTTTTTTATAAACAAGTTTGTGTTTATTTTTTCATAAAGAACATAACCTAGATAATCTATATTTAATAAAATATGTGAAAATTTGTATAACAAAAGGGAATAAAAGTATTTTGAAGGAAATATGAAATAGACAATTTTTTTTATAAAGTTGAGACCTACTATATATTTTGCAATAGTTGTATTTTTTCTAAATGTTTGCCAGAGAACATGAGAATAGAGTTGGAGTTGAATGATTCTTTAAATGGTCAGAGTACTGAATTAGAATTAAGCAGTCATGTGAACAATTATAGTGAAGAAATCCAATTGAATCATTCTATCAATATTTTGACGGAAGATGTAGAATTAAATGTTTCTGACGAAAATGTTGAAGATGCAAGAGGGTGCCAAAAATTGATATGGAATTTGATGATGAAGATATAGCATATCAGTTCTATAATAAGTATGCTGAAAAATAAGATTTTAGTATTCGTAAATCAAGTGTCAAGTTCAACTCTGAAAATGTTGTTATAAGCCGAAAGTTTGTATGTTCAAAGCATGATTTCGTGAGAATAAGAAAGGAGAAAAAATGGTGAAAAAACCAAGGCTAGAAACAAGAACGGGTGCAATGCATTTATGTTCATCAAATTATGCATACAAAGAGGTATCATGTTAGCGGATTTGAAGATAATCATAACCATAATCTGACAACTCCAAGCAAAATTCACATGTTGAGGTCACATAGAAGGTTGTATGAATCTCAAGCTCAGATAGATTTGTCGGATAGTTCAGGAATAGCCCCAAGATCTTCATATGAGCTAATCAGCAAACAGGTTGGCGGTCGATGAAATTTAAATTTTTCGTATGTTGATTACAAAAATTACCTTCATTCTAAACGCATGAAAGCAATGGAGAAGGGTGATGTAGGGGCTGTGCTTGAGTATATGCAGAAAAAACAAGCTGAGAATCCATCATTTTTCTTTTCTATGCAAGTTGATGAAGATGATATGGTAACAAATATTTTCTGGGCAGATGCGAAATCTGTGGTAGATTATCACTTCTTTGGTGATATAGTTTGTTTTGATACGACCTACAAAACATCTCTAGTTGCCAGTGGTATAAAAAACAAAGGATGGCGTGGTAGTCGTAGACTTAAAAGTGGGCTAGAAATGAATAAATGACGAACAAATAGAAATGTTAAATTTGTATATAATTTTATTTTTTTATTAAATGTTACGAATGATTTTTAGCTTATTTTTTTCTTGATTAATTGCAGGTTCACATGATTATAATACAATTGCATCAAATGTTTCTAGATCACCTCAAGCCATGATGATAAATCTTGTTGAATCCCATGCTGGAATGAAACAACAAAAATGAGGTACGTGTAAAGTCTTTTATACTTTTATCATTATAGTATAGGATATTCTTTTTACTATATATTATAATGTTTTTTTTCTTTAAATCATGTAACTTTGGATTATAGGACCATTTGATGATGCATCGGCTTCTTTGCGGATTAGTGAATCACCAGACAAGTTAACAATTTCCCTTTTTCTCATATTCCTAATATTTACAATCATGAGCTATTCCTTCCACCATCTCATTTTATGGAGGTATTTAAAATTTTGTGTATATAAATTGTTACAACAAGTTTAATTCTTTATTGAATTTTGTGTATATAAATTGTTACAACAAATATTTTACATGTTTTACAGCAATCATGTGTTCCTAATATTCAATTTGAGAACAACTCTGCATCTTCACCTCTCGACTTAATGCATGCTCCATTTTCTTCGTCTATTCCACTAAAAAGTTTTAATGATGTGAACCAATTTAATAAGGTAATTTTTTTTTAACTACATTATTCATGTATACTGTTTAATCAATTATCATTTGAATTAATTTACTTTCAATATCAAATTGTTTTCTTTTATGATTAACATTTATAATTTATCATTTCATATTGAACAACAATTCAAATCACATCCTATTGCATATATCCAAGTATTTGATGGAAATAGTTCACAGGAAAACCATCAAAGTAGTGGCGGGAGACACATAGATAGATTTGAAGTCAATGAGGAGCACTAACCAAACTACTCAGGTATAAGAACGACAACCAGGCCAACTAAAAGAAGAAGCAAGAAGGCAAATATCTTTCATTTATTTAATGTTATTTTCTTGGACTTATTTATAAGGCATTTTCTATTAGCAACAATATCAAAATGATTTTACTTACAATATATATAAGTGAATAATGTCATTTAACTTTTTATTGTCATCTCATCTGTTTGTTATGAAATGACTGACTTTGATGTCTATTGTTAAATAAAATGAAAATGCTATTCTCATTTTTTTGTAGTCTTCAACGCAGTCCGCTCATTTTTATAAAAAAAAATTTAAAACAATTATATATTTTATCTATTGAAAAATGAACTTTTACAAAAAGTTGAAGTATATAGTCTAATAAATTAAATGATATCGTTTATTTTATAATATATATATATATAGAGGGGTATATGCGGCGAACGGCGGGTGCGGCGTCGATACGGGTATCGCATATCGGGTGCGATATACCGTATATAAACCCGGGGGCCCACGTGCGTCCGCACCCACCGTTACCACACGTGCGGTGAACGGCGGGTGCGGCGTCGGCAGGTGCGGCGGCGATCCGTTCGACGGGTTCGCATCGCATCGCACCCGACGGTCGGGACCCGTGTGACGGCCCACGATCGACGCCACACCTCCGTTCGCCGCAGGTAATTGGCGTCGACCGTTGGGTCGGTGCGGTGCGCGATGCGATGGGTCCACCCGCGGTCGGGTGCGATCGACCGTTGGACGGCCCACGAACGGCCCACGTCGAGTCCGCACCCGCCATTCGCCGCACGTAATCGCTCGCGTGTATATATATATATATACCCGTATATGGTCGTTCGCGCATATATATATATATATATATATATATATATATATATATATATATATATATATATATATATAGGTCGCGAAGTGCGATTAGGTGCGGCGGCCGCACGGTGCGGCGTCGACCACGGGCCGTCGATCACGGGTCCATCGCATCGGACGGTCGGGTGCGATTCACGTCGACCGTTGGATGCGATGGACCCGCGATCGGACGGCCCATAATCGCCGCACCGTGCGGCCGCCGCACCTCATCGCGGTCGTGTATATATATATATATATATATATATATATATATATATATGGGTTATTAAAAAATGAGCATAACTGCACTAATAATGAAAATTAGTTTTTTTTTTGCATGGTGAGAAATACTTTTAATTTTTTTCACTTGCTAATTGAATATTTGTATTTGTACTTTGAAAGTCTCGTTTATATAAATTGAAATGACTGATTTATGATTTTGTTATTGTATATGATTTTAGTATAACTTTTATTGCAACTCAAGTGGGCCACACAAGTCTATCTCGTAAGGGGTTGATTTGTGAATTTTTTTATTTATTTATGACTTTGATGCAATCATTCCTCTTCAATTGTGGAGCATCGTTAACCATCTTCATTGATTCCGTCTGCCTCTATTAAAGATTTCAGACGAAGGGGATTGGGTAAAATCCATGTTTCCTCCCTACGGGAAACAAGGAATCCGAACCCCTCTGGATCTGATGATACGGTTCCATCGGTGGGTGTCATTGATTGGACAGTGGTGGGGTTCGGTTGGAGTGAAGTTGGACGGTTGGGATGCGATGTTGGTGCGGGTGTATTTTGCGCGGTTGGGTCGTAATCTACGAACAGATATGGAAGGGAGGCTGGTCTTGTTTTATGAGCGGCACAGGATTATTGTTATGATGCGAACCTCGGCCCGAATGATTTATGAAGTTATACTAAGGCTCCGTTTGGTTGCACTTTTAAAAATCTGAAAAGTTGAAATCGTGCAACTAATAAATGGGGTAGTTTTGCAGAATTGGAAGTTTGGATTCATTTTAATTTTTTCATCGAAATTTGTGTTTTGAAAAACTAAAAACAACGTTTTTTTTTATCGGAATCGATTTTTTTAATTGAAAAGCAGTTTTCTCTGTCCAAATATTAAACTTCCTTTCAAATATTGATTCCTGAATTAAAAAAAAACATCCCAATAAAAATCAAGGTCAAAATTATCTTAAAAAACAACTTTATTCCAAAAACTATTTTTCAATCTGTGTTTTCCAAAAGGATCCAAGATCGATATGGATTATATAATTCATTTCATATATATTTTATAAATACACACATTTAAAAAAAAAGTGAGTGATATGAGAATGCTTATTATAAACTTTTATTTTTTCATAAAATAAAAATTAAAACTTAATGTTGTGAAATAAAATTAAAATTATGCAAAATGAATAAAGCATATAGAATTATAATAGTGAGAAAATATAGGTATTCTTTATTTTTGTTTACTTATGACAAGTGAGAGAAGGGGGGGGGGGGGAGCGGGTGGAGAGTGTGGAACATCGAATGAGTGAAGAATTATGGATGTTAAAGTATTAGATTTTTTTTCCTAACATAAATCTTGTCCAACCCCAACTAATACGAGTCTCCCCGAACTTGAATTCAGCTCGAACCCAATTTGAACTCGCGAGTTGAGTGTTTCAAATTCAAATTCGAGTTTGCAATTGAACACTCGGTGCATGTTTGGCTGCAAAAGTCAAAAACAGCTTTTAGCTTTTAGGGTCACATCAATTCAATTACATCATCATTTAAAAGCTAAAAGCTGTTACAAAAAATGTAATTAAATACATCATTATTACTAGATTTTATCTCTAAAACTGTGCCTCGAAATCTGTGTTTCATAAAGCAGCCATCATCATTACACTTTCTAATCATCATCATTACACCCTCGAAATATCATCATTCATTTCAAAAGACGTGCATAAAACTGGAAAAGCTAAAAACTGATTTTTAAATCATGTTTCCAAACATACACTCAGGGTCCGTTTGGTAACGCGTTTGGGCGGATTCCGCTTTTTGAAAAGCTGAAAATCCCCAAACGCGCAACCAAACGGGTTGGATTCCGGTGGAATCAAAAGCTGGATTCCTTTTAATTTCTCTCTCGAAATCCGTTTTTTAAAATCTAAAAAAGAACGTTTTTTTGTCGGAATCGATTTTTTGAATTGAAAAACAACTTTTTCTACCAAACATTAAACTCCTTCCAAATATTGATTCCTGAATTAAAAAAAGGCATCCCAAAAAAGTCAAAGGTCTAAAACCATCTTAAAAAACAGCTTTATTCTAAAATCTACTTTTCAATCTATGTTTCCAAACGGTTGCAGCATTTTCAATCTATGTTTCTAAAAAGACATTATGGTTGGGTCTGTACAATCTTTAACCCCTCCCAACGTTGCAGCCTTTAATAAAACTGTAAATAAAAAATTATTATATGCGTGCGATCCGGACCGTTTGTGGAGAATCTGATGTTAAAGTTTGAACGGGCTGTTTTTCTGGCCCGGCACGACAGGCGAGGCAGACAGGCTGTCTGCCAGGCACGGGTGTAACCGGACGGGCCGGTTCCGTGCTGGGTCGGCCCGGTCAGTCTTTACACCTTCCATATGAGCTGAACCAAACCCAGCCCGTAAACCAAACGCCGGCGGGAGAAATACAGGTATCATATATCGCTCTATCTTTATATCGTATTATAGTTTGGCGTTTCACAAATTCTCACTGACTTTGGAGTAGATTATTTATAAAAAGAAACTTTTTTTTTTTTGATTTTTATTTGTCCCCGGAAACTATCGTTTAGCATCAATCCCTATTCTTCGTATTTTGGTTTTAGTCCCTGCATTTAAATGATAATTTAGGAGTAGGTCTGGGAGGGAGTTATTCCTAAATTATTAAGTTTGTTTTTAGTCCCTGGGAGGGACCTATTCCTAAATTATCATTTAAATGCAGGGACTAAAACCAAAATCAAGAAGTGAGGGATTGGTCGCTAAATTCGATAGTTTCCGGGGATTAAAACTAAAAATCCCTTTTTTTTTTTGGTAAGTTCATTTATATTGTTTTTGTTCTTTGTTTGATGGTAAGGTTTTTGTTCTTTGTTTGCTTCTTTTTTAAAGAAAAATATCTGCACATTCTCAATCTTGGCGTTTGAATGTGATTTAATTATTCGGAAAACTGTGTTTGTATGTGAATAATTGTTATGGGTTTTCCTTGATTTTGGTCTAAAACTATTGATTTGGGTATTTGGACAATTCTTTCTTGAGAAGCTCTGTTATGATATCTAGAGTTTGTTTGGGAACGGATTGTAGAGAATGATCATAAACCATGTTAGAAATATATGTAAATGTGTTTGATCATTCCTTTTGTATAATAAGGGGTACGGCAGAACCAGCCCTACTTTTAGTCTTAAATCTCTGAAAAGTATAAGAATTTATATGTTTTCAAATGAAATCGCATACTTTTAATTATTTACTGAAGTGAAAAACAGGGTTAGAAATGGGGTTCTTGTATGAATGACTAGCATATCTGTTATTAGCTTATTATTATGTAGCCAAGGATTAAGTAGTGGGAAAGTAGGTTTTTGTGATGCAATAGGACTAGTTTCTGATTTAGTTACTTTACTTTTACTTGATGATCAACTCGGTAATGTTATATCCTTGTGATTGTGGCATTTCAGTTCTGATAGTGTTGTCACTCCTGTGTTTTATATACTTGTATGCATAGAATAGTGGTACCAGTTTTGATTGTTGGTTATTTGTTTTACGGGTGGGATGAGTTGGATTCAGGTAGGGTCAGATTGCCTGTAGGCTGTAGCAGGCTCTGGGTAGCAGTATTGTCAAGCTCATCCATTGACAGGTCAAAAATGCTGGTAGCACATGATCTGTGAGTTTCAAAGTCCGATTAATAGCTAGAGGAGACAGAGGTGGAGATCATGCATTATAAGATGAGTCCTCAGGTTTCTTCATGGTATTTTGTAATGAGTTGATATATTTTCATCCAATGAAGCATCAACTAGTCTTGCTGATCACTTGGATGAATACAACAGCATGAGAGAATTTTTTTTCTATTTTAGACTTACCTTCAAGTTACTGTGAGACTGGATCTTTGGTTGTAGCAATGATCTCCGTGGCTTCATGAGTTGCTGATTATTTGCTTTGTTTGAAACCCAACTCAAATGCAATAGCAGGTCAAAACTCTCGACTTATGTTTGCTTGGATCAGTTCAGGTCCAGTGACTTGAGCCAGTGGAGTGCGTAAGATCAGAAATGGAACTTATAAGTTCATTATATTTTGGTGTGGCCATAAATTTTTAGGGATGTCACTGTTTCAATCCTCAGAGATTCATGTGGTTTGTTTTCTATGCTTTTTAGTCCTGAAGATTTGAGGTTTGTCTGTCTGTCCAAACTAAATTCAGCTTTATATCCAAAAGAACCTTGTCCTGAATACCTATACTTTCTTTTTATAACATGATCTTTTGCTTTCACTTAGGTTATAATCTAACTGATAATTCTAGCTTAATATGACAATATTATAGAACTTCATGTCGAAGATGAGCTTGTGCAACTGCTATAATAAAGCCTTTTCCCCATAGGTATTACTTATTAGTGTCTGTTTAGTTATGTGCATGTCTTCTGTTGCTTATTTGCTTTGACCGGTTTAAAGAGGCAATCAGAGGTATTATTTCTCTGCTTTTATAAAAAAAAGGGAGTTTTATTTTTCTTCAATGGAGATTATTTATACGCTCTAAATTTGTTATTGATTGTCTAGATGTCGCAGGCAAACAACAGTGCAGATCTTGATGCCAGCGTTTCTGGTATATCATCAAGCGGAAGCAAGAGGAAAAGGTCTTTTGTTTGGGATCACTTCACAAAATTAGATAATGCAAAAGAAAAATGTGTGTGTGATCATTGTGGCAAGATTTACACATGTAACAGTACATGTGGAACCGGCCATCTTTGGCGCCACTTGGACCGATGTGAGGGGCATAAGAAAGGAAATGTTTCACAAGAAGCCTTACAGACATTAAATCTAGGTCACACTGGAGTTAGGATCAAGGTTGAGGAGCTCAGAGATATCCCCGAAGTAAAAGTAATTTGTCCTTCCACATTTCACGATTAAATTTTATAATGTATTTAGTTCATAAGTAAGTAATGGTGTTTGTTGGGATTTTTTTTATAAAATTACTTGGCATGTATTGCATGCTTGTCATTTGCTGCTTTATATGTGACGTGGGTACAGTTGTTTGGCTAATGCATCAGGATTGTTTGAGCAAAACAAAGGGAATGACAGATCAGTTGGTCCTGACTAAGGCCACTATAACACGAACGCAACTAGTCAGTGCAGGTGATCATGTATGTTTGGATCTCTGCAGCCTCATGAAACATGGTGAAGGCCTTCTGGTGTGTTTCTTGATCTTTATCTGTTACGGTTGATTCTTACCACTCTACTGCATGTCTGCATATGTGTTGGCTTCATGGTAGCACACTATATTTGTAGGACAATATCACTTGTTCCTTAATTCTGTCTAGCATTAAACCCTTATTCTGTCTGGTACAATTAATCATGGTTGGCAATATGCAGGTGGGAACCTATTCTGGAGGGCTTTTCCTAGTGCATTCAGAACATTCAGAATCCAATCTAAGTGCTAGCAGGCCATTCCGAGTACATGCTGTGAGTTCCTAATAGTTGACATTTTAATTACTGGAGTTAGACCAAATCAGACAGAGGATTTGAGTGGGTACTTAGAAAAAATAAGAACTACAAAACCAAGAAAAATCATTTAGAAAATTTTTTTGGTAGGTAAGTGTTTTGTTTATTTTCTAGTTGAATCTTATTCCATATAAAAGAGTAAGACTCGAACCCCTCAATGAAGAGGGGTTACACAACCTTCGAAGATGTGGTTTGGTATAATTTAGAATTGAAGCAAGAAACTGGAAATTTGGAAATGCCAGGTCAAACCCCAGCATTCATTCCTAACCATGTTTGTGCATTGTAGAGTGCCCCCACGCAGTTTCACTGTTAGTGGGAGAGTAATTCATATTTTCATTGAAACCTCTAGGGCCCGGTGCATGCTCACATTGCTCTTCCAGATGGAAAGACCTGCTATCTCTCGGAGTTGCAAGAAGGCAAGGATGTCATGCTGGTCAACCAAAATGGCATGCGGAGAACTGCAATGATCGGACGCATAGAGATCGAGTCACAACCTCTTATTCTGGTGGAGGCAATGGTTTGTGCACCACATCTTCATTTTCAGTTAGACGTGTTTTTTTTTTTTTGAGGATAAGATACTCAAACCAACAAAGGGTGCTGAATCTGCCGATACACTGTCATTCTTGCAGTCAAACTAAATACATGAATCTCTAATAGAGTATGCACTCTACTACGTCATGATGTACTCTATTAGGAAGAATGTACAAATGTATGCCTTGATTTCATACAAGGATGTGCATTTTTTTCATGAAAATATGTACTCATCAGATAAGTATATACTTTAAAAAAATTCAAAATGTGTTCAGACTGCAAAGTGACCGCAGGAATGACTATGCGTAAAATTTTCCTTCTGACAAAATATTTTCTTTCTGCAGCCGCTAGAGGAGTCCAACATCCATCGAAAAGTCATGAGCATCTTTTTGCAAAACGCAGGGACTGTTGGTTTTGTCACTCCTCATGAAGGTTTGTTCTTGCAGTCTCAAATGTCCCTAGCAGACTGATTACATTTTAGTTGTCATAAAAACTGTTTTTTTGATTGGCCTTCTGCATCTGTCTCGCAGAAAATAATCCTTTGAAAATAGTGATCCCAGTTGCCTCTCTTAAAGCTGGTGATGAGGTCTTGGTTCGACTTCAGAGCAAATAGAGGTCCAGGTGGTTACTGAATCCAGTGCTTTGGTTACTATGTCCCCAGTGTACAATATTTGGATTTGCAGAGATCAATGGGCGTTGTTTTATATATGTAACTTCCCATTGTTATTATTCATGAATTTATATTATGTACCTATGTAAGGCAGCGTTAACCATACTTATGAAAATAAATTGTAATCTACTTCATTGAGTTAAACTATAAACTGCACATCTCGAAATCTTTTGGCCTGACAGTATTCTTCAATTTTAGATCAAATATAGTTTGCTCTGTTGAGCATTGAAGAGTGATATTTCTTCTGGTGTGATGTGGCACATCACTGAACCATTTATGAGTGCTTCTGGAAAAAAAAAATCTGTAAACCAAAGTTGGATACTTTTGTATGCGCTCAGGTTAAAACTGAATTTGGTGAATAGCCAACGGGGGAATAGTATAGGCTTATTCAAGTTTTTTTTATTATTATTCTGATATAATGTTTAGGCCATCTCCAACCCTTACTCAAATCTATACCCAAATTTCACTTAAATTTTGAGTAAAAGCTTGATTTGATATGATGTGTCTTCTTCAACCATCACTTTGTGTTTTACTCAAATTTTTTAAAAAATTCACATCTTCTAATTATTTCTTATAAACATTTTAAAAGTTCTTTCCCAAAACATTTTTACTAATCAATTTTTCTTTCCTTTAAGATATTTAAATTTAACATTACCATTATCCAATTTTTGAAAAAAAAAGGTAAAAATAATATTATTTTATTGGAGTAAAAATAAGAAGTTAAAAAACAAAGATGAAAACTTAAGAAAGAAGACCATTTTTTTTTTTCAAAAGATGGTGAAAATTTTGGGGGGGTGGGAAGGCATCTAATATAATCTAACTAAAAGTGGAGTTGAAGGAAAATAATGTCATATTGGAAGAAAATACGGAGATAAAAGGAAAAGAAAGAGATGTTAAAAATTTGGATAAAGATTTGAGTCTCCCTTGATTTGAGTAAAGATTTGAATAAAAGCTTGATTTGGTATGCTCTCACATGCAATATTACACGTCCAAGAGGTTTATGCCTCATTAAACGAAATATGTAATTTTTCATTCCTTCTACAAATGGAAATATGAAGTATACAGTTTAAAAAATGATGATATGCACATAGGATTATCCTTAACGTTTTACTATTTTCTATCATCAAAATGAAGCATCACCAAACACTCTGTCATGATAAAAGAGAATTCAAAAGCATCATGACATACAACACACGCATGATTATTCCAAATGCCGTATCAAAATCAGAACACAATAGATCAGGAAAAATAAATTAACAAACAAACAAACAAACAAAAAGATTTAAGTGAATGTACATCCAAGAAATGCCAATCAAATAATACTCTATTCCACCTCAGCGCACAAATGGCGGCCGCCGGTGGGCCGGCAACGGGGACCCACCAGGACTGGGTGACGGGTAATGCGAAGGCGAACCCTGATGAAGTCTCCTCGGCGACCTCAAAAGCGGACTGTGAAGTGTTTGCTACTGCTCCTGCTCCTGCAGGTTTATCTTCGCCAACTCCTTCGGATCTAGTAACCCTTCGAGGATTGCCAAGACCTCTGACATGGTAGGCCTTTGTTTGGCTTCGTTGCTGATGCACTGCAATGCTATGCTGGCCACTGAAAAGGCTCCCTTCTTGGGGTACTGCCCCCCGAACTTGGTGTCCATTATCCGGAATAGCTTGCGCTTGTCACCTATATAGGGTTTTGCCCAGTCCACCAGACTCTGCTCGGCGCCTATCATTGATTTGTCGAGAGCACGCCGTCCGGATAGAAGTTCCAAGAGAACGACCCCGAAGCTGTAGACATCGGCTTTTACAGACAGTCGTCCTGTTAATTACAGAAGGGAGTGAGTTACGTAATACATATGATGTGCAGTGCAACACATATATAAGATGAATGAATTTATGTACTGACAAAGAATAGTTAGCATCGGCACAAAATGATGGTGTTGATGAGTCTGCTTGGTACTGTAGGGTCAGGCTAATCAATCAATCTTACTTCAGTGCCCATATAATATCAGAAAGAAGGATATGCCTGGTTCATCAAAGGTATTATTGTCCTAGAAGCAAAGATCACAAAGTCTAAAAGGTTATAGTGAGCCTCATGTTTACTTTCGATACGTTCATAGAAGGTTCATTCTTTTGACTGCACATTCCATTATCTATCAAAAAGCCCCCCTAGGTACCTAGGCTTGCTACACACAGATATTCTGTTTAAAAATGTAAAATTCAAAAACCTCATAATTTATGGACTCTTTTTTGGTAGGTAGGTTAAACCTTATCCTATTCCTACCAGCACCCCTGAGTGAAAGGGGGGGTGGGTTACCTCTGCTAACCTGCCAAAAGGCGGCTCGCTAAAAGAATAAACTCGTAATTTATTGACTTAATAAGCCTCACATGGAAGCAAGAAATTAAATATTTAACATAGACATTTATTGAAATAATCCCAAAAAAATACTCTTATGTTGTGGTATCAAACAAACCTGTGGCAACATATTCTGGAGCTGCATAGCCACGGGTACCCATAACTTGTGTAGAAACATGAGTTTTATCCCCTGTAGGCCCAGCTTTTGCCAACCCAAAGTCTGAGAGCTTTACATTAAATTCCTGTGTACATACATTATGGTTATATGTTTTGGCAGAGATTTATGAAATCAGGTACAAATAAAAGAAGAGAAGATCTCTGTAGCATACCGCATCAAGAAGGATATTCGAAGCTTTTACATCTCGGTATATGATTTGGGATTCAGCATTATGCAAAAATGCAAGTCCGCGAGCTGCCCCAATAGCAACTTTCATCCTTATTGCCCAAGGAAGTGGCTGAGCACCTCCTACAATTAGTAGAGAAAGCACACGACGTTGGTACTCAAGCAGCAGTAGCATATAGTACAAATATTCCTAGACTGAATAAACAATAAATTAAAAAATTGAAGTATCCTAGGATTAAAATTTGGAGAAACAGTACTTCAAAAGATATTCCAATAACGAAAAAAAAACTCTGAACATTGAAACTGATTGAAGAAAAAGAGGCAAGTTGACATAAAATTGTAATATATAAAAACAAACTATAATCCTAGGATAGATCATAGATGAGTACTCACTTCTAAATAAATGATTCTCCAAACTGCCTTTTGGCATAAACTCGTAGACCAAGAGTCTGTTATCACCCTCTGAACAGTACCCAATGAGCTTAACAAGATTCGGATGATGAAGCTGGCCAAGACAATCAACCTCTGTCTGCCAATAAAAAAAAAAGGATTCACCATGCTGCAATTGGCAAATGAAAGACATAGAATGAGAATGATGTACAAGTTTCTGAACTTACCAACCACTCCTTGTGGCCTTGAAAACCCTCTGGTTTAAGCCTTTTGACTGCCACGACAATTCCAGATCCAGGTTTGGCAGGTGCTAATGTCTGCTCATCAATCCATCCCTTGAAAACATAGCCAAACCCTCCTTCTCCTATAAGACTGTCTGGACGGAAATTTCTAGTGGCATTTCTCAGTTCACCAAAAGTGAAGGCCTTTAAGTTCGAAGATGATAATATCTCAAATTCTGTTCGAGGAGTGGGAAGACTCTCAATACTCTTTCCAGTAAAAGATGATACGGTCTGACTTGAAGGAGCTGAAGATGAGCTTGATTTGTAGGTTGAGCTGCTGGCTTTTGAGGGTTCTGATGAAAGGAGGAGATCAGTGAGAAAGGCAGAAAGAATGCTCATCTTAGACAAACTGAAGATAGGATTATACTATAACTTGCAATCTAGACAGTGTCCAACAAAATACTTGAAGTACATAATTATGAGAATGGGCGCTCAGTCCTTATTTCCAGCACCACGTGCAGAATTATATGCTTCGTTAGACGAAGCATATAATTATTCATTTCTCTGTAAATGGGTCCATCGTATACACTTCATTGTAATGAAGGTACATGCTTTTTTACATGTATACACTTCCCGAAAAAAAAATCAAAGCATGTGAAGACTGCACGAGGACTTGCAACCTGGCTGTAAGCTTGTACATAACATTATCCTTCTTCATGGCATAAATCAGCATAGACAATCCCAGATAAATAATAAAGATAGCATTGAGAGATTACGAGATTATAACAAGCTCAACTTATAAAACTGTGCTTTGGGCATTGCATATAATTTAAAACTTCAATTTCAAACCTAGATCTGCCACAACTCATTATATAAATAGAAAGAACACAAAAGAATCACATTTCATTTATACACAAAACCAATAATTTGTCCATAGGAACTTAGGAAGCTATATAACTAGACTATAAATCTGAAAACAACCAAATGTAAAAAAAATCCCTATTGAATTATTAAAAATATAACAAACACAGGATGTTTATTTTCTTTAACATCATATAAAATCCACAGCAAGTACCAATTATAAAACTAGTAGCTCTAAACACAAATCCTTGTTGAAAATTGGATCTCAGCATTTGAAAAAAATTAAAAAAACACCTCCTTCTAAAATAGAAAAGAATTTGACAGTTCCAACATCCACAAACATTACAAGACCTTAAAAAATTAATTCCATCAAAACAAAGGCAACAACATTCCAGAAAGTGGACTCAGACAACAACAAATGATATTCACTAATATAAAATTTGACATCAAGAATTCATAACATAAAGAAAAGAACAATGAAACATCAAAAGCCGAATCTTAATTTGAGAAAGACAAATAAGGTGAGAACATCAACCAAAATAAGCAAAAAAGGGGGGAATTTAACGAACAAAAAAAACATTTCTAATGTATCTGCAACATATAAATATATAATTGAACAGATGAACCCAAGTTACCATTTTCACTTTAAAACCTGTAAAGTCAGCCAAAACCCACAACGAACCCACATCGGATCAGACACCAAAAACCATAAAGTGCCCAAAAAACACACACAACTAGCTCTCGAAATTCACTAAACCCCAAGACCCACAAATCAAAACAACCCATTAGAGAGAGAAAAAAAAAATCGAACCCAATAACACCCAAAATAAAAAACCCACTACGAAAGGCACCATTTTTAACTGAACCAAAACCAAGAGAGCTCATTCGGACCTTGTTGGGAGCTGTGAGCGTTGTCGACCTTCGTAGAAGGATTCAAGCAGTTCCCCATTAAGAGCCGCTTCCAACACCACCCACCGAAATCTTTTCCTTCTCTCTCTCTAACAAGAACCAATACCCAAACCTTTTAAATGAAAGACGTATTTTAACGTAGTTTCAGACATCCATTCGAGTTTCTGAGAAGAAGAAACGAAGGTTCTCAAACGGATGAAGATGATGTGGAGGAGAAAGTCAAGCAAAGTTTAGACAATGACATGGTGACTACTTACGGGTTTGCCGGGGATTTTAAATGACGGAAATACCCCTTAAATAATTAACTTTAAAAAATTAATAGACTTTTTTTTAAAATAAAATGGCCCCTCACATGGTTTAACTTGTCCAAAACCAGTTTAGTTTGTTTTTTGTTTTTTTTTTTTTTATCGAATAAGGGTGCTGTCACACTCAGTTTTTTTAATAATTTAAATTACAATCTTATATGCATCGTTATAAATTAAGTGAAATATATGTTTTATTGATTTTATTTTATGTTTATTAAAGATAAATTCATTCAACTTGAAATAAAATGATATATAATTTTTTAAGATATTTATTTCTTTAGATGTTTATTATTAAAAAAAAAATGTGTGGTTTGAGTTTTAGACTGTAAAATTGATTGAGACTAATTCCTTTGATTAATATGTATCTAATTGGTCCGATTATGGAATGAAAATTTAGGTCCGTTGGATCATTGTAGGGTGGCTTCAGCGAGCAAAAATCAGAAATTCTCTATTGGAGATCTAAATAAAATTGAACGTTCTACATTTATGACATGTTTTAAACATTGTCTTTAGCTATGTAAAAGTCAGAAATTTTTCCAGATCCAATAGAATTGAATGTTCTACATTTAGATCCAAATGAGATCTTGGTAAACCAGTTTAATTTTGTTTGGGTTTAGTTTCATATTCTAAAAAATTGAATTAAACTATAATCACTATTCACTTTTTAAATTCTCCATCCCAGCTGTCGTTCCTGATCAATATCAATTACTCACCTCCAATTTTAGATTTTGGTATAGTTCTATTTTAAAATATTTATTTATGATGATGTGTTATTTGGGTTTTGACCAACAATTCTAACCAAAATTGTTTTAGTCATTCGTTTCAAATTTAAATTGGTTCATGTTAGACTGGACATAATAATTCAACATAATTTGATTTGATAAGAAATGAAAACATGCTGACGGAATTACACTTTACACCCCTATTATTACATAAAAAAAGCCTCGTATGATGTTACAAAACAATCGAAGTTATCCACACTAACCAGTCATGTTAGCGCGTAAGTGTGGGACCCAACCAGAAAAAAACAAAAAAAAATTAAAATAAACAATAGACTACTATATTATTTTATAATATATCAATATATCATGTAACAGACGTGACCATTTTTCTCTCTTCATGCGAAAAAAAAAACTATCCAAGTTCAGCGACCATCCCTGCTTACCTGTTCAGAATATATATATATATATATAGTCGTGATATTATACGGTCGTGCGGTCGCGATTCACGGGCCGTCGATCACGGGTCCATCGCATCGGACGGTCGGGTGCGATTCACGTCGACCGTTGGATGCGATGGACCCGCGATCGGACGACGCACGTCGAATCTGCACGACCGCACCGACCGCATATTATCGGAAATCTATATATATATATATATATATATATATATATATATATATATATATATATATATATATATATACACTCTTATTAAAACTTAATATTATAAAAATATCCTTGTTAAATCTTACAGTGCAAAGATATCTCTTGAAAACCTTTAAGTTTTGCAACTGTACCCCTATCACCGAAGCCGTTAAGAATCCTAGTTTATCTATTGTTAGAAACATTAATCTAACATAAGAAATGACCTAAATACCATAATTAATGTAAAGAAAGAAAAACTAACTCTACTTCATCACAAACCCTAGTCCCCCATTTGAACATTTTGGAAAGAAAATGATGAGGGATTTGTGAAGAGATGTTCATTATTGGATCTTTTGGGAAGACGAGAATTAGGGATTTGATAAAAAAAATGAGTATACAATGTGTTTAAGAAGTTTTGGAGATGGATGAATGGTAGAGAAGAAGAAGAAGAAGAAGAAGAAGATATATTTTGAAGAGAGGATGTTTGATATGTTAAAATCGACTACAAAAAAAGTAAAAGATTAATTTTCAGTCCAGTAATATTGAGCAAACGGTAAAAATTGAGTAGAGTTGACGGTGTCTAGGGGTATGGTTGTACAACTTAAAGGTTTTTCAGGAGTATTTTTTACTGTGAAATTTAACAAGGGTATTTTTATAATATTGAGTTATAACAGTGGTATATACGTAAAAATCCTAAAAATTAATACTCAATTTGTCTATATTTTTTCTGACATGAAATTATGCAATTTTTTATTATTTAGAAGTAGCAATCCATGCTGATTTTGTAAACAGACATTATATTTTTACGTAAGCACTTTTTTTAAGTTATAACCTATATAGGAATAAATTTGTCATAGTCATGACTGCTATGAACTATGAAGTAACATCAGCTGACGTGGTCATTTTGGCATGTAAAATCGGTCAACCTAGATAACCAATTTTTCGGGTTAGACGAAAATGACCTGAAAATGAGATGCGACTCTTATTTGATATTTTGTTTTGTTTGCTTTCTATTCCTCTCACCCCATTCGGATATTTTGTTTTGTTTGGTTTCTATTCTCTCACCCCATTCGGATTTGTAATCAGCCTCGCTCAATTAAAGTAACAGTGGCAAGATTCTAATATTTTAAAAAAAAAATGGTTATGGATCATGGATGGACTCTACATTATCATCTTCACAGTGGTAGCATAATAAATATATTTTTAGAGCTTTTGATTAAATCATTTTAATTTATATAAAAAATCATATTATTTATTTCTTATTTTTATAAACACGTATGAAAAATAAGATTTTGAATAAAGTGGTTTAAAAATTTTTCATTTTTTAAAAAATCAACATTTTTGCACTAATAGCTGAAAGTAACTTTTTAATTAAGTTAGCTTTTTAGAATGCATTTGACAATAGTTTTGATTTTTTTACTTAATTAAAAGTAGAATCACTTTAATTAAGTGTATTCAAATGGGGCCTAGTCATTCTTAAATCTAAATCTAATCAAACTTCTTACAAAGAAAACAAATCTAACCAAATAACATCAGACCTCCTGCATAGGTTAAAAAACCGATCAAACAAAAAAAAATAATACATGGTATTAATTCCAGTCTAACTATTCTATTCTATGTTTCCTGTGGACACTAGTGAAAGAGACAGAGAATGGTATGGTTTTCTATGGGCTTCATTTTTTCTTCTGACTGAATTGAGAAAATTAAAGTCTTTTCTTTATTTTGGGTAGACTGAATGAGAAATACAAGTAGAGTTGGCATCAACAACATATTAATGCACCTATTTTCTGTTAGAGATTTTTCAAAATGTATTTTCATGTGTCTTATAAGTTGGGTCTTTGTTTGGTGGGATAGATGTACCCATTATTTATTCTATTTAACATTGGATGAGTGTTATATAACCTGCCAACAATACCCTCTCAAAAAAAAAAAAAAACCTGCCAAACAATATCATGAGGGCAACTTGTCAAATACATATCTAAAAAAATGTCAAATGAACATCTTACCAAAAAAAAAAAAAAAAACTCATATAAGCAGGCTAGCTCTCCCCGTTGGACCATGTTTAATTACAGGTGTAATCACGATGAAAATATGTACCATTGATTTTGGACCAAAATTTTTGAAAGAGTTTTGATATGTGCAACCTGAATCCCCCCTTTGTTTCCGGTATAACCCTCCGGATAACCCGGATAAGTATTTTAGGATGTTTGTTTATTCAGGATAACCCCATATAAAGTATGTCAGAATAAACCATGATAAGGTGGTATATGGATTCCAATCAATCTCTGTAATTAAAGTTATCCTGGGTTATTTCATCAAAATAATATGTGAGCTCACTGTCAAATCAACTGTAATCACCTCTTATAAATCACATGTCAAATCAACAATCATTATTTTTTTACCTTTTATAAATCATTATCCATACTTTATTCACATTTTACCCAAACAACAAAATATTTATTCTTACGTTTACCAACAAGAATAATTCAAAATACAACCAAACACAAAATCACTTTATCCTTATTTATACTCACTTATGCTCGGATAAATGTATACCCTAGCCCCCGTTTGGAACGAGGATAGTTTTTATTCTAGGGTATAGATTTATTCAAACATAAATGAGTATAAATAAGGATAAAGTGATTTTGTGTTTGGTTGTATTTTAAATTATTCTCATTGGTAAACGTAAGAATAAATGTTTTGTTGTTTGGGTAAAATGTGAATAAAGTATGGATAAGGATTTATAAAAGGTAAAAGAGTAATGATAGTTGATTTGATAGATGATTTATAAGAGGTGATGACAGTTGATTTGACAGTGGGTCCACATATTCATTAGGTGGAATAACCTATGATAACTTTTATTCTAGGGGTTGATTGGAATTCCTATACCACTTTATCAAGGTTTATTCTGGCATAATTTATCTGGGGTTATCCGGGGTAAACAAACACTCTCAAATACTTATCCGGGGTTATCCGGAGTTATCCGGAGGGTTATACTCGTTCCAAACAGGGGGCTAGAGTAAAACATATCCCTGTTTCAAACGGGGGCTAAAAATCAGTTGTATACGTTTATTTGGAGGTTATATACATTTTAAAATTAAATGCAATAAAAAAAATCATCAAAGTGTATATATATAACCTTGAACAAAGAGTATATATAATATTTTTTGGGCGATGTTTATTGTTTTTCTTTTTGAAACTCGAAATTGTATGAAGAGCTTGTTTACATCTCGGAGGATGAACTCTATTTCATATGTTATTGATTCATGGACTCCAAATATGATTTATAAGTAATTATGGATTATCTTGGATGATGATAATATGTGACACCTTCGATTGTTGACATGTAGCATATACATAATATTCATTATGATAATGTTACATGTCATGAATAAATTTATTTATTTAACTTGCAAAATGAGAGAGAAAAAAACCATCGCTCGGGTTGAAGAAGTGTTAACTCTAATAGAAATATGTCAATGACATGTTTCTTTTAAACAAATCTATGTGTGTGATCAAATTCAAGGGGGTGTTAGAGATATTGTATATATATTCAGTATTTTAGTCTTTTTGGTCTTTATGGTAGTTCAGTCATTCAATTATTGTACTATATATTTAGATGAAGACTTTAATGGAAAGATTTGGTTCATTATTTTCAATTCCTAAATCAAACTTAATCCATTGAATGGCTTGTGCTTATATGAATAAGCATATAGAAACTATTTTCTGCTCTACCAACTTAAACCTAGTTACAAGCCTGCCGTGCTCACATTTGGGTCTTAAATTTAAACTTATCTGAACACGTGTCATATTATTTTTAAATAATGTATAAAAAAATTTCTTTCACATGTATAATTCCCAAAGACACAAGTTATTCCTTTCAATAAAAGTGATTCCCAATATATAGAATTGGTCAATTCAAAAATCAGATTCACATTGGTAAGTTAGGGGCTAATGTACTTGTATTATGAAAGTTCATACGTTTGATCAATTTATTATGATTGTTTTGCACTTTTGCTCCAAAGAAAAGGTGGTTTGTCATAAGTAAAAAATCTCATATTATTTTCCCACGTGTAAAACCTGTATAGTATTGCAAAGTTTGAAACCTGCAGAGAAAAAGAGGACAAACCTGAGTGGGTACACATAACAAAGAAATTTTTAGATTGTCCCTATTGAAGAAATTTTGGGCTGGGAGAGTGTGTTTGACTGAGAATTAATATTTGTTGTAGGCATATAGATAAGCACATTTTCTTTGGTTGGTGTTGAGAGTATGATATGGTTTTGATTTCTTTTCTTTATTTTATATAGAGATTAGTGCAAGTTTAGAATCAATTTGATAATTTTAATTTAGAATTAAATATAATTATTCATTCCAAGTAATTCAATTATGGTTGATTATGTGAAAGGATAAATTTTAGTTTGAATATTAAAAATAAATATACGAATAAATGATTCTAAGCAATTTTTTAACAATAATGATTTTTGGGCCCCAATTGCTAGACCTCATCCCAAGTCCCATTAAGTGGCAAGTTTGAATTACCCATATTACCCCTCTAACTAATCGGAGTGAGCTTTTCTTAACCGCCCCCGTTAATCCCGAGATTCTTTCCCTTTTAAAGATATCAATTTATGATATGAGAGATTCTTTCCTTTTTGAAGATATCAATTCAATTGGACGATAAAAAAAAATCACGATCTACCATTTCTTGATACAAATGATCGATTGAAACAAAAACATATATCAATTTCATTTTTTGATTTAGATTTGTTCGGTGGATGGAGAAGAATTACACGATTTTTTTTGTGCGAACTGATTGTGGTGCAAATAGTGGTGATCCATCCAGGTTAGAATTTTTTTTACCCAAAAAAATCACGATTTACAATTTTTAATTTAAATTGATCGTGAAACTGAAAACAAATATTGAATTCAGATACATGTATCTAAATTCAATATTTGTTTCATATTTTTTTATTTAGATTTGTTAAATGGATAAGAGAATAATTACACGATTTTTTTTGTGTGAACTGTTGAGGTGCAAACAATTGTGATCTATCCAGGTTAGGCTTTTTTGGACAAAAAAAATCACGATTTATAATTTTTAGTTTCAAATTGATCGGTGAAACTGAAAACAAATATCGAATTCACATACACATATATCGAATTCACATACATGTATGTGAATTCGATATATGTTTCATATTTTCATTATGGAAAACAATTTAATTCAGATACATGTACCAAATTACATGATTTTTTTTGTGCGAACTGATTATGGTGCAAACAATTATGATCCATCCAAGTTAGGCTTTTTTGGACTCCAAAAAAATAACAGTTTATAATTTTTAGTTTCAAATTGATCGGTGAAATTGAAAACAAATATCGAATTTAGATACATGTATCTGAATTTGATATTTGTTTCAAATTTTCATTGTGGGAAGAAATAATATAATTTTTTTCGTCATTGTTTATGATTGTTTGTGGATGAAAATCAAATGATATGAACTCTTGATCGTTGGATTTTTTTTCTTTTTTTCGTTCGTCTGAATTCGCCCAATTCGGAAACCCTATGTCATAAATTATTTTTTTGAAATTTGTTCAATCGGGAAAGTTTTGAATGATGCCATGGTTTTAGGGATATTGTTCCCTCTGAGCGACAGTTTTTTCTTTTCAAAATATCACTACTTAATAATGTATACATATGCATAACCATGTACACTATTAACATAATAATGTACAAGTGATGAATAATAATGTATGAGCTAATAATGTATACATATGCATAACAATGTATAAAACAATATTTTTGAAGGGTAAGCTACGGAAAGGATACGTAAAAACGTATAAAAATTACTGTGTGTGTTTCAATGGGCTAAAATAATTTAAAGACTGAAAAAATGGATTGAGAAAAAAATTCTTGTAATTAATTTCCACCCAAAAAAGA
Source organism: Acorus calamus (assembly GCA_030737845.1). Taxonomy (NCBI): domain Eukaryota; kingdom Viridiplantae; phylum Streptophyta; class Magnoliopsida; order Acorales; family Acoraceae; genus Acorus; species Acorus calamus. The sequence continues at coordinate 7,126,033 of CM060863.1, read as the reverse complement.
TCAAAGGTAAAGAATTCATATAAACTGTAATTTAGGCTGCATTTGAAAATGATGTTTTTTTATTATGAAATATACTTTTATTAAATTCTTGAAAATTATTTTATTTTAAATTAATGGATTTACTTTTTTCAAAAATTGGAATCGTTAGTAGTGCATGATTGAATAAGTTTTGAATTGACATTTGAAGTAAGTGTTTGAATGAGATATATAAGTTTTTTGAATTGACATTTGTTTGGGAGTCAAGTCATTTTACATTTACCTAGTGCATGATTGAATACATGAAACATAATCTTCGTCAGCAACTCAGCTCGAGATATTCCATACGTTTGGCTTTCTCAATCGAAGAAGAAAATCGAACTAAATCTACTGTTCAATTACAATGATGTTCAATTGACAATGACATTGTAATTGAAGTTCGGATGATCACTTTCACACTTTGGTCCGGGTTTGTATAGGTGTTGTATAATTATAACTACACCATGAAAACACATACAAAAGGACAGCTTTAAACAAGAAAATTAGCAGTAAAACTTGGCTCAATGAAGTTTTAACATTGAAAGATGTGAAGTATGTCATTCCCAAAGAAGTCTTTAACATTGAATTTAAAACACAACAATATGGATTTTGGCACCACCCACCCTTCAAAGGTTACCTTTGTGAATACTATTAGGACAATCTCGCGGACAATTCACACATTTTTTAATTTTTTTAAAATATGTAAATTTTATTTAATGAAATATATATTTTAATAAAAAATGTAAATTATTCAATTATGAATTGAACAAACATATTTTTAACAAATATAATAAAATTAACAAGGTATATATAATGAGAGAAACCTCACTACGTGGCTATGGAGATATATGTATTGTCCACGAGATTGTTTGCGTTGCGTGTAACGCCATACCTTTATATATATGAAAACCATTTATTATTATTATTTGGAAATGCTTGTGTTTTTATTGTGAATGTTACTCAGATTTAATTGATTACTATTAAGTATTAATAACAATATTCTATGACACCAGACAAAGTTATTGATTTATTGAATCATCTAGTGACATGTTGATAGAGTTACTATTGCATTGAGGGATCATTTCATAAGAGAAAATTTAAATATAAAAAAAATAAATGTATTGATTTTTTTAATGATAATATAGTTTTTTTTTACTGGAAGTTATTGCATAGATTATCTATTACTCAAATGACAGAGGATATAAATCAGTTAGCTCGTATTTAATATCGATCTTTTTGTTTACACAATCTCATTAAGTATTTATAGAAATAGTGATTGATTGATTGATTGAAAATCATTTATGACAAGGGTTTAATAAGGGTGCAAGGCCCATTTAAGTTTATGTGGCTCGAAGCCCAACTCACAGTATGCCTTACCGGTCATAATTGGTTTCATTTTGGGTGTTCTGACGTTCAATTTTTTCATAATCCAAAATATAATTCTTTATGTCTCGTTAAAAATTTAATAAAATATATATATCATTAAACAATGTATATATTTTGTTAAATATTTTTTTATATTTATTAAAAATTGATTTATTCAATTTAAAATAGAGTGATGTACATTTTTTTATCAAAACATATATATCTTTTTAGATAATATTTACTATTTAAAAAAAATTAAAAACATATGTGATATGAGTTTTGGATTATAAAAATAACTGAATCTAACATTTTTCATCCATTTTAAAAAGGATTATGTCAGTGATATATTATTTGTGCAACTCCATATGCTTATGATTTTTTTTTTTTGAAAATGTTATGCTCAATTTTTTAATAATCATTATTGCAAAAATCAAAATTCTCTCTTCATTTCAAAGTTATCAAATTGATCAAAAGTTATAAACCACGAAGACCCATTGTATAAAAAAAATTACATGTTTTTCAAAGGCTCCAAATAAGATTGTCTATTCTGTCAACGGGTCGAGACTCGATTACACATGTAATATATCCGACCCGATTTGGACCCAATCCGGTAGACTCGAACATACAAACGGGTCGAGTCCGGGTCCACCCCGCCCCGATCCGTTGGACCTGAGACTGACTGTTTTATTAGTATATGCTCATATATTACAAGACTATTAATATTAGTTGACCCATAATTTTGTTTCTTATTTATCAAGTTACAAGTATAAATTTTAACTCATTTTTATATTCATAAATCCATAATCAAACCCATAAATCATAACCCATAACCAATCAAACTCACTCGTTGACAAACTTTATTAGTTTATTAACTTTTGAATTTGTATAATTAATTGATTTGTTGCATGATTTATATTTATTTATGTTTATTGTTTTATTGTTTTAATGCTGTTTAGATTAATATGTAGTGTCTATTAATCATATTCGAATAAAATGATAAGGCAAACAAATTCATGAGTTTTTTTTATTTTTTATTAACAATATTCAGGTCAGGTTTTGTCATTGGTGATCCGAACCCGATCCGTTGACAGGCCTAGTGTAGAGCCATCCAGAGAGAGAACACCCCGTAGAGTTGTTCCGCAGAAGCAGTGGACGAGAAGAGTAACAAGTAAAAAGGGACCCACTTTTTAGTTCTCCCAACAAAGACGTCGAACGCGTCTGATCGACCAATCCAAACGAAGGAACTCGAAACGATCCAATGAAAAACATCCACGTGGACAAACCACGTAGCTTCCAAGCTTCTCTCCCCGCAATAAAAACCTTCCAAGGCCCGCTATCCGACCCGATCGACTCGACTCGGCCTTCGATCGACCCGACCTCCTCTGCCGGAGTTTTCTCCCTGATCTCGAACATCCGGCGGGTTCCGACCGTCAAATGGAAGGCCACGGCGGCGGCGCTGGCCTCGGACGGGTGGTGCTGCTCGGATTCTGCGTCGCCGGGATCTGGTCGGCTTACATCACGCAAGGCGTTCTCCAGGAAACCCTGTGAGTCTTTTTTTGTGTTTTGAATATCTGATCGAATTTATTTGAATTTTTTAGAGACAAATTTGACGTCTTGAGCTCCCTAGGTAATAGAAAATGATCGACTTTTATGGAATTTAGGGTTTGTTTGGTCTTATGTTTAACTGCATTCAGCATTGTCTAATCGCTATGGAATCTGTGGATATTAGGGTTTATGTTTGGAGGATTAGTAAAGTAGAAGTTTTGGCGTCATTAGTTTATATGCACCAATTCATATACAGAATTCTGTTTATGTATCGAATTCTGGTTGTTACCATGTTAATTTGGCTATTCAAATTTCCAATCTTTGAGTTTGGTGGTGCAGTTTCAGTGGTACCATTAAAGGCTTTGGATTTATCGATGCCTTCTATTGGTAGTCGGCTAGTCCCCCAGCAACCAATTGTTTGATGCATTTGACAAACAAAACAAGCTTAGGTTTTTACCTATTTGCACAAGCTGTCGGTTGGATTCTAAGGTGATCGTGTGTCTTTCACTTTTTCTCAGGTCCACCAAGCAATTTGGGCCAGATGGGAAGCGGTTTGAGCACCTTGCGTTCTTGAACCTTGCTCAGAATGTCGTTTGTTTCACGTGGTCTTTGTTAAGTAAGTTTTGCTTCTATTTAAATTTTTTATTTCTATCTATTTATAAAATGGGTGTATAATTATTTGATTTGTTGGTTGACCTCTGTCTATTCTCAAATGTCTTTGTGATTGAGCAGTGATAAAGATTTGGTCCAGAGGGTCCAATGGTGGTGCTCCTTGGTGGAGTTATTGGAGTGCCAGCATCACAAACACAATTGGACCTGCAATGGGAATTGAAGCATTGAAATATATCAGTTACCCAGCCCAGGCATGTTCGTCATCCCTTTGACATTATTTGTTTTGAAATCTAACCTGACATGCTTGTCATCTGCACTGTGTTTAATTGCTTCAGTATGTTTGATAGTTGTCTTTCCAACTCTTTAGATATGAGGGTATATTCTGCAAGTTCAGTGCATTGTTTTATCAGAATGCAGTGAACTTTATAAATATCTTGAGGCTGGAAGAAATAACCTTTTTTTTTGGAGTGGAAGACTCATTCTCTTCACTCATTTAGTAATTGACTCTGCCAACGCACTTACTCGAGAAATTGCATTTTGGTTTGATCAATGGTGAATTTGTTTACATGCATTGAGTACTTTCTACAAGCATAAACTTGAAATCTTTCAAAGAGTGTCTCTTTGCATTGCTCATTGAGCTCATTTGTTTCTGGTTCTTTCTTCCTTAATAAATATATTGATCTGCTAATGTGTCGGATTTCCCCTATTTAATTAGTATAACTTGCATTGCTCTGCGTTGCTAAAGATGTGGTGCAACTATCAAAGAAAAAATTGTCTTATATGAAGCATAATGTTTCATAAAATGATTGCATATGTTCATCTCCTTTAAATTTGTGTAACAGTTCAGGAACTTTTACTGTTCCAGCAGATCTGATACAAAACCTTGACTTAGCCCTTGGTTGATTTACCAAAGGCCAAAGCTTTCCCTAAGTTCCTTTATACATGATGACTCATCCATCAGAGGTTTTTATTGAAATATATTTTGAGCTGTTTTGGGCTCTGATCTGTCTCAGAGGGCATTCCTCTTGCACTGGGCAAGGCTTTACATTGAATACAATGCGGTCGAAGTTAACTGCGATGAACTTTGAAACAATTTCTAAATCGTCATTTTGTGTTATTTGGAGATCTTACTTCATTGCTGTTCTATGTTGCAGGTTCTAGCAAAATCATCAAAAATGATTCCTGGTAAGTTTACCAGACTCTGACCATATTTTTTAATTAGTATGTCATGCAACTGAAATGTGAAATCTGCCGAGTTACTTTTTCTGGTTTGTTGCAAAACAATGTTAAAAGATGATTCTACAGTTTTCTCTAATAATTTTCATGAGCAAAATCACTATGGGTGGTAAAATGTGGGACACTGATGCCCAATATTGAATATAAGGAGTTCTTCAGCATGATTATTAGATACAAAAGGCTCTTTTTGGTTTTGCGAAAGGGCAGGCTGATACCCCCCGCAATTTATTAAATAAATCACAAGTGGTATGGCTGAGAATAAATCTTTTTTTGTTAAACCTTGCACCTTTTTTGTTCGCTTTTTTGGGTAAGTGTTTTTTTCCTGGTTAGATATTTTCTTATCAACCATGAGCTCGAATCCAGGACCCTTGGATTTTTTTTTTTTTTGGGGGGGGGGGGGGGCATGTGCACCAAAGGTGATTTTTAGTCTTTTTGGGCCTTTGTACCTCTTTGCAGATCCCCTGACTTGATTCGTCTTCTCCCATTTGGATATGAAAGTTGGATTTGGAATTCGATGCATCTGCGATTTGTGGGAGTTCTATATCTATCCAATTCCACATTTTTGGATTTCCAGACTCATGGGCTTTGAATCACTCTAAATTCTTCCAATAAGACAAATCACTAAAATATCTTTCTCATGGGAACATAAAACAAAACAAACACTCCATAAAAATCTGCCACTCAGGTTCCTAGTCATGGTGAAATATTATGTTACACATTAATTTCAAAAAAGTATTTTATGGAAATTAAACAGGGGAATTGGATACATGAAATATAGTCATTAATCCAAACAAAAGAATTGAAACTCGAAATCCGATCAAACCTCTTGGCAGGTTGGAAGGTATCCTTTCTTCACTAAGGGGTCTTTGGGTTCGAATCTTATTTCCATTGATTGGATAAATTTAACCAGAAAAACACTGACCTACCAAAAATTCAAACCCAATCCAACTCCAGCTGATTTCTAAGGGATTCAAGTCCCAAATCCAATTCCTGTTGATGAATGCACACGTGGAGACTTATCTAACAGGCATGGTGAATTTGTGTGGTATCATATGCATAAATGTCACCTAAAATGAGCTAGTAGTCTGATATGGACTCTCAGATCTCTTTGATAGACTAGTCGCATTCTTCTTTGTATTTCCCAAACCTGTGCTCTCACAATAAGATCCCTCCCCACTCAGACTTTATAATTGCTATGAGTGATTCTTGACCCCCACCCACCCTGGGCCTTCCCAAATCCATGCTTTTTTGGTAAGTCCCAAGCTATGTTCCGAATATTAAAAGTGTACCTTTTCACTTAGCTTTATGGTCACTTGACAAGTTTGTCAATGTAAAAGTAAATTAGAAGTTACTATGGTTTTGTTAAGGGAAAGCAAAATGCAGTGCCATATTAGTATCATCGTTGTCATAATATATTTTACAGTGGGGGAAAATTCACCATTGAGGAGTAGGAAAGTTCCATTTAGGGGAAGGCAGGGTGTCCTATGGTAGATACCTCTTCTACCATGTCTCTCTCCTAAGTGGCTCTCCCTACTGTCCTGTTGGTTTTTGTTTCCATTACTCTTCTTTCGGCATTTCCCTTATTTTGAATAAATTTATGGTAGCCTTCTGTTCCATCAAAAAATATTATTGTCGTCATAACATTGCTCCACTCTTTTGAGGCCAGCAATGTTCTAGAAACAATTGCCAAACTCCTAACAAATATACACTATACTGGAAGCACTATATAAATAAGATAGATTTAGAATTTCACTTTAGCATTTATGAAAGTTGGAGAAATATTTAATGGTCTACTTATTTATCCTCTTGTGTCTGTCAATGCAATTTAATTTGATTATTAATATATGGTGTTTTTATGATAATATTAATAATAGCTCTTCTAGCGATTTTATGCTTAGCTTCCCTAGTGTATCATCACAAAATGGGGATTTCCCTTGGAGAAGAGTGGTTTCCGTAGATTTTTATAATGATTCGATAATTTCATAGTTTGTCTATTTGATATTGTCCACCTATCGAAATGGGACATGTTGGAATGCTATATTTAGATTTAAATGATCCCTGTTATCTGAGGAAACTGGTAATATCTCTGCTCTATAATTTTGAAGTCGGCGAATCTGTGCCTGTGGAATTATGATGAATGTATTTTTATGCATAGAATCAAAGAACATAATTGTTTTTCTTGAGGACTCTTCAGATATGATCTAAAATACCAACTCTCACAAAATCAAATGGAATTGTTGCTCTTGATTTATTTGTTTCTAGTTCGTGGATATGTGGGGTTCACAAATCTCATCTGCATGTTTTCTTAATTGATAAATGAAAGTCACCCGTTGCATCCATTTAAAATTTTTACTTAACCTACATGCAGTGATGCTCATGGGTACACTTGTTTATGGCATCAAATACACGATTCCCGAGTATATATGCACTCTCCTTGTTGCCAGTGGCGTATCAGCATTTGCCCTTCTGAAAGTGAGTCATCTGTCTCACATTTTTCTGAAATCCTTTCCATCTAAAAGTATTAGCCTGAGCTCTAACACTTTCTCTGATCTATATATGATATGCAGACCAGCTCAAAGACAATAAGCAAGCTTGCTCACCCGAATGCTCCTCTTGGGTATGGGTTGTGTTGTCTGAACTTGGCGTTTGATGGATTCACAAATGCTACTCAGGATTCTATAACAGCTAGGTAATTTCTGAACCCATTATCTTGGTGTTTGCAAGAACACATGTTGATTTGGAGTTGTGAAATCCCACAACTATTTTCTTGTCCTGGAAGATTCCTGGTTGCTTCAGTTTTAGGTTTGTGAAGGATGTGAGGGGAGAGCCTCAGATCATTGTCTATTTCTGAATATGTATCTTTTGACACTCAAAACACTCTCTATACAGGTATCCCAAGACGAGCGCATGGGATATAATGCTGGGGATGAACCTCTGGGGCACCATATATAATGTTGCATTCATGTTTGGATGGTCCCGTGGTGGTGGGTACGAAGCAGTGAGCTTCTGTTTGGATCACCCCGAGGCCGCTTGGGACATCCTTATGTACTGCCTTTGTGGGGCGGTGGGTCAGAACTTCATCTTCTTGACCATCAGCCGCTTTGGCTCCCTTGCTAACACCACCATCACCACCACACGGAAGTTTGTCAGCATCGTTGTTTCATCACTGTTGAGTGGAAACCCACTCTCTGCTAAGCAGTGGGCGAGTGTCTTGATGGTCTTCAGCGGTCTCTCGTATCAGATTTATCTCAAGTGGAGAAAGCTACAGAGGTTCCAAAAGAAGACAAAGGCCACCTAGAGGAGATAAGTTTCCTTTTTTTTTCTTCTTTCATAGGAGGTGTTTTTCTCAAAATACCTAATGTTTATCATGGGTTCAACCCTTTTTAGGTAGTCCCTTCATTGTTTAGATTATTGTTGCAATATTTGGCTGATGTAACGGAGATCAGAGGATCTCTTTTACATATATGAAAATTGACAAAAATACATCACAATTTTGATGCATGAAGAAAAAAATGTTTTTTGTTTGTTTTCTTGCAAGCTTGATGTACATGGGTTGTATATTAAAGGATGATATGAATAATTCACAATGTTGCAAAGAGCATTCAGAAAATATTATGTTTTATGATTCTTAAATACAAGAGAGAAACAACAGAAGGCCAGGCAATATGTATTTCTAAACATCATTTAAACTCTTGAGACTGTTACAAACATTTGGAAAAGAAGAACCAGAACTACTTATTTTTCTATGTATATATTCATTAGCCAAACCAAAATCCAAAATCCGGAGACAATTTCCATCTGGTTCATTTTTTATTTCTCCATTTCGTTCTTTCCTTGTATGCATGTGATGATCTAGGTCATTTGTCCAAAGCATATGATGAGATTAGATTCCAAAATTAAGACTGTTAACGGTGATTCTGACCACAAGAAAACCATACAGATTAAATTAATGTGATTCTGATTACTAATACATTGTCTATGAAAAAAAAATCCTTCTGTGGTTTCAGTAGGGCCATTTATAAAAGGACATGTTTTTTGAACTAAAGGTAGATATTTGTAACCCGATTTCATTTTTGAAAATTCGAATTACAAACTCTGAATGAAGGGAGAATAGATAACTAAAAACATAGAAAATAAAGAAACTATAAGATATGGTCAGTTTTCATCCAACCGTCTCCCGGGTAGAAGAGTCATCTAGCCCGGAGGAGACCCACACCGAGGCATATCACTTATGTTGTGCGCAGCCTGTCATTGTGAAGTGAATATCACGGGCCGATGCGATGCGTTTCCTCCACTCTCGCACTAATGGAGGACATGTTGAATGATGTCAATGCATTTACTGAAACCAGCTTTATCATAGATGACACTAAAAAATTATGACTGAATACTGTAAATTTCCATATTATGCTAAACAAACACCATGTCAACCTCTACTTATGCAATTTAAAACCTTCAAAAATTTCATGTCACAATGCAGGTCTTCATAAGCACTCAACAGTCACAGAAGAAAAAAGAAGATAAAAGAACTACATATCTCAAATAAAGGTTGATGTTATGCAAATCAAAACAAAAGTGATTAGCACTTTATTTTCATGTCTTCTTCTTTTCATGGGACTGAAAGTTCATGTTGATGGTGTTTATGGTGGGGCTACATGAAAAGATGTCACTTGAGATCATTGTAAAAGAAGGTGGAAAAGGTCCCACAGTTGAGAAAATTGAGAGTAGCAGTATCATGTTATATATCTTGTCAGCTTTCTCCCATGACTCCATCCTTCTCATGTGGATGGATTCCCACTTTTCAATGCAAGTATTTTTTATTTTCCCCCTGAAACAGGTCCATGTAGAAAGCACAAGAATTTTGGAATCCTATGCCTTAATATTTCCTATGGTTGTGAAATTTTGATATTGCTATCTGACCATCAATTCAAAACATGTTGTTCATATAATTAGTCAAGGGAAATCATTTAATAGAAGAACATAAAACATACCAATATAATTAAAAATTCATATTATTCATTGTTAGTTTTCCAAATCGCCTAAAATGTATAGATGCCCCTATAACAATAGGTAATCCTTTGAAACACACACATCCATGTGGATACGTTATGCATTACAGATTGAAGATGTTAAGTCGATCTGTAGGAAGAGAAAATTAGAGGATAATTTTGTAAGAATTAAAACCACACCACTTCAACTTAGGTGATCTAAAAAAATGTGCAACATTTGCCAATGGCGAGAAATTAATGTCCATGGCATCAGATGAAAAAAATAATAAACTCATTATAAGCCGTGTCGTCTTCAAGAATTTTTTATAAATGAAGTCATTTAAAAAATAAATATTATAAAATTTTAAAAAAATCTATTCTTATAATATATTTTATAAAAAACATAAAATTTTCTTTTGAAAATAGAACAACAACTTACATTAATAAAAAAAAATTATCAAAGAAATGAGATAGAAATTTTCAATATATAAATTTTTACAATTGTCCTCGATCGATGGTAACACTGTAAGTCTGTAACATGGGTAATTAGGGGGTATTAAGTATAAAATTTGGGTCGAGTAGGGTTAACTAGTGGGCTAGTGGGGTCATTGGTGGGCTGAGTTATTATGGTTTGAAAATGTGATGGCAGTAGTTTGAGGTTTTTTTTTTTTTTAAATGTGATGGAGTCAATTGACTCTACCGCATTATATATGGAATGTGGCGTCACCCATGATTGTAAGAATGACCTTTGTTAGAATATGCATAATAAACTAAAAGGATTCATAAAACTAATAGAAACCAGTTAGATAGCAGGCTATGTTGATATTGTAGTTTGCCCTTATGGTATTTCATAAGTGAGAAAGACATTCCAATATTGTTCAATATATACCCAAGAAATCATGAATTCTTACAACTGAATAGAGCGCATGACAAGGCCTCTTTTTGCAACTATCATATGACATTCTTGTCTTGTAGGCAGTATGAAACTTGATTAACCAAGTGATGTTCTAGACTAATGTGATTATTTCAAAATCAATGATTAATAACTCAGACTTACTTTTTCTGTTTTAATATATTAAAGGTGGGTGCTCCCACCTTTTGACACACATACATTAGTTCCCTTCAATTAGACAATTAAATTTCCACATTAGTGCAAGTTCATGGAAGATTCACATTGGATAGTGCAAGTTCATGGAAAATTGAAAATGCTGCCAGCATATATACTTGAGAACAATTCAGTCCTATAAAAGAGGCTTTTTAGCCATCTTGAAGAGAACATATAACTGAATACCACCACCCTCTTATGTAGAAAAAAAAACATAATATAATTGAACAATACATTGAAGGTCTCATTTGGAACCATCAAATAGATTTTGATTCTATGAAATCAGTTTTAGATAATCAATCACAAACAGATATTTTTGAATTTTAACTTTTGATTTCAGAATTTGGTTTTTATGTTTTAAATGTCAACAAAATATTTTTTTATGAAAAATTAATTGAGAGTAAGTTTTATAGATCGATTATTTTAATCCATTTAGAATATAAACCGTTTTCAAAAATTAGTTTCAAATATGCCAGAAAGCACCAATAATGATTCCCAAGAGAAACCTCCATCAGGTAGAATGAAAACACATTAAAAAAAAAATCTGCATAGAAGAAAGTCCAACCATGGAGCCATAGGTGTCCACTCTTCACCAAAGGGTCCTGCTCACTAGGAATAGGAAAATGATACGTTCAATTTCTTGTGCCTAATTTACGGTGTATACCATTTTTTTTTTTTAAAATTTTTTATACTCTTTTATTGAAATATATATTGTTATATAAAAAATAAAATATATATACAGAGATACAATAATACGTTATCATAATATAAGTGTATAAAATTGCAAAAATGAATAAATGTACAAGTATTCATAAAAATATGTTAACAAAAAAAAAACTCCGTATATAAATTTCTTACAACCCTCTCCCACACTTCATTGGGAAAAGATCCAAAATGGCCCAACCAGGACTCCCCTTAACATGCTCACATGATCTCAAAAAGCACCAGATACTATTAGAAGAAATGTTAGTTACGTTCCATTGTGCAATTCATTTGGTTGTTTTCACATGTTTTTATTAGGGTTGCAACTAAGGTAAGTTGGGTCTGAGTCTTTAGACTTATCTAAAGTTTAAGGTGTTTAACTCTAATCTGATCCAATCCAAATTTACTCTAACCCAAACCCAACCCATGAACCGATCTTTAAGTCTAATTTTTAATATAAAAAAACACACACATTTAATAAATTTCAATCACCCACTAAAACAATTTAACTCTTCAAAAAAAAATTATATTGTGATCTAAATATAGAGATTTAGAGTAAAAAGTTAAATATCAATGGCCAATGACCTATTTAGAATATCATATAAGTGTCTATTATGAATTTGAATTGGGTCAGGTTGTCTATGATACCAATCCAAACCCAACCTAATTTTGACTCAATCGGAATTGACTAACCCAAATCGGAAACCGATTTTACAACCCAATTCATGTAAAAATCAGGTTCAACCTATTGAGTTCTGATTGGACCTGACCCAAATTGCACCCTTACCTTTTATTTTCTTAAAAACGTATATTTATATAAAGAATTCATGAAAACCAAATATATACTCTAATCAAGAGTGTGGACTCGTAAAGAAGTAAAAAATTACACGCAAAACTATGTATGAGACAGTGTATACTCTTAAAAAAAATACACACACACAATTAGCCATTTAAGAGAAACCTCAATTCACCAAAACTAGACCACCACAGTTCCCAATTCATCCAGCATTGTCAGACAAAAGAGTCACAGACAAAATTAAATCACTTGAATGTTTTATAAGATTGTCATTGTAGAACTCATCAATTATGTTTAATTTTTCACTGGCCTTGTTAGACAACAATTGCTCACAAGTAAATAAAGATTATAACTCGTTTGCACGTTTTCCAAAGGGTTGACACGCGGACACAATTTTTTTTTATAAAAAGATTTAGTAATTTTAAAATCTTCTATCATTTCACAAATAAAATATTGTGAAAATATAATATAATTATTAATTCCCACAAACATTATATTGATACTCTTTCGGACCAACACTTTGCCAAGAAATGCCACGACACTTCAAAGCAAATATTTTAAGTCCGAAATTTTAATATGACACAAAGAGGCAAATTATTTCATTTATGCAATCTCCATGAGCTTCAACTACTTGAGAACATCATAATTAATAAAGAGCATGAGTTGACTTCAAGAGCCAATACATGTGCAAGTGCTCCCCACCTAAAAGAATGGAGTGGACAATGCACCATTTCATTCATCACCTACAACCAATGTTTCATGTTCTGGTGATTTTTGTCCCCCCCCCCCCCCCCTTCATTTTCAGTCAATGTAGAATCACAATCATGGGGGATTTGTATCCTATAAACTAATTAATGATCATTAACTCATACTTCTTCATTTATTCATCCACTAACCATGATGCATTAACTAGATGTAGCCCGATCATTTTTTTAGTCACAATACTATTTCATTTACCTAATTAGTTGCTTGTGCTGCTGTGCAAATATTAACAAAGTATATAGCTCATTAGAATTTTTTACATTTTTACAAAGAGTTCATACAGCTTATTAAATAAGATATACAATTTCTTTTTAAAATTTTAAAAAAATCAAAATGGGTGAGACTAAAAATAGGATTGAAAAAGTAACTGTGTGTAACACTTTGTTATTTGAAGGTCAATTATATTCATTAATCCCATATTGAGAAATTCAGAAATAGATGAACTTGTACCTTGTTTAATTAATACACCACATCAAATCTGAAGTTCTAATTAGATAAACATTTAAGAAATCAAAGGACGGTCCTCAGACTACAAAAGTGGTTATGAGAAAAAAGATGGAGAAGTCAAACGATCAGCTCCCCTAATTAAGTAGTCCAGATTCTTTCAATGTTTCTTATTTTTTTGGTGAAGACTTCAATGGTTGTAGTTGAAAAACGAGAAAGTTGAAAGATTGTGGCCCTTGTGTTCAAACTTCTACAAAACTTATACAATAATGATTCTTATACCGTATCTTACAGGCCCCATATAAACTCTATGAGATGACATAAATGTTAATACATGTTTCAATAATAATTTTTGGATCCCAATTGATAGATCTCATCCCAAGCCGATGGCAAAATTGAAATATCTTATCTACCTTTAATTGTCATATATGACTTTAATATGTAACCGATCCCACAATCAATGGATGTGGTTACAATTTTCTTATATTTGTTATTTCTTTCTTTTTTGAAAAAAACAATTCAATTGAAAAAAAATGTGTACAAAACACAAAATTGATTCGTCTATTGTATCGGATTTTTTTTTTCTTTTTGAAGCAATCGATTCAATTGGATGCCACAAAAATACACGATTTATAAAAAAATTTATTCAGATTGATTAGTGGAAACGAAAACAAATTATCGAATTTAGTTTTGGTGGGGATTGGAGGAGAAGAGAAGAATTACTCGATTAATTTTTTTTATTATTTGCGATCTCATTGTGGTGCAAACAATGACAATTCATTCAAGTTAGGTATTTTCGATTTGAATAAAATATATTGATCTGATTTTATATTCATCTTAAAATCCTCATATACATTTTTTGGGGATCAAAGTTAATTTAAATTCAGATACATGACCACTGTATTGGATTTTAAATGCATTTTGTGTTTATGTACGATTTGTATAATTGTTTTTGTTGTGTATGTGTATAACTATGCATATTGAGTCATTCAGCATATTTTTAGCCTTGCATGATCATTATTTAACTCATTCATATTCAATATATACTTTTATCTAATGTAAAGTTGTTTAATTCAGATTACAGACACACATGTATCTGAATTATTTATCCAGTCAATTTGATGTTTGTTATTTTTGTTTCGATGGATTTTATTAATATGCATCTGATTAATATTTAATTGTTTTTTATCGTGTATATTTAAAGACACTTATTAATTATCTATGCAATATCTCATTAGTATGTAGACCATAATTGTTTTATTTGAATTTCAGATACATTATTGTACCTTAATTTTATAACATGTGGTAACTGTTCTCATTTGTATTTGAAATTTTTTAGATACATCTGTATCTGAATAAAATTATATAGGACTACATTCAAATCTGTATATGTATATGAAAAAATTAATATATTCATTTGTATATGAAATTCTAATATATTCACCATTTGTAGCTGTATCTGAAAAAATGGAATAGAGGTCGGAGGAGGTGGAGGGTGGAGGATGACTTGAAAGGTAGTTGATCTATCTTCCATATGATAGAAGGCGATAAGAGGAATCCAAGGGTGGTGATGCCGGTCACCGGAGATGAGGATACCGGCCGAAATGAATTTTTGAAGTGGCGGATGCCTTAAGAGGATAAAAAAGAAATTTTTCAGAGGGAGTGCTAGGAGGCGGTTATACAATCCTGATTAATGAGGGATTTGTTTTTGGGAGTGAAAAACTCAAATATTAAGGAAGGGTAATATTGTCTTTGCTTTTTTTACCTTTTAAAAAAGTCAAACAAGAATCAATTAGGTAATGACACGTATTAAGACTTCTCAATGAGGCTTAAATTTTGGAGCCCATGTATCAAGACCGTACATATTTTACCATTTCTATATGTATCTGAATGTGGTATATATTTTTATGATTTGAAAGTCGGTTATAATTTAAAATGTAACTAAACTTTTAGTGCATTATGTTTTGTAAATTAAACTTTTTTTTTCTAATCTTAGTGAATCTATAAATGCTGTAATTCTATATTGGGATTCTTGTTTAACGTTTAGTTTTCTATCTTTTTAAGTCATATATCAATTTTAAATTGAATTTTATGCAATTGAAAACATTTAATCTGCCCGATATTAAATGAAACATACATACTGAAATCAGTTACAATGGTCCAACATTCAATTACATCTCATGCACTATGAAACATACGTTCATTCATTGTCAGTTACATTTACATTCTGCAATTCTAAGTTACATTTAACAAAAAAGTGAGTTATATTTACTAAATGTCAGTTACATTATTCTACTTTTGGTCAGTTACATATATAATTAGTAAATGATTCTAGATACATTATGACATACACACATATAACATTTACCAAAAGTCAGTTACATTATGAAAATGTAACTGACATATAACAAAATGTAAGTGACATATAAAAAATGTAATAGAGGGTGGCGAGAAGAATCCAGGGGTGGTAATGCAGGTCGTTGGAGATAAGCAAGTCGGCTGTAATGATTTTTTTAAGCGGCAGATATGTATAAAAGTAACGATAAATTTTTTTTTCTTGGGATGCGTTTCAGAAGGAGGAAAACGTGGGATGGTATTGTATTTTATTTTTAAATTTTTGAAAAGGTCAATTAAACAACAAATGAGAAAATGTATCTGTGAGGCGTCTAAAAATTGATGCCTAGGTAGCAAGACTCAAATTTATAACAATCTAGAGGCTATTGTTTCAAAAAAAAAAAAAAAAAAATTCTAGGGGTTACAACTTAGATTGGGTCAGGTTGAAGTTTAATTCGAACCTATCCCGGAGTTGACAGAATAAATTTCAAATCCAAGCCAAACCAAAATCAACATAGATTGGGTTCGGGTTTGGTTATATTGGGTTGACTTTGAACTGGTTCACGTTTTACTTCAAAATAAATTTATTTTAAACAATTTGAACTTCATTATCATTAATCATCTAAATTAAAAATAATAATAAGTAAAATGAAAATATGAACAATAATAGAGAGAATAAGAAAATAAAACTATAAAAGTGACATTTTGAGAGAACATTAGAATTTACTATTCTAACATAAGAGGTTTGGCTTTAGGTCTGAGTGACCCAATCCCAACCCAAATTGAATTCTGATCATTTGGGTTAATTTTCAGGTTGAACTCGAACACTAAAATTTTAAACCAAACTAAAAATCTCGTGATTGGTGTTCAATCTGCCTGAATTACACCCCTTCCAACCTCTTTAGAAGCATGCATGCAACCCATTACCTACATGCACAATAGTATATATGATGTAATTGTGAGTGTGTCCTTGACAGTATCCCTTCCCATTTTTCATCCAAATAAATAAATAAATCAACAGTCAAATTTTGGTTTCCTATTCGTGCCTGATGTTCAGCCGCGGCTAGGATTTGGTCTATATTAATTTCAAGTAAAAATAAACCTTGGATGGTTCAAAGCTCTCTTACCAAAATTTTGGTGCACTGTATAGGAAACCATACCTAACTTTTTTTAACATAATTATAAACAAATGCACGTCCCGCTTGTAAACAAAGGCAAAAGGTTCCCATCGAAACCAACAGATTAAAACAGTGATTTGATGTCATTTCCACAGTGTTTTCGATGGCTCCCTTTCATGCACAATCAATCAAGATAAACATTGCATGGATCCACTCATCAACCTCTCCCAGCTCTCCCTGATATTGACTGATGCAACCTTTAGTGTGACATGACAGGTTTCATCTAAAAATCATATATTGTTCACCAACCATGTTATCACGCACACTCATTATTTACATCACTGTCTGTAGTGTAGTAAACTGTATGTGCCACCATTGTATGCCTACAAGGGAACTATAGATCATACGAGACCTTTATTAAACCCTTTGTGTCGGTTATCTTGTGAAGGCCCTTTCAATTCCCACATATATTTTATGTATATCCAAGTTGTGAAGGTCACACATCAATTTATTTATGTGTCAGCATGCACCGAATCGATAGTTGGCATTGGCTTTGGATCACGGAAGAACTTGAAGAATAGATGAGAGTGTTATTGAGAGTGTTTGTACATGATGGAAAGTGAAGAAAAATAAAAAATTTCTCTTTGACTATTCAAAAAGCAACTATTTATCCCAGTGGCCATAACACAACGGTTCAAGCTTGCCTGGTTAAAGGGAATGTATTGGGTTCGAGTCTTGACCCTGACTTACCCACCTGTTTGATGACGATTATTCGAAAGAATTTTCCATGGGACCGGGGCAAACAGGCGGAGGTACTTTTCCAACTCGACCGTAAGTTCAGTCACGGGGAGTCCCTCCGATATAAAAAAAAAGCTACTATTTGTGCTACAAGAAAAAGAAAAAATTTCCATCATTTTCTCTCTCTTATTTTGTCTTATTAAAAAAGTGAAACTTTTCCTTTCCTATATGTGAGAATTTGAGATAAAGTGATGAAATTTTTCACCATATACACAAACATCATAAAAGTTGATCAAAGGAAAAATCTTTTACTTTCCATCACTTTCCCTTTGATTCAAATTCTATCACTTTCTTTCATTTTTCCTTCAAATTTGTACACAAACACACCCTTAGTTATATATGATTGATCGACCTAGCTAACTAGCTAGCACTATCAATCATTAATGCAACGTTGAAATCTATTTAAGAGACCAGTTTCTTCACATATTTTTCTCCTTCTCAAAGTAGTAATGCAAGTCTAATCTTGAGTACTGATCCTACCTGAATCACTGTTATGCGTAACTCCTGAATATTGCTCACCAAACAACTTCCCCAACATCAATTGTCATAACATTTCGAATTAAATTCATTTGTTAAAGATTTACAACATTTATTGATGCATGAAACAAGGTTGGTTGAGCTGTTCACCCACTTCACATGCTTTTGATTTCAACGTGCATATAATAATAGGGATGAGATTATAAGCTCCCTTTTGGATAGCAACGCAGCTATTAGGATAGATAATTATTTCAATATAAATAATGAACAGATGTGTTTCTAGATTATATATGAAAGATAATAAAAATTTATGTTGTTTGATATTTGATCATAGATAAATTGTGGATAAAGTAAATAAAAACGTTGAATTATTTATAAAGGTAAAAATGATTTGGCATTTAAACCCTCTAAAATGATGATATGTGATTTGACACGTGACTCCCCCATACAAGTAGAATAGATTGGTGAAATAACACAATTTAGAGTGAACATGAACATCATATTAGTTTATTTCACATTTTTGGCATAGTATCCATATGTGTTTTTTTCATCAAAACAGATTTTTGGGCTTATCATTTATATTTCAGCCTATTAATTTCCATCTCTTTCTTTTACCCAAATAGAAACCTAGCACTAGCTAGGTCACATGAGTCTCATCAATTTTTAATAACTACTAACATGTGTTACATATATTCACTGACACTTTTAGTCAGTCATTTCGATACATTTATATAATATAATACCCAGAGCATACAAAACAATTAGTTTTTAAAATCCATCATTAAATAAACAATTAGCACCAATAATAAAACACTTGCTAATTGATGTTCATGAGTTGTAGAATTTCCATACGCAATGGAACAGCTGATCACAAGCTATACCACCACATGGAGAACAGTATTCCTTCAACAAGAGAAGAAAAAAAAAACCAGCGGAAGTTCCGGCCGACAAGTCGTCGTCGTCGACATCGTTGTTCTTGGCCTCACCACATGAGACGTGGACGAAACCCTATCTCTGTGTAAGTATAACAACCGGACCCCATCAGAGAAGCAATTACACAACCCTTCCTTCAATTCTCTTCTGTAGCATTTTTGTTTTGGCTCTAGCTCCTCCACAGGTCCCCCCCCCCCCCCCCCCCCCCACACACACACACACAAAGCTTTCCTTATTAATGGAACTAAGAGAATGAGAAAGTGGTAGTAGATATGACTCAGTGGCCTTGCTTCTTCTCATGCAGTCCTCTCTTGTTTCTTTGAAGAGTACTACATGAATGCTATCAAACTTGGCACTGTAGTTGATGGACATGTTAGGGGCAGGGAAAATGACTGGTTGCTAACCCTAAATTTTTTTTGGGTCAGTACTGACTTGGAGTTTATTACTAATGCATGGAGCATAAATGTTATTTGTTGAGTTGTAAAGCCAATAGCTATGTATACTCTTCAATGGATGCTCGCAGAAGGAATTAGAAAGATATATGATGCGCAGTTATGTTACTTGTCTGATTGACAATATATTTGTATAATGGTTTTCTTCCACTTTTGGGGTCTGGGTTTAATTGCACTACCTTTCATATCTAGAATTATACTGATATCATGTGTCATTTCTTCTCTTTAGAGGTGGTTCTTCTTTAGGATAGAAATCCAACATGAGGTCAGTTGCATGGAGATCTCATTTGAATATTGATCATTAAGATTAGTTTTTTTTTTTTTTAAATTAATGATTCATCATAATTTGAACTTGAGTTTTGATGGGATCATCATGAAAAATTATGATTGCACGCGCAGCATATGTCGGCCATCTATAATATCACTTTATGCCCACTGAAGATGATAACCTATTGATTGTCCAAAACCATATACATCCAATAATCATCATAACTAAAGGCTCACAAGATCACATAGACAACGTTTCCATCCCCCAGTCGACAATGCTGGCTGGAGACATAAATGTCAGTCGCTGCCTCAATTTAAAACGTACATCACACGGGAGGTCACCGGGAAAAGTAAGATAAGACCTGTTTAGATTTCATCAAGTCTCGTCAATCAAAAATTGATTTGTCAGCAATCTCACATTCTAATTCTAAGCACATTGATTGTGTTATTTTTTAATTGATATATAGTTTTTGTCACAATTCATTCTCTAATAATGATATCTGATTAGATTCAATTGTGATTGGATCATATCTCCATTTGGAACAAACAATTTCAAAATCAACCTTGTTTTAGTAACCAAACAAAGAACAGTTATAACAAGTACCGAATTCGATTTTTACTGTTGTTGATGTGTTCTAGTTTTTTCACACAGTAGTAGTACTAGCTGTCATGTAACCAACTAATCATGTACAGTGTGAATATTATAATATTGGAGTGACAGAACGGAGAGGGTGGGGAAGATGAAGTGGGCGACAGTGGATCACATGCTCTCACACTCATCTTTGTATACAACATAGACTTTTGTGATTGTGTGTGTGTGTGTGAGAGAGAGAGAGAGAGATCCATCCAAATTAACCAAAGGAAAGATGAGTAGTAGTAGTAGTAGTAGTAGTACAGGATGCCTGGCCATGCCAGGGCACAATGAACCTCTGTAACAAAGAAAGAAAAGGATGCCAAACCAATGCATCACCACCAGAGACCTAGATGTGATGACACCTCTCCCATCCCAGAATCCCTCCTTGTTTTCTTCCCCCCCATTGCGTTCTTTTCACTGCCCCCACGTACAACTTTTTATTCTTTCTCATCCTGTCCACCTCTCCTTTGTCTTCTTCTAGATTCTCTCTCTCTCTCTCTCTCTCTCTCTCTCATGTGTTGTGAAAACCAAGTAGATTTGCTTTTACTTTTAGGCAGTTTCATTTGTGTGGAAGTGTGTGGTGAATTGAAGCCTCCTCTCTCTAGTCCATCAAAAAGAACTTTCTTTGTACAATTTCCCATGATGTGATTTATAGCTAGTATGAAATTTATGATAATCTTAATCACACATCGATCAAAACTAACACACTGACTGGATCTCACAATATCAATAAAAAAAATTAATTAGCAAATATAATGTTGTAATAAAAAAAGCTTTATTTCATGGCCCATGCAGGAGAAGAACAACTTCACTTCCTGATAATGGGTTTGGATGCAATTTCAAGAAGAACACCTCTTTAAAAAAAACAACTTATATACCCTGAACATGTTCTTCAGCTCAAATTCTTTGGGTACTCATGCAATGCATATGACATGACAATAATAGTAGTAGTAGTAATAATACTAATAATAATAATTGTTCTATACAAAATCATTGATCTCACCGAAATTGTTCTTTTGGGCCTCCCATCAATAGTAACCTCGAATTGGGTCAGACCCATATCACCCCCGAAACAGAACCAATGAATCAGGATTTCCATATGTTTCAGCCCTTTCAATGGAAGCTGTGGTTCTCCGACCATGTCCAGAACCCAGGGTGCTCATCGATGCCACAGAACATGTTCACAAAGCTCTCATCTTGGACTGGTTGCTCTACTTTCATGCACGGCGCCACCGCTGCCGCATCGGACCTCGACCCATGGAGGAGCTGCTGCTGCTGGTGATGATGATGATGATGCGCCGCCGCCGCTGCTGCCGACCTGATTGACATGGGAGGGGGGAAGAATTGCCTGTTATTCTGATGAGTCGACATCGGACTATCAATGGCGGTGGCGGCGGTTCTTGAGATGTCAAGGTTGATTTCAGAGCTGTTTTCGCTTCTATTGCTGCTCGACCCTTCAGTCTCTTTGATGTTGAGATTAATGGGTTCCACCCCTTCTCTTCCTTTCAATGCCAATATCTGCAAAATCTTATTTTGATTATGTTTTCGGTTTTGGTTATGTTTAATTAAAGAATGATGTTCTCCAAGATTTGATCTGTTGATCTCTTTCACATAAATGGAAGGTGTTTGTCAACTTAACCAAAACTCGATTTACAGTTTTTGGAGTTTGTGGAATGGAATGCAAAGATTAGTACTACTATTTACCTCGGATTGGAGCTTCTTGTTGTGGGAGAGGAGGGCGTCGTTCTCAGCCTTGACGGCGTCGAACTGACGTTTCAAGAGGTCGTAGTCCTTCTCGAGCTGCTTGGTCTTCCATCTAGCCCTCCTGTTCTGGAACCAGATGGCGATCTGCCTGGGCTGGAGCCCGAGGGCTCGTGCGAGCTGCATCTTTCGCTCCGGCTCGAGCTTGTTCCCAAGCTCGAAATTCTTCTCCAGGGTCCTCACCTGCTCTACGTTCAGCCTCCTCTTCTTCTCCCCCATCTGCGAACCCTCGTCCGACAGCTCGTCCTCCCCGTTCCCCACCCCGTCCTCGTACGACATCGATCGCTGCTTCCCCATCAACGTCGCCACGCCTGAAATACAAAAAATGAGAAGAAAAAACGAGTGAATTTTGATATAGTGATGTAAATGTTGCTGCCGCGATTTCATTACTGAATTCGTAGTATAAATCCGAACTAAGGATGAGGAGATGCAGAGAAACAAAACGCAAAACAAAGGAGGAGAAAAAAATCGCCAATGTCCTCCCGGTCAGAAGAGCTGTCGATCTCACTCCTTGATGAATTATGATGTAGTGATGCATTATTTATTATACCTTGGAAGTCTTGGGAGGTGCAAGAGGGGAGGAGGGAGGATAGAAGAGGAGGTGGGGGTTGGTGGTGGTGGTGGGGGTTGGGTGAGTCTTCATGGGGATCTTGGAAGATGAAGTTTGAAGGGAAGAAGGGCATCTCCATTGTGGGTGTCATTGGATTGGGTGGGTGTTCATGTCAGTGGACTTGCAGAGGTGGTGGTGTTGATGAGCTGATGAAACAGACATTTGTGTCTGGCTTTGTGGGCTAAAATAAAAGGAAGAGGAAGTGATGAAGAAAGAAAAATAGAGTGAGAGCGGGGGAGGGAAATGTGACATTTTTATCATTGGGTATCAGAAGATTCAGTGGTTAGTGAAATTGTATTTTTATATAAAGGGTTTGATTTATTATAAACTCTTTAAAGGGTAGAAACTTCTGTGATAGTAAAGGAAAAAAAAAGAGAAGAGATATTGATAGTTTATTATGCTCTGAATTGTACATACAAATTCACAACAGATCAGGTAGAGGTAATCTATGGATTTTCACTGTTCATTCTTTGTTGGGGACTGTTATTCTGGCTAATAAACATAAGCAGAGGAGTACAGCTAAGCCAATATATGCATATACAAGTAAATATAAACTGTAGTGTGTTGTGACATAAAGAACGACACGCAGCAGCTGTTCTGAACACCAGAAAAAAAAAAAAAAAAAAGATGTCAGCCTTTCTTTCTTCCTCCCCCAACAAAAGCTTTGAACATACCATCTGATCTCACATGGACGGCTCTGATATGTACCACCAGCCAAGTCTCATGGTGTGTCTTCATATTCTTCTGATGGGGGAACCCACCATTTTTAACTTTATGGAAAGGGAAAAACAAAAAGAAAAGGAGCTTTTTCTATGTGGGTTTGTCACACTTTATTTATTTATTTATTTTAAATTGAGTAGAGTTTGATTAGATATTTATCAACTTGGGGAGAACTGAACATGAGGATCCATATGGGGAGGAGGGGTGGTGCTTAAAAGGGGAATAATCATTGGCCATTGTTTATGCAGCTATTGTTAGTGTGGAAGTGGTTGCTTAGACATGTTGAGGAGGACCTAATTAAGATAATACATATATATATATGATGATTATGGATGGGCACTTGGGAACAACATGTGTCATGGGTTTATTACTTTATTTTAATATATAGTATCTCCTTTTCTTTTATATATTCTAATTTTTTAAAAATTGAACTAATCCTGCAGGTTAAACATATGAAGTGATACATGATAGTTTCTCATTTGTTTGTAATTTTATTGAATGTTGATGAGAGACGTAATGAGTCTTTCCCTAATTTTTATTAGTTTTTTTAATTTTTTTACTTGTAAATTAAATAAAAAAATGAATGGAGGGATGGATGGGTTGTCTAACATATTTTAGAGAGAGGAGAGAGGGGGTGGGGGAGCAGGAATCTAGGGGTGATGGGTCCTATGGGCTGCAGGGCCTGCTACCTAACCCACCTACAGCTAATGTGACTCAGGCTCTCAAACACTTTCTCTCTCACATCACCTTCACAAGATGGGGAGAGAGAGAGAATGTTGAAATGGAAGAGAGAGAGAGAGAGAAAAATGGGGAGGGTCAATATCGAATTACACCACGGAAAATTGAACTAAAAACACTAGTTGAATGTATATTTCACTCTCTTAAGATTCAATCAACTATTGGAGAAAATACAATTCATAAGCTATTCAATAGGGGTATTTTGTCTTTGAGCCTCACGATATTGACCGAACAGACCAAATTGTGTCCTTCCCAAAGGCAAGCTGGGGTATTTTGTCCAATGCTAAGAGCTCTGCAAACCTCAAATGGCCTGCGTCACCACTCTCTTACACCAACCCACATTCATCCAAAACTTTTCCCAAGCAACCATTCCATGTTTGTATTGTGAATTTTGTACATTCATCCCTCAGTGAACATGTGTATTTTCTTTGTACCCTACTTTAAAGTAAGACTGTCATTTTCATATATCCTCAGTGTGAATAGACTTCTTTGTTTTCTTTCTTTTTAAGAAAATTATATATATATATATATAGGAATGATATTATGCGGTCGGTGCGGTCGTGCGGCATCGACCACGGGTCCATCGCATCAGACGGTCGGGTGCGAATCACATCGACCGTTGAATGCAATGGACCTGCGATCGGACGATGCACGTCGGATCCGCACGACCGCACCGACCGCACGCTATCACTCGACTATATATATATATATATATATATGAACCGATTAGGTGCGGCGAACGGCGGGTGCAGCAGCGATCACGGGCTGTCGATCACGAGTCCATCGCATCGGACGATTGGGTGCCATTCACGTCGACCGTTGGATGCGATGGACCCGCGATCGGACGGCCCACGTCGCGGCCGCACCTGCCATTCGCCGCACCTAATCGCGAGCGTGTGTGTGTATATATATATATATATATATATATATATATATATATATATATATAGAGGGATGATTAGGTGCGGCAGCGATCACGGGCCGTCGATCACGGGTTCATCGCATCGGACGGTCGGGTGCGATTCACGTCGACCGTTGGATGCGATGGACCCGCGATCGGATGGCTGCTGCACCGTGCGGCCGCCGCACTTAATCACCCGACTATATATATATATATATAGGGAACCGATTATGTGCGGCGAACGGCAGGTGCGGCCGCGACGTGGGCCGTTCGATCGCGGGTCCATCGCATCCGACGGTCGACGTGAATCGCACCCGACCGTCTGATGCGATGGACCCGTGATCGACGGCCCGTAATCGCTGCCGCACCCGCCGTTCATCGCGCCTAATCGGTTCCCTATATATATACATATATATAGTGAACCGATTAGGTGCGGTTTGCGGTCGGTGTGGTTTGCGATGTGGGCCGTCCGATCGCGGGTCCATCGCATCCAACGGTCGACGTGAATCGCACCCGGCCGTCCGATGCGATGGACCCGTGATCGACGGCCCGTGATCGCGCACCGCACCGACCGTAAACCGCACGTAATCGCGACTCTATATATATATATATATATATATATAGGGAGCCGATTACGTGCGGTGTGCGGTCGGTGCGGTGCGCGATCACGGGCCGTCGATCACGGGTCCATCGCATCGGACGGTCGGGTGCGATTCACGTCGACCGTTGGATGCGATGGACCCGCGATCGGACGACCCACGTCGCGCACCGCACCGACCGCACACCGCACCTAATCGTCGGCATATATATATATATATATATATATATATATATATATATATATATATATATATTAGTGATGGTGAACCAATAGTTCAAAAAAACAATATACATAATCATTTACAAATCATATCTAAGTCTATCAATTATTCAAAAAAAACCTGAAACCGATCTGAATCCGTATCCAAAAAATAAAAATATCTGATATGATATCCGATTTGAAAAATATCTGATATATCTATATTCGACATATATTATAAAAAAATATATTTGTATTATATATTGTACATTTTTTTTGTATGATTAATCACAATCATGATATATTATATAACTATTAATTTTTCAATGTATGATATCTAATGGAGATAATAAACATTAAAAATATCAATTTTAATTTTCATATCTCTTTAATATGTCATTTGATTATTCAATTTAATATTAATATTTGAATATATTAATTATTCAAAATATATATGTATCTGATCTATATCTGAGGAGATTTGAATCTAAAAATTAATATCTATATCCGAATTTATATATGTCCTATTGATAGACTTAATTAACCACATCCATCATATAAGACTGAAGAGATTCCAACCATAACTCTAGCCAACACTTTACTCAAAACATAATCATTTTTGGGATGCTATGATCATGTCAACCCGATGTTAATTAAATAAATAAATGGCATTTAAACGCTGAATCTTATATCGATTTTCACCTTATTTTGTATTTATATAACAACTCGTAAATGCCATAAGCTAATCTTATTGGAATGGAGAGGAAGTACTTACGGTCAAGCCTTTTAGTTGTCTAGTTTAATTACTAATATAATTGATCATTTTAGGAGGAAATCCATATGAATTGTTTATAATTATGTTTATTAAATTCTCATGAATATACTAAATAAATTCAAGATTTAAAAACTTACATCCAAAACAATGTTGTGACATTATATTAGCCGTAACTCAATTAGGCTAAATGCAGCGTTTTAAGTGTGTTCACATAGTAATGTGCATTTCATTGTCACATTGTGTACATACGTAATTTTATATAGCATTATACATAAATCCATGTATTTCATGAATGATATGTTGTATAAGCATACCAGGATTCAAGGAATCCCAGTTACTGCTGAATTCTTGGATAAAATTTTCACAGCTAATTCAGGTCACATGCAATGAATTCCAGTTTGAGATTATTCGAAAGGCATATATCGGATGGTAGGCACGTGCCCCAGCAGGTCTTCTAACAACCTTCATGCGGCGCAAGTCTTTTAAAAAATCATACATTTATATCCATATTTATATTTAATTAATTACAATTAAAAACCATATATATATATATGGAAAATGTCTCAGAACTCAGTCATCACATGTTTTTATTTATTTTTAAATAATAAACATAATGTAATGTGGTATATGCTTTGATAAAAATTACATATCCCTCCATTTCAAATTGAATGAGTCCATCTTTAATAAGTGTAAACAAATATTTAATGTGATATATACCACATAAAACGAGGTATATGCTTACTAGATTTCTAACATGACATATATAACTATGTTTTGAACTGAGAAAAAAAACTGTGTAACAACACTTTATATATATATAGAGAAGTTTATTTAATTAATAGCAATAGTCATTCCATTCTTAGAAAAGTCTCCGGATCATACTTTTTTTTTCTGCCATTGATGATTAATAACTAATGTTACTAACGGTTAAAGATATTAGATTAGATTTATTATTATCTTAGTTTGTTATTATATTAGTTTGTTATTATCTTAATATGTTACACGTGTAACACCATCTTGTACTATTATATAAGAGATTTAGTCTCTCTCTAATAGAACAAGACTTTTAGGGTTTCATTGTTATTATTTTTCTCTTTATTTCTAATATGGTATCAGAGTTATAAACCCTAGATCCACAAAAGTTTTTCTTCCCTCTTCCCCGCTCCGATTGAGATGTCTTCGATCGAAGTGGGAGAGGATTTTTGATACCCATATTTTCTTTCGTTCTTTGTATTGTCGTCGTCTTTATTGCAATTGCGCGTTGTTCGCACCGTCGTCTTCTTCACGTTGTCGTCATCTTCATCGCGCCGTTGTTCAGCGCCGTCGTCTCAGCCCCGTCCGCACAGCCCCCTCCGTGCAGCCCCGGCGCGCAACACCGTCCGCGTCCTATGCTTTGGCGACGTCATCCATCTTCTCTTAGGTTAAGAAAAAAAATAAAAAATAAAAAAATATTTTGGGTTTGGTGGAGTCCACGTAACCCACAATCAACCAAAAAAATAAAATCCGGTGCACGATAGCGCAAATCTATACTATCGTGCACCAAATCTCACCCGCCCACACGGGTCTTTATGCGGATCTCACTCTCTGCAACCCGGCCCACCATCCAGATCTAACAGAGTGGGCAACCCGACCGACCCGCCACCGTCCATAGGGCTGTAACTCGGGCGGGTTGGGTTCGGGTTGACCCCAATCCGAACCCAACTCGAATTCTAAACTACTCAACCCTAACCTGACCCAACCCGATTTTCAACCCGAATTGGACCAACCCGAACCCAACCCGAAATTAAATAAACCAACCCGACCTAACCCGAATTAGACTAATCCGACCCCAACCCGATTTTCAACCCGAATTGGACCAACTCGATCCAACCCAAATTTCTAACATGATGTGTAACTTAAATAAATCAACCTGATCCAACCTATAAGATTAGCTAGGTTTACCTAAAATTTGGACTACACATATTAGAAGCTACAGAATGAACGGCCATTATTTTTTTTTAAGTATTAGTTTACGGGTTCGGGTTGGGTCGGGTTGTGAGTGAGGCCAATCCGAACCCAACCCGATTTGTGAGTCAACCCGATTAACCAACCCGAACCCGAACCCGATTTGGTCAACCCAACCCATGTAAAAATCGGGTTCAATCCATTGGGTTCGGGTTCAACCCGACCCAAGTTGCAGCCCTAATCGTCCGTCTGCCGCCGGCCGCCGTCCGGTGCACCGTCAGATGTCGTCCGTCCGCCGCCGGCCTTGTTTTGTTGCGTTTCTTTCCTGGACTATTACGACCTCGTTCGGACTCTGAATCTAGTTATCCAGGTACTCATTTTGATCATTTTTCGTTCTCTACGCATCTGTGTGTGTCTTTTCTTCATCAGAGATCTCTATTATTCTGTCCTCTTTGATTGGATTTTTCTACGGTCATCTGTGCCGCTTTAATTTGTGCTTTATGCACACGACCTATTTCTTTACGCAACATTCCTGCCTTCGCACACGTCTTCTTTACGTGCGATCGTCATTCTACTTTTCCTTGGATCTTCTTCTTCTTTGAGATCCTGTTCGTAGGGTTGTCGTCTTCGCATGCTACTGTCGTCATCGTCTCTGCGTGCCATAATCTTCGCACGTCGTCGTTGTTCGTCAAGTGGAGTCGTTTTTATGCAGCATCGCTGTCTCTGTGCGTTGTCGTATTCGTGCACCGTCGTTTCGTGCGCCGTTGTTTTTCGCGCACCGTTATCTCTGTGCGCCGTTGTTTCCGCGCACCATCGTTTTCGTGCGCCGTCATTGTATTTGCGCACTGTCGTTTTCTTTATTCTTCTTCTCTGCCAGCGCGCCTCTCTTCTTGCGCTAGTCTGCACCATTTGCGTCGCCATCCGCGTTGCATTTCTTCTACTTCTTCGTCTCCGTTGGCGCATGTCCGCGCTCGTCTGCACCATCCGCCACCGGCCGTCCGTCACTGTCCCCACCGTCGTCTCGTTTTTATGCAAACTCTAAGGATTCTACCCTTCAGAGTTTGGGAGAGGGTGTTAAAGAATCTCCACCACCATTGTCCACGTGCTGTCTCCGCTGCCTGTTCGTGTTCGTATGTGCCCTCCATCTTCTCCTTGAACCTCCGTGAGCCATACGTGCGCCATCTGATCTAGTGGACCAGTAATTTCGACTGACTCAAAGAGCGGGAGCAACTCTGATTGACTCAAAGAGTGGGAGCGACTCTGACTGATTCAAGAAGAGCGGGAGCAACTCTGACTGATTCAAGAAGAGCGGGAGCAATTCTGACTGACTCAAAGAGCGGGAGCGACTTCGATTGACTCAAGATGAGCGAGAGCGAAGTGATGGATCAAAGAGACAGATGACGATTACCAATTCACAAAAATAAATTGGAGGTGTTTGAAATAAGAGTTTTAGTTTATCATTTTTGTATAAACTCTAAGGGTACAACCCTTCAGAGTTTAGGAGAGGGTGTTAAAGATATTAGATTAGATTTATTATTATATTAGTTTGTTATTATATTAGTTTGTTATTATCTTAATGTGTTACACGTGTACCATCTTGTACTATTATATAAGGGTTTTAGTCCCTCTTTAATAGAACATGACTTTTTAGGATTTTATTGTTATTATTTTTCCCTTTATTTCTAACACTAACACTGAATAATATTCATTGTGATGAATGTCATGAATAAATGAAGAACAGTGAGCAGATATTATATAGAATAAAAGTACTATGATACCTGTATGGAAAATAAAACAAATGTTTGCAAGCTTGAGATGACCCAAATTACATGGAGCTCATGTGGACACTCTTTTCACACATTTCCACTCTATGATATGCCAGACAATTTGCAGATGTCATTATAAGATTGTATTATCAAAATTTTGAGAATATTAGTTTTTATGAAGTTACATTTTTCTTTATCGGGAAATTAAGAATTAAGAGAGTCGACAAGATCGGCATATCTAAAAATCTCCGGTTTAAAACTAATTTTTCATAAAAGTTATTTTTATTGATTCCACCTAAAACATAAAAAATAAAAAATTGAAATTAAAAACTGAATTTCCAAGGTATCCATTTAGAATTGATAATTTAAAAAATAATTTTGCAAAAGAAAAATTCGTTTGTTAATTGATTTCAAACTAGACCAAAGAAACTAACAGAGTGGTAGAATATGTTCTTTTTCTATCTTAGAGGGTGTTATTTGACTCGCATGATATAAAAAAGAGATTTAAGGGCGTGTTTTGAAACACAGTTTAAAAAATAGCTTTTAGTTTTATACACAGTTTTTTAAAATGTCATCATGAGTACTGTTTTTTAATTAATCAATGAATCACATTTGTTACAGAAGCTACTTTTGTTGAAATAAATACAGTGTTGGATAAACTTTTTTTGTTGTAATAATGAAGGCAACTTTTCATTTAAGTGAGCTTATTTGATAACTTGATTGGAGCTTTTAGTTTTTAAAGAAGTTAAAAACAACCCAAAATGAGTTGTCAAACGGGGCCAAGACGTTTGATTTTTTATGAAGAATGCATTTGTTGAGGATGTCTCAGCTTGATATGTTTTGTGGGGAATTTAAAAAAAAAATATACTTCATCCCCACTTGCTCGCTATTAGTAACCTTCATTCATTCTCGTACAATCTTCATATATATATATAATGATTGCTGCAAAAGGTGCGGTCGCGAATTACATGGCATCCAACGGTGCTGAATGTCCGATGCGATGGACCCGTGAACCCGCCGTTCGCCGCACGTATCACGTTCTAAAACTAATTGAATGCTTGTGATACAACATATCTTCCGTGACTGAAGCTTTAAAAAAAAAAAAATCTTTCGTTGTGCCATATCTGAAAAACTGACCTAAATATATTTAGGGTGTTTTTTTTTTTAATCACAGTGGGCACCACAAAACACCTCACCAAATGCTTGGTTCAAATATGAGTTGAAGAAACAAAAGCCACCACATGTGTTTGGCTGGTTGAAGATCCTGAAGCATCTGCTTTGTTTCTTATTGGGTTGGGGTGGATGCATCAATTGTTATATATATGTGTACATATATAGATGATTAGTTATATATAGATGATTAGCTGGTTATACTCAAATATAATATGGAATGGAACCCCCTAACGTCTCTCTTGTACCCTCAATCGTTACATATCCCATGTGCCTTTGTTGTGTGTGTCTCTATCTCTCTCTCTCCTTGTACACCTCCTTTTTTTCATTTTTTTTATATTTAAGAATGATGCTCCTTTTTCAAGGAGGTGGGAGACTGGTAGGTGTTTGCTAATTTGATCCCTTGACCTCTATCCCTACTTATATACTATTAGGCCTGATTTAACAAGGGTTAAAGTGTTGAGTAAGGCTGCAACTTGGATCCGATTGAACCCAAACCCAATGGGTTCAACCCGATTTTTATACGGGTTGGGTTGGTCAAATCAGATTCGGGTTCAGGTTTGAGTTGATCAATTTGGATTGACTCACAAATCGGGTTGGGTTCGGATTGACCTCACTCACAACCCGACCCAACCCGAACCCATAAACTAATAGTTAAAAAAAAAATCATGGTCATTCATTCTATAGCTTCTAATATGAACCGTTCAAATTTTAGGTAAACCTAACTAATCTTACGGGTTGGGTCAGATTGGTTTATTTAATTTGCACATTATGTTTAAAAATCGGGTTGAATCGGATTGATTTATTTAATTATGGATTGGGTTCGGATTAATCCAATCCGGGTTGAAAATCATGTTGGGTCGGGTTAGGGTTGAGTAGTTTAGAATTCGGGTTGGGTTCAGGTCAACCTGCCCAAGTTGCAGCTCTAGTTTTGAGAATAAGCTATCCTAACTTTAAGGAATAAAATGTCCATTAATTTTGTCTTTATTTACATTTGTCAAAATTGAGACACAAAATGAAGATAAATATCATTCCAACCTTTATGTGAAATAAAAAAAATCTTCATTTTTATTTCAAAATCAGAACAACTGTTCGTATTTTAACCTAATTATTTTTATACCAAACGGAATAAGTCATCCTCTCCCCCCACTTATCTTCAAAATTACCCTTTATCCCATCACTTATTCCCTTATCAAACCAGCCGACAGAGAGATTTTATGAGTGAAATAAATTTTTGTACAGCATGATCAAGCATACCAAAGCTTACAAAGAACATATTATCGTAACAATGAAACAATTTCATTCATTCATTTGGTTAGGAAACTCATGATCAGGGACTGTTATAATCAAAGGAATGTCAAGGGACAATACATTCATGCAGTTTCTTTTACAGTATATATGTTTAAAATTTCTTTTGAAGTATATGTATATAAAGAATATCTACTGAAATAAATTGAATGTAGAAATGCCCGAGTGCACCATAGCCTATGATGAAAGAATGCTGGATACAGTAATCCAGACTGGTATACGGACTATGCTAATAAAGAACCCAATATCCCCATCTATATATGTTCCTATGCAATCCAAATGCGAGTGTGCGACAAGGTGAAACAACTATCAATTTGATTCATCATCTTTATATGATTCGATAAACAATAACAATTAAATTTATAGAAGAATCAATGGCTCATTCCGGTGTCAACAAAAGCTTCAGAATACACTAATCATACAAACAAGCATTCCCAGGATCACCAAAACTAGTGTATAGGGAGTGAAATATCAAACATCTTAAAAGTTCACATAGGCAAGACAGCCTCAATATCTTGGAGCCTAAGTGTGACTGCCCTCTTGTGGGCTTCCAGTCCCTCAACCTCAGCCATCTTGGCCACATATGGCCCCAGTTTTCTCAACCCTTCCTCTGTCAGGGACTGCACTGTTATGTACTTGAGGAAGGAATCAAGAGAAACCCCACCATACATCCTCGCATACCCATATGTAGGAAGCACGTGGTTTGTCCCGCTCGCGTAGTCTCCCACACTTTCGGGGGTCCATTGTCCTAGAAATACAGACCCTGCAATAAAGTATAATCATTGCATCATCTCAAATATCTCTTGTTACTTGTACTCATCATTCAATGATAAAGCTAACCTCTTAAGCTCAGCTGCTACAAACAGTCAAAAGCAGTGCATCTCTGAATGCGAGTGAAGGGATATGAAACTAAAATCCTAGGTGAAGATGGTGATAACAAGGGGGTTGTGACGATTGGAGGGAAGGTGTTTCCATATCAATGCAAATTATAAGAATTGAATAATCAGGTTCAGAAAAGAAAAGGCATGGTTAACATGAATTCTCCCTCGCTGACCATAAAAGCACTTTCCATGCACTTTCTTTCAAAAATATGGTTGTACACTTCCCAGTAATTTTATTAACCAGCATGGTTAGACTCCAAAAAGAAAGAGAATAAGTACACCCTCTGAGAATACCAAAAAAAGAGGGATAGTCTCTCTCCAAGAACTAAAAAAAAAAAATACAATAATCGAAGAGGACAAGAAAATAAAAACCAAAACACAGAAAAATGGAACATAACAGTGGACAAGATATCTATGCTACGACTCCCCCAGCCCACCCATCAAAACACAAAGGGACTACTAAATCACAAGTTTACCCTACTCCAACGAACAGAAAGAGCACTCGCACAATAACACCCCCAGTTGGAAATGAATCCCTCCACATAATCCTAAACCTTTTCTAAACAAAAGGAGCCACCATGGAAATTCACTTGGTTCCTAGTCAACCAAATCGCCCACACTGCCGGCAGCATGAGAATCTGGAAGATTTTTGTCTATTCTTAATCCACATTTGCTCGAGAGTGGAGAAATTATGATTGACCCATTGCCTCGTGGAGAGCCCTCCAAACAAGCTTTATCATAGGAAAAGAGAGGTAGAGGTGCTCCAAATTTTCCACTTGGGCACTGCAAAGACCACAATCCGTTGGATCCTCTGGAGCCCAACGAGATCTATAGGCTTCAGTGAGAAGTCTCTCTTGATACGGAAACCAAATGAACGCCCGGAGTTTGAGAGGGGTCTTAATGCCCCAAATCACCCTGCTTTTGGATGCCAAGGAAACGTTAGAAGTCTGGTTTCTTCACCAGTCATAAGTCATAACACTGTTTGACAGAAAACCTCTGCAGGATGAGGCAGCCATCTCACCAAATCAGCTGAATCCTCCACGATATTCAAATGTTGTAGCAGCTCAAGTAAAGCTAGGTACTCCACAATCTCCCAGAAATTGTCCTCAAAGTAGGGATAGTAAACGAGCCGAGCAGCTCGGGCTTGGCTCGGTTAAAGCTCGTTCGGGCTTGTTCGATTAGATAAACGAGCCGAGCTTGAACATTTTTTAAAGCTCGGTTTGTAAACGAGTCGAGCCTGAGCTCGTTACTTAACATAAAAGAGGGGAAACAAAAAACCCGAGCCGAGCCCGAGCCCGAGCTTATGTCATTTTCACATGTATAAGATGTTATGATTTGTGAAGATGACTTCTCAAATGCTAATATTTTTTTTAGCTAAATGAGCCCAAGCCGAGCATTGGTTCGAGCTTCGGCTTAACTCATTTAACAAACGAGCCAAGCTGAGCTTCAACCGAGTTTTTCACGAGCCAAACGAGCTGAGCTTGAACACGAAATTAAGCTCGGTCCCAAGCCGAGTCTGATACTAAATGAGCCGAGCCCGAACATGTCAAAGCTCGGCTCGTTCGGATCGTTTACCACCCCTACCTCAAAGCCAGCTCCCAATTACCAACTCCACCATTCGAAATCCTGGGCTCAACCGTTCTTGTTCACTGTCACCAAGAAAATCCTCAGAAAACACTCCCTCAATAGCCTCGGATCACACCAAATGGACGACCGAAACCAGATTTGATCCCCACTCCTGATATTCCATGCAATTGTCTCAGAGAAAGACTCCATAAGGCTACCAATGCCTTTCCATATTTTAAACGATCTATAGGACACTGACGGGAAGATGGAGTGAGGGGAAGGATTGGAGCAATATCTAGCCTCCATAATCCTACACGACAGCAGGTTGCAATCAGACAGCCATCTCTAGAGCCACTTGCTGAACCACGCCTAATTCATATCCTCGAGGCTCAATATACCCACACCTCAACACATTTCCTGCTGCAAATCGAGTCCCAATCAACTAGGTGGACCATCCTAGAGTTAAGATTCAGCCATTTCATAAAAATTTCCTCCTTATCCCATCCATCTATTCAAAGACTCCTTTAGGAACCTTGAAAAGCGAAAAAAAAGAATAGAGGAAGGCTCGAGAGAACCGCCTGAAGAAGAGTCAACCTGTCTCCAGGAAAACATAATTTACGTAAAGACCCTCCCGGGGATGGGGGGTCCATTTATCAACTCACTATAGCCAGAAACGGAAAATTATGGAATCCAAGAAATACTATTTATTTTATTGGTTGACTCAGCTAAAATAAATATTTCAATTGGTAAGGTCAAGCAATGCAATTAATCATTGAAGGGAAAATTGCTTCCGGGTATTAGATTATTGGTATTGATGCATTCAACACAGCTGAATGATAATTCAAGATTAGATAATATAAAAGACAGATGATTTTGTTACCGGCATTCTCGATGAAACCTTCCCACCTATCTGCATCTTTGACATTGACAATCAAATGCTCAGGTGCATATAAGTTGGAGAAGGATATAGCCTGCAAAGGTTGGACATTAAAAAGGATGGCTCATGTTGGATGAGCACATCTACAAACACATAAACGACTGTTGAAGTGAATGAAAGTAAATATATTCAGTTGATAACTAACCTCAACCATATCTCGTGCAAAGACAGTGTAACTGTGACCCAGTGCTTTGGTGGCAAATTCTCCCCTTGGAAGACTTGCACACTGCTTGCTGATTTCTGACTGAATAGAAGTGATATCAACATCATCCCCAACAATGACTAGAACAACCTGACTGTCTGGACCATGTTCAGCCTGATATCCAGTACAATGTCAGTAATGATATCAACATTGCACATGATGAAGTTTCAAAGTGTGGTTAATTGAATTACTAGAAGTCTTCTATTCTTATGAAGAAAATGGGAGGCTACTGCAAATACTTTTTGATATGTATGAAGCCAAATTAATAAAACATGTTTAATGATAATGACAAACAACCTATGCAACCACTGATATAAACATTGCATAAAAACGGTAACATTTGGCACCTGAGAGAGCAAATCCGCAGCTACATGAACTGGGTTTGCATATTTATCAGCGATCACAAGAACTTCTGATGGTCCTGCAGGCATGTCAATGGAAACCATTGCTTCACTGTTCTGAAAGAAGAAATGAAGGAAAAAGAAAGGTGTCAATTTGGAATAAAATTGTTAACAAGCAACAAAAAATAAGGTGCCAAGGCAACATTTTTAACAAACAACTAGACGACCCAAGTATTGGTTTTCCCTTTCCAAATTTGGAAAATGTAAAATTTCAACTCTTTAATGTGATCAGTAAGGCGATGATGTTCTTTCAAACCAAAAGCAATGGATTTCAATCAAGAATGTATGAAATCACAACCACAACTAAGGGGCTGTTTGGAAACAAGGCCTTTTCTTTTGTAGAAATTAAAAAAGCTAAACGTGTTACCAAACGATTTTGGAAATACATGCTTAATTAGAAAAGTTTTTTTTAGCTTTTAGTACAAAAGTATGTTTTAAAAAAAAACAAAGAAAGTGAACTTCCTAGGAATCGAGTTTTACTAAGCTACTTTATACAAAATCACACTTTTCAAACAGGTTTCCAAACAGTGCCCAAAATAAGAAAATTTTAGACAACTATAAGCAAAAGGAGCCAGGAAAAAAGGAAAAGAAAAAAAGAGCATACAATTAGGGGAAAACAAGTGAGAGGTACTTATGATTTACATGCAAATAGATTTTAAAAACATTGTGAAGATGATGGAATGACCACATAAATCACATCCGTGTGAGATTACTATTTTCTATAGAGCAACAGGAACAACCAATAACATGGTGCAATGCAGCATAACCAAACTAAATGATGTAGCTCTACATGTTTATCATACACAGGATAAATAAGAAACAATTAGCGAACCTGGAGAATCATTTTTGCAGCTGTGACATATTGATTTCCTGGACCCAAAACTTTTTCAACCTGACAACAAACAGAAAGAAGGATGGCGGGTGATTCAAAATCTTCACTATCTCACAGAGGAGGTTTCACATAAAGATGTTTTCTTTTTTAAGCAGATGCATATAATTATCCAAACTTGAACGAAAATAAACCAATGACTATTAGGAGGTAGGTGAAAACTTGAAATGATGTACACTCAAAGATTAACTTTGAAAATTCCTACCAAAAATATCTAGACAGATTCTTAAATAAGACTCCCAATAACATGAGGCATAGCTAGAATTTTGTGTTTCAATTGTAATAAATGACTAACCTTGGGACAAGATGAAGTACCCCAAGCCATGGCAGATATCGCCTACAAAATAAGGTATAAAATTCCTGAATCCACAAACTTAAGACTAATGAGACAGAAATTGCAACAGAAACTGAAAGGCATTGAGACCTGAGCTCCCCCAGCCTTGAGTATATGTGTCACGCCAGCTTTCTTGCAACAATAGAGTACCTCCTACAAAATTCATGGCATCTAAACAACAGTTAACAGAAAATATCATAGCATCACCAAAATGAGTTCAGAACTCCAACAAATAATAAACCTACAGGCATGATATACTAAAAGGAGCTTTTGTCCAAGTAGAATTAAATCAGACCATCTGACCAAGCCAAAAAATGGGATATTTGTTGAGACGAGGATTCACCTTGCAGATACTCCCATCAGAGGCTGGTGGTGTTGCAAGGACAATTGTTTTGCACCCAGCAATTTGTGCAGGCTGGAACAAGGAAAGATAATAAAAGCATCAACCATATTGCTTATCTAAGGGTGCGTTTGGTTGCGCGATCGCTGCGATTGATTACAGGAAGCTGCGTTTGCACGTGCAACAAACAGTTTTGTAGAGTAAACCCAGCGATGAAAAAGTGCCCAAAAGCTGCGATTTCAAAAAGAAAAGTGAGCTTCCTGATGGTTTGCATGAATTCCTGCCGAATGTTTTGATCGTGCAACCAAACGCACCCTACCATTGAGAAACAACATGATAACAAACCTAAGAGCAGTGGATCAACGTACCACTGTAACATAAGACTGGATGGTAAGACAGTCCCCCCAGGAACATATAGACCCACAGAAGAAATGCACCTAGCCACCCTTTTGCATCTAACGCCCTATAAATTCAATGCAAATGCATATGAGCTTCTTCATAAGACAATGAAAAGAACAATAAGATAATTAGATACATACTTTCATGTTCTCAACAGTTTTCTCGGTCGTCTTCTGAGATATGTGAAAAGCATAAATATTGTCATATGCCACATCAAATGCTTCTCTGACTGCTGGATCAAGCTGCAATTGGGAAATGACAAATAACTTAAAATTCAAACAAGAAATCGGTATTCTGGCAATAGTTCATGTAACGAAGAGTACAGAGCTACATATCAATTAATGCGATTTTTCAACAAAACTATTACAAGCAATACATGAACAAAAGCCAAAAATTCTTTGAATACTTCTGGAAAACAAAACAAGCTAAGCTTAAAAAATATAAAAAATTTGGATTTCAAAGAGAATCCTTTAGTACTAACTATGCAGCTTAATCAAGTTTACCTCCGGATCTGGAAGGTCTTCAACCTTTTCAACTATTTTATCCAGTATAACTTTGTCAAACCTTGCTGTATAACTGGAATCAGAAAAGATCTTAGTTACAAATACCTCATCACATAAATGTCTAACTACATCACCAATAAAAAAAAGTTCCTTAAAAGTTTGTACAAGTCAGCAGAAATGGAGCACTAACTCTGAAACAGCCTGGTCCCCTCTACTGCGTACATCATCAATAATTGGATTCACCTGGATTGAATATATAGATAAATAGATATGATATCAGTACTGTTTTAGTTATTCAAACTAGAAGTATTTGGTTGTCCATTGATGTAGAATATAATGTAGATATTAGCTGAAGTATATAAGCACTCACCACAGAAAAAATTGACGAGAAATCAATACGTGGCCGGGCCTTGAGGCCTTCGACTTCGGCCAGACTCATCTCCGACAACTTATAAGACTTCATTGAACATCTAACGGGGCCAATCTTTGTTCCTAGGGTAATAGTCCACAAAGAAAGAAAATAATGGCAGACAAAATCAGCGATCATATAGAACCATTTTGCATTTGGATGCAATTTTATCAGTATTGGCAATGCATGTCAGGATGTAAAGCAATACCTTCCAATATTCTAAACCATGTGCAATAAAATGTTCCAATACAAATCAAATCATTAAATCAAAAAGTTGCATAAGAAGGATGATATGAAGTTATATGAATAAATTAATCTTTGAGTGAAAAAAATAGAAAGGGAAAACATAAGAGGCACAGAGTAGCTAAACAGATTGGAATTATCTAATAGTGGTGATAGCCTCTTAAAGAGCATTGAGGAAATAGAAACAACAAAACCGATCAGACTGGACAGGTAATGGAAATGAAGACCTAACGCCTTATTCAGCTACACAAAAGCCAATGCCCTTCAACTGAACTTGTGCATTTCGCCTTCACTATTGTAATTTTTAGACGTACTTTTTTAATGAACGATGAGAGACTAGACTTGAAGCACGAACGGACACAGACATGAGACACAGGGACATGGCTATTTTTGAAAAAATAGCATACAAATCTGATTAGGACATGACAACAAATAAATTAAATATAATATATATTATATATTCTAAAATGAAAACAATAATACTCAATCCATAACAATTAACAATATTTATACTAAAGTGAATGTTTTGATAAGTCGTGTTTTGTAGGAAGAAAATGAACCCATAAAACCAAAATCAGGTCCCAAGAAGCTCGAATTATCATTTCCTTCAGGATTTCTCTGAGTGGCTCTGATTCCAGTACATCTTAGAAACTTTCCATAAAGCGGATGACAAACTTATGCACATCACCATTTTAAATCTACATATATTAAATAAAAAAAATTCAATATAAATGGCATTAAGATCAAATGGAAGTTTTTCTCCCTCTAAACATGTAACTCCTGGTTTCACTAAACCTTTCCATCTCAGCTTTTCCTTTCATCTCCTTGTTAAAAGGTTGTCAATCTTTTACCTTTATCCAACCCCATGTATCCTAATCTCAGATAACATACATACATCAGGAAGCTCTTCTCCATCTACTCCAATCATCCATGTCAACCATTCCCCCCACCTCATGAAAAGCACTTCAAATGGATTGAAAAGAACACACCTTTACATTCGGGCACCAAAAAACTGAAGTTTAGGAACAAAACCAACAAAACTTGCGACTGAATTGTGTCAATTAAACAATCAAACAAAACAATAACAACAATTTGAAGTGTCTAGCAATCAAAACCTACAAAAAAAAAGGGGAGGAGGAATAAAACCTACTTATGAAGCTTGTCGAAGAGCGTATAATTGGCAAACGATGAGTGAATTGGGGTTCGCTCGCACGGATTCCCTTTAGAGAAGACCAAAGTTGAAGTTCCATCCACCTCTGTTGATGATCCTACTTCACAGATCACAATCACCCAACACAATACATTTGCAAAAGATTGAAAGAGTTTCTAATGAATCGTGATTTTGGAGAAAATATGGACGAAGAGAGGTTACCCGACGGCGGACGTCGAGCGGTGGTCGTGAGTGAGGGAGGAGAGGATGTCCATTAGGGCTTTTTGGGTTTTTAAGAACATGTGATTGGCCATTGGGCCTCCCGCTTAGGTTTTTAGGCCCAGATCCAAACTTAGCCCATTTTACAACCCCACCGCATTACTAACTGAAATTGTAGAGGTGTAAAACGGGCCGTGCCGTGCCGGCCCGGCCCGCTAGCCAACCGGGCCAACGGGCTAACGGGTCGGCACGGCACGGCCCGTTTAATGTTACCGTGCCGTGCCGGCACGGCACGGGCCACAGGGGGCCGGCCCAGCACGGCCCTCCGTGCCAGCCCGGTGGGCCAACGTGCCGTGCCGTGCCAGCCCAGCGGGCCAAACGGGCCGGGCCCATTGACGGGCCAACGGGCCGGCCCGTTTATATACTCATTTTTTTAAAAATTTTTTAAAGTTCAATATTTCATTCCATGTTTAATTTACTAGTTGATTTAAGTTAAAAAATAAAAAAAATACACATAAATTATTCATAAAAATTGAAAACTAAAAGGAATCAAGAATACAAGTATTTATTTGATTGAATATTGAATTTTTGAGTACATGAACAATTGAACATTAATTAAATAAATGATAAAATGAAAAAAAATTCACAAATAGTACATTGATGAATAAAAATGAATTATACAATTCTTAAAAAATACATTGATAAATACAAAAAATTAATATAACATAGTGATAATTGCATCACTATAGTTTGGATGGAGGTGGGGCCCGCGGCACAAACCGTGCCGCGGGCCTAGCGGGCCGTGCCGGAAACGGCACGCGGGCCGGGGGGCAGGCCCAGCCCGCGTCGGCACTCAAACGTGCCGGCCCACGGCACGGCCCGTGCCGTGCCGTGCCGTGCCGGCACGGGCCCTTAACGGGCCGTGCCACGGGCCGTGCCGGGCCGGCCCGTCCCGTTATACACCTCTAGTCGTACCCATGTATACTACATTATCTCATTATATGACTATATGCATTGTATGAGAATATATGTTTTTATTTTTTTATATAAAAAAATGTGTTTTATTAGCTATTCATATACTTTATGAAAAGAAAAAAAAAAAAAACAATCCAAGTTTTACATGACCCAAGCTAATTATATACTTCATGGAAGATCCTAAGCTGGAGAGGAAGGTTGACGCTTCTTCAAGCGGTGTTGTTGAACTTCCCAACCTTCTACTTTTCAGTATTTAGAATACCGGCAGCCGGCAAGGGTGCTCGAGCGTGTGGATCGTATTAGGAGGTGGTTTCTATGGAGGGGAAGTGATGAGGTGCGTCAGGCCACTCACTTGGTGGACTGGGGAATGGTTTGTCGCTCTAAAAAGGAGGGCGGCTTAGGGGTTTTGGATTTTTGAGCGATGAATCGGGCACTTCTTTCTAAGTTGATGTGGAGATGGTTCAACGGGTGTGATTCGCTGTGGAGCCTAATCATTAGAGACCGATATTGGGGAGAGGGCATCGGCGAGCATCGTTGGCCAGCGATGAGTGCACGCACATTGCAGATTTGTAAGGGGCTCTTTGCAAACCGAGAAGACATGGACTATGCGATAGAATGGAAGATCGGCAATGGCGCATCGGTGCATTTTTGGAAGGACAGGTGGAGCGGGGCGGAGAGACTATGCGAGATGACCCCTGATATTTACCGGTTGGCGAACAGGAAGGAAGGGACGGTGACGGAGTTCTACCAACCGGAAGAGGGCTCATGGAGGATCGAGCTTTCGCTGGCTCGACTTGGCATGGACGAGACTACTCAACTTATGACATTGTTAGCGCGCCTTGGGGCACACAGGCTACAGGCG
This sequence comes from Acorus calamus, assembly GCA_030737845.1. Classification (NCBI taxonomy): domain Eukaryota; kingdom Viridiplantae; phylum Streptophyta; class Magnoliopsida; order Acorales; family Acoraceae; genus Acorus; species Acorus calamus. Next base: position 7,082,651 of record CM060863.1, on the reverse strand, counting down.
ACACAGGATGACCAGATCCACTGGAGGTTTAAGTCGTCGGGGGTCTACTCTGTCAAGAGTGCATATGTTAGGTGGAGGATGGATCAAGCTAGGGGCGCGGTGTTGAACGTGAAATATGTTCGAACCTGGAGACCAAAGGTGTCATTGAAGATCAAGGTATTTATGTGGTTACTATACTTTGAACGCCTAATGACGAAGGTGTACTGGGCAAGATGTGCTCCCATTGACTCAACCGAGTGTGTCTTATGCTTAGGGGAACCGGAGACCGTCATACATCTCTTTTGCACTTGCCGAGTGGCTCGGGATTTCTGGGCAATGGTGGGGAGGCAAACAGGAATGCAATCTATATTTCATATGTTGGAGGACATGTGGGCGGCGGGGAAAGCGATGAAGAGGTCAGATGATGATAGTATGGATGCGGTGGTCTCACATTCATAGTCCCGGCCGGAGCTTGGATGATTTGGAAGACGAGAAATGAAGCCGTCTTCAACGGAAAGAACGTGTACCAAGAAAACATGTGGGACATGTTTCATGGGTGCATGAGGGATTGGGGTCACCATATAGCGAAGGCGGGGGATACCCACTTTCGCGATGGGAGTCTTCGGGTCACAGGGTGAAGGTGCGAGTGGGGCTCATCCTTGCGATTAGATGCCTCTTCTAACCTGGAGAGTCTATTTTATACTTATGTTTTTTTTCTGTAGTGCAATTTTTTCTCCTCCCTTTTAGAATTTGTAATTCGATATTAGAAATGAAATCGAATAGCAAATTCTACCTTTCTTCAAAAAAGTTTTACATGACCCAACTAGAGATCGGGTCCATTCAAATCTCAGGGACTTAATTATTGTTCAAATTTTCTATATCAATAACCAAAGAGAAAGTATTTGCATTCTAAACAAAACTTTGATTTTCCAAGTGGAAAACTCCTACTTTAAAAAAAAAGCAAAGGCTATCTTGGCCATTTGTTGCAGGTTTAATTTATATATAATAAAAATAGTAGATTTTAGATTTTAACTATTTTGATAAATTAATTCACAATACATGTTTGTCAGAATAAATTCTAAGATATCTTTTATTATATATATGTCATAAATATCATTTTAAGTTTTGAAAGTATAAAATTGATGTGTGTTTGTATATAAAAAGCACAATGTTATTCTTGATTTAGTTTAAGGGAATATTTTATAAAATTTTGCATAAGTAATTGTCATGCAACTTTTCGACAACTGAGGAGATGTGGGAGGCTGGCCGGGCATTACGTACCACAAGGGATAGAAGTGTGAGGGCCAAGGTTTCTCAATGCTATGTTCCGGCCACGGTATGGTCCCTGTGGATTGCTCGATATGGGGCCGCGTTTCGTCTTGAACCTGTGTATGCCGAAAATGTTTGGGAGTCTACCATCAGGTTCATTCGAGAATGGGGGAGGCACTATGCCGGAGCGGCTTCCATTGTATTGCAGGGGAGAGTGCTAGTTTTTCAAGAGTAATCTGGTAGAAAAGGTCGCTCGTTGGAGTCTTCTACCAGAGCTTTGTCTATCTCCCTTTTGCTTGTTTGTATGTCCCAATTTGGGCATTTGCTCCTATTTTAATAGAAGATGAATGCCTATTGTTTATTTCAAAAAAAAAAAATTGCACTAATGATTAAACTAAGATAGTTTCACAAAAAATTGATTATTGCTACATACATCAGCTTGTTTTAATTCCCAGCAATCATGTGATGTGAGAAAAAGAAAGAAATAAAGAATAAATTTGGAAACCGAGAATCCCTCTCAAGGTTAAGTGTTTCATGTGGTTGGCATTTCAAAACCGTCTACTTACTAAATAGCATCGGGTCAAATGGCATCTGAAAGAATCGGTCACTGGTGTCATGTGCCATGGGACTCAAAAAATTGGAACACGTTATGAAAAAATGAAGCATTTTAAAAGTTTGCTTAAGGCCCCACCAAAATTTTTATTTTTTAAAAATAACAATTTATTTTTTTAAAGATGACAAGTTGTCCGTTTAACAAGATGATTTTATTTTATTTTTATAGGATCTCATTTTAAAAGTTTGTTTAAGGTCCCACCAAATTTTTTAAATCTCAGGGCCAGCCCTGGATGAAGGTGGTAGACTTCAGGGGAAGTCACCTCGCCACAGAAGAGTAGAGGGTCTGGTTCAATAGGGGGGTGGTCGGAAATCTTCTACAATAAGCCATGGGCACAAAACAAGGTGTGTGCTTGTTTAAACATATAATTTGTAGATTCTAACTTGTAGCTTAAATAAATTATTGTAACATGTTTGTTTAAATTTATTTAAAATTATTCAAGTAATGAAATTTAAAAAATCCCAGATTATTACTGAAGAGGTATTTTTTCCCTTTAATTAAAACAATTGTCGTCGGAAGCTTAAGGATGAATATTGCACTAAAAAGGAATTATGGGGACACCAGTGTGGTGCCAGCCAAAGATCCTCCGAAGAGATGTATTAGTAAGGGAATTCGAGGACGAATCTCACTAATTTGGTGGCTTGAGTATAGATGAAAAGTTAGATATCTTAATTCCTTAGTCGTGCCCCGTTGCCGCTTGGAGCCATGTCCACACATTGCGAGCTATAGGACATGTAATGAATAGGTGGACAACAGACTCACCATCTCCTCCACACAACCCGCAGCTTTGGTCCACTTTTGGTGCCCATCTAGCAATACAGTCTCTTTTAAGGATCTTGTTAAGGTACACCATCTACATAAAAGACTTGACCTTTAGAGGAGTATGGCATTTCCAAATTTCATTGTGTTTCTTGGCTGTTACTTCAATAAAAGGGATTGCCCTTCTCAACCAATGATAGCCACTCCTCACTAAATACCCCTCAGCTGCCTTTGGCCTCCATACCACCTCATCCCTCCTCAAAGGAACCAGTGCACATTCCTGCAGTAACTCGAGAAGTTTGAGATAGCTCTCCACTTCATCATCGTTTAGGTTTAGGTTGCGTCGGACTCGGACCTCCCAAAACCTAGTCTCACCACGAGGAGACCAGAACCGGTCTCACCACCATTAGTGCACAATTATGCCTCAATTATTTTTAGTGAATCTCTTGTTGCCTTCCATTAGTTACCTTTTGCAGAATTAATCTAGGCATGGAATTTTCCACATCACGATTCCATTGACAGAGGAAAGCATCGAACTCTTGAAAACTGTCATCAAGGACAAATTTACACTAACTTTTGCTTGTAGAGAAAGCAAGGGCGTTTTAGAAATCAGAATCACATGGAGATGCGTAAGTGTATAACATCAACACATGATAGATATATAAGTATAGGGTGGGGCTATAGCCACCCCACATACTCTCCTACCCACCCCTTTTATTTATAAAAAAAATGTTTTGTTACACTTTTCTCACACCCCACCCACCCCAACACTATGTCCTGCGCTCTTTTTCTCTCTCTCCCATTCGACATGCTTCTTGTCTTATGTGTGTTATTTGGTTTGACATGATCCATGTCTTTCATGTGTGATTTAGTTCGACATGATCCATGTCTTTCGTTTGTGATTTGGTTCGACATGATCCATGTCTTTTATGTGCGATTTGGTTTGACATGATCCATGACTTTTTGGAATAAAAAAACATTTGACCCCCGTTTGGAATGAGAATAAGACCTATTCTTGGGGATACATTTATTCCGGCATAAGTGATGATAAAGTGATTTTGTGTTTGATTGTGTTTTGAATTATTCTCGTTGGTAAACGTAAGAATAAATATTTTGTTGTTTTGGGTAAAATGTGAATAAAGTATGAATAGTGATTTATAAAAAGTATAAAACTAATGATAGTTGATTTGACATGTGATTTATAAGAGGTGATGACAATTGATTTGATAGTAGACCCACATATTCTTTGGGTGTAATAACATAGGATAACTTTAATTCCAGGGGTAGGTTGGAATCCATATACCACTTTATACTAATTTATTTTGGCATACTTTATCCCTACCTATTCTATATTTTCAAACATCCTTTATCTCTTATTCCCCTTTATACCATATTACCCCTTATTTCTGTTTCAAACGGGGGCTTAAAGTGTTATGTATCCCGTTCGACATGCTTCATGTCTTCCGTGTTTGATTTGGTTCGACATGGTCTATGGCTTTCTGGAATAAAAAACTTTTGAAATGTTTTATATCCCGTTCGACATGCTCCATGTCTTCCGTGTCTGATTTGGTTCGACATGGTTCATGGCTTTCTGGAATAGTGAATGGGGTGGGGTGGAAAGGATTTGTGTTGAATAGTTATATGAGGGTGGGCTTATGAAGTGGAGATATATGCCTGGGTGGGGAAGCAAAAGGGGTGGGTAGGAGAGTGTTTGGGGTGGCTCTAGCCGCACCCATAAGTATACTATAGTGGTGTCCATAACTCAATTTGATGCTGACAAACATTCCAAAGAAGGAACCCTATCCACCATTAACAAGTCTCAAACAAACATGGGTTATGGTGAGGGGTATGATCAATAAAGTGTGTCTACCTAAGTTGAAACCTTCTCCCCGAAATAAACTCCCCATGTCAGGTTGATTGGGTGTCATGTTTATTTATTAAAGATAGTCTGAGCACAAATTTGAGAACTAATATACGAACATGATATGGATACTAGAAAGATTTATTTATTGAACATGCATAAGATACAGAACACTACTATTCATTACATAGACTTAGAAAGAAATAAACTTACAATACTGGGGTCGAGAAGGATATCTCCCTCTTCTGCCCTATTTCTTCTATCTTACAAAAACACACTTAGTTCTTACAAAGCACTCTTGGGTTTTGGTGGATTTTTTGGTAGAGGGGTTTTGTAGGCTTGGGGTTTTTGCCGATGCCCTCCTTCGTTTCTCTTGCTCCCTTTATATAGGCAGAGTTTGCGGACTTCAAAGGGTTTGGAGTCCGTGGTCATTCAGTTTTGAGTGACTTCTTGTCTTCTTCTGGTGTCACTTTTCCTGCTTTACGTCTTTTCTTCTTTTCCCATCTTTGTCGGGTGCTCCCGTGACTAGCTTTTTGTAGCGTAATATTGAACCCGTGAGTTACTAGGGTCTTCTGGATCCTTCTTCCTTTTATTTATTTATTTATTTTTTTAAACAGATCCTTCAGCTGGATCAAACTCATCTTCAGGAAAATCTGAGGGTATGTTTTCAAGCCCTTGAGAGTCATTGTCCGTTTGAGAATCACCATCTTCTGGCCTTTGAGAGTCATCCTCCATCCTTTGAGCCCCTTGAGTCCCTCCCGGACCTTGAGAGCTGGTGGCCATTGGTGCTGGCAGAGCCGCCTTTTCTGCTCTGAACATTTTAAACATGTGCTCATATGCCTTTAATTCAATGCATTCTTGACTTAAATTTGGGAATCTTTTAGTGTATTCTCCAATAAGGTTTGTTTTGATAGTCTCATAACTATCTTCCCGTGGTTTTCCATAAATTGGTAATTTATAACCAGATAAAATTTTTCGTGGGTCATATTTAGCCCACCATTTAGTATATATATCTCTCTTGAGGTGAGGAGGAAACATTTTTTCTACCTGGAAATCCCATTGGAGGATCCATGGTATCCCCGTCTGGTTGTGATATTTCAATAAATCAATGCTATTTTGTGGGTTTAATTCTTCCTGCTCCATATGAGCTTGGATGTCTCCTGGTAAGTTTTTCCAATTAGCACCAAATACTTGCCACCAGGAGTAAAACCAATTTGGAATTTTGGCCTGGCAGACAAAATGGATAAACCAAGAATGTTTTAAGACACAGTTTTGGACTAATAGTACATTTTCCCAGGCTTTCTGGTAATCCCAATAATTATAGTAATTGGGTCTGATCACTGATTTTTGGAATCGCCTAGAGGCATTGGGACTCTTATCCCAGTCTTTTAAGGATAATATCTTTTGGATGCATAGTTTAGAATATGAGATCTCTAAGGTGCTCTTGTTCTTATAATGGTGCACAATTCTGACACTGTTTGTTTCTAATAGGATGTTTTCATAGTAATCAGGATTTTTCCCTATCATATCAGGGATATAGAAATGGTAGCCAGTACCAGAATGATCATCTTTGGGGAAGTATATCTTAATAAGTTCTGCTATTTCTTTATCTACTTCATATTTCTCAATAGAGAATAGTGGAACGGAAGTTTTGAATTCATATTCGGTTTGTGGATCTGAAGTTTGAGATCCTATTTCAGCAAGTATGGCAAACTGATTTTGATCTTCAAACAGATTTTCTTCCTTAACCTCTGGCTTTATAAGGTTCACAGAAGGTCTTGAGCTCTCAATTTTTAGGGTCCTTTGAGGAAGGATCTTTGCCTTCTTCTTTTGGTCCATTTCCCTGCAAGAATTCACGCGAGAGATAATCAGGAAGACTATTAAAGTCTCCTTTAATGTATTCTATGTCAAAATCATAGATTCCTAGTAATGCTTGCCATCTGGCAAAAATCTGTTTTGATGCAAGATTTTTAACATCTTTTTCAAGAACATATTTTGCAGAGCTGCAATCTATTCTTAAGAGGAATTTTTGGTTTAAAATGTCCCCTTGGAATTTTGTTATGCAGTTAACTATAGCTAGGATTTCCTTTTTTATAGTGGAATATTTTCTTTGAGCTTCATTCCATGTTCCCGAAGTAAACCTTACTAATTGTTCTTTGTTGTCAATCCTCTGTTTTAGTATCCCTCCATATCCAATGTCAGAGGCATCAGTTTCTATAATCTTTGGTGCATTGGGGCTTGCTATATTCAAGCATGGCAACTGTTTTACCTTTTCTTTAATCCTTTGGACGGCATGGGTATGTTCTATGGTCCAAGGTGTAGGGTTTTTCTTCAGTCTGTTGGACAACAGTTTCCTGTCCAGAGCTATATTTTTATAAAAGTCTGATACGTAGTTAAGACAACCAAGAAACCTTTGAAGTTGTTTCTTATCTTTTATGCTATCTGGAAATTTATCTGCAAAATCTATTACCCTTTTTATGGGTGTAATATCATTCCCAGAGATTTTATATCCTAAAAATTGAACTGTGGTTTGGAAGAGTTTTATCTTCTTGGCTGATACCACCAGACCATTTTGTTTTACAATTCTAAGGAAGATATTAAGATGCTTCCAATGCTTATCTATGTTCTCAGAAAATATCAGCACATCATCGATATAAACAATGGAAAAGGATCCATAAGGATTAAATATTTCATTCATTATGTTTTGAAATTCCGAGGGTGCATTCTTTAACCCAAACGGTAAAACATTCCACTCATAATGCCCAAACGGTACTGTAAAGGCGGTCTTGTATCTATCTTCTTCTTTAATCTGGATTTGCCAGAATCCTGATTTAAGGTCAAACTTGGAAAAAATCTTGGAATTATAGACTCTTTTGATCAGATCTTGCTTATTGGGGATAGGATACCTAATCCACTGGAGTACCTTATTTAATGGCTTATAATTTATGACAAGCCTTGGCACTCCCCTTTCTAATTCTGCAGCTTTTTCTACATAGAAAGCCGCACAGCTCCAAGGTGAAGAGCTCTTCCTAATAAGATTTTTGATAAGTAATTGAGATATTTCCTCCTTGCAAATTTCTAGGAGTCTATTATTCATTTGGATGGGCCTGGCTTTTGTGGGGATTTTCTCTTCATTAAAGTCTTTGATGTATGGTAGGCTCACCATGTGTTTTTTCCTATGCCAGAAGGCAGAGGGCAGATCTGAGCAGGCCTCATTTTCAATAGTCTTTTGAAAATCAGAGACCTTCTTTTGGAAAATAGGACTACCGATTTGTTCAGATGTCTTTTGAATCCTGATCTCTTCAGAGAGTTCATTAATAAACTTTTCTTTATATTCCAGGGCCTGCCTGAGCTGGTTGAGAAAAGATAGCTTTGGTGTAGTACAAAATTTGTATAAGATATTTTTGCCATTTTGAGTTGCATGAATACCCTCAGTATCGACCGAAAAGGGTTTTATCATATTTATAAAGGGGGTTCCAAGGATAACACCCTGACGAAGATCTTTCACCAAAAGGAACGATGTTTTTAAACATGATCCTTTATTACAAACATGTACTTCGGGTATTTTATAATTAATCTTAAGACTTTCCCCATTGGCAGTATTAATACCATGGGTTGTCTTTTCAAAGTATCTTGAAGGGATCAATCCTTCACGAATGCAGTTCATATCAGCCCCGGTGTCAATAAGGGCCTTATATTTTAGAGAAAATGTTTTAATTTTCAGGAGGACTTCAACATTCCATTTTTGTTTTGTATATTTTTCGAGAGAGCTAATAAATTCTTCTTCCTCTTCAGGTTGATCCCTGACAGATTCTTCATTATCAGAATTCTCGGCGGGTTTTCCCAATCTAGGGATGGCTTCAAGGTATGTAACCCTGTCTCTAAGGTCCTTGATTTCTTTTTTCATATCAATTTGTTCTTTTCTTAATTCCCCTATAGTCACTTTTTTGGGTTTTTCGGATTCTAATCTTTGAATTATCTCCTTATAGGAATATTTTTCTTTGTTATCATCTTGGGCTTGACTGACAGGAGTTTTTATCAGGCTAATATATCTTTCTAACTGTCGTTTCTTTTCGACAGGATTCTCGATGGAGTCAATAGTATCTAAAATAAATTGTTCTTGGACCGAAAGGACCATCAAGCCATCTGTATCTGACGATGAATCATAGGATTCAGGGTCACAACAGTTACAGCTACAACTTTCAGAATCAGAATTCTGTTCTTCTAAGTTATGAATGGATTCCTTTTTATTTTTTGGTTTGCTACTAAAGCATTTATTGGCATAATGGCCTTTCTGCTTGCATTTAAAGCAGGTAGGAGGATTAGAGGTGTTGGGTTTCCTTTTGGAGAACCGCTTTCTAGTTTTTTGAGCAGGGGCTCTATTTGTTTTATAATATTGTCTCTCAAGTGGTTTTTTATTATAAGAATGCTTGGTATTCCTTTTTCGAGACTTGGAAGGATTCTTAATGTCTTCCTTCTGATACCCGAATTGGTAACAGAAGTCTCCAAGTTCCCTTTTGGAAGTCAAATGTTGATTCTTGAGCTGATTCTTTATCTTTAGATCATTGCAAAGGGCCAGACCTATCAAGTTTATTTTTTGTATGAGTTCTCCGAATGTTATAACGGAGTAAGGGATATGTCCCCCAAATTCTTGACGGAGGTTATTTCTGACTCTTTCGGCGAAGAGCTTGGGTAGCCCAGAGACAAATTTCTCTTTCCAAAAGTCATTGTTTGAGTTATCTATTCTATAAATTTGTGATAAAAACGTGTCCTTATACCACCTAAAATCAGATAAGGTTGGACACCTAAGGTTTATAAGTTGTTCTCTAATTCTGTCAGCAGTGTCACTATGGCTGCCAATAAAATGTTTAAATATAGTGAGAACTAGTGTGGTGACAATATCGGGCTCAGGTCTCCCATTGGGATCAGTTTTTACGGCTGTATAAATAGCACGTCTTTGGTCAGGGGTAATGAAGTTGTCCCACCAACCCCTTAATTGCCCCATGAATGATGTGGTTATCATATCAGTAATATGTTTATCACTATTACCTTGTATCCTACATGCATTAGCATAAATAAGCATAGAATGACATAATTGGCTGACCTGATATTCAGACATGCCATCAAGATTCCTCAAAGGCCAGAAGATGGTGATTCTCAAACGGATAATATTGAAGTTCGATTTTCCAATACTGGCCTTCAAAGGAATCTTGATGGCATGTCTGAATATCAGGTCAGCCAATTATGTCATTCTATGCTTATTTATGCTAATGCATGTAGGATACAAGGTAATAGTGATAAACATATTACTGATATGATAACCACATCATTCATGGGGCAATTAAGGGGTTGGTGGGACAACTTCATTACCCCTGACCAAAGACGTGCTATTTATACAGCCGTAAAAACTGATCCCAATGGGAGACCTGAGCCCGATATTGTCACCACACTAGTTCTCACTATATTTAAACATTTTATTGGCAGCCATAGTGACACTGCTGACAGAATTAGAGAACAACTTATAAACCTTAGGTGTCCAACCTTATCTGATTTTAGGTGGTATAAGGACACGTTTTTATCACAAATTTATAGAATAGATAACTCAAACAATGACTTTTGGAAAGAGAAATTTGTCTCTGGGCTACCCAAGCTCTTCGCCGAAAGAGTCAGAAATAACCTCCGTCAAGAATTTGGGGGACATATCCCTTACTCCGTTATAACATTCGGAGAACTCATACAAAAAATAAACTTGATAGGTCTGGCCCTTTGCAATGATCTAAAGATAAAGAATCAGCTCAAGAATCAACATTTGACTTCCAAAAGGGAACTTGGAGACTTCTGTTACCAATTCGGGTATCAGAAGGAAGACATTAAGAATCCTTCCAAGTCTCGAAAAAGGAATACCAAGCATTCTTATAATAAAAAACCACTTGAGAGACAATATTATAAAACAAATAGAGCCCCTGCTCAAAAAACTAGAAAGCGGTTCTCCAAAAGGAAACCCAACACCTCTAATCCTCCTACCTGCTTTAAATGCAAGCAGAAAGGCCATTATGCCAATAAATGCTTTAGTAGCAAACCAAAAAATAAAAAGGAATCCATTCATAACTTAGAAGAACAGAATTCTGATTCTGAAAGTTGTAGCTGTAACTGTTGTGACCCTGAATCCTATGATTCATCGTCAGATACAGATGGCTTGATGGTCCTTTCGGTCCAAGAACAATTTATTTTAGATACTATTGACTCCATCGAGAATCCTGTCGAAAAGAAACGACAGTTAGAAAGATATATTAGCCTGATAAAAACTCCTGTCAGTCAAGCCCAAGATGATAACAAAGAAAAATATTCCTATAAGGAGATAATTCAAAGATTAGAATCCGAAAAACCCAAAAAAGTGACTATAGGGGAATTAAGAAAAGAACAAATTGATATGAAAAAAGAAATCAAGGACCTTAGAGACAGGGTTACATACCTTGAAGCCATCCCTAGATTGGGAAAACCCGCCGAGAATTCTGATAATGAAGAATCTGTCAGGGATCAACCTGAAGAGGAAGAAGAATTTATTAGCTCTCTCGAAAAATATACAAAACAAAAATGGAATGTTGAAGTCCTCCTGAAAATTAAAACATTTTCTCTAAAATATAAGGCCCTTATTGACACCGGGGCTGATATGAACTGCATTCGTGAAGGATTGATCCCTTCAAGATACTTTGAAAAGACAACCCATGGTATTAATACTGCCAATGGGGAAAGTCTTAAGATTAATTATAAAATACCCGAAGTACATGTTTGTAATAAAGGATCATGTTTAAAAACATCGTTCCTTTTGGTGAAAGATCTTCGTTAGGGTGTTATCCTTGAAACCCCCTTTATAAATATGATAAAACCCTTTTCGGTCGATACTGAGGGTATTCATGCAACTCAAAATGGCAAAAATATCTTATACAAATTTTGTACTACACCAAAGCTATCTTTTCTCAACCAGCTCAGGCAGGCCCTGGAATATAAAGAAAAGTTTATTAATGAACTCTCTGAAGAGATCAGGATTCAAAAGACATCTGAACAAATCGGTAGTCCTATTTTCCAAAAGAAGGTCTCTGATTTTCAAAAGACTATTGAAAATGAGGCCTGCTCAGATCTGCCCTCTGCCTTCTGGCATAGGAAAAAACACATGGTGAGCCTACCATACATCAAAGACTTTAATGAAGAGAAAATCCCCACAAAAGCCAGGCCCATCCAAATGAATAATAGACTCCTAGAAATTTGCAAGGAGGAAATATCTCAATTACTTATCAAAAATCTTATTAGGAAGAGCTCTTCACCTTGGAGCTGTGCGGCTTTCTATGTAGAAAAAGCTGCAGAATTAGAAAGGGGAGTGCCAAGGCTTGTCATAAATTATAAGCCATTAAATAAGGTACTCCAGTGGATTAGGTATCCTATCCCCAATAAGCAAGATCTGATCAAAAGAGTCTATAATTCCAAGATTTTTTCCAAGTTTGACCTTAAATCAGGATTCTGGCAAATCCAGATTAAAGAAGAAGATAGATACAAGACCGCCTTTACAGTACCGTTTGGACATTATGAGTGGAATGTTTTACCGTTTGGGTTAAAGAATGCACCATCGGAATTTCAAAACATAATGAATGAAATATTTAATCCTTATGGATCCTTTTCCATTGTTTATATTAAAGATAGTCTGAGCACAATATATCACACACTAAACTTTTTCAAAAAAATGGTTCTTATGACATTTTTATAAACATTATCTGTTATAGATTAGGGGACATTTTAGATTTCATTAATGGATGCATCAGTTGTAGAGGTCCCCATATCAACTCCCACGTTCCTTATTAACCTATTTAATATAAATCAGTGTAGGTTATATTTTTTATATCGCATATATTTTTTAAATAGTTTGTGAAAGTTCCTTGTGAAATATTTTTGAGCTAATCTATAAAAACAAATATGATAGCATTAGTTACATGAGTAAATATTTTCTTTTACGAATAGAGCTTTAATAGAAAACAATGTATCTATTATAATGTATGATGAATCATGAAGGGCATGATGTGTTTTTTTTCCACTGCATATGTCAGAGTGGATTGAAAACTTTTTAAAGAGAAAACACAGCATGCTAAAAACACATATTAAAACCATATTTACAATCCATACATTTATGTCACAGGATTTTGATCTTCAATTCATATATCTTTAGGCATGATATAAGATTTTGAAAACAAATTATCCAATTTTTTAAAATGAAAAACTACTGATTTTTGTTTTATATTCATACATAGAATAAATGCTATTCTAGTATTCAACTAAAAAAAACATAGAAGGATAATGTTGTGACAGTTCTAAAATGACCTTACAGATTACAGTATAGTTTCAACACATTTTAAATTATTTTAAATAATATAATCTATATAATAAAATATATATTTTCATAAAAAAAAAAACAGAGCAATCTTCGGCGAATTGAGTATATATTTCATTTATATAAAATTAAAATATTCAAATGTTCCATTTAAGAGCATCTTCAATGGACATGTTAACTAACTAAGATGTTAAAGTGACATGTCAGCACTTTATCCATCAACTACACCCTCATTTACTACATTATCATTTAGTTGGTGGTTGTTGCTCCAATGGACTAGCTAAATAACTAGTTAAAACAATAGTGGGTCCATCTCTCCACCCACTCAAAGCTCTCCACCCATCCAAAATAATATTTTTTTGAATATTTTGAATGGTGGGACCCACATTTGGTTGGCTAAAGCACTAGCTAAAATTAACATGAAAACTAACATATGACAGGTGGGACCCATATTTAACATATCCTTAACACTTCCATTGGAGCACCATTTTTACATCATTTATAAAAATATGACACTAACTAATGAGTTAACATGTCCATTGGAGATGCTCTGTTGTCATTAATACTTATTACTGATCTTTCATAAAAGCTCACAAAGAAAACTACACCAAAACAAAGGGCAAAAGTGTAATTTTTTTATATTTTCAACGTGGAATGCATACATCCGGTAATGATTACCGGACGAACATCAACCGTCCGATCTCAATCGGACGATTTCGGGAACGTTATTTTTTTAAAAAAATCTTAATCGTACAGTCTCCATTCATTCATTGTATCAAGGGAAATTTTCAAAAATAACCCTCCCAAAAAAAGAATTTCAAATTTGACCCCGTAGTAATAAAAGTATTAGCAAAACGGACTCCGAACCCAGTTTGACCCTGGTCAACGAGCCACGCTGACGCGCTGACTGGGCGGGGAAGTGCCACGACGGAGACGTGATCCGTTATCACGTCTCCGTCGCCAGCGCGAAGAGCGCGCGGACCCCGCACGCTCTGGAAGAGCGTGGGTCACGTCGACGTGGCGTGCTGATCGGGGTCAAACTGGGCTCGGGGTCAGTTTTTAACACTTTTATTATGGGGTCAAATTTGAAATTCTTTTTTTAGAGGGTTATTTTTAAAAATTTCCCTTTATCAACAAATGGAATTTATATAAATCGCGTTCGAGCGAGCGCGCGGCTCTCCTTCACAAAACCCATAAAAACATAAACCAACATGAATTCAATTCATGACGGAAAAAAAGAACCCCCCATCCGTTCTTCTTCTCCGATTCTCATCAATGCAGAGTGACCGCACCATTTGATCAATCAAAATGGGTTGCGCGACCTCAAAACAGGTTCGCCACCGCGACAACTTCTCCCGCAAGCGAAGCCACAGCAAAAAGACGACCCCCCCACCACGACACGACCCTCCCCTCTCGAGGTCCTCATCCATGCCCAACCCCTACCAACCCAACAACACAGAGACCCCAACAAAGACACCCCCAAACGAGCCAGAGATGATCGACACGTGGGAAGTGGGAACTCATGGAGGGCCTCGACGTCACCCCACTCTACCTCCCCAAAACAAAGGCCGACGACCGCTGCTCCTCCTCCTTCGACTCCTCCGTCGGATGGACCCCCGCCCCGCCCCCTCCGCCGTGGCTCCACAACGTCGTGAAACCCAATGAAGACAAGTTCGACGACCCAAAGGTCCTGTCGACGTTCCGGAAGGGGCTCAACAAGGAGAGCGGGCTCGTGAAGTCGATGGTCGGGGTGTTCGAGAGGGAGAAGAACAGGAAGAGAAACCCGTGGAGTGGGTGCGAGATGGTCCTGTACTACACGAGCTTGCGAGGGGTGAGGAGGACTTACGAGGAGTGTTGCGAGGTGAGGAGGATATTGAGAGGGTACGGAGTGAGAGTCGATGAGAGGGACGTTTCCATGGATTTGAGGTACAAGGAGGAGGTGCGTGGGAGGGGGCTTCCGGCGGTGGTTCTGAGGGGCGAGTGGGTGGGAGGGGCGGAGGAGGTGAGGGGGTTGCATGAGATGGGGGAGATGGAGGGGGTGTTGAAGGGGGTGGGGGAGGTGGTGGGTGGTGGTGGTGGGAGTTGTGAAGGGTGTGGGGATGTGAGGTTTGTGAATTGTAGTAGGTGTTATGGGAGTTGTAAGGTTTTTGTTGGGGGGTTTGAGAGGTGCACTGATTGTAATGAGAATGGGATCGTCAGGTGCCCGGTTTGTTCTTGTTGATGGGTTCGTTTTTTTTTGGCTTGTACAGGTGAGGATTGAATTTTCAAAAGGGTATGTTTTGATGTTTTTGAGTGATTTTTGGGAGTGTGGTTTTGTTTTTTTTTGTTCCCTCTTCTTTTGGGATGATTTGTGTGACAAAAGAATAGTGGTAAGATTTAATCACGATTATGTGATGACAGACTTTTTTTTATTTTTTGGGTACCAAGTCGGAATTATGAGGTGACAAGGGAAGAAAAAAATTTAATTTTGAAAAAAAATAAAATTAGCATGCATAAATTGTAATAGTTATGCTTAATAAGATAAAATAAACTTTCATGGCAATTGTTTACCATTTCTATATTTATATATATTGGAGTAATAATTGTCTATAGTTTCTAAGAGAGAAAAAAAAATTAATTCTCCAGTGCCATTTAACGATTGATTTTGATGGAGAAGAGCTCATTTCATTCAGAAACTGTTTGTTTGAGTGGGTTTTTGCGCTGCCATAACTAGCTCATATTTTTTATCCTTAATTCACCTATGAGAATATATTTTTTTGGGATTTTTGTATATACCCCTATTAAATTCTATTTTTTTAAAATACCCCTGAATAAACCCACAATGCAAAAATATCACTAAAAAACTTTAAGAACAACCGTGCCCCTGTGATTGAATTCTGTCTGGTATGGTGTGGTTAACATTATCTATTTTCATTCCATTAGAGACATTTAAATGACTCATGTACTCTTAAGTTATCCTAAGTGAGTTTTATTTATTTATTTTTGCATATATACCACTCTTAAACCCGAATTTATAGAATTATCCATTTTATTTTCACCATTACATAAATACTCAAGAAATTTTAATGTCATGCAAATTTACCCCTGAGTTTAGTGTCCGTGGGGATTTGTTAAAATATCTCCGCTAGCCACTATTAATCACATGTAAATAGTTCAAAATACAAATACCCTCCCACTCTCTGTTTGTAGTGTCGAACCCTAGTTCTTTCTTCCTTTAACCTTCTCTTATTTTCCTTTTTATTTGGGTGGTTTGAGTGGGGGTAAACTCCTTATTTGGGTGGTTTGAGTGGGGTAAACTGATCATTTTACAAGATAAGGTTAAGAATCTAACCATAGTTTTGTCAGTGTTCCAAACAGCAATTGATAAAGGGGCAAATTTGCACGATTTATTAAAAATTCAAGGGTATTTATATAATGGTGGAAATAGAGGGGTAATTCCAAAAATTTGGGTTTTAATAGAGGTTTTAATAGAGGAGTGATACTTTTTAACCATGTTAATTCAGGATTCTTTACAGGTGTGGTATAAGGGTGCAGTTGCACTCACTAAAAGTTTTTGAGATGTATTTTTACACTGTGGGTATTTTAAAGGGTATTGTGATAAAATTAGAATTTAACAGGGGTATAAATGCAAAAATCCCTTCCTTTTTTCCCCACAATATTACTTCATTTGTAAAGTACATGCATTTTTTTTTCATCAAAAAAAAAAAGTACATGCATTTAAAGCGGAAAAAAAGAAGAAACTATGATGGAGACTGTTACATAAGGGTGATGAGTTAGGATTCAAATTCAAGTCTGTTTTGCACCTTCCCTCAACAAAAAAAAAAAAGTCTGTTTTGCACCTGGGTTGGTTGATGAGGGACCAGGTGGTCACTTATTGTGAACGTGTGAAGGACGACGTTAGTCGGACTCTCTGCGATGCTGCAAAGAAAAGGCAAACAAAATAATCCAATATAACCGTGTAGCATTAGATAAAGCGTACCAAATCAAATTGGCAGATGCACTGCAAGATGTGCAAGTAGTTGGGAGACCATCCCCTGAAGAATCCCATTGAACAGGGCAGCTGTTTGACCCACTTCAGATGCCAGAGAAAGAGAATGAAAAGGTAGCTCGGCTCCCAAGGTCCCCTTATCAATACATGTCCACCACTAGGTCCACTACCCCCAAATGCATTATTAATGGCATGATAATGAAAATGATACATCAATGTATATAATAACTAGATATAATTTGTTACATCACGTATTCTCCGGGAAAGCTTGCTTTCTTTTATATTACAAAGTTTATATTTAGTGGCCGTAGCTGTTCCTTCTCACACTAGGACAGGCACTAACTAATGTATTACAAAGATCATCAATCGAAAACCAGAGGAATCAATATATCAATGGATGACGGAAGTCCTCCACTGATTGTAAACATATATTAATCATAGAGGGAAACTGTTGTGCTGTGAAGACATTTACATGTAATAATGTTTATTCCCTATAATTAAATCACATATGCATGTGGAAAGGAGGGGGAAAAAATGAAAGAATCAGTATACCAGGTTTGTGTAGGATGGCGAATTCAGTCCTTCGTACTGAGATGAGGCGGGATGCATTTTGTTGCACAAAATCATGAATTTTGCAGGAGCTGACTTCAGCCGAACCCGTGGTAACCTGAAGGTTTAAATGAACTGGAAAGCTGAGGTAACTTACGGATCGCCAGGACTCCGGATGCAAAGGCGGAGATTGAAGCTATAACAAAGGCAGGTACATTTCCTCCCCCAAAGAGGGCGTCCCAGGGGCCAGCTCCAAGAGAGACGATCATCTGAATACCAAACAAATGGTTCAAATGATTATTTGTGCAGTTAATCGTATTAAACGCATATTAATCAATGATGCTAGGAGGATCATGAATTTGATATAGATGTGGTCAATCTCGCATGTCACTATTCATTTTCTATTTTCTATTTTTATGATTTTTCTCCTTGAGATTTTATTGGATTGCAAATTTTTACCCTTACAAAATTGTTTGAGAATTTCAAACAAGTATTTGACATAAGACGTGTCTCACTTCACAGATATTGGAAAGAGGGGGTCACTGCCTCTAAACCAGTGACAAGGATCTAGGTCATCAGAAATAAAGGATATTTCAAAGCCACAGCCTTACAAAGTGTCAACATCCTCAAGGAAATGTAAACATCTAAACAGAGCCTTCTAGTACCTCTCAGAGGAAAAAAAAAGGATATTCAAAAGGAAGTAAAATTTCTAAGGATTTTATTTCTGACTAATCTAAGGAATTAGATGCATTCACAATGCCTGATTCTTGCAAAAACATCAAGAGAAAACAACAGCAGCAAAGATATTCAGACAAAAGTAAAAAGCCTCAAAATAAATCAGTAATTGTGTCATCTGACACGAGAAACTGATGGACTAAGATGAAAACTAGATATGTGGCAGAACTCATAAGTAAATTGGTGTCAATATCTTAAAAGTTGCAAACCGCTTGTAGATATTCTTCTTGAAAGAATTCAAAGAATTTTGCTTCGTTTTTAAGAAATAAAGGATAACCACTAAATGATAAAGTGTACACTATTAATCCTTGAACTAAATCAAACATATGGGACGATAAATTTCAAGTCAATAAGGAATGTAGATTCATGCAACTATGACTCTCCTCATCAGAATGTCATTGTGAATTAGGAAGGACATGTAAATACATGATCGTAGGAAACTAAGGTATGCACCTGAGGGACGACAATTGCAAGATTCAAAACTCCTGTGGCCAAACCTGCATAGGTTATTAATATTTAGAACAACTTGGAAAACATACAACATTCTGAGAGGACAAACATGAAAGGGATAACTTAAGACAACAATTTAATACAAACCTTGTCCACCCCCTGTATCGGCAGTCAGCTCTGCAGTCACAGAAAAAGGGACACTGTATGTAATCTGCACCAAGCATAATCATCAGAGAAAGATTCATGTTTCACAAAGCACTGTTAGTGAGACAATATAGTCATCGATACTTACAGCAAGAGGAAATCCAAGAACCGCAAATAACACCAATGATGCGGTCTTGATTGGTGCATGCCCTGTGATGGAAAGCAAACTTATCACAGCAGTACTTGCCATGCAGATGAAGACAATGAAGTTGCTAATCGCCCACAATACCCTTGCCCCCATACGCTGACACATTGGTTCAATGAGGAATGAACTCACACCAAGTACCACCTGATGAAAAAAAAGAGAGGAGAAAAACTCAGTTAGCAAACTAGTTGTCCTGGATGTAAAAAGAATGATTCGAAAAGAAGTGAGAGTTTCTTAATATCCTTTGATTCAGCAAGACAGAGTTTAGGAAAGAAATGATTGTTTAATTTGAGTTCTTACTGAATTCAATAGCAAACCGAATGCACCTTCTCTGACACCTTCATGGTAAGCCTCAACTTTTGAGGCTTCACCTTTTGGATCTCCACGGTAAACTTCTCGCCCCATCCAGTCCGTATCAAACAGAAAGAAAGGAAACCATGACAGCTGATAAAGCACAGAGTTGGAAAAAAGGGAGTCATTCGTGGAATTAAACACTCCTCACATTTTCCAGGAAAAATACTATTGGAAAGTAAAAGCAACAAGCATGATTTTGTTGTAAAAATTCAGATGGGTACTACGTAATTAACAGTCACATACCCAAGTAAGGGCCATCACAAGAAGCACTGAATGCATTGCAGGGGGCAAATGCCTCATACTGGTCAGAATGTTGACAAGCACGGAACCAACACCATTGGAAAAGACTTCAACCGTCTCCTCTTTAACTTTCATTTCATGATTGAGAGTGTTTTCGGAATTGGCTTTACCAATCAATGTGCCACTTTCGGACTTGTGGTCGGTAGGCTTTCCATTAGTGGCATTTGATGGCCCGAGGTGAGAATGTGGAGCACCATTTAATAGCGGTGCCGAATCAGACAAGTTTTGTGCCGGTTTCACAATTAGTGGAACCTCTATAGCAAAATGCAGAGTAACAAATGTACAAAATAACAGGAAAACCTGTGCAGGCAAAATGTGCTTGGTTAGAAATTCCATAGGAATACACAAGTAACTATCTACCTACCTTGAAAGATTGATAGTCATCATACTTACAAAGCCTGATATACAGCATTAAACAATTCTTGGCATGCAGATGGGATTAAAGAAGACACGACAAAGACTCGAGGAAATGGATGAAGGAAAGAGGTATAAATTAGTTTAAAACTTAAATTCACTTCCAAAGCACACATGTGAATGCTTCTGGATTTCCAATGGAAAGAGAAACAAATGTAAGAGATGTAAACAAAAGTCCACTCCTATCCTCAGGCTGGTAAAGAAGTACACTACTACATATCATGGAGTAGTGTAATTCTTTAATCAGCATAAAACCAGGTTCAGAATACCGTTAAATGGAGACACAACAAAATACATTCTAAACCAATTCCACGAAAAATAAAATAAAATGCAACATCCTGAGAAAGGAGAAAGAATAAAACTTAACAAGGAGTGTCTTCATGAGCATCACTAGCATTGTATTGAACATAACTTTTGTCACCCAGTTATCATGTTATTCACAACACTATACCCAGATCTATAGGACATAAGATTACATGAATGGCAAGTTACCAAATCTAATTTGGATATGATCAATACAATTAATCACAAGTTTACAAGTTTGCATGGACAAAAGTCATGTGAATCGAAATGGAAAAATAAAAGTTTTCATTGTATATATATATAATAAAAAAGATATAAAAAGATAGTGATTTAAGAAGTACCCAAATATGCAATCCAAGAATATGAAGATGTCAAAATAGGTATTATGAAGAAATCAGTCTAAGATAATACACTGATGATGACATAAAAGATGCATCATGAAAGCATAGAGGCAGGAAAGGCCTAACAGAACTCACCACTGCAACCAAAAAAGCCCCTTTCAGATTTCCACATGCTTCACAGCAAGATTTTGTTGTCAGGAAGGGAAACCACCTACTCAGAAAAATACAATGGATGTTCAAAATTTAAAAAGTAAAAGCAACATTTCTGTAGAACACAACCTGTACAATTAAATTTGTGCCACTTTATGACAACCAAACGCACAAGTGTATGTTACAAGACTAGATGCACAGATCCTTGATTCAATTTTTTTCCCTAAACCTAAAATACAGTGAAGAATTTAAAAATATATCCCCAAAATACCTGTGCCAATTCCTGGTAGAACCTGCAGAAAATCCTAAGATATTTCCAACAGCCATCCATGAGCAAAATATTGCATTGGCAGAATTACATTGTTGTGGGCCTACACAAAAAGAGGAAACAGATAATCATTTTTCTGGCAAAAGTTTACCATGAGAAGAGAACTCAGTCTAAAATGACTTCAATGCTGCAAAATGCAATGACCTGAAGTCCAATGCAAATTACCTAACCCAAAAAAAAGAGTCAAATGTAAATTCACCTGAGAGATCAGCCAGAAGAGCACGCGCTGGACCCTACAATTGAAATAATGAGGAAATTTCAAGAATTGCTTGATAAAAATAAGTGAAAAGGGGGCCAAAAAAAACATTTTGATCAACTAGATTATCTAAAAAAATGATGGTTTGTGAACCTTGAACAGAAAAAAAAAAATTCAAGTTATAGGAAAGTTAAAAGACTTACTTGTACTGTATTGTTAGCAAGATCCAAGATCCAAAATCCAATTACAAATACAATTGCTGCTCCTGTCCGGGTCCCTTTAAAATCTCTGCATTGATTGAAGAATATTTAATCTAAATTTTACCTCAGACAGGATTTTGGGAACAGAAACTAACGCAAGTCCACACACCTGCAACTCTCCTTTGTATCTCCAAGAAGGTATCCAATGTCTGCAGAAAACCCGATAATAGTCACCTAAAATACAATATATATATGGTCATTCCACAAACAAAAAACAAGGTGTAAAATCTTAACAATGTTGCTTTATTAGATCTATCCAGACTCACGGCAACACAAATCATGATAACTCCAACAAAAATAAACGGTCTTCTCCTTCCATATTTTGAGTGGCACCTATCGCTCCAAATACCAACACATGGTTGAACCTGAAAAACAAAAGGACCGTTTTCAAAGTTTCATTATGCTCATTGAAGACATTGTACTCCATAGGATCTCATATATTTGAAAATAAAACAGAAATTTCTACGAGAAGGATGAAGATGCAAATTTACAAAGCAGAGGGTGCAATAATTCCTCACCTGAGGACTAGAATTAATCAACAGTGAAATCAAAGAATATTACTAACATTAAGCTAAAAACTTATATTAAAGAACTATTGTTATTGGGATAAGAATTAATAGAATGCCAATTCATCCAAAAAAACATCTGCTTCTAGTCTTCATCTTCATTTTTCAATCATCGGCCATCAAATCTCAATTCTCAAATATCCATTCCTCTATATTTATTTTAATCTTCATGCATGTTTGTTATTTCCCTTTCCAAAGTTCTACAAATCAGAAGAAAATCAGCATGTGATACTGAAGACATGACCTCAAATGATTGTAATTCGAAAAGAGCAACAAATGTGCAGCATGTCTAAGTAACAAGGGGGACTGTAACTTGATATATTGGATTTTTTAAGGGCTTGGGGATTTGGAGTGAGGGGGGGGGGGGGGGGGGAGCATATCTTGGGGGCTTCTAGTTTGAGCATCCATATGGAGGGGAAGGTTTTCCAAGTTTCATTGAGTACTTTGGTTATCCTATGCACTGCTGGGTTTTCTTTCTTTTCCTTTTCTTTCGTTTTAAAATTTTTCCTTCTCTTCGAGGACGATCTTTTTTTCATAACTAAAATGCTGTGTTGTTTCTACATATTATGAAATTCTGATTATCTGTATTATCCATGATTTCTTCCCATACAAGGAATCTCCCTACCTATCTATTACAATTATTTGCATGTTGCCATGTTGTGACTCTTTTGAGGATGATTATTGTCTCCTGCTCTCATATCTTCAGGGATTTACCATATTAATAATTTAAATGGTACCTTTCTCTCAAAAATCTGTGGGATGATCACAGGTGGCTGGAAAACCTCATATAGGAGCATTGTTGGGACATCAATGGTTGGTGAAAATTTTGGCATCTAGAGAAGCATCAAATACATATGCTTCACCATCATGGAGGAAAATTATAGCAGTGTTGGATTACATGGTGCATGATAATGTTAATTACAACTTTTATACAACACAGGAGGGATACAGAAAAGCACATTTAAACTACTGGTGTTATGTATGTACATTTGTAGGCCTACATCTAAAGCCTAGACAACATTAACCTTAAGAAGCATGAGAAAAGACTCTCATTGAAAACTGAGGAATGCACAATGCTAAAAGATGGCAAATAAATGAAGTGGACTAATATGGGTCATTTACCACAAACCCTGTAATGGGCCCACAAAGCCAAATGAATGAAGAAAAGGCGTGCTCGATTCCAAGCGTCTGCATAAAAAAACAATAAAACAAATTAAAAATCAACAAAAAGACAAAGTCTTGTTTACAAACTCTAGTTACATTTACTATGCATCAGTCTTTTATGTTCATGTTTATAGTTTATCTACAATAGCCTCCAACATATCAAAACATTCTCATCCTTGAAGTCAAAGGATGCATCACACCATTAAAAGTTTACTTTTTCAATTATAGATTTTATGTGCAAAATGATAAATACCTCTTGGAATTAAGTAAATGAGAAAGTGAATTTTTTTTGTGAACAAATAAGGGTGCGTTTGGAAACACAGTTTGAAAAACGGTTTTTAGCTTTTAGATGTTTTATGCACACCTTTTGAAGGTGTAATGATGATGACTGTTTTACGAAACACATATTTCGAGGCACTGTATCAGAGACAAAATCAAGTAATGATGATGCATTTAAGGTGGCCTGTTTAGCAACAGTTTTTAGCTTTGACTTATAAAAAAACTAAAGCTGCTTTTTTATTTGGTGCCAAACGCACCCTAAGTGAAATTGAGTTTTCAAACAACTTTAATTACAAATCTTCTAGGCAATCAAGAGGCTTCACCATTTTCACTCAACACTTATCATCCCTCAAATTCCTAATAACATGAAGATTTTATATCTCCACTTTAGACTATCAAAAAGACATTTATGAAATGTAGCCTGAGGCACCTTGAGGATTTCAAAGTAAACCAAATCTTTTCAATGTTCTCATGTAAAGTGCGTGATTGTTCTTTTTCTTTATTCAACCATTTGTAAAACCCTAAGATCCCATGCATCAGATAGTTAATTTCACTACAACACTAATGTCATAGTTTTTCACAACCAACAAAGTCACCAGCACACATCCTCTATGAGGTCAAAAATTATTTAAAAGGCCATCACCCAGAGTTGTTCACATGTAACAGCTGCTGGGAGGGAAAATGCTATATATGATCCTAACCTTTGACATTTTTTCACAAAGTGATCGCACTGAGAAGTCAAAACCTAGCAATTCCTGTTAGCCCAGGAACTTTACTATTGTTCCAAGCAAATGGGGACCATGATTCATTTAATTCACAAAAATTTTAAATACATAGTACATGAACACACAAATAAATAACTTGTGTCATTGATCCTGAATCACAAAACAAAAACTATACAAATGCATGAGGGTTATGCTCACAATTATATACCAAAGAAATTCAGAACTTAATGTCTCTCTCCATTTAGTTGAGGGTTGATCAATAAAAAAATATTATTTTAGAATTTACAGCCTACTTGGAGTGTATCTGCATCTTCAAGTCACTTAGTGTGAAACTGAGATCTTCTTAATATGAAACCAAAAGATCAATTCTTTAACCCTCTATGTCTTTTTGACCGCTTTTTAATTCCATTATTTGAACTGTTCTTTGTTTCCAGAGAGGGGAAAAAACACATTTGAACTTGTTCAAAGCTAAACATCGTTTAAGTAAGAAATTCTAATCATCCTCTTCAATTTTTAAGTCTCTTGAGCCCTAAATCTATTTTCCCAAGCCTAATATAAACCCTAATTTTCTGACATCCAATCCCTTTAGAAATGCTAACCCTATTTTTTTTCTTCATCAAGTCAGCCTCAAATCCTTGGAAAAATCCACACTAAAACTACAATTGGTGTTAAATACATACAATCCTGTAACAGAGAGATCGAGGCTTAAGGCACACACCTTGACACTCACTGTAACTAAATTTTTTATGCCATCCCAACAAAGAACTTCCCGAACTAATCTGCTTTTATAGCATGCATTCTAGAAAATGGCTTCCTCCACATCATATCACAGATATACAATATACCCTCTTCAACGCTTAATAGATTATAGCCTTAAAAGCTACCAGTGACTCTCTCACTGTCAATAGGAAACTATGTGAAGTTTCTTTATGTTACCGAAAATAATTTGCTCATCCTAGAGCATATGAAGAACTCAAAGCTTACAACAATAACTCTCAAAGCTAATGACAGGGTCCCCCCTATCATGGAGAAAAGGCTACATCAGACTTTTCATTTTTACAAACTTGCTGATAATCAAATGTAAAACTCAACAAAATAACACACTTACAATCAATATTTATGACCCAATTTACATGGTAACTTGTGGAACAATGACACTCTACATCTCAATACATATGCTGCATCGAACATGCATGCCGAGCACGTGTTAGTCGCAGAGTTCACCTGAGAGATCTCACACTGTATTGCTGTTGTATCTTTTTCAAAGAAATATAACCATCTGCCAATAGTTGTCTGGGCGCCGCCTCGCCTAGGCGACTAGGCGGTCCAGATGGGCCTAGGCGACCGCCCGCCTAATGACATGTTAATTAAGCGGGCGCCTGGGCCCGCTTGTTCCCCTCAATCACGCCTAACCCACCTTAATCATGCCTAGCCCGCCCAATCTCTCGCCTAACCTCAAAAAAAAAAAAAAACACGATCGAAATATTGAAACATCACCTACCCTGTCACCCAATGATGCAGCGAATTCTCCTGGTCCCAAGTGAGTCTATTGATTTTTTTGTCTCTCCTCTCTCTCAAAATTTCTGAACTTTTATCTCATAATTTATCCCCTCTTTTCTCATTCTTTAATACACTAGGGTTAGATTATATTAATTTTGTTGAAATGGACATGCACCAATAAATTACATCTATATGTTCTTTATTTATAAATAACATTCTTCATTTTAAGTAGGATTTCCAAAAAAATTAAAGAATGGATAAGCAGATAAATAACTTTAATATAATTATCAATTTAAATAATAAAATCTTAATTAAGCGCCGCCTAGGCAGCTAGGCGGTTGACCACCGCCTAGGCTCGCCTAGCCGCCCAGATGATCTGCCTAAATGAAAAATCTCCCACTTGAAATAGAGGTACCTACTCATTATAATCTCTGGGTGAAATGATAGAAATTTTATTAAACTTCCTGATTATTCATTCATCCATATAAATTAATTGCAAATTTTGCACAGGCTGCAAATAAACATGTGACTCCTGCCAGAATTATTTGCACTGAAACAACCACCTCAGATCGCTCTTTTAAAAAAATGTCACTGAAGTTGAAATTCTATGCAGTAAATACACTGTACTTTCATATTCTCCCTCAATATGTTATTAAGGCTCCGTTTGGTAACACGATTGGGTCGGATTTCGCTTTTTAAAAAGCTAAAATCCCAAAATCGTGCAGCCAAACAGGTCGGATTCTGGCAGAATCAAAAGTTGGATTCCTTTTAATTTTTCTTTCGAAATCCGTGTTTTTAAAATCTCAAAAACAACACTTTTTGTCGGAATCGATTTTTTGAATTGAAAAGCAATTTTTTCTACCAAACATTAAACTCCTTTCAAATATTGATTCCTGAATTAAAAAAAAGCATCCAAAAAAAGTCAAGGTCTAAAATCATCTTAAAAACAGTTTTATTCTAAAATTTACTTTTCAATCTGTGTTTTCAAACGGAGCCTAAATTAAAAAGAGGAATCTATGTGATTTTCATATCCAGTTATGTAGACCTCCACCAAAAAAAATATCCTCAATCAGCATCGTATCTGGTGTTTCTATAAAACATTAGCTAACAATAGACAAAACCAGAACAATTTTGTTTATCTAATTCACTCCTGAATATACACGATATCTTAGATTTAAAAAATTCAATAAAACATCCATGATAATCTACGCATTTCACATAATTCCATAAACTTAATCCATAAAAACTGACTTATCGACCATAAAAAGATAAAAGCGAGGGAGGGAGAGAGAGAGATCTGACTTGAATGTAAGGCGTCAAGAGAGAGAGCTGCAGAGCCCAACCGAATTGAACACCGGCGGCGACCATGCAACTGAGGATCAGCGTCTTCAGACTGCTGATATTGGCCGAAGACGGGTGAGTCTGCCGGGGCGGAGAAGGAGGAGACGAGAGAGGGACGTCAGATCCGCCGTTCGAGACTCTAGAATCCTGTCCGATCCCGTTGCGATCGGCGCCCAGGCCGGCCAACTCGACCTCCGACTGCTTCAGGTGCTTGTACGGGACCCGGATCGAGACGGCGTCCATCGCGAAAACGTCAGCAGAGAGTCCGAGAGAGGGGGAGAGAGAGATGGAGATCAGGAGATCTCCGCCATTGAAGCTTCTTTAGGAGGAGATCTGATTGTCGGTATGGGAAGAGAGAGTGACACAGAGAGAGAGAGAGGAGGAGGAGGGATTTTTCAATTGTCCCGTGCGGCTCACGTGTTCGGTGATCCGTTGTTTCTTCGGTGATCCTCTGTCTGAGGCCCCTCTCGTTCGTTAGAAAAAAAACCACCCGATCGAATGAAGTCCATTGATCCAACGGCCGAGGATAGGAGTTGATCTTTCGGGGTCAGGGATGGCGACTGGTTTGGTAAAACAAGGGTTGGTTTGACCCACACCCATTCGGGCTCTACAAAGGCATTTGATCTTATAGAGGCATTTGATAGGTTAACTTGTCATCATCCCAGCTATGCTAGGCGATTTAGCTCACGCGCAACGATTGTCTGTTAGGAACTGCCTACCCTACGCGGAGAGCTTTTGGGAGAGGGCAATAATGTGTAGGGGCGGATAGTCTCCACTTTGAGGGAGCAATTTATTTTCCCTCTTATCCCATCCTTGTGTTGCTGGGTTAGGACACGTGAATCTTATCTACGCTTTGTTCCTTTGTTTCCAGTACTTTGCTTATGATTTCTTTGTTTTCCATCAAGTAATTTCATTTGGGCATTGCTTTTTGTTTCAAGATGAATATATGCCTACTGTAAACTTTCAAAAAAAAAAAACATTGTCATCAAAATGGAACATTTATTACATGTCTTGGTGACTCCAAAGTTCAATCAATCAGTGAAATTTTATCACAGCAAAGAACGCTTGTCAATTGATCGGATACAAATTGAATACATTAACATTTATATTTTATTCTAATCATTCAAATATAGATATTAATTTTTTTATTCAGATCTTTTAGGCAAGCCAGCTGGTCCTACGGTAGGCGACCAGTCAACTCCCTAGGGTCCCTATCCCATACAGGTTTGAGTATTTTTAGGATTAGGATTTAATATATTTTTATGTTTTTAAATATCATCCATATATTTGTTTTTAACTTTTTTTAAGTTTTGGATAACTTATTTAATTTTTTCTTTTATAGGAATTTAGTTTTGCATTTAAATTTATCAGGAATGTGATCTTTTCATTAACGGATCCCACATTTCAAGGAATTTGTTTTTGTTTTTTATTGTTCATTAAAAAGGAAAACGTAATTAATAATTGTTCTTCTTATCTGGTAACATGTTTTTTTATTTTGTTTTTATTTTTCTTTTTTCTTTTTCTTTTTAAAGATAATTGTGTTATAATTTTTTTTTATTTTTAGGCCCCGTTTCATGAATTGTCTAGGGCCTATTCCCATTAGACAAATTGAGAGTCGGCACTACCTTTTTTATTTACCCTTCCAATATGAATCGGATTTGAAATTTTTTAGATAATTGATTTTGAAATTTAACATTAATTTGGATAATCAAGTGATTTTAAAGAGATGAAAATCAAAATTGAAGAGTAAATTTATTCTTTTTTGTAAATCAACATTAAAGATTTAATAGTAATAATAAATTATGATTGTGATTAATCAAAAGATACAAATATGAAAATATATAATACAAACAAATATAATTTTATAATATATATCGGATTCGGGTATTTTTCAAACAGAAATAATATCCATATTCGTATTAGTTTCTGAATATAAGATACTTGTAATATTTCATATACGATTCGAATCAGATAAGAATATTTTTGGATATATGAGAGGCTTAGGTATAAGTGGGGCAACAACATTGTACCCTCAATGAAAGAAAGATTTTTCGTGCCCACCTTCCTTCTGAAATAGTCAAAGGCAAAATATAATGGGTATATCTCCTCATTTATGTCATGTCATAGATGTCATAAAATATTTCCTAAGTGCGTTACGTTTGTAAAAAGTAGTCAAAATAATAATTGGTCTTTAAATATTTTCTCTCTGAGAAGTAAGTTGGGCATGAGGGATTGATCAAAATATTTTATTTAGAACTTTTATTAATCTAGTAGTTTTGAAACAAATACAATAATAATGACTGCTAAAGGGTATATAAATCATACATTTTTGCAACCACAAAGAAGACATGTATTTTTGGATGGATGGTATAGCATATATTTAAATCAAACTAACTAGATCACATACACATTAAAACTACATCAACATTAAAAGCAAATACAATAATCTTATGTGTTGTTCGATCAGTCCACTTCATCAATTAGATGATAATTCAAAGCACAAGAATTCAAAACAAAATCCACTGAGCTAAACAATGGGTCATGACTCATGAAGCTACACATATCAATGCCAAGGCATCCACAATACAATGTTTCCAAGGCCCAACAAAAATAATCAAATACAACCCAGTGAACCAATGATCAACCACCTACCACCTAGGTCCACTCGTATCAAGATCCAATTAAAAAAGGTATACCCCCCCCCCCCAAAAAAAAAAAAAAAAAAAACATCCAATTAGCAAAGGTTTTATTATCAAAACACATCAGTTGATGAATTAAATTATACAAAGTTACCTCTCCCCTTAATGCAAAGACAATCTCTGATTTTTAAAGGATTATACCCCTTGCAACAATGCATATACTTTCACAAGTATTAGATATGTATCTAATGAGTTGTATTGACATACTAAAAATAAAATTACATGTTTCTTTAAATTATAGAATACAAGCGAGACTGTATACAAGACTGTGTGTATCAACGCCTGTGAGTGGTCCCCAATTCCTATAATAGTTTATCAATATTTTCTATAACCATAAATAATTCCATGATAGTTATGTAAAATGCCGAATAACTTTACTCTTTATTTTATCCACAAATCCACCTATTTGTCATGGTATTCAATATTCATAAAAGATTAAAGATACACAAATAAAAAATATATTCAAATAGCTATAACACAACATTTTTTTTTTTTGAGAAAAGGTAGGCATTCGACCTTAATTTCATTACTAAAAGAAAGGGGAACGCCCAATGTTACAGTGCAGTGATGACGCCCGG
Organism: Acorus calamus; assembly: GCA_030737845.1. Classification (NCBI taxonomy): domain Eukaryota; kingdom Viridiplantae; phylum Streptophyta; class Magnoliopsida; order Acorales; family Acoraceae; genus Acorus; species Acorus calamus. Next base: position 7,052,224 of record CM060863.1, on the reverse strand, counting down.
ATCCGGGGAGCAGGGAAGAGGAAGATCTACCTTACCCCCAGATCCAATTATACATCTTCTAAGTCTACTCCTCAATACAAAGGTTTCCCCTCCCACAATTAACCTTTTTTGCCCCCGCACAATGTACACCCCATTCCTTCATAAATCCTATCACCATTTCCCATATTTTTTCAAAATACATGTTCGGCCCTCTAAATATACAGTGGTTCCGAGAGATCCACAAAGCCCAGGTTGCTGCTGGGATAATGGAACGAAGAACTTTAGCCCTACAAGACTTGTCCTTGCGTATTGTGAACTTCTTGCAGCTTCCCATAGCTCGTCCAAAGACGAATAATGAGTGTCTAGACCCGAAACCATTCCCAAAGCACTCCAAACCTACTTAGCAACTGGGCAGCCGACTATAATGTGGGAGGTGGTTTCAGCATCGAGGTAACACATAGAGCAAGAAGTGCCCTCGAGAGGAGCCCATCTCGAACGGTATACCTTCATGAGGAGTTTGTCCTTAAACATAAGCCACAAGAAAAATTTAACCTTTACTGGTACTTTAGGACTCCCAAGCTTTTCTGGCAACGAATCCATTCATCGGCTTGTTCCTCCTCCACCATTCGTAGCAACTGCTAACCGCGAAGCCCTCCCTCGTATTAGGCCTCCATTTCACCTGGTCGATCCTCTGATTCCTCGATCAAGGACATGCACTAGAGCTCTCGCAAGAAATCCACAATCAAATCCGCATTGCACCTCTTAAGTTCCGTCTCATCCACACGTCCCAATGCCCACTTGTGGGGTTACCGATCCAAAAATCAGCTATCACATTATCCTTGTCGACCGCCACCTCATATAGGTTCGGGAACCAAGATTTCAAAGAACTCTCACCCAACCAGACATCTGACCAAAATGAGATCACTCTTTCATTGCCAACTTCCCAGCGAATAGCATCCATGAACCAATCCGTAGCACTCATGATGCCTGACCATAGAGGAGAAGGCGGAGAGGATCGGCGTGGGAGGAGATCTAGCTGATGCCCCAGCCAACGGTATCTCTCTACATTCAAGTCCCTCCACAACAAAGAGGGTTGAGTGAGCCAACGCCACTTCCATTTGCTAAGGAGGGCCTTGTTCATATCTTCTAAGTCAATGATCCCCGCTCCACCCAACCGCTTTCTACTGCAATCCAATTCCCATTTTACTAGGTGTGTTTTCTTGCGGTCTCCACCTGCTCCATTCCATAGAAAGCATTTCCGAATGCCGTCGATGGAGCTCAATATCCCCTTAGGAACTTTGAATATGGAAAGAAAAAAGATTGGGAGGTTAGAGAGAACTGCTTGAAGGACTAGTCTACCACCATAACTTAACAATTTGCTCTGCCATCCTTCCAACCGGCGCTCGAATCTCTCGATAAGAGGAAGCCACTCTGCTTTGGTAAATCTGCTCACATGGAGAGGGAGACCTAAGTAAGCCCTACGTATACATCATATTATCAAACAGGCACTATCATGTACAATCTCAAATCTCTTAGATATATATACTTTGTTAAAAGAAACATGTAATTTTTTTACTTATTTTATGCGTGGATCCATGCAATTCATTAGACTATATATTTCACTTTATGCAAGTATATGTTTTTATACATGAAGTATGCATGTTTTAAAATAATCATAGAATTTGAGAGAAATGCACTAAAGCAATTTCCTATTGAAATTGGGGAAGATTTTTTTTTAAAAAAAAATAGACTCACGCCACCAATCATATAAATCATATATTGAGGAAGATTTAGCATGGAAACTTGCATTGGTTCCCACAACATATATTGCAAGATTGGTCAGCAACCAGCCTTTCAAAAAAAAAAAAAGAACAATTATTATTGTTTATTGTTGATGTGCACAATTACAGCCCATGAAGATTGACAATTCAAAAGGCCCTGAAGAAAGCTAATTGGGCCCCCGTTTCTCAAATGGACCTACGCAACTTGCCCATACAGTCAAATTACTCACGAAAAATGATACACTCGGTCACATTCATCGACAAAAACTTAGATCTCAAGTGTTTTCATTTTTAAAAAATAGTAAACACCATCTAATGATGTATATGCTTTAATAAAAAGTACATATCACTCCATTTCAAATTGAATGAACCAATTTTTAGCAAGGGTAAGAAATTTTTAATGAGATATATAAATTATCTAATGAATTATATGTTTAATTAAATATGTAACAAGATATATAGGATTTGTGTTTTGATTAGTAAATGTAACTGTCTGTGGCACACGAGTGAGCTCGTGCTCTTCATTGGGGTCTTAATAAACAAGCCCAGCTAAAAGTAGACACTGCTTAAATGGGGATGTGATCCGGCCAATTTTTATCGACTTCTAATAAAGTATTGTCACATCACATATTTAATATACGTGAGTTTTGTAATAACTTTAGACAATCATTAATATCTCATTTTATGTTAAAGAAAAAACTTTACGTCAATACAGAATAGTCTCGGAATAACCTGGAATTAGGTGGAATAGGTAATTTTTCTTGTTTAGATGCAGTGAATGTCCTGATATAACTTATATCAGAATTAACTGGTATAAAAAGGTATATGGATTCTAGCCAACCCTGGAATTAAATTATTTAAGGTTATTCAATCCAAAAGAATATGTAAGTCCACTGTCAAACCAACTGTCATTATCTCTTATAAATCAATTATCAAATCAACTATCATCATTTTTTCACATTTTATAAATTTTTATTAATATCTTATTCATATTTTATCCAAACAACAAAAAATTTTATTACGTTTTTTAACAACATAATCAAACAAAAAATTATTTTATATTTATTTATACATAAATATTAGAATAACTTAATTCTCTATTCAAACGGTGACAAAAAAGTCTTATTCACATTTTATCCAAATAACGAAAAATTTATTTTACGTTTTTCAACATAACATAATCAAACAAAAAATTTATATATAAACTATAGCGATAAATATCATAATAACTTAATTCTCTACCCAAACGAAGACTAAAAAACAAATACAAAGAGAGAAAAAAAATACAAGGCCGAGGCCTCCAAAGTCCAGACAAATAAACTTACATGCCTCTCGCATCGGTTCAATTTTAGGCCCTAAACAAATAAACGTACATTTTCGATGCACAAAAAAAAGGGTGTGACAATCTTTTCTCCATGTTATTTGCGTGTTTCTTTTTTTTTTACAAAGTTATGTTACGTAAGTCTATTTTAGTTGCTAGAGGGGTCAAAATCGAAGCCTATTAATTATGTTCCACGTGTCCGCGGTACAAGACCCGAATAATGAGGGCTCACAATCCGGATAGCCATCCATACGTGGATCCAGCATATCAAACTCTGCATACCTGACGACTAGTATATTTCAAGTCAGTTTTTATCATCAAATGTTGGATTAATGAACCATCAACAATTTCCTAAATCCTAACGATGTATATTAGATTTCGAGCAATCACTAACTAATTCCCAAATCCCAAGTATATATATTAGATTTGGAGCAATCATTTCCGAATTCCAACTATATATATTAGATTTTAAATTATTAATTCTCAAATTTAATAATATATATTAGAATAACATCATCATCAATGCAGAAATCTCATAATCTCATGAAAATCTAAGAATATATTTGATTTGGGATAATTAATAACTGATTCCCCAAATCCCGACAATATACCAAATCCTAGTTTATTGATTTGAGAAAATGAATTTGAAAAGTCAAAACATTCAAGGAGGAGGATCGCCGGTAAAAGACCTGTCGGACACGGATTTAATCCGATATTCATTTTGATTTTATTTCAATAAGTTTGTTGTCTGAAAGATTGTGAGGTCGTTTGTCTATTTATTTTGTCAAAGTCTTCTTTAAAAAAAAAAATCATATCTCTATTAGAAATCACTTCTCTATTTTTTTTTTCCTGTGCACACTGGAATGAAGGTACGTTGAATTAATACTTGGAAAAAAAAGTTACAAAACAGCAAAAGAACATTTAATTATTCATTTATTTTACTTAAAAAATATATTTATTTAAAGAAAAAAAATGCAAGCAACAACCAATGAAAAAATATATGGCTCAGTCCTCGGATATAAAAAAAAATGTACAATTTTTTTATATATCTTGATAGAGGTCTACCTAGATAAGATCCGTCTATTTTTTAGGGTTGGGTGAGTTGGGGAGGGTTTCCACATAACTGTGAGTTTTTTTTCATGGTTTATGCTCTAATATGTGTTTTCTCATGAGCTTGTTCGGACAACATGTATCTTTTTTTTACATAAATATTTGGGCACTGTTACACCGAGTTTTTTTTACCGTTTAAAATGTAATTTTATATACCTCGTTAGAAATCCAATGAAATATATACCCCGTTAGATGATGTATTTACTATTAAAATTTTTCCTTACACTTATTAACGATGAGTCCATTTAATGCGAAATTGAACAATATACACTTTTTTTTATTGAAACATATACCTAATTAGATAATATTTTATTAAAAAAAATGTGTGATCTAGGTTTTAAATTATAAAAATGATCGAATCTAACATTTGCCTAAATATTTATCTATTCCACACAGACAAAATTATTATATTACACACAGATAAAATTAATGAACACAGTGTTAGTCAATTGCACCCTTAATTCACACCCATATGTTTCCTCTGCAATCATATGCAACAATGAACATGATACACAGCTTGTTTTGGGGTTGACTCCAACAGCACCGCCCAGTCAACATACACTGCACACACACACAATTTCAGCTTAAATTCTCTGCCATGGCTGAAACCACCATAAGGTATCTCCAGTAGACCAGGTATCATATTCTGATATTTTTTTATCTACTTCAGATTTTTCAATAAAGAATAGTGGAACAGAAGTTTTGAATTCATATTCGGTTTGTGGTTCTAAAGTTTGAGATCCTATTTCAGCAAGTATGACAAACTGATTTTGATTTTCGAATAGATTTTCTTCTTAACTTCTGGCTTTACGAGGTTATGCCATGGTGACACTTTTAGAAACAACTTATGGTGTCAACCTTATCTGATTTTAGATCACATTTTTATCACAAATTTATATGATAGATAACTCAAACAATGACTTTGGAAAGAAAAATTTGTCTCTGGGCTAAAGCTCTTCGCGAAAGAGTCAAACAGCCTCCGTCGAGAATATGGGGGAAATATCTCTTACTCCGTTATAACATAAACTCATACAAAAAATAAGTCTACTAACGATCTCCAAAAATCAACATTTGACTTCTAAAAGAGAACTTGGAGACTCTGCTACCAATGAAAAAGGAAGACATTAAGAGTCCTTAAATCTCAGTGTCAAACATTCTTATAATAAAAAAACATCACAAATAGAAAAAAACTAGAAAACGTTCTCTAAAAGAAAACCCAACACCTGCTAACATTTGCCTAAATATTTATCTATCCACACAGACAAAATTATTATATTCACAGATAAAATCAATGAACACAGTGTTAGTCAATTGCACCCTTAATTCACACCCATATGCAACAATGAACATATATACAGCTTGTTTTGGGGTTGACTCCAACAGCACCGCCCAGTCAACATGCACTGCACACAAACACACACACACAATTTCAGCTTAAATACATCTCTGCCATAGTTGAAACCACCATGAGGACCTTTTAAAACACCCCTTCAGTTCATCAAACTCAATAGACAAATTTCCTTTTTTAAAAAAAACAACAGCACCTCTTTTGGTTCATGAATGCAATTCAATGCTATCACATGAAACATCACTGAAACAAATCATGGAAGTCTCTGATGGTCTTAGACAGGCCCCCACAACCAATCGACCTTTCACATGCGCGATAAATGCCTACCATCGTCGAACACGATCGCCTGCAATGGCAACTAATTCTTGTTAACAAAATAGCGTTGCATGCATGCCATGAATCACAGAATCACAAGAGAGAAGATTTACGTGATTTTGGTAAAAGATTTCCAATGTATTCCATAGAGTGTGAAGAGAATTTTTTTTAACTGTTTTTCCAGATTGAAAAATATGAGTGGCAGAGTTACTAATCTGACCATCACTCTCATGCTCTAGGAAACTCTAACTTAGGGAAAACAATAGCATTATATTAACTGTAGTTTCCATTGTATGTGAAAACAACTCAACGTTTTTTTCATTCATAATGACAAATCATATTTCGACTAAATGCACATGTAATCAAGTGGGGGGGATCTTAAGAGACCTGTATATATACAAGACATAAATCCAACAATATTAATCGACTATATATGATATGGTATAAATTTTGAGAAACTCCCCTCACTAATAGGCCCATGTAAATCAAGTGGGGGGCCTACCCTCCCCAAAGCAATTATATACATTCAATGGTGATAACCAGGTCTCAAGTTATAAACCTTACTCACAAGCCCCATGAGGTATCATCACCTTATTGGTTGACTTGTTAACTTTTGAAAAAGTGTAAAATGATAAAATACGGATATGCCCTTCATTAAAAATATCTCATTAATCCAAATCCCCATTTTTTCTCTATTCAGTCATTAATCTTTTACATGAATTTATGTTACACTAAAATTTACCTATTTCAAAATTTGAATTTTGAAATCCTTATCTAGTAATTGAATTTTCTATTTCAATTACACTAAAACTTACTTAAATTACACAAAAACTTACCTAAATTATTTTTTACATTTATGAAGGATTTAATGCATATATGAAGTTCACATGTTCATTTTACAACACACTGTTTTGAATGTTTGATAAAATGTAATAAAATTAGAATTGTTACATTTATGGTTTTGAAACTACACAGAACTGTTACATTTATGGTTTTGAAACTACACAGAATATGAATGTCACATGTTTGTTGGATCAAATTACATTAATAATACATTTATTGGTAAAACTGATCTATGGATCATTTTTCTGTTACATTTATATAACTCAGTTACATAATCACGAGACTTTACATTTATATAACAAAACTGTTACATTCTATAACAGTTACAAACACATAAATGTAACAATACCAAAAATAACACAAACACTTATAATCACATGAATGTAACAGTTATAAGTACAAGAATCTTACATTATATTTCTTATTGTATCTAAAAAATACTATTTTCTGATATATTTACATATAAACGTAACTAAATGTAGCTATCACCAGTAGACCTCACATTCATTGCACAAGTTCAAATCATCTGCTTAATTTTTGTTACAATTAAGAGAGAGAAAATAAACATTACATTTCCATAAAACTGTTACATTTACCTAAATGTTTTACATTACATGCACATGTGGTTGATTGTTACATTTACAAATGTAACAAAAATAACACAGTTTTAAAAATGACTATTTACATTGTCAACAATGTAACAATAACATCATACAAACTATCCATATATAAAATGTAACAATATCAAGTGTTACATTTAAGATATTGAGACTAAAATAAATTAAACTGTGGAAAATGACATTCAATACATTAAAAAAAATCGTGTTTAAATTTAAAACAATAAGCAAATTAAAACACAACTCGATTATTAATCCAATAATGTTAAATCTGATTCGAGAGATATTGAGGTGTGATCCAAATCGAAAAAAAAAAGGTCTTTCTGGGCGTTGATAGCTTGGATCTAGGACTAGTCTTTCTCCAACGACACATATTTAGGAGAATCTGAATTTCTTTCCCAAGAGTAGGAGGAGGATGGTAGGCTTGGCTTACCAAGATGTAGTTCTAGATAACTTATTAGAGTGAAAAAGTGACCTCTTACTAACATCAAAGTGGAGTCGAACGTCAAGCCTTATTCGTAATATTTCCAGAATGGGAAAAGGGGGAGCTATACATGATCAATCAATTAAACAAGATCATTATCAATATTTTTTTATTATTTGTTTAGATCTCATTCAAAGAAAATAATAATAATTTAGTTGAGATATGCATATGTGTGTGTATCATTAGTGATACCCAGGAAATACATGAATTAATAATACTCCACGATTCTCGGAATAAATCTTGAGGTGGTTATCAAGTAAAGGGTATAATAGGTAATGTTCTATTGTCACCTCATGGGGCCTATGATGGAGCCTGTGAATTGAGGCATGAAAAACTTTATTCATACACATTTGTGTGTTTATCATCCAGTGAAAAATAATAAAAAGATGATGAGATAAAAAAACAAGATAAGAAAAAAAAAACATTTTTGTAGTACAATTGAAAGTAAAATAATTTAGAAAATTTAATCTTTCAAAATTTATTTTTCACGATACAACGGACATAATTTTTTAATGTTTTGAAAATTAAAATTAATTTTATACATATGGTTGGTTACATGCATATTTGTTGTTTCATATATAAAGAAATTAGTTTAAAAACATTTTTTATCGTTTACTTTCTTAGGTCCCTAGATTTTTTTATCAAATAAAAACATCCCCAAATATAAAAACCCCGTTTAGATTCTAAAAATACATTTTAATTTGTTACATTTGTTATGCGTTTTCTGTGAAAAAAACACACATACTATACAGATAAAACTTGGACGAAAAGAGTTTGAGAAAATACCAATTTCATGGGTTAAAAAAATCAAGAGACTGTAATTCATGCAATTTAAAAGTCCTAATCCTGTGTCTGTTGATTGACTGATACCGTTATTGAATTCATGCAATTAAGTTGCCCAATTTGTGGATGTTGTCTTTATTTATATACGTCGCATGCGAAGCTGATGGGCGTCTGCCCCCGGTCATAAAGACACACCATGAATGTGCTTATACGACATATTCAATTCCCTTCATGTGTTCTTCTTCAATGCATGCCTCTCCCCACCCATCTTTTCTTTCTGGGTCTTTTATTGTTTAATTAGGTGGGTGGTGGTCCAACTTTTTATTCTTATTTAATTTGCGTCCACTCTTATAACATGCATGCCCAATGTTTAATTTGGTTGTCCCTCTTCTGTGTGCAATCATTCAAGCTTTGCTCTGTTTTGATTGGAATTTCTAGATTGGTATATCTCTTCCATATGAAATATGACATGAGCAAAATCTAGCTATGACTGATGAATAACACAACTTAGCTAATTAATAAGCAATATCAAAAAACTCATATATCAAACCATCTCTTCACAAGTTGGAAGATGGTCCTCTCTTATTTGAAAAGTCCTGCATTGGAGTGTTATTGCTGTTGATAGAATAAGATTTAAACAGAAAATAAAACAAATTAACACACTTATCTTAACAAAAAAGCATCATGGAAGCGTGTTTTCATGCATGTTAATGTATTCTTTTAAGAAAAGCAGATTTATCGATTTACGATTACGATCGCAAATCTCGATCGAATTTATCGATTTACGATTACGATCGCAAATCTCGATCGAATTTATCGATTTGAGAGAGATAGAGAGGATCGGAGGTGAGTGGAGAGAGAGATAGAGAGAGCTTAGTTGGTGTTTATCCATAGAGTCAAAGATGCAACATATTATAAACTAGACAACCCATGATCGATAGTGTTTCTATAAAGCCAGCTCTCGATATTCACATGAGGATAGCTTTGAATACACAAAATATATATATATAATTATTAACAATAAATTAACACATTGAGAAGTACTTCACCCAGCAACACATACATAAGTGCAATATATGGATTTATTTTATTAAAAATGCCCTACAGAAACACCACTCCATCCTCCTCGCAAGGGGTGCTTGGTCTATTGACCAAACCTAACAAAAAAAAGAGACAATATTCATAATAGAGAGAGAGAGAGAGACAGAGAGAGATAATACAAAGACTCAAAGAGAGAAATATATAGATCTATCATCATCTACATAAGAAGGTTTCGAATGATCGCCGCTTGAGCGCTGTTGATGTCGGCAGTGGCCAGTAGTTCTGAGAGCCTCTCACTCAAGTCATCCACCTCTCTGTGTAGGCTCCTAATGTAGTTGCAAGTCTCTTGTAAGACCTTCGACGCCGATGCCTATAATGAAAAACTCATGAGCTTTGGACACCAACAATCACATTGTATGGCATTGGGCACAAAACAAGGAAAAAAACGTGCTTAGAAATTTTCTTTTAAAAACTTACCTCTTCTAGTGATCATAAAGAGAATGTGAAAATTTTCTAATGAAGTAATTGAAGTGTGATAAAGATATATGAGACAGCAGACGTGGCTGTAAACAAGACTGTGGGTAACAACGCGCACAAAACAATAATGAAGTGGAGAGAAAAAGCCGACCTTATCGGATCCACGAGAGCGAGTCTCCGGCAAGAGGGCCTGCAACTTTGAGACAAGCTCATGGATCTGGTCGTCGGTGATCCTTGAAGAGCTCGATTGCCTAGATCTTGATCTCCTGCTAGACATGCTTGACTTGGAAATGGGAGAGATCACTTGTGTTTGTGTGAGTGTTGTGTATGTTTGGGTGAGTGAGTGAGTGAGTTTGTGAGTTGGTTTAGGTGTGTGTCAGATGCCAAAGGTTATATATAGTTGTAGGAGAGACAAGGTTTGTGAGAGTCTTGTCAGAGACAAAAACTGTATTAATGGAGGGTTGGGGGGAGGAGGGGGGGGGGGGGGGGACTACTTGAAGTGAAACAATAGAACACTAGTAGTGGTTGTGGAGATGGGAGAGAGGGACAATATAATGGGAGGGAGGGGGAGGGAGGTTTGTCAGGGGAAATAAAGAAGGGGGGAAATGAGGGATGTTTTTTGAGGGGGGAGAGGGAGGTGAAAGTGTAGTGTTGAAAGAGAGGAAGACAAAGTTTATGGGAGGAAGAGAAGGTTTTGTGTATTTAAATAGAGGGGGGTGGGTTAGAGGATCACTTATAGGGGATACGCCATACGTACTGTCTTTTACTTGTATTGTCTCCAAACTTGAATTTTTAATCTCCCATTGAGAAAGATGCGGTATGGAATAAAGAAGAAGAAGAAGAAGAAGAAGAAGAAGAGAAAATTAGGAAAATAAATTTGGCCAATAATGGTCATTTTTGCTTTTATGGCCATCCATTCATAGTCGACCAGATGAGATCTTAGACAAACCTGTAAAATGTGACCTGCCTCCCTCCCTCATCAAACATGGCCAACTAAGGTCATGGCTGGTCCTCCATTCAATCAATGTTAGTTATACTTCATGAGGGTTGACAGGGAGATTGAAGGTAAAAAAATTAAATAATAATCACAAGCTAATGTTTTCGCATTTCAATTATATTTCTTATTGGAGTTTGCCTAATAAGATTCAACTTTGACTGGATTTTTTTTACTTGTCCATGTAAAACAATGTAAAGCGAACTTCTTTTTTCTCTGTTTTTCTCTCCCCCTGCGTACATCCTCCATGGCTTCATGTTGACATCTATAATTAATGCTTCATCCTTGGATGGAAACTTCTCACCTGGTCATTCTCTTCTACAACCAAATTTACTTTATATTATATCATGGTCTTCAATTTAAAATTTGATTTTGGTACGTAAGCAATAAGACGTAATTCGAAACTCTATCGTAATTATCATATAAATTTTGTTGTCAATCATTCAACCATGGATTCAAACATATGAAATAACAATGGATCATGGATGAAGAATCATTTTTTTAACTAAGGTCTTGCAAGTCTAGCATCCCCTGATCTATTGGCGAGGCACAACAAAGTTTCTACCATGTAATGTGTACACCTACTATCAGTGGCGGCTCTAGAAAGTTTCATTGATGGGGTCATTAAAATAAATAAATTTTATAAAAAATTTTAAAAATCAATTCTCATCATATATTTATAAAAAAAACATAAACTTTCATTTTGAAAATATAACTTAAATTTATAAAAAAATTATAAATCATCAAAGAAAGGAGATCCATGATTTTCAATATATAAACTTTTACAACTGTCATCGATATGATTTCATATTTTGAATTTGTTGTATAATAATTTCATTATTAACATTATCGAATATTTTTTTTCAATGTACGTGATCAAACAATCATTTATCCCCTGATCTCCTATTTTATTACGTGATCGGCGCGTCTCTATTGGTGTGTGTAGGTGATTGGCGAGTTCGTAGAAGACGATGAATTTTTTTTATATAAAAAATGGAGTAATGGTCCTACTATTTTTTTCATTGTAAGTGGGTGTAGGCTTTTTAATGGGTCTTTGAGCCGATTTATTTCAAAAAAAAATTTGATGGGCCGTTGGTTTGTTTCAATAAAATTTTAAGTGTTGTTACCTTCAATTTTTTCTTAGTCCAAAATACAGTCTTATATACCTTATTAGAAATCCAGTTAAACATATCTCGTTAGACATTGTATATAACTCATTAAATATTTTATTACACTTAATAAAAATGAGTTCATTTAATTTGAAATGGAGAGATATGCATTTTTTATCAAAGCATATACTTCATTAAATAATGTTTACTATTTAAAAATAAATAAAAACATGTTTGGTCTGAATTTTGATTGGTAAAACAAACTGATAACATTGTTAAAAAAAAATTAATGGGTTAAACTTTGGGTTAAACTAGAGGCTTGTTTATTTTATTTTTTTTCAAAAATTTTGGTGGGGTCAGTTGACCCCACCTCTCACAACCTCGCGCCGCCCCTGCCTACTATAGTTGATTAATTGACCTATGATGGTTGTTCTTCTCTTTTGTTTTTGTTTTTTACTAGCTTGCATATTTTTCTTGTCATTGCATACTATATATTCTATAGTTGATCCACTAGATGTGACTTTCCCGTACGGGTATGTTTTCTTAACCAAATTAAAAAAAAAAAAAAAGGCACGCACAAAACCAGAGAGATTCAATTCCAAAATATGCCACTTTTAACATGCTATATACTCTAAAAAAAAACACTTAACATGCTATATACACTGTGCTTGAGTACCTAATACTTGATTTACATTATAATGATAGTAATCCAAGAATTTGTATAAGCAGTTAAATTCCTCAAAAAAAAAAGTATTATGTTAGGGTGTAAAAGAGGAAAAAATAGAAACAATAAAAATAAGTACCGTTGTTATATACATACAATCATGTTTAATTACAATCTCACGTGCCCTGTGTATGTCCAATGAAACTTATACATTTACTCATTCAACATGTTGATTTATTTCATTTTTTTTATAAAATTATATATACTTCGTCACGTTAAAAATATCATTTTAAAAAAAAGCAAAAACATGTAAGGACTGCATGTATGATGTAACTATATATGATCTATGTAATTATCTTTAAAAATAGACAATAGTTGATTAATTTCTCTCAAAAACATAATAAATTACAAAGCACATCACCAAAAATCTATATACCATGTTATATATATTACTAATATTATTCACCCACATCAATCAATAACGTAGTAGTGTTTTGAGTGATGAACAAAACATGGTTCATATGCTTTATGTTGTATCACGTATGAGCTAAAGATGGCATATACAACAAGGAATACTAAACGAATACGCTACATCTTGTTCCTTTAATTATTTGGAAGAACTGAAGACTTTCATGACAAGTCTAAAGTCTAGGCCAACTGGTTTTCTAAATATTCAGCAACACATATATACAAAGTTCAATATCAGAGGATCATAAAAGTACATCAATCCGATCACGCGGAGTTCTATCGACCCTCTTCAAAATGTGTTTCATGAACTTCATGTTGATGGGCAATGGAGGTGGTGGTTCCTAGTTTTGTATTTTTTTGTATGCTATATAAAGATACCATCTCCAATTCTCCATGTGTAAATCCTGCATATAAATGTTGGAATATGTAGGACAATCCGCGTACTGATCCGCATATAATCCTCATCCTCTTTGATTTATTGGAAATATATTACATCATGCAACGAAACATATATCTTTATAAAAATGACATATTTAAGTGAATTGTATATGGGTGAAAAATTGAGTACTTTAATTGGCAATGTACACAGTCTCTGTTTATAGCTACGTGCGTACAGCCCACATTAAACAAACATACTATTTTTTTTAAAATATACATACGATTCTCATTAAATAATACACCTCATTTTTACAAAATTATATATTCTGTGACATAAATATAAATTCTTTCAAAAAAAATCAAAACATGTGAGTGGACTATTTTTTTCATGCAATATATCGAAAATGATCCCATCAATTTTTTGTGAGTTTTAAAATACTAATACCCTCTAAAAATCCATTCATACATTAAATATGTGAAGTGACGTGTATCAGTTAAGAGCGTTGATACATTCAATCCGTTTTAAAATTCAGTTCACAGTTTCATAACATATGAGGTTCTATCATTATAATATAATGTATGACAATTCTTTTTTAAAAATAAAAAATATATTATCATATTTTAGTATGTACTTTATTTTATATAATAACATATACTTTAATAAAATAATATATAAAATAATAATTGTGTTATTGGTAAGTGTTAAATGTATCATTTTTCATCTGTCAAATAATATTATATTTACCATTCAAAATATGAGCACTTTATAAATCGGCCAAAACCGAATCCATGACTCCTCCCAACATGCCGCAGGATCCGCCACGTGGCGCGTTACTTCTCAATGGAATACGCCGACCCGATTCCTCGGCATCCATTTCATCATCTTTAAAAAATTTGTATATTAAATATTCATATTGTATCTCTACTGTGGTGAGAAAAACAAACCCTTTGAGTAAAATCTGGTAATTATATATGTTTCAATTTTGAATTACTTTAATAAATTCGGGTACATAAATTTATTTTCAAAAAGGGATAAATTGAAACCACATTGGATTGAATGGAAAAAAATGTTGTAGTTGTTGAAACTCGATTGCTCTCATAAAATTATTTTGATACTGGTTGTTAAGTTCAGCAAACAATAGATTAAAGTTCACGACAACACAAGAATATATATACCACTATAAAAATAAAATTTACACGATTTTTTCCAAGTCAGGCTCCGTTTGAAAACACAGATTGAAAAGTAGATTTTGGAATAAAGCTGTTTTTTAAGATGATTTTTAGATCTTGACTTTTTTGAGATTTTTTTTTTTTAATTCAGGAATCAATATTTAGAATGAGTTTAATGTTTAGTAGAAAAAGTTGATTTTCAATTCAAAAAATCGATTCCGACCAAAAATCGTTGTTTTTGAGATTTTAAAAACACGGATTTCGAGAAAGAAATTAAAAGGAATCCAGCTTTTGATTCAGTAAAAAACTGCCCCGTTTGGTTGCGCGTTTAGGGATTTTCCGCTTTTCAAAAAGCAGAATCGCCCCCAAACGCGCGACCAAGCGGACCCTAAATCTACATGATCGAAAGCTAGTGCTCAGATATATCTTAGCATTACTATATAGTCTTCTTTGTATATTTTTATAAAGATTTTAAAAAACTCGACAATTATTAATGGAGTATTATTTCAGGTATGATTTCATGATAGATGGGTATACCAGATCTGAAACATAATCCCAACAACAGTAATCATGATCTCTACTTGGTGTAAGTTGTCAACAAAAGTGGACTTGGAATCCATGTGCATCTTTTATGGCCACCTGTGCCTCGCAGAGATACCATTTTGTTTCCTTTTTTAGGTTGGTCTTGGCAAATTCAATTTGTACAACATGAGGTTCATGTGATGTGTCCCAAGGTCCAAATTCTTAAATCCAGTACCAGAAGAAACACAAGCACGTTTATAGTGGTTCAGGGATAGCAATTTGGCATTCAAATTAAAATCCATCTAGAAGAAGAGTCATGTTTATTTGACATTTAATATTTATAGCCCTATTTGGGTAGGGACATAGATAATTGTTCCAGAATTTGATTATGAATAGTCCATTCTCTGGTTCATTGTATTTTTTGTAAAATGTAGTAACGAAGTTTTTGTTATTTGATTGATCATAAATAAGTTATAAGTAAAATATGAATAAAGAATATTTATTAAATGTAAAAATTGATTTGACATGTGATCCATGTTTTATAAAAGAAAATTATAAGTGATTTGACATATGAGTTTTATTCATATATGTGTAATATATTGGGTAGAATATATAACACAATTTTAAGGAGACCTCAAATAACAATTAGCTTATTCTCACCTATACTGGAATAACTACATGAATTATTTGTTTGATTCCTCTCCTCTATCCTTTCTATTCATCCCTTATTCCAGTACCCAAACAAGAGCATAGAGAATATATTTATTCTTCCTTTTCTTGTCCACTTTAAATATGAAATTATTATAAGAAAACAGGATTCGGGAGATCATATATAACTTAATGGTCGACAACAAAATTTACAACAATGAAATTATAGATTCATATCCCACCACATACTTATCTAACAAAAAAAAAATGTAGCAGACCGACATCAATGTGGTATGTAGATTTTACATTATATTCTTAATGTTACTCTCTTTCCTGGGAAGGTGTTTTAATTTGGCCATGAAAATTAAACATGTTCTAGAGAAAATTAATTTACATTTGGATAATCATACATCTACACTGGTTTCAATAAAAGGTGGTGTCAATCTTATCTTAAGTGTGGTGTTTTTCCTCTCCTTTTACACCCCGCAACCACCGCCCCCCCCCCCCCGGCTTCGGATCGTCTGTGTTGTATTACAGGGTGGTTCCCTGTAGCACCCAATAGAAATTGACCACTTGTAATGAAAAAAGATTAATGTTTTTTCTCATTCACACGTCACCCCCAAAGGGATGGGATCTTTTCTAAAACACCCATAACAAATTTTCAATCTCAATCCCTCACACAATATTCATTCCCAAAAATACTCCATCATATGGATGAGATCTTTTCCAAAATAACCATAATAAAAAATTTATTCCTAAAATATACTCCACCACATCCCACAACATCTGATCCTATAAAAAAAAATATCTCACAAAATTAATATCTCACACAATTTGGAACCAACTACTTTCCCCAGAAATTTTTTTTTCTTTTGCCTCTCATCATAGGAAAACTAGCTACTTATTTGAAAATTTGGATTTTTAAATGTATGTTTTAATATCTAATATGCTATTATAAGTTTTAATGTAAAATTTTGAATCCCTATCCCATGTTAAATTTGTAAAAAAAAAATTTATACATAATGCAATTTTTAACATTTTGCATAAAAAGTTTACATATATGTTATAGTTGGGAGTTAAATTTCGCCACATATTACCAAACACTTTTTTTAGGCAAAACATATTACCAAACACATAACTATGGGATATGATATTTGGGTATTTTTTTGGCATAAATTTGTAAATGGATATGGGGCGTACAAATATGCTTTAGGCTTTAGCAAATATCATAAAACTAAATCTTAGTGTCAATAGTGGGACCATTTGTAAATTCTACTTATGTGCACAAAATTGTAACACTTGTTGTTGACCGTTGCATTATATATATAAAAAATTTGTACAAATTTAACATGGGAGAGGGTTTCAAAATTTTACATTTAAACTTATAATAGCATATTAGATATTAAAACATACATTTGAAAATTAAAAATTTTAAATACATATATAGTTTTCCTTTGATGAGAGGCAAAAAAAAAGTTTTTTTTAGGGGGAAGTTGTTGGTTCCAAATTTTGTGAGATATGTTTTTTTAGGATTAAATTTTGTGGGATGTGGTGGCATGTATTTTAGGAATAAATTTTTTGGTTAAATGTATTTTGGAAAAGATTCCATCCATATGATGGAGTATTTTTTGGAATGAATATTGTAAGACTGTGAATGAAAATTTGTTAGGGGTATTTTAGAAAATATCCCATCCTTTTGGGAGTGACATGTGAATGAGAAAAAGCATTTATCTTTTTCATTACATGTGGCCAATTACTATTGGGTGCTACGGGGAACCACCTGTGATAAAACACAGACGATCTGAAGCCCCCCCCCCCCCCCCCCCCCAAAAAAAAAAAAATGTCATTGAACTTGAACTTTGATTTTAATTCTCTTCTCTCTCTCTTATATCACTCAATCATCCCGTTCATATTTAAATTTGTCAATCATACATAAAAATATTCATATTAATTCAGTCTGAATTCAAAGAGATTATTCATGTAAGGACCACCTATCCCACTACAGAGGTCGTGCCATGTGCTGTCAAAGATTCAACGGGTAATACATTCATTACACCTGATTGATGACATTATCCAAATGTCCACTCCTTACGAAACGCTTGGGATCCCAGGCATTGGAATGCACCCGCCTCAATAACAAGTGAAACACTCGGATGTGACTCTACCGAGCGTTGGAAAATTTTCCGAATATAAATGGGCCCAACAATCTGACAAATGAGGCATGCATTCTTTTAATTATGATTCAAATGTCCACTCAGGTATATATATATTTTCTGACTTGATAGTCAAAGTGTTCTTGACAGGATCTACTCTTCCCTTTCAAGCACTTGGCTATCAGTTTGAAGACATTCGTGTGAAATAGAAGTTGTGTTCGCTCGGGCATCAGAAGCATTGAATTTATCCACACAATCTGATGATGTAGGATAGAATGTGAAAATCAAGATATCCAATTTCATATCCGAATTAATCTCAGCCCCGTAATCATCAACCAATATCAGGCAAGCCAAAAGGAACTATTTAATTAGTATCTACATGACAATATGATTACTATAAAAAAATAAGAGGGGGAGGAGTATCTGATATAATTAAGGATCTTCGTCACATGAGCTTGATTTATATGAAGCAAAACAATAGACAGCGAGGCCGTACCCTTATGTCACGAGCCACCCACATGCATTGCTTTTCTTTATTAGTAAATCCAGTGCCCATTTGTTATTCAATTTCCTCAGTATCCATTTATTATTTATTTATTTATTATATGGGAAGCAAAGATTGAGTTTATTTTTTCTTTCTATATATAAACCCCCTGCCTATCTCTGCTATTACCTGCAGATACATTGAATTGAATAACTGTTCCTGCACTTGAAAAGTGTGTTTGCTCAGGTTTCTCTATTATTTTTCATCTGCATGCTTTTATTAACATTTTGTGTAAGATACTTAGTTTAACTATACTGGATGAAGAAAATGATATAAATCTTAATTTACCTGTCAGATAGACTAGTTAAATCACTATGTGAAGATAAAAAAAAATAATGTTATATCAGCTGAGTTATTCCATGATTACCAGTGTCAAAGGGGAACACAGATTCTGTAAAAATGGTTTTTTTTTTTGAGAGATCGAATTTGACATCTAATAAAACCAAGCTTAGATCCATGCAGATCTGTATATGTCAAGTTGCAACCTTTGTTTTGATGGGATCCTCTACCCAAATTTTCTATGAAGCTTCTATGCATACGTATTATCATTGCTTGTTTATCAACTGTCATTTGTTTTTCAATATATATATATAGCACTTGCAAGCCACTTATATTTAGTTATTTGTTTTCCATCCTCTTAGATATTGGATTCTTAATTATTGACCCGATCCAGTTCCCAAGGCACATCCACATAGCATCTATTGAAAATGGAAGATACTGATATAGTTACAAAAACTTCCCCTCACTGAATATGCATGAACTATTGAATTCACATAAGATGTATGAGGTTAAAAAATACTGAAAAAAAAAATATTCATTCATAAATAAAAAAAATTGTTCTAATTAATAATGTGACCAAATCAAATTTTAACAAAACTCATTTTTTATACAGTGACAACATGACATACCAACTTATCATTTTAATGTGGGGGTGTCAGAAAATATAATTGTCATCGATATCCTTTTATTTTGAGATTCCAACTTGACCACCATGGTTATAATACGTTTTTCACGTGCATTGTACGTGCGTTTAAATATATTTTATAGTTAAAATAACATCTCAATTAATAGTGATTATTACTTATGATTCTGTTTTCCCTCTTCACGTCCTTGAAGGCCTTCCTAACAAGAGATTCAACGCGGCCATTGGAACTCTTCATCACATCAACAAATGCTCACCGACCAAATATGTTTAATCAACAATCACATTATTTTAATGTGAAGTACAAGCTATGGTTGATGATATTTTAAGTGTGTGACAGGGTATCTAATATCTTGGGAAAGGTGCTTTATTAAGAAAGAATAAATTGGTTTGTCTCGTTGAACTGAAAGACTTTAATTGGTATTATTAAAAAATGAGAGAGCACGTGCACAACATCTCGAGACATCGAAGATTTTGAGTTTTACCTCTCCTTCCACACAATTAGGGCAATATAAAATTTGAGTACCCAGAGATCAAACAAAAAAGATGAACATAAATAAAGAATATGAGGCACCTAGGGTTCCATGCATTATATTATGTTCCAAGATGCTCTGTTGATCTTGATCTTGATCTTGATATGGGTAGCTGTTATTATATACATCCAATCATTTTTTGAGGTTCTTAATTAATTACTGCTAGAGACTTGTTACCATTTGTAGGGGGAGGGCACCTGAGGGAGAGATATTCTCATGTGGAGGCATCTCTCTCTCTCTCTACATAAATGAGATTATTGTAAGACCAATATCACTTGAACATGCATGAAGTTTAATTTGGATTGATGGGCTCAAGCCTATCCCTACATCAGTTCATTTTTCTAGTTCCAAGACTCACTTTATTTAACAGGTCTCCCATGTTTTTCATTTTGTTTTGTTTTATTCATCTATCAAAAGCTCTGTTAGACACAATTTACAGGAGCAATTCTTTGAGTAATCCATATATCTTGATAGTCATTGAAAAATATATATTTTTTGTTAACAATTTTCACATTTTTCATTTAATATGTCCATGCAATGTAACATGAAAGCATTTACTTTTCATAAAGGTATATACCTTATTAGATAATGTTTACTAATTTTAATAAATCAAAATATGCATAAACTGCACATATAAATGTCCCGCAGATTGTCCCTAATATTATTCATCTATCAATGGGTTGTTTGATTTGGCGCCAAAATATTTGTGGGAGGACGATTTGTGTTACTGACAATCCTTATGTAAAGTCTATGTGCAGTCTAATTTCAGTAACAAAGTATATATTTCATTAACATACAATTTTTTTCATTTTCTTTTTTGCGCCAAGGGCACTTTCAAGAGAGAAAAAATGTGCCCTTGGCGCAATTTTTTAAAATTGAAGTAAGTAGTTCATAAATTGTATGGTGATGCATTTTTTGTTACATTAAACACACTTTTAAAAAACTTCAAAAGATGTGGGGATCTCAACAAACTTCCACTTAAAATAGATGGTGATTATTCAGTCTTGAATGCTACCATATAGCATATGCAGTCACAGAAATTCTTCCAAAGAACTAAACAATTGGGGTGTGTGTAATTTTATGTGATGTATAGGTCGATCCATATGTTTTTAATTGTAAGACTTCATATATATAACTCTTTATATATGGTTTTCACACAAATAAATATATGCAGTGAACCATGAGAAAACAATACGACCTCTTCTAGCATAGATTGAGCTTGGATTTATAGCATGAGATCCTGGAAAAAGCATTTGAAATATGGAATAAAACATCCTCCTGTTAATGAATATGCACTCCCTATCAATGAATATACACCGTTACAAGGTACATATTGAGGTTTTAAAGGACAACATAAATCGTATTTAATAACACCCTTTAATAACTAGGCAACATAATAAAATTAATTTGCACGGCTTGCATTGACCATAGTCATGCTATAAGAGAATGTCTAAAATGTCCAGCCCAGTACGGTCTCTTTTGTAGCACAAACACACAGTGAGTAGACCTGTCAACGGGTCGGATCCAGACCCGGATCCGATTACACATATAATATATCCGACCCGATTTGGACCTGATCCGATTTAGACCCGACCCGGTGGACCTGAACATACAAACGGGTCGGGTCCGGGTCTACCTCGCCCCGACCCGTTGGATCCGAGACCCAACTGTTTTATTAGTATACATTCATATATTATAAGAATATTAGTATTAGTTGATCCATGATTTTATTTCTTATTTATTAAGTTACAAATATGAGTGTTTATCGTTTACTTTGTGTCACAAATAACTATGAGCTCTCCCTTTTAATTCATTGTTATATTGTTTAGACTTATGTTTACTTTGAATGTTGTTTAGTAATTCATTCACTTTTTTTGAATTGTACAAAAATACGTTCAAACACAGTATTAGAACATTAGTTTATAAAGTTTAATAATAATTAATCCTTTATTATTAATTTTTCTAATATAATGATAAAAAAACAAATTCATGAGTTTAAAATTTTTTTGTTTTTATTAACTTATCTCGGGTCGGGTCCGGACCCGACCCGACCCGAGACCCGACAGGTCCGAGTCTGGGTCCACATGTTCAGGACCCGTCGGGTCCTGGGTTGGACCTGGACCCGTCGAGTCCTGTCACGGGTCGGGTCCGGGTCCACCCCGACCCGACCCGTTGACAAACTTAATAGTGAGTGTATATATACTGTTTTGTATACTGCGTTGGTCATGTGACAGCAATAAATAATAGCTAAAATGAATGTGTGTATTTGCACCTTTTTTTTTATATTTTATACTGAAAAAAAAATTCCCATGTGTCTCTGTGAAAGGCCCATTTCAGTGATTCATTTATGACCCAGTCCAGCTCGCTTAGCTGAAGTCAAATGTAAATCAGAGAAACTCTGTTAACTCAGCGAATTTTATAGTTTCGTGTATCAAAACCACATGCACTCGCTGTAATGTGTTTTATATCATTTATTAAAGTATATATTTTATTTATTTTTACAAAATACTTATATGATTAAACAAGTAAAGATATACTATTTAAAAGGAAAGAAGAAAGAATGCATACTGTTTTTAGGGTTGAAAACAAGGCCGAGTCTAACTAAAAAATTTTACACTGTCAATTTTATATTCCTAAACGCAATTCACTCTTTTTTTAAAAAAAATTATAGAACTGAGTTTTTTAATTTTATAAAAGTTGAAATAATTCTGATGAATTAGATGATATCATTTATAGAAAATGTGAAATTTTTTAATAAGGTACATATATACCTCTTACAATGAATGTAGTAGGATAATAAAATATATTAGACTACATTTGAGACTGTAAAATTATTGAGTGTAACAACATTTTTAATTTTTTAAATTAGACATAACAGCCCATTAAGATGTTAGTTCAACCCTAACTTGAAGGCCGAGTTTTTCTAAGGCTTTCTTACGAAAAATAATAACAATAAATAAATAAATATAAATAAAATCCAAATCATTCAAAATCACATTGATCCATCTCAACCTCTATCGCCATGACACCTAGGCCTGTCAACGGGTCGGGTCCGGGTCGGGTCGGGTGGACCCGGACCCGATCCGTTTGATTGTCGGGTCCTTCGGGTCGAGTCCACATCGGGTCTCGAGTCGGGTCGGGTCGACCCATTAACAAAAGTAGGTCAGACAAAGAGATATTGATAAATTTCTTAAAGGCCTACAATGGCTTCATTTTTATTTCTTTTTAATAGAGTGTAATATATTATAAATAGTTTTTCACTATTTTGATTTTTTAATGTTTAATAAGATGACATTTGGAATACGGTTTAGATTATTACACTTTTACGTGATGTCAAAAAATTGTAAAAATATTTCAAATGCTTAAAATTTTAAATGAGTATTCAATATTTAATTATAAATGTTTGGTTGGATCATAAATGTTGGGTTGGATCATAAATATAAAAAATTACAAAGTATTTGGGTTGGGTCAATCGGTTCCATAGGATCGGGTCGGGGTGGACCCAGACCCGACCCGTTTTCATTGTCGAGTCCTTCAGGTCGGGTATTTATGTCTTCTATCGGGTCGGGTCCGGGTCGACCCGTGACCCGTTGACAGGCTTAATGACACCACAATTGCATCAAATACACTGAACCATTTACGTTTCTATATCTAGAAAAACTAATACAGTCAATCAAACAATGAGACATTTAACAAAAAGCATATCCAAAAAAAAAAAAACCAACAATATATAAACAACTAAAGGTACGGTGCAACTCGATCGGTTTGATTCGATTTTTTACAAATTCATATTGAACCAAAGTATAATCACATATAGCCCGAAAATTGTATCGAACTGAAAACTCAACCAAAAAGCTAAACCAAACCGAACCTTGTTTGGTTAAGCCGAACCAAACTGAACCGACTGGAACTGTTAAAGATAAACATGTATATACCCAATCATTTTTTTTTTCTTCCTATCTATTTGGGTTGGTTAGAGTATTTTTTTGAGTTTAGTAAAACTTTACGTAAATATCAATAGACTAGAATTGATGGTATAAATTAGTGTATTCTTTTTTTATATATAAATATTAATGATATAACAACAATATAGCTTTTAATATAAAAAAATGATATAAATGAATATAATTATGAGTAATCATGTATTTAAATTTAATTCAGTTTGGTTTGGTTAATTCGATTTTTTTTAAGTAAAACCAAACTTAAGCCAAAAGTAGATTAGTTTATTAATTTTTCAATTTATACCTAAACCAAACAAAAAATCTATTAATCCAAACCAGAAAAAATCAGTTTGGATCAGTTCAAATTCGATTTAAACGACCAATATTACAACCCCATAAACAACAATAAGATGAACTAGCTATAAACAACAATACGATGAACTAGCGACGACGCTGAAATTCTCTATATATAGCTGAGTAATGCATTAGCGACAGTTCCAATCTTCGCTAATACATATTTGACCACAGAATCTCGCTGTTGCTGATCGATCTCTCTCTATATATATATACACAGAGAGAGAGAGGGAGAGGGAGAGGGGGAGAGAGAGAGATCAACAACACTTTAGGCAAGCCACCAGCGGTAGCCTTGACCATCAGATGCATCTATCTGACGCTTGGGAGGAGGCCTCACAAGGCGGAGGGGGATCATGGCTTTCCCTAAAAGAGTAGTTAGTAAAAGAAAAAAAGAAAAAAAAAGAGGTTACATCTGGCGAATTGGCAGCTCATGAGTCCTAGATCTACTACATATCTTGCGAATAAGTATCTTCTGTGTTGTAGATCTATGGATCTCTTAATAGACACCTCATGTGCAATAGATCTATAGATCTCATGAATAGAGACAATTTGTGTCCTAGATTCGTAAAATCTAGCTCTGATATTTATTGTTATGAATTCTGGATCTTGGGATGCAATCAATCAAGAGAATAAACAAACAAATTGAAAGAAAGACACAAAAATTTAAATAGTTTTGGCAAACTTTGCCTACGCCCATGAAACACACTAGAGATCAATCTACTATCAACGAGAAATTTTTACAATGGTCACGTCGAAAATAAAAACCTAAAGCCTAATGAAAAATATGAAATGAACGTCCGACTCTGCATAGTGTCAACAATACTTTGCATACATCATCAGGGTCCATAATATAACACTGATGTATGTGTGTGTGTGCATATATATATATATATATATATATATATATATATATATATATATATATATAGTCGCGATTACGTGCGGTATGCGGTCGGTGCGGTTTACGACGTGGACCGTCCGATCGCGGGTTCATCGCATCCAACGGTCGACGTGAATCGCACCCGACCGTCCGATGCGATGGACCCGTGATCGACGGCCCGTGATCGCGCACCGCACCGACCGTAAACCGCACCTAATCGGCTCCCTATATATATATATATATATATATATATATATATATATATATATATATAGTCGAGTGATTCAATGCGGGAATGCGGAAAACGACGTCGGTCGTTCGATCGCGGGTCCATCGCATCCAACGGTCGATGTGAATCGCACCCAACCGTCCGATGCGATGGACCCGTGATTGACGGCCCGTGATCGCTTCCCGCATTCCCGCACCGAATCACTTCTCTCTCTCTCTCTCTCTCTCTCTCTCTCTCTATATATATATATATATATATATATATATAATGGGAACCGATTAGGTACGGCGAACGGCGGGTGCGGCAGCGATCACGGGCCGTCGATCACGGGTCCATCGCATCGAACAGTCGGATGCGATGGACCCGCGATCGAACGACCCACGTCGCGGCCGCACCCACCGTTCGCCGCACCTAATCGCGAGCGTGTATATATATATATATATATATATATATATATATATATATATATATATATATATATATGTTAATCAACGTTGAATGCATGCAGGTCGGGGTGAGTTTTGCATGGACAACCCTTGGAGCTGCAATTCAGGTTGTGCATATGCTTAATAGACATATATAATCAACAACCAACCTCCACTACGGTACATGCATTATCACGTGTGAACGTTTGCTCTCTTTCTTCAGTCTGTCTTGTACTGTATATGAAACACAGTATATATGAAGATGTATGCTCCTTTTTAAACACTTCTGCACTTAATGCTTGCACGTTTCCTAAATTTGTGTAGGTTTACTTGCACCGTTACAAACGTGATTTTGCATATCGCACTCTGCTCATGATTACGACTCTCCTTTGTTGTAAGGGTTCTGATTCAGTGATAAAAAATTTAACAAATTTTTTTAACCAAACATATTTGAAGAGAGATTTTTTTCTTTCAAAAACAAATGATTGGAGCCTCCTTCTCAAAAATCGGACCCAATTGAAAATGAATTCTGCACTTAAAAGGGAATCAAGGAACACTGGTGTAGTGACAGTCAAAGGAAATCCGAAGAGATGTATCAGTAAAGTAATTCAAAGGAAAATCTCACTAATTTGGTAGCTTGTGTGTAAATGAAAAGTTAGATCCCTTAACTCATTCATCACCTCCTTTTTTATAGGGTTCCTTGGCTTAGGTAGCCGTTGTTATTGTCTTCCCATCTGTTGTAACGACTTTACTTAATGACTGCATAGTAGGTGGTTTTGGTGGTAACCACCTTGTTTTATAGTAGCTGAACGTGCCCTTAATTATCCATATTCTATGAGTAATGAGCCTTAATTACTCACCTGACGGTTACATGCGTTATGGATGGCTGATCGTTTCTCCGGTCCTCGTGGTTTTGGCATGATCGTTACACGTGGTCTTACTCGACATGTGCATAGCCATTTACCCGCGAGGTGTAAGACCGGTCAACCAGACCTTCAATCTGGTCATGCTTTATCTATTTGGGATGACATTCACTTGCGAGGTGTAAGACCGTCCGACCATACCTTCAATGATTTGATCGTGTCTCACCTACTCAGAAGTGTCCATTTGGTATTTCAAATTTAGATTCAGATTTTCAGATGTCGGATATGGCGGCCCATACCTGTCTAAATTCTAACATGTGTCATCTTTTAATACGGTATAGATTTTTTTTTTCCACAATATTTATTTTAAATGAATGCTAAAAAGACATGTCACTATGTCACCTATCAATTTTAGGTGGAGAGATGAAAAGTTTAGTTGTAATTTTCTCATTGGTTGGGGCCGAATCAAATCTTTCCACCGCTGTGAAATGAGAGGAGAAGTTTTGTAAGAATAAACTCTATAGTTTGCGTGAGGCCTTGTACAGCAATAATGGCTACCCACACCCAAATATTAAACCTCATAAACAAGTAATTAAAAGAGCTTAATGAGAATGAAGTATGTTGTTTTTTATTATGAGATCTTCCATTTAAATTCTTAAATATGACCAACAGTCGATTCCAAACATGGCAAATAATAAATAAATTTATTAAAAGATAATTTTAAATATAATTTTTTATATTTAATTATTAGTTAAATAATATTTATTTTAATTTTAAATTTTTTTTTAGGTATCATAAAATGTTATCAATTTTTAATTAATTATTTTTTAATTATATTAAAATTACTATTAATTTTTTTTTGAAAAATAAAGCAATGTATTAAGCTATTATTGGTCAATATCTAACCTACATATATATAAAAAAAATTATGGACTTTTGTGCACCTGGGGACTGGGGGGCCTTAGGTAATTGCCTAACTTGCCTAATAAAATAATCAGCTTTGTCTTTTAGAGATATGGAGTTTAATTTGTTGGCAAATCAAGAAAACTTTGCTAAACAAATAACATTAGTTTCATTTTTTTCATTAATTAAATATTTGGTAAAGGGAGAAAGAGGTCATACCTTACACCCTCAACACCAAAGAAAGGATGTGAGAATTAGAAGCAGCAACAGATGAGCTCACAGGCAAGACAAAGACCAATAAAGTTAATTGGGATAGAGAGGAACAATGACAATATAATCTAATGGCCCTCACAGAAAGAATGTTAAATGCTACAACTTCAGCAAGTTCAACAAGTGAGAACATTTTGAAGGCATAGCAACAATCAAAAGAAGATCTGGCTTAGAAGAACGAGACATTCAAGCATCATTCGTCGCAATGGGCTCAAAGTATCATGCAATTGATGTGTTCGCAAATCAAGGGATGCTCAATTATAATGAAGAATGGATAATTGACTTTAGATGAAAAAAGGGGGTGGATGACTTGTGAAATTAGAGATTTCATCAGAATTTAAGTGGTCACATATTTATATTGCTAATACACAAAATTTTGGATTATAAAGAATCTTAATAGATCTTTACCTTAAATAAATGGAGGGCAAGAAGATGGTTGTGGTTAGGCATCGACAACGGGTCGGGTTGGCCCGGCCCGGCCAGTGAAAATGGGCCCAAGTCTGGTCCTGGGCCTGTGTGGCCAACGGCCCAGGTCGAACCAGTCCAGGGCCAAGAAAATAGGTCCCGACCCTATCCACGGGCCTAGGCTTCGGGCCATAGACGGGCCTAAGGGCTCGATAAAAAAAAATTGTTTCATGGGAGGGGGGTTCGCCCTTCCTCTAAATCCAATTAAATGGGTGCAAGTGTCCCCCTACTCGTGCATTGGTAGGACACGTGTGTGATTTTCTATCGACACATAAAACTAGAATTGAAACTAAAAAGAAAATTGTGTAACAGCACCATTTTGAATGAGGGTCAATTGACCTCCCCTTGCCGCCTTTCGTGGCCTCCCACGAACCCACGTGATGCGCCCGGATCCCATATTTGGGCCCAGGTTGGACGGATTGAGCTTTCAAACTTACCTTAGTTGTGGTAATTCGAGTAGGCATAGGTTCTAATTGTACGTCAAAGAAAGATAAAATGTTCAAAACATACAAAAAAAATATATAAAAAACCACACCTCCTACCAAAGGTCAAAATAGAAGAGACATCTACTTAAAAAGTCTTAAAACCCCCATCCGAAAGCAAAAAATCGACCAACACCTCACTCTCCGTTAAAAAAGGTTCAGTGATTATATCCTGAAAGCACCGGTCTTCCAAAAAAATAAACGTTATTATCACTAAAATAACACATGAAAAATAAAATTCATAAAAAGAGAGACCTGATTCAATGAAGTTCAGACCAAACGCCTACATATCATAATCCAACAAACACTTTTCAATCCCCCCCCCCCCCCCCAGTTCAGTCTTTTCTTCACCCACAACAACATATCTACACCCACTTCATCTCTCCCTAATTCACCCATCTCCGCTTCCAAAAACCCATAGAAACAAAATCTCTCCGCCCCCATCAGACATGGTTGTGCTGCAGCTGCAACAGCCTCGAGTACGCCCCCTCAACGTTCCCGATGAGCTCCGCATGGCTCCCCTGCTCCACCACCCTCCCGTCCTGCACCACCCCAATCACATCAACCCCTCTGATCGTCGACAGCCGGTGCGCCACGATCACTGTCGTCCTCCCCCTCATCAGCCTGTCCAGCGCCCCCTGGAGCACGCACTCTGACTCCGCGTCCAGCGCGCTCGTCGCCTCATCAAGCAGAAGCACTGCCGGGTCCTTCAGCACCGCCCTCGCAATCGCGATCCTCTGCTTCTGCCCGCCCGACAGCTGCACCCCCCTCTCCCCAACCGCCGTCCGGTACCCGTCGGGGAGGGCGCTCACGAACCCGTGCACATTCGCCACCCTCGCTGCCTCCACCACCTCCTCCTCCGACGCCCCGTCTTTCCCGTACGCGATGTTCTCAAATATGCTCGCGGCGAACAGCGCGGGCTCCTGTTGCACCAACCCGATCTTCAGGCGGAGGGACTTGAGGTTGAGTCTTCGGATGTCCTTGCCATCAATCATGACCTTCCCGGCCGTCGGATCGTAGAACCGCTCGATCAGCGCGATGACAGAGCTCTTCCCCGACCCGCTCGCCCCCACCAGTGCCATGCTCTGCCCGGCCTTGATGCGGAGGTTGAATTCTTTGAATATCTGGACGTCGGGGCGGGACGGGTAGGCAAAGTCAACATGGCGGAACTCGATGTCACCGCAGAGGGACTCGACTGGCTCGGATTCGGGATCGTCAGGGTCAATGCGGGTGGAGCGGTCAAGTACCGAGAACACCGAACGGATGGCCTCGCCCCCACGTATGATCTCGGGTGCGAGGCTCACGGTCTCCGCCACCGAGTTTGCGGTGATGACCA
Organism: Acorus calamus; assembly: GCA_030737845.1. Taxonomy (NCBI): domain Eukaryota; kingdom Viridiplantae; phylum Streptophyta; class Magnoliopsida; order Acorales; family Acoraceae; genus Acorus; species Acorus calamus. The sequence goes on along the minus strand of CM060863.1, from coordinate 7,021,872 downwards.
GGACAACAAACACCTTGATGACGCGGGAGAAGGTGGAGGCCCCCGAGCGGACGAGATGCGCGCCGTACCAGAGTATGAGAGCCTCAGACGCGTAGAGCGCAAGCTGGGAGAGGCCGAAGAGGAGGCCCGAGGTCTGGCTGCGGCGGAGGCTCTGGACGCGCGGGACGCGGAGCTCCGCGCGGAAGAGGGAGAGGATCTTGTCCTGCGCATTGAAGGCGGCGACGGTGCGGATGTTGCTCACGCCCTCCCCCGCTATCATGCTCGTCTTCGCGTGGGCCTTTGCCGTGTCCCCCGCAAAGCCTTTCAGTGACAATTGCTGCATCCATCAAGAACAACCGAATCTTGTTATGTGGGTATAAATGTAATTTCAAAATGGGGTGGCATCTTTAGGGACAGGACAAAACGGAACAGTCAATTCAAAATTGGGAACTTCGTGAGAGAATCTCTACTTATAGGTATATAAATGAAATATATATGATTTTTGGGTACTGGACATATACGTAGAGAGAGTGATGAAAGTAGCAGAAAAGCACATGCAAACTGAGCCATTCTTTTGTCGGCTATTGTTTGAACGGTCGGGTGGTGTCAGATTCCCGATCTGACACACGTGGGTGGGTGGCCAGGCCATTCCCTATTAACCTCAAATGACTATATTACCCTCCTCTTTGAACCCAGTCTCTTCCCGCCATCTTTTGAAGTGGGAGTTATAGTGTGTTTTTACCTGGGCGAAGTTGGCCAGGACGAGGAGAGGGAAGGTGCCGAGGATGAGAAGCGAGACCCTCCATTCGACGATGAAGGCGACGATGAACGAAGTGAGCAGGGACGTCATGTTCTGCAAGATCACTGATATCCGCTCTGCGATCGCGGACTTCACGTCTGCGGCGTCCGTCGACAGTCGCGCCGCGACCAGGCTCGAGTTGTTCTCGTCCTCGTCGAACCAACCCACTTCGTTCCTCAATATCGCTGTATCGGACACAAAAAACAAACCCAAACCACCCATTCAGCATCAAAAGAAACACAGAATCAATGGATGGTGCATTTGATCGATCACCTGCGAGCATCATCCGGCGGACCCTCGTCGTGAGATTCTCCCCCATGATGCTGAAGAAGTAGTGCTGGACCAAATAGGCGACGACGGCATACAGACCGGCGCCGATGTAAATGAAGACATACTCCCTTGTCTTGCGCTGCATCGAGTTTGGGTCGCGGTAGTAGAACACCTCGATCATGTTGCTCATCACGATCGCGAACGTCGGCCCAATGAAACCAGAGAGCACGGAACCTACGGCCCCCATGATCGCGTACGGCCACTCCGGCCCGTTCAGCTTCAGGAGCCGGAAGAAGTAGCCCTGAGGAGCGGGGTATCTCCGATCCGTCTCGGCGTTCGAGACCATCTCTATCCGTCCGTCGGCGCCCGTGCTGTATTGGTAACTAAGGTTCCTCAGGCTCCCCGATCGGAGGCTCAGCGACTTCGTTGAGAGGGAGTGGCTTAGGCGGGATGATCGGGACCGTCGGGTCGAGGGAGCAGCGAAGTCCCTGTTGCGTGCCATCTCTTGGAAGCGGATTAGATTGGCGTAGGCGCCCGTGTTGCCCTTGGCGAGGAGCTCCTCGTGTGTCCCGTCTCGACAACCTGCCCCTGCTGGATCACGGCGATGGTGTCCACGTTACGGATGGTGGAGAGACGGTGGGCCACGACCACGGTGGTCCTGCCCACCATCAGACGGTCCAGGGCCTCCTGGACAATGCTCTCCGATCCCGCGTCAAGGGCGCTTGTGGCCTCGTCGAGGAGGAGGATCTTTGGGTTCTTCAGCATCGCACGAGCGATTGCGATCCGCTGTTTCTGGCCGCCCGACAACTGGACACCTCTCTCCCCAACCTAAATATATACAAATAAACAGATTCTTCTAAATTGCACAAACAGATCGATGTATAGTATCTACAACAAAAGCAAAAACAGGGCTCGCAGTCGCACCTGAGTGTTGTACGCATTCGGAAGCAGAGCAATGAAGCTATGAGCATTTGCAGCGGTGGCCGCAGCTTCGACTTCTGCTATACTTGCATCAGGCTTGCCGTAGAGTATGTTTTCAAGTATGGTTGTTGCGAAAAGTGCAGGCTCTTGGTTGACCAATCCAATCTGGTCTCTCAGCCAGCCAAGCTGTAGTGTCCTGATATCCACATTGTCCAACAAAACCTGCCCTGCAATCCCCCCAATAACAAATAACACATTGTGAGATACCTTTTAAGAGGAAATTAAACCCTGTTTAGGACTAGAAGATTGTGATGATACCCTGGTTGGGATCATAGAACCTCTCTATCAATGCCACGACCGTGCTCTTGCCCGACCCACTACCACCAACTACGGCGACAGTCTTCCCAGCGGGGAAGAAGAGGGAGAAATCCCTGAATATGAGGACGTCGGGCCGTGAGGGGTAGCTAAAGGCAACCTCTTTCAGCTCTATATTCCCATGGACCTCCTCCAAACACTTGCCGTCTGTGAGGTCTTGGGTTATTGAAGGCTTCTGCCGGATTATCTCCATCAACTTGTACCCTGCCGTCTTTCCTTTGCTAAATGCCCCAAGATTTGAAAACGACTGACCCAAACTCCTACACAAGATTAACAACCACACAACCACATTAGATGAGACACCCAACAAGATATCGAATGGTGTTTGAAACATGGGTCCTTACATGCCACCAACAATGGCAGAGAAAATCGCGGTGAAGGCCTTCCCTCCATCCGTCTGGCCATTGCGGATGAAGACGCCCGCATACCAGAACACGAGAGCCCATGACATGCACGCAATCCCGTATGTGCACCCGATTCCAAGGCCCTTGGCCATTCCGGCCTTGTAACCGAGCTTCAATGTGTTCTGTATGGCATCTGAGTAGGACTTGAGGGCCTTGCTTTCCCCCACAAACGAATACACAGTCCGCACTTGCGCGATCGCCTGCCATGACTCCTACTTCAGTTTTCACTCAAAACATTTACAGTGGAAGTGGTAGAGGTGAAGTAAATTTGCACTCAAACATGAAGGCCTATTTTGGGAACTCAACAAATGAAGACAAGAAGCAGGAGCAGTGGAAAAATCCAATAATTAGTGGCAACATGTGAGGAACAGAAGAGGCTGCAGTAGTTCAGGTAAACAAACACTCGTGAAACTGTAACTGGAGAACTTTTACGCACCACCCAGATTCGAAATAAAAAAACAGGAAGGAAAGACCAAAACAAGAAAGTCACGGCCCCATTAAAGACATTTCAAAGACCCACTTCAGGGACACATCCCTTTCGGTGTCGTCCCCATCGTCGGAACCCAACAAAAACTAAACGATCGTTATCATATCTAAAGCCCCTTCACAACATCGGATACGCCATACATCAAACCAGGTCCCCCCCCCCCCCCCCAAAAAAAAAAAAAGTTATCATCTTTAAAGGTGATTGTGATTATATACCTGTTCGGCGATGACACCGGCGTTGGCGTAAGATTCGCGACTCTTGGATGTGAGTCCGGTGAGGGTGTAAGCGTACAAACCACCGGCGAAGGCGATTCCAGGAATCACAGCCACGCTGAGCAATGCGAGCCTCCACGCGGACATGAATCCCACCACCAACCCAGCCAAGAACGTCGACAAGTAATGGATGAAGTTCCCAACCTTCAACAAATCGAAAACCCAATAAGACCCAAACAAGAGAATGATAAGACAAATAGAGAGAGATCACCAAACCTTCTCGCTAATGGCGTCCTGGACGAGAAGGGTATCGGTGGAGACGCTGAAGACGATGTCGCCGGTCCTCGCGTCGGTGTCGAAGAACCCGACGTCCTGCTTCAGAACCGCCTCCAAGTACTTCTTCCTCAGCGTGCTCACCTGCCTCTCCCCCGTGTACATCCAACACGCGATCTCTGTATATCGATCGACATCACGATATTTTCATATTCTCGCGAGAAACTGAAGTCACAAAAAATGGAACGAGACTCACCCGCGTAGGACGATATGCAGACGACCAGCCCGAGATAGACGAAATACAATGCGTACTGTAATTATTAAATATAAATAAATAAATAAAAAGAACAAAAGCAGATCTGAGTGAGAGAGCAACAGTAGAGACGAAGCATTTGCGGGAGAGAAAATCCGGCGGAGCATTTTAACGGACCTTGGAGACCTCATCGGTCATCCGCCGGAGATCGGACTGGTTCTTGCCGAAGCCGTTGACGAGCTCGCCGAAGAGGAGGAAGAAGACCGGCATGGCGGAGCCGTGGATGACGGCACCGATGCTCCCGGAGATCATGAGGAGGATGTCGTACTTGTCGGCGAAGGAGAAGAGTTCGTAGAAGGAGAGGCTCTGCTCCTTCTTCTTCTCCGCGTCCGGCGCCGGCTTCGACTCCCCTGCGTCCGCCATTGGAGAGGGAGAGGGTGATGTAGAGAGAGAGAGAGTTTTTCGGGAGGTGCAACGAAGGAAGGTCGTTCGATCTAAAATGAACGGATGAGATTCGCCGCCATGGATGAGACGATGAGTGGATCTGTGTTTCTCGCTCGCTCTCTTATTTTCTTTTTTAGGCTTTTGAGTGACTGACGATGTCGGTCTGGTTTACGAGTCGGGTTTGATTTCGGTGAGACGAGAGAGAGAGAGAGAGAGAGAGACTTAACGACTTATGGTCAAAGAAATAGAGACGCATGAGTCATTTATAGCCGTAGATTTGGGACGCATTTGATGGTGTTGATTAACCATGGTTAAATTGGGCTTCGAATCTGGTTAACTGCGTAGCTCCGCTTCGCAGGTCGCGCTCCAATAAAAAGATAGGATAATATATGTATCTGTATTTTTTTTAATATTTATTTTGTTATTAAAGTTCTCAGTTTATTAATGACTTGCATTGACTAGTACAGTCTATGCTCCCCTCCCCCCTTTTTTATTTGCCGAAATAACCCATTAAAGACTTCAAAACAGTTTGTGTATTTGGGGAACTCATTTTATGCATCACTCGTGGTACTGAATATGGTGATCGTTCTTCAAATAGAGCTTATTTTGAGCACTGGTTTTCAGTGAGGTATTGTTCTTCATTGTAGCAATCAGAAGGTGATTGGTCCCCTCTTTAACATCATAAACATAAAAGATACATTCAAATATATCAACAAAGAAAAGATCTAATAATCCAAAAATAATAATTTTGTAACTTAAACTTACCTGAATTAAAAGTGAAAAAAAAATTAACATCTGACTAAATCTAGCTCAAATAATAAAAAATGTACAAAGAGCTTCATTTGAATCCGAGGTGTGATGAATTTGACATTAGAAAAAGTTAAAAATTCCCCACCACCAATTCAAATAGGCCGTGATGTTTGAGGATTTGAACGCATTTTATACATATTTTTCATAAAAAAAAACTAATCTGTCGGGATGGATGGATTTGGGATCGGAAAAGTTAAAAATTCCCCACCACCAATTCATACATATTTGTTTGGGTGTTTGATGGTTGGAATTCGTTTCATACATTTTTTTTTCATAAAAATCTGCACGTCCAAACAGGCATAAATAAAAGGTGTTGTTACACCCAGATCTATTTTTAACCCCAATTACAGCTCTATATGCATCGATAGATTTCTATCGATGCATATGCTCACGTTAATATGACACATGCTTCGAAATAATTTTTTACATTTTCTATAAATACATATATGCAATTTATTGAAGTATATGTTTTATTTTATATAAAAGCATTTACCTCATTAGATGAAGTATGTTATTTTAAAAAAATTTGAAACATATTAAACTGGAATTGAGGCTGAAAATGAGATTGGATATAACATTATCCCTAAATAAATTTATGGCATTACAATTTCTAAGGACCAGTTATAAGAACTATTATTTGAAGGGGTGTTTTACGAAAAAATCAAAAAAATCCAAAATAGGTCTGCGGAGTCAGACATGGTAGGAGCTGGTTAGAGGTAGACACGTAGAAAGAAGATTCGATTGCTAACGAGTTCCGGCGGGGCAACAGATCTAGAAAAACAACACAACACAACACAACGCATCATTCAAACAGTAACTGCTGAGCGGCAGAGGCAGATGCTGTTGTCCGTACGTCGTATGTGAAGGAAGGAATGGAAAATATGTAATGGCAGTATCGTTATATCGATGAATGTGGAATCCTTATGTTACTGTATGAAAAAGGCCAGGGATATTGCTACTACCTATTTTATTTTAGACATAACCCTCTTAAAACCACCTCCCATCATTTTAGTTTTCCTTAAATCCCCACCTTATAAATGCCCTTAAAACGATTCACCACACCCACCACCTACTTGTTGAAAACAACTCAATCTCTCTCATCCCATTTTGCTTTGGTTCCCTCCCTCCCTCCCTCTGTGTTCTCTTGGGGACGCCCTAATGAAATGGGAGAAGATGTTGTTGTTGATCGATTCCCTGTCACCGAAACCACGCAGATGAACCCATTGCCGCGATGTCAAGTCGATCTCCAATAGAACAGATTTTTTTACATTAAGTCATTATCATTTTTGTGTTTTTTTTATTCCTTTTGAAATTATTAACATTGGTATAGTCACACACATTAGAATAACTCATTCTAAAACCTATAAATTTTTCCTGTTCCTATTGACATAGACAATGTCTAGAAAATATAATTATATAGACATCTCATGTGTCTAATCAATTCTAAATGCTACGGGTCTTTTTTTCTATTCCCATTGACAGGGACAGTGTCTAAAAAATATAACTGCGTAGACACCCCATGTGTTTAACACATTTCAGAACGTACATGTTTTTTTTACTGTTCCCATTAACAAGTATATTGTTTAGAAAATATAATTACATAGACATCATAAGCGTTTAATCCATTCCATAATCCACGATTTTTTTTTGTTCCCATCGACAATTAAATTGTCTATGAAATATAATTACGTAGTCATCCCGGATGTTTAACCAATTCCACAACCTACGGGAAGGGTTTACATATATAAACTAGGTGGTGGCAATATCTTTGTCCTTTGCTGTTAGCCTAATTTGGTTTAAAATGAGAGTATTTCTGATAGTCTTATATATACTTATTGCTTTGCATCATGAAAGCTAATAGTTTTTCATTGTAGTTTATTAATTTGATATTTATAGTTTTACTTCATCTATTTTATTTTTTTGCTTTAAATAACAATTTATGTGAGAACAAACATTCTTACAAGCTGAGTAACACACTTAAATCTGGATGTGGCTTGCATGTTGGAGAACAACCAACAAAAATATTTCAATCTTTTGACATTTAAACTAGAGCAAAAATTAGTTGGTTCATGTTAGAACAAATGTTTCAGTGCTTTTGTGTATTATATGTTTAAATGCATGTAAACAACTACATGAAATATTGAAAGTTTAAACCTAGAATGTATATGTTAAGTTTAAACCATTAAGTTGTATATGTCCAGTTGTGTAACTATTCTAATGTCATGGAGTATATATGATGGATATGATACTTATTTATTTTTATTCTTCTTTTTTTGTTTCATTTTAGGAACGTGTGAGAATATTTGATGCTTTTGGTGTATTGAACTCCGATTTGATCCGTGGGAAATAGATGAGATAAATGACATCAACTCCACCTCTTTATTGAAAATCATATTTTTTCAATATGTTTTCAAACGCAAAAAAAAAAAAAAAATTGGAACACACATATTTGAAGTCATGTGTTTTGCTAAAGAAAGTTAAAATTTTTTCTTTTGTTTTCATCGACATGAAAATTGTCTAATAAATATAAATATGTAGACATCTCATGTGTCTAATTCATTCCAAAATCAACGTATAGATTTCTTTTCTGTTTCCATTGACATGAATATTGTATAGGAAATATAATTTTGTAGACACCACATGTGTCTAACTCATTATAAAATCTATGCTTTTTTTTGTTCTCATCGACATGGACATTGTCTAAAAAATATAATTATGTAGACTCTCCATATGTCTAATTCATTCCAGAGTTTGCATGTTTCTTTTCTCATTTTATCGATAGAGACATTGTCTAAGAAATATAATTATGTAGACACCTCATATGTCTAATTTATTTCAGAACCCACGTAAGTGGGGGTGGTGCCCTTAATGCATTTTGAGAAATTATGCATTAATGGCAAAATTGTAAATAAAATATGATGTTTAATAAAAATAAGGTGGTGAGAATATCGGTGCCCCTGTGAAAAAGCGAGCTCTGTGTAGTGTACGGCGACACCGCGATGCGACTCCGCTTTAGGGTGCGTTTGGTTGCACGATTGCGCTGCGATTGTGATTGCAGGAAACTGCGTTTGCAATCGTGCAACCAAACAGTTTTGTTATCGCAGTTTTAAACCCAGCGATTGCAGACAAATAGTGTCCAAAAGTTGCGATTTTAAAAAGCTGAGAAAGTGAGCTTCCTACAGAATCAGGTTTGCAATCGCAGATTCCTGCAGAATCAATTTTGCAATCGCGCAACCAAACGCACCCTTAGAGAAAGGCATGGGAAGCACCTTTTCACGTGGAATGCCGGCAACACCCCTCGACAGGCCTTCAATTTACTTGCCCGGAACAGATTTATAGGCCCTTCCACGTGTTGGATTTTCATCCTTGTGACAACTAGAAATTATGTTCGAAAACTTCTATTTTTATGTTTTTATTTATGGCGGTGTATTCTTTGATTAATAATATAATGAAAATGAGAATGAACACCAACTCGACAATAAACATTTTACCTTGGTTTTGTACATTGATCAATGAGGTTTAGAATATTTCATTCATGTAGTCATGTTGAGTTGTGGAGTCTACCTATTTGTAACTGGCATGTTTGGACAGATCATAAGCCGCACGTCCAGACATATCGCACTATTCAACAGAATTTCGTCACACTCGAACAAAAACGTCAACTAACCAGAAAATTACAGGTTACTTGGTGGTTCAGATAGATCGGAGATGTAAATTTTGTTATCTTTTTTATTCCTATCCACCTGATTTGATCATTTTCCCTCTGTCTTTTTTTTTTAGAAAAAATAGTTAATTTTATAAAGAAGCATCAAATTCTTACAAGACGGTCTGAATAGAGATGGAGGGGAAATCAAAGAAAAGAAAAACAGGGTGTGGTCCAGCAAAAACAGAGCTTGACTAAAAGGAGAAATTGTCCATCCACGGATGCACTAGGGGTGCCGTCACATAGTAGGCAACACATTTCCCAGGCAGTGGAAAGCCCTGCAGCCAAGAACCCCAACCTAGAAGAAGAGGTCGAGGACTGCGACCCCAACAAAAGCCATGTGATCCCTCCATGATATATAGAATGCCGAACAGACACTCCCGAGTAAGTGAGACACGACCAGATTGAACTAGATCTGATCGGATGGTCTTATACCTCGCGAGAGAATGCCATCCCCAACAGGTGTGACAGGACCAGATTGTCAGGTCTAGTCAGACAGTCTTACACCTCGCAAATAAATACCCAGGTGCACGCCGAACAGGACTCTGTGTACCGACCAAACAAAAACCACCAGTAGGACCTCAGAAAATGGTCAAATACTCATATGTTTATAACTAATAGGCGAGAGATTAAGGTACATTATTTGTAAAACATGGATAATTAGGGGCATATTTGGCTACAATAAAATAAGACTGTTACAAAAAAACTCGCACACTAAGCAGCCATTAAGGGAGAGTTGTTACAACAGCTATGAGGTTAGTAGTAATGGCTATCTAACCCATGAACCCTATAAAAGGGAATGTTAGCGGTAAATTAATGTATGAGTTCACCTTCTTGCTAACAAACCACCTTAAAAATAAGATTATCCATTTTGAATTCTCTTACTCATACATCTTTTCGAAGTCCCTTTGACTGGCACCACACCAATGTCACCCTGATTTCTTTGTTAGTACATGATCCTCGTTCAACCAGGTCCAGATTAAAGAAGAAGACTACGTCCAATTGTTTTGATTAAAAGAGAAAAATACATCTTCAAACATATTATCTAAAAAATTATCTAAAAATTCAACTTGGTAATTGATTTCAAACGGGCTAATTGACCAACAAATATTATTTATATTATTTTTATATTATATTAGAAATCAGAGTAAAGAAGTGTACATGAAAAATCGGAAAGCTTATAAATAGAGCACAAGACAGAAAAGTCTGAGGAAAGTCTGAGGACACCAGCAATCCTTGGGATGACCTAATATAGTGTATTTTATATAATATATATAATAATAAATGCAGTATTCTTTGTTTATATATTTTTATGGAATTTTTTTTATATTAGGTTTGTGTCAGACTCGTGCAGAGTTTGCATTAAAAAGTAAAAATTTACCAGAGTCTTGGTTGGATACCCACCTTGTGCTTATTCCAAAAGTCCAACAACCTACAATGGTTCATGATTACCGCCCGATTAGTTTGTGTAATGTGTGTTATAAACTAATCATGAAGCTTATGGTGAATCGGCTCAAAAGAATTCTTCCTCAGTTGATTAGTATTAACCAAGCAGCCTTTGTACCGGGTCGGAGAATATTTGACCATGTAGCTATTGCCCAAGAAATGATGCATTCGATGCGTATACAAAAGGGCAAGAATGCGCTCATGATGTTGAAGGTGGATGTTGCCAAGGCCTACGATTCGGTGGACTGGACAGGTTTGTTTCAGATCCTTCACGCCTTTTCTTTCCCTGAGAAATGGATTAATTGGATTCGGACCTGTGTCACGTATGGCCGAACAGCGGTATTGCCGAATGGATCTCCCACAAGGTGGTTTCATAGACAGAGAGGGCTTAGGCAAGGGGATCCACTGTCCCCTTACTTGTATGTATTAGTAGCAGAGGTTTTATCTGCTCTCTGTCGAAGGGAGGAAGTAAATGGTTCTTTATGGGGTTATTCTCCAGATCCGCGTTGTCAAGGCACAAATTGGTCTCATAATATTTCACATTTATTATTTGCTGATGACTTACTTATGGTGACATCAGCACAACCTTCACAATGTCATATTGTGAGATCTATTCTTCATGAGTTTGGGGCAGTTAGTGGTTTAAAGGTGAATATGCAGAAATCAACTATATCTTTTTCGCCATCAGTTCCTCATCGTTTACGCAGGTGGATGACTAGTATTCTACATATGCGAATAGTTTCTGAAGGAGGCAGATACATTGGTCTTAATCTGTATGGTAGTCGGGTACCAAAGGAGGTTTTTATCCGATTTCTGGATAATATTACTCAGCGACTGCAACCGTGGATGTCCGGGTTTCTCTCTATGGCGGGTAGAGTTATCGTTCTCAGGTCAGTCATTCAGACGCTTCCTCTTTTTCTATTCCATTCTACTTGGGTTCCCGATTGGGTAGTCAATAGAATGGAGGTCATGATAAGACAGTTCCTATGGGGAGGTGGTCATCCTAAGAGAAATATTCATTATGTTGCATGGGAAAAAGTGGCTAAGCCAATTAAGGAAGGAGGTCTTGGCCTCTATCAAATGACCCCTTTGAGGAATGCTATCCTAGTTAAACGTGCTTTTCAGTTGTTAATGGATCCACAATCCCTATGGAGTCAAGTAATAAGACTTAAATATAGATGGTTGGGTAATCCTTGGGAGATACCCACACCTACCAAGTCATCCATTTTTTGGAGAATGATTGTTGGTGGTATGAAGATTGCTCGAATGCACTGCCGAAGAAATATCATAGATCCATCATCGATTGATATCTTTCGGGACTCATGGCTTACTGCGGTCCCAATTGCTAGAGTTCCTACTTTTGTTAACATGGAGTTGGCCTCATTGGATTTTAGATTGAATTCATGTATTCAACAGGGGAGGTGGAATTTAAATATTTTAAATCGATTACTTCCCCCATATTGGGTACAACAAATTGTTGCTCATTCAGCCCCAAATGAGGATTCCCCCTCTTTACAGCAGTGGGCTTGGGAAGATGAAGCTACAGGTATGCCAAAATTGTCTCAAATTTATAGCCACCTCCTCTCTCCTATAGTTGATGTGAATAAAAACATATGGAAAATCATTTGGAGGTTGCCTATATTTCCTAGAATTAAAATTTTCTTATGGCGTCTGATCCTTGATCGTCTACCCACGAAGATGACTTTGGATCGGCTTGGGATTCATGTGTCTCTTTTATGCCCAATGTGTGGACAAAAACAGGAAGCTTCGGTGCATCTTCTTCTTCAATGTGATCACGCAATTCGTTGTTGGAGTATGATTCCAGGCCATCTTCAACCACCGGTGGGAACTTGGAGAGGTGGTCAATGGGCACATATTTTTGCTCACCCAGAATGGGGGCATGGAGTTGCCCGACGTAACAGGCTCATTTTGTTCACCCTTACTTTGTGGCATATTTGGAAGAGCCGCAATGCTTGTATATACAAAGGGGTTAGAGAGACTCCGATGCAAGTTATGTATAGAGTTTTTGGTCATGCCCAGGAACTTGGTCAAATGATATGTCGTCCTCAAGCTTTTATGCAGGTTGTCAAGTCTAACCAAGTGATTAGTTGGCATGAAGGTCAACTTCCAGGGGGATCTCTAAGGACTTCTCAATGGCTGTGGCTGTTCACTGATGGGAGTGTTCAACAAGATAGTGGAGCAGCGGGATCAGGATATGTTCTAGTTCGCCCTGAGCCTTATTCTATTATGGCCGCAGGGTGTGCAGGCTGGCCATGGCGTGCTGTTTTGACAGCAGAAGCTGACGCAGTGTACATGGGCCTTAGTATGGCAATACGAGTGGGGGCTTCAGCTATATATGTATGCTCGGATTCCACAGGAATTGTATCTCTTATTCGGGATCCCACGAATCTACCTATTCACTTGTTGTTTGTTGGGCAGTTGCTTCAAAGTCTACAAAATCAGAAAATTTTTGTGAGAGCAGTTAAGGTAGACAGGAGTCTAGTTGCACCAGCTGATGCGCTAGCGAGACAAGCTTGCTCAACTCAGCAGAATAGACATACTACTGGACTTGAGGACCGGTGGATTGCTGATATAGTCAAGGGTCATCTAAGTCCTCTTAGAAATCTTAGAGCATACTTGTAAAATGTGATTATTGTATGTAATTTTGTGTCCTTCATCAGGGACCTACCAAAAAAAAAAAAAAAAAAAAGTAAAAATTTAGAATTGTTACTTGCAATATCTTCACAAATTTGACTAATTTTAAAGTTGGGTGCTACAAAATGAAGTTCTTAATTTATATTTAACAAATAATAATTTAAATTTAATATGAGACACAGAAATTTAATAAAATTCAGGATTAGATTAGTCCAAGAAAAGGACACTTGTCTTTAATTTAATTAATCAAAAAATAATGTATTTAGATATTTATAAAGATTTCGAGTAACAATTATTCTAATAGTCAGTTTAGATGACCATCTCTATCAATATGATGCTTTTAAAAAGTGAATATTCTTTTATTTGTTTAATGGTTATGATGATTATAGACATTTCATATTAATTTTGTGATACTTTAATATTCATATTATTATTGATACGTCAAGATAGATAGAGTGCCTCCTTTTCTTATTTAATCTATTTTACATTTTAAGTTAAACTACTATATATACTATATATATTAGATTGGAAAAATGAAAAAAAAAGTATGCATTCAATTTATCAAAATAAAAATTGTATTTTTTTGTAAAAGTATTATTTTATTAGACAAATAAATACATTAAATAATTTAAATAAGTTTGAAGCTGCAAAAGGTACTGCAAGACGGTGTTAATATTTTCTTATCATTGTCTAAAAAATGTGTTCTGCTGTATTTGGAACACCCTCCATTAAATATAATCTTCTCCTCAAACTGGACTTTCAAAAGAGATGCAAAACACCTTCCCATGTGACCTTCCCCTTTATAGGCGAACCAAGTAGATAAAATAATTATGATTTCCACTAACACTAGAAAAAGATAATCAAGAAAGCCACATTTGTTAATCACCAGAAGGGGCAAGACCCTCTCCTTTAAAATACTCAAATACTTTTCATCTGGATTAAACACTTAAAACTAAGATGTTGCAAGGATGTCAAGATTCATGTATATGCACGGTGTGTTTGTGCACAAATTTGAAGGAAAAATGAAAGAAAGGGAATTAGGTCAAAGAGAAAGTGGTGGAAAGTAAAAGTTTTTTTCTTTGACCAACTTTCAAGGTGTTTGTGCATGTGGTGAAAAAAATTTTCATCACTTTCTCTTAATTTTTCACCTATGGGGAAATGAAAATTTTTTTCCACTTTTTCTAATAAGACAAAATAGGAGAGAAAAAATAATAGGAAAAAAAATTTTCCTTGTTTGACACAAATACTAATTTTTTGAATGGTCAAAGAAAAACTTTTAATTTCTCTCACTTTCTTTCACTTTTCATCATGCACAAACACACCCGCAAGGTCATCATAAAGAGAAGCACCTCATTAATATAATATAATCTTGTTGAAATTGAGATAAAGTTTCATAGTGTAAATCTCAAGAAACATCCATGCACTCCACCCCTAAATATTAAAATGATATTCAGTTGTACTTTTTGTCTTGACATCAATTTTCTTGATGAGAGAATTACCTGCACAATAAATCATGAATGATGTTAGGTTAGGACCTCGATTTTTTAATGAGTAATTGCAAAACATGTATTTCATCATAATAAAAAAATAAAATATAATTTCTACTTATGTGTGTGTGTGTATTCATATCATGAAACATCTTTAATGAAACAGAATTACACTCTTGATCAGATTGTATAAAAAAATTATGTGTAACAATGCTCATATGTAACAATGTAGACCTTCTCATGTCTTAGGTGACTCAATTCATACTGTACATTTTATTGGATATGATCACTCAATGGATAAGATGGATCATTAGTTAAATTCAAAAATTAAAAAAGAATAAAGTAAAATAAATTCAAATTTAAAAATCGAGTTAGGTATAATGGATCACAAATTTTTTTATTTTTTTTCAAATCTGTCATGGTGTGGAACAATGGAAGTTTGCTAGCAACTTTCTATTTGCTCAAAAAGTTCAATGCCAAATCTGGTGGCCACAGGGATCTATTTGATTGGATTTGTAGGCCAAAAGTTAGGAACTCTGATTCTCAAAATCATTTTAAAATTCTGGTAGCTCAAACTTCATGGCTTACCAAATTTTCAATTGACAAGGAACTTGTAAGTCAAAACCATTATCAACACCCACTAATCTTGTGTTGTGGTAGTGATAATACCCATAAATTTTGACTTGCCAAGTAAAGGCTTAGAAGAAGTTTTAAGTATAGCCTAAGGGTGTGTTTGGTTGCACGATTGCAAAATTGATTCTGCAGGAATCTGCGATTGCAAAACTGATTCCGCAGGAAGCTCACTTTATCAGTTTTTTTAAATCGCAGTTTTTAGACACTATTTTCCTGTAATCGCTGGGTTTAAAACTGTGATTGCAAAACTGTTTGATTGGACGATTACAAACGCAGCTTCCTGTAATCGCAAACGTTGCGCAATCGCGCAACCAAATGCACAGACTAAGATCGACGCTATGACAACCTTAGGATATGAAGATCAATGACCAAGAGATTTATATAGTTCAACAAATTTGTCAATATATATATCCACCATGGAGAGAATAACTCCATCTACTTTTAACCAGTAATTATTAAGAAATACTCAAAGCATCTCTCCTCACAACCACCACCCTTTCACACAAATTAATCTTGTATGACCCTTACTATAAAAAAAATTCTATTAACCATAACAAGGAAGTGACTAAATAAATACTACATAACTACCTTTACAAGCCTATTCTTCATTGATGTTTGAGGTTGGCGATTCGAATCTTTCATCAATATATACTGATCAAACCTATAAATCAAGTTCCAGAAGATAGTGATCATGGTGTGTCCTTAAACAAGAAAAAAAACAAAACAAAACAAAACAAAAAGTTCAACCCACATTGTACAAGTAATCAATTGAGCAAAAACAACACTATCTTAGAAATGCATTTGATTGACAGCACTCTTTTGCTTCTTCTCCATGATGAGCTCTGTGTTTTGGGAGCAGACAAAACAGGTACAATCGTCTTTGTGACTTTTCTCTACACACCATCCCATTCTCCACAGTCCATCACTCAAAACAACAGTTTACAGTTCACACTTCACATTTTGAACATGTTTTTTTTATTGGCCAGTACTGAAGCTTAGGTCCCGTGACCCTGAGCATGTTTTGGCCTCACTTTCTTAAGCACTGTTGCCATGAAAAGTTGATATTTTTTATTTTTTTATTTGTGTATTTGTTAACAGGAACCAACAATAGTTAGAAAACTCTAACCTCCCATTTGGCTCGATGAATTAAGTTATTTGATATAGATAATTAATTATACCGAGATAGATAACTATATCAGTAAAAAAAATAATTCTCTATTTAATTGTATTTTTAGTTATTTTTGTTTAAAAAATAATAAAAAAGTTTTCAATGTTTGATTGATAATTGATATCATAGTCATAGAGCATCCTTAAAATCTTTATTTGAAGAGTGATTGGATTCCTCACGTATATATTGATAAAACATATAGATGTTGTCAAACTGTGTATTTGGTGTCTAGGTATTCATTTATGTAATGCATTTTCACATTTTTGATAAATTTTTTTAAAAAATTATAATTGTCATTGTCGGTTTCAGACGTGACAATTTTTTTTTCATGCTCATTTCTCATACAAGTGATCAAAATAATTATCACCATATTTGGTTGCCTTTATGTCATTTCAACCAAAAGGTTTTATGAAATTTGTAAAAAAATGCAAACAAGTTAATAATATGTGCACATTAGTGCATTTACCGTAACTGTGGAAACCCTTTACATGAATTCAGTGACTATGGTTGTCATTCCCAAAGATGAGAAAAAAAACATTATTGGAAAGCTTCACATCACTGATAAAAATGTACTCTTGAAATTCACTATATATGAACATCGGTACTCAAGCAAGCACACTTATGTTTCCTCATAAGACACATAGTTGTCCATGGTACCAATGGAGATGTACCTGATGAACAAGCCTCCATTGAGATAGCAGAGTTTTTTTTTTCTCCCCAATGAAATAAAATATAATTTCAGGAGTCAGTTATGTGGGATACTGTAAAGAGTTGCATTATTATGTCAAGAACTCAGAACTTGTTTTACAATTTCAACCATTCTGAATGGTGAGTCTTGAGAAGTATGATTTTGTGAAATCAGTTATACCATCTCAAGTTTGGGTGGTCATCTATTTATAGTACTAATATAAAAGATTCTAAATTACAATGAATCTCAATAGACCTCATCTTATTCAACAACTAATATCAGGATATGGAACTATATGATTACTTTGAATCTCTCTTTAAATGATCAACATCTTGACTTGATCTAACAACTCTCTCCGTTTTTAGGACTAGAGTTCCAGCAAATGAATAAGTTGTGTCTTGGAAGTGAAAAAACTTAAGCCATCTTATCATATTTGTATTGTTTTATTAATTAACATGTATAGCATTCCATTCATTACCTATAAGAAGAAAATTTTAAAGCGCAACAATAGTTCTATATTACACAGGGGCCGGGGACACCATGCAGAGGTTCCACAAAATAAATTATTTTCATTTCATAAAAAAAATGTAGATACATATTTATTTGTATATCTCGGTGTTTTATTTATGAAATTCGTTTAGATCTCGTCTAACACATTAAAAATTATATATTTGGCCCTTGTACTACAATATATTTAGCAACGAAGAACATCAATATTAGTTGAAAATATTAAGTCATAATCATCCACAAATCAAAATCAAACTTGAGTACTACGAAGACGTTCCAACGAAGATCCAACAAGTTGGAGTCAGTGCATTGCATCTCTAAACAATATATACTTTGATGAAAGTTAATTTAAAAAAACAATCAATGGTATCATTCTTAGATGCATTATATGGGAAACCTCCACACAACATCATTAACAATCCATGATAATTAGACATCATTTAGGAATGGAATCAATATCTCCAAACATCTAAAAATAATCATGACCATATGTGCAAAAAGGTCCCATCCGAAATTGCATAAAAGCCAACAACAAGCCAATCTTACCTCAAAAAAAAACCAACAAGCCAATCAACATTGAAGATCTACAGCTTATAACACATGGGAGCACTAGACAGAGGGGATGCATCAGGTTAATGATTCATTAAACAAGTGGTTAATAATAACCTAGGCAGGTATAGCTAGATGCCCCAAGTAAAGGCTTGGTCGGAGTAGGGATTGAGAGGGGGCAAGTGGGGAACAAACCATGGATGGGGTAGTTGAGTGGTGCTCAGCTTTACGCATGTTTATGGCTTTTGATTTGATTTGATCTGTCTGATCATCAGACAGATCTCATTTTATAATACAATATCATAGTCTGATCTCATTTTTATAATACAATAATGTGGGCATTTTGTGAAACATAATATCATAGAGATGTTTTGAATAAAAATCTTCCTCTTTAATTTTTCCAAAATAAAAAATGATGTGTACAGTTAAAAATATAGTAATCAATTTGGTGATCAAACTAAAATGTATCAAACACAGAATTATAATATTTATACAAAAAAAATGATTAGATAATATGTTTTTTGTGATTGATTAAGGGCATCAAATTGGGTATTAAAAAATTGTCACTGCATGAGCATCAGTTTACTGATTATCTCTTTACAATTAATCATAACAATTATTAGTGAATTCAATCATACAAATGGACAGATGATTTGGTGTATTTTTGATAGAATCCTAATGTTTTTTTTTTTTCTACTTCTTCTCCTTTTCCATTAAAAAAAAAAAGTGTGCATCCTCTCTTATTCATGGCACATATTTTGCATACGAGGTGCACTCATCTTTTGTAATCTTTCATTAATAGTGATCGGATAATGTTACGCATAGTTTTTTTCTAATCCCAATTTCGATTTACATGTGTCTTGAATTTTTTAAAATAGTATATCCCATTTAATAAAAATATATGTTTTCATATATTAAAAAAATAAAACATATACTCCAATTAATTATATTTATGCATTTATAGAAAACGTGAATTTTTTTTAATTAAAACAAGCATATATCTTGGTAATGTGATTATGCTGTGGTAATTTTCTATTGACCCATATGGAATTGTAATTGGAATTGAAAAAAAAACTTATAGTTATTTGGTCTCTCAAGATCATTCTAAGGACATAGGAGGATTAATAAAACAAGAACATACGAGGATTAATAAAACCCCGAACCATGTAAATTTCATGTTCCCTTTTTTTTTCTCTCTTTCATTTTATTTACAATTATTAATTTCTTTGCCTACTACATGCATGTTTCTCGATGTGTTTTGAACATTGATTAAGGACTTCACGACTCATGTTTTATATTTATTATTTTATTGGTTAAATCACATCACATTTATATAATGGACATTTATTTCTGGTTGCATAAGTTGAATCAAAGTTTTTTAAGAGTTGATTAGGCGAGGGTTAACATTTATGAATAAGTTGTTATAATTTTAAAAAATAAAATTTTTATCAATTTTATCATTGTTTTTATTTTAAAGTTTTTTCTACCTATACTCCACAGGTACATTTGAGTTAATACGAGCTAAAGTACTTGACACTATGGGTCCGTTTGGGGTGTGACATAAGGTTATTTGCCCTTGATAGCTATACTGGGATAGATAACAATCCATGCTGAATAGGTAAATTTTTGTTTGGTTGTCTTTTCTGTTATTCTCATTGGGAAACGTAAAATTGATTTTTTTGTTGTTTGATTGGCCTTAAATAAAGTAAAGATAAGTGGTAGATAAGAGATGGATAAAAGTTTATGATTTTTGAAATGACAATTATACCTACCTGCATAAATTATTTGTGTTTGGGAATAAGTATGAGAGATGTGTGTGTGATGTGATAGATGTGATAGTTTTTGGAATGTGTGCAGAGAGTATTAGGTAAGATAAATTTTTTAAAATGACAGATAAGGGTATTTTTATCCATTGGTATAGATAAGCCCTGATAAGCAATTCTAGCATTTTCTGAGAATAGTTATCAGGCCTTATCCTAGCTTATCCAGAAATAACTATCAAGGTTTATTCTAGTCAAACAAACAGTTGTTTGGGGGCTATTCTACTATATTCTCCCCTATCCAGGGTTTATTCCCCACCCCAAACGGGGGTATGAGTGTGTGTATTTTCATTTTTGTTATTATTTTATTTCTTTATCTTTCGATTTTTTCATCTCACTCAGTCATATTCTTCTTTTATCATGAGAAATAGAAAATGATACTATATTTTTAAAAAGATTCTTTGTTAATATTTATCAAAATCAATATAAAAAATACTAAAAAAGTGTTATTCATATACTCCTGGATAACACGTCCATATTTTTATGTTTATTTTAAAATAACAAATGTAGCATATTTTTAACATCCGAACGTACGTTATTGGATGACGTCAAGCTCTAACAAGATCACGTGATCACAGCCGTGCAAACTCACACTGTGATATGACACTTTGACGTCAACATCACATGGAAATGACAAAAAAATAAATGGACGTCACTGATTTGCTGCCCTCCGTAAACCCCAGTGAAAATGAGTGGACTGGATTCGATCAGGCGTAAAAAAAAATTTACTAAATATCGGTCAGTTCGATACAATTTATTATGCAATATATATTATTTGGGTAAAAAATGGTTGAACCCGAACATTTATAAATTAAATTTAATATTAAAAAATAGACGGATAGATGTAATCCGATTAGTAAAATTAGATGGAGTGGTGATACCTAGGTTCCAAATCAAAAGATCCAAATCACAAGCCCTATGAGGTGTCATTGGTTTTGTTTGGGTTGGCCAATTCGACTTTTAAAAAAGTGTAAAATGACTCACAAATACGGGTTGGGTTCGGGTTGGCATTAAAAAATATATCTCAACTGACCCAAATCCCGAACCTTTTTCTCTTATTAATATTTCACATTAATTTGAATTTATTTATTTTAAAATTTAAGTATTTTGAAAAATATATCCCACAATAAAATTTGTCTATTTCAAAATTTAAATTTTAAAATTCTTATGAATTTTACACCAAAACTTACATAACTTATACAAAAATTACCTAAATTATTTTTAATCAAAATTACAATAAAATTTACCTAGGTAATTACACCAAAATTATCTAAATAACAAAAAAAATGTTACATGGGTTGGGTGGGGTTGATTTATAATTATAATTGTTACAAAATGTAACATAAATGCATAAATGTAAATATAATAATCTTATTATTGTATAACTGTATAAATGTAACAGAATGTAACAGTGTTGCATAAATGTAACAGTGATGCATAAAAGAAAAATAAATATGTGAATGTAAAAGTTTATAACATTCATGGGTTACAAAATCGGGTTGTAGAAACAAAAAAAAGGAGAAAAATGTAGCAGACGCCCTGTAAACGAAATAATCATGAATAATAATATGATTAATAACTGAAATATCCATGAATTCGTACGCTAAATAACATTATGTTGTTACAAGACTCGGGTTACATTTCAAATGGGTAATAAAATAACAAAAAACTGTGTATTATCTCTTTTGCATCAAATCAAATTATTCATTAATTGGGTTACATTTGGGTAAAATGGTAACAATATTAATCAATGCACAGATTCCACAATGTAAATACAACAAAATAATACCTAACCTGGCTCACGATTACTTCACATTCTCCGTCTCCAATGGCGACCTCGCTTTTGTGATTATCTGGGTTAGAGTCCATGTCTTAGACCACCACCGCCACCACCCGCGTTTCGAGAGCTTAAACTTTTATGTTCTCCTCCCTAGAACGGTTAAGAACAGACGAAGTCATTAAAGCTGAAGCACTTATTAAAACAACCATCACAACAGAACCTGAAGCAATCATTATAGAGACCGCCCAAGTCACCGCTGCTACCACATGCACAAGACTAGTTACGATTTCAAATGTAACAAAAATCATCATTTGAAAATCTTCCGAAAATCACAATCATCATCCAAAAATCTTCCACATCAGCACATACCCACATATGCCCGTCCTTACGTCTCACATTCACCAACTTCCAATAATTATTACTTTTAATATTAATATCTAAACAATCAATTGATTTATTCATCTCATCCGGGTAAAAATACCAGTAAACCTGCCTATGAATCTAACCAATTCGATTGGATATATTCATTAAAGTCAAGCAAAACGTAATACTATTAAAAGCAACTCTTAACCAGATCAACCAATTTGACCCGAAATACGACCAATGAAACAAAACCAAGTTCTTCAAATCATCCATAACTTCCGAAAGGGAAAAGAAAAAACAAATCCATCATACACCCAAACAAAAAACAAAAAAATCATTTCATTTCATAAGAGAAAATTCAAACCCAGTTTTCAAAATCAACTAAAAAATCCAAAACAAAACAAATCAAGCAAAACCCACATCCCCAAATCATCCAATCAATCAAAACAAGCACCCCAAAACAAGTCAATCAGCACCCACCAAAAAAGAAACAATATTTCAATTTAAAAAAAAAACCCAATAAATTCAAAGGTAACCGAAGGAACCCACAAGGGAAGTATGTTCTTAGCCGGATCGAGTCGGAGCCGACGCCGCCTCGACATCAGAGACCTCACCATGGACGAGACCGAGCTGGACTGTCCGACCACCTGACGCGACCCATCAACGCGCAGACTCATCTGAATGTTGCTGATGGTGATGCCAGTGTCCACTGACGCTCTACGGGAGATTCAAAGACGAGTTGTTGGAAGACCGAAGAAGAAGAAACCCGCCCTTCTCGTCGGGGAGGCAGAGGAGGAGGTGGAGTGTCGGAGGGAACCCCGATGCATCGGGAGGGGACACTAGGGTTTCATCGCGGATGTCTATGGTTCCGGAGATGAGGCGCTGGGAGGAGGCGGGGATGCCAGTGAGGTCGGATAAGCGGCATTTGAGGGTCTCGCCGGATGATAGAGGGGGAGGAGGAGAAGGAAAGGCACGTGTGTGATGAAGAAATAATGGTGAAGAAATATATACAGATTTATTAGAATTGATGATATTTATTTTTAAAAACATATATATGGTGATACGATATATTATGGTAGTTATCAAGTAAAATGGCATAATAGGTAATATCCAATTATCACATCATGTAAATTTAATATTGGGGCCTGTAAAATTGGGGCTTAGAATAGAATCAGATGTAATATTAGTAAAATTAGAAGAGAGGTCCACCGGATTGGAAAATGGTGGACCCTCGTTTTCCCATGCAGATTGCGTGAATGTTTGAGCACTCACGTGGCCCCTGTTTTCTTTATTTTATAGTTTCCTTGTTTTAATTTGAGATATATAATTTTAAAAAAATAAATTATATATTCTAATTATTATATATAAAAAAATTTAATAAGGTATAAAGAGAATTTTAGTGAAAGTTGATAATTAACATTTTTATTTAAAATCTAAAATAAACTAAAAGATAATGGAGTAAAGAAATGAAAAAGAGAAAAATAAACAAATAAGAGACTACATCTATGAATATTTTATTTTTATTTAATTTATGAAGAGATTAAATGAGATCTATTTATATACTAAAGTTTGAATTAGATATAAATCTCAACAATTAAATCACATTTGAAATATAATCTCATCCGGTTACATAATTCATAGCAGACTTTTCATCAACAAAACTACATACATAAAAGATGTGGTGATGTCCATTCATGGACAATCTCATTCAATTTGCGAGAAAAATGACTCCAATCTGATAATTAAGTAACTAATGTCATATTTGATGAAGGGGGGATCAAATTTTAGATGGAGAAATTCATGTTGAACTGCGCGAGCTTGAAAAAAGAATTTGGATAAGGGAAGATGAATTCATAATTGGAATGCCACTTGATGCTAATATGGTGTCTGTCATGGGAACTTCAATTAATAAATTAGAAAAAGTTGAGAGAGAATCAACCATATCATCTCTGTTTTGGATAAGAAGTGAAAAATGAATGTCTGAATTATATAATTGATGACATTTTTTGTGTTGAGGCATTCTCATATCAAGATCCTTGTATACCGATATCTGAGGTGTGGGTCAAGGAAAACTTGAGGACGAGGTGAGTAGCATGTTCTATTATGGAGAGCTCAATGAGGATGTGTTTGGATGTAAGTATAGAATTAAGCTATTTTTATGGGTCCATTTAGATAGAGACATAAATTATTTTGAGGTTTATACCTATTCTAGGAATTGCTGATTTTATCAATGGAATAAGAGATTTTGTGTTTGATTGTGTTTTCAGTTATTCTCATTGGGAAACGTAATAATAAATGTTGGAGTGTTTAGTTGATGAAGAATAAGATGGGAATAAGGTGTAAAAAGTTAATTTGACATGAGCCCCATTGATGTATAAGAGGTGATGACAGGTGATTTGATGTGATGATATGTGATTTGATAGGTGGGGTCCCCTTATTCTAATGGAGAAATAACACAATTCCATGGGTGGACTTGAAATACAAATACTAGATTATTCTCTCCTTATTCTGCATAGTTATATCCCCTTAATCCGTCTACCCAAACACCATTTTTGTTTATTCCTCCCCTATTCCGTTAGCCAAACGGGGCCATAGAGTTTGGAGAATCAGGTTTTGTAAGTATGGCTTTTAGGTTGACCTCAAAATCTAGTTTGGATAACAAACAAAATATAGCTTTGAAGTCTTGAATTGAAGGAATGTTAGGAAGAAAACCTATAACACAACTTATGAAATGTGCGTATTACTATATTGCCCTCATTAACTTCTCATCAAAGCATGAAAGTCTTTTTTACCAACTGTCATGTCCTCTTCTTTCCCCTTTTTTTGGGATCAAAAGTCCTCTTCTTCTTTGAGAGCATCTCCTATTTTGGAGCCATGGTTGGCTCCATTTTGGGGAAATGGAGGGGGGGCACTCCAACCCACCCACTCCATTTCTATCTCTATTTTTATTTTTATTGAAAATATTAACTTAAGAAATAATATAATAATGTAATAATGAATATAAAATTGATTAAATTAATATTATTTATTTATTTTTTAAATTTTAATATATAAAACTAATTATTATAATAAATATAATATATATTATTAAATTTAACAAAAAAAATCAAACTAAATTGGGATTCTATTTAACCCGCCTCAAGGAAAACAACAAGAAGAAAAAAGAGTACATAAAAAAATAAATAAGAAAGCTGATAAGATACAAGAAAATGCTAATACTCTGGTAAATCATCGTTGAATCCACATAAAAAAAGAAAAAGAACACATTTTACACTTCAAAATGCATTGATTGAACATTTATGAAAAAGACGTGGTAATGAACCGATGTAATGTTTTTATTTTAAGTTCGATGTATCAATTCAAGCTTAATGTATCTCAATTTCAATGTGCATTTACTTAATGTATGAAAATTGTTATGTGAATTATTTTAAATTATGAAGTTTTTTTAATTTTTAATTGCATAATTTACTATAATGTCAAGTATTACATATAAAATTAATTAATATAAAATATTTAAATAAAAAGAATGCGTAATAACTTAATCAATATTAGACTCATTTTGAAGGTTTCGATGAGACATTTCTAATGATATAATATTCATAAATAAATAAAGGATAAAATTAAACTTAACTTGGGTTATAGTGAATAATTGGATTTATGGTGAAAGATATAAATGAGATTAAAAAGGATTGTATACATTGAGGGAGGGTATTTAGGGGTTTTTTTTAAAAAAATGAATAATGAAATGCAGCCGACTGTATTTCATCAGTCGGAACTACATTTTTGCAACAAAAATGACCCCGCCTGCATTTTCCAACCACAATTGGCGATCGGTTGGAGATGCTCTAAGTAGATGTTGCAACAAACAAACAGCCATAACAAAAATCAGCACATCATCAACAAAAATCCATCCATCTCCTCCAACCTCTTTTATGATGTCCCAGGTCGTTCAAAAATTATTTGAGCATGAATGGAAACACAAAACATTAACAATGAAAGAGAGGACCAACTATACAAGGAGAGATGCACACATTCATTTCAAATGCTAATCAGCCATTGCAACCGCAATATCTTGATTTGTAACAGAGAGGCCACGTCATGGAGGGAGAGATCAAATCATCTGATGGGGTTTTTGTCTCATGACAAATGACCCCAAATAGAGAGAGTCAGGGGACAATAAGGTTTATATGGGATGGCTAATCTGAGGAAAAGGGGGGGATACAATTGACATTTTTCAAACAAGTTTGCAGAATGCGGTCATTCAATCGATTTTTGAAAAACTCGCATTTTCATGCATTCATTGTTAGCCTGATTTTAACTTCCATTTAAGTTTTAGTGTCTATTTGAAAACACAGTTTAAAAATAAGGTTTTAGCTTTTGCAACTTTATGCACACCTTTTGAAGGTGTAATGATGAATAGCTTTTAGTTTATTGTTAGGGTTTGGATGTGGGTTTACGATGAATAGCTTCTTATAAACTCATAAGCACCCAAATCCCACATCCAAATGCCTCTAGTCTTAAGCATAATCCAAGTCCATGAACATTAAGCTTGATTTTAGTTTAACATTGGAAACTCGGGTATTCCTTAAAATATATATGGATCTTCATTAATCGGAGTTTTCGATTTGAGAGGCCGGTCTTATTTTTGATCCAGTGATGACGTTGCCTTTTGTGTAGTACTCATTGATTTTCTTTTTTGAGAAGAAATATTCACTCGCTCTTGAATTCAAGTATATAATAAGATATAGTAATTGTATTTTATTAAAAAAATAAAAAATATTTGCAGTCTTATAAAATATGATAGATCACACTGCGTTCTCATTTACTGGAGGAGAGGAATTCTTCCTCAATCTCAAAGACAATCTTAAAGTATCTCTAACATTCTCCTCATTTTTTCTCTATAATTTGGAGAAAGTCTCTCTTTAATTCTTACTATTTTTTTATTGATTTGGAGAGATACCTCCCCTCCCCACATGTAGCCCCTGTTTGGATGCCGAATAAGATTTATTCTTAGGTATTTATTTATCCGAGCATAAGTGAGTATAAATAAGGATAAATTGATTTTGTGTTTGGTTGTGTTTTGAATTATTCTCGTTGAAAATCGTAAGAATAAATGTTTTGTTGTTTGGGTAAAATATGAATAAAATATGGATAAGAATTTATAAAAGGTAAAAAAGTAATAATAGTTGATTTGATAAGTGATTTATAAGAGGTGATGACAATTGATTTGATAGTGGACCCACTTATTCTTTGAATGGAATAACCCAAAATAAATTTTATTCTAGGGGTTGATGATAATCCATATACCACTTTATACCAGTTTATTCTGACATACTTTATCTAGGTTTATCGAGGCTTTCCAAACGGTTTTAAAATTTTATTTAGAGTTATCCAAAACTTATCCAACATCCAAACGGGGCGTAGGGTACCTAATTTTTAAGAGCATTGAGAGTGGGTAGGAGATGCTCTTTATCTTGGATTCCCTCTAGCCATTACATTGAGGGTTTTTAAATGCACAAAAAAAGTAGTCATTTTAGCTGTTAAGGCCTAAAGAACAGGCCTAAAGAACTTTTATCATCACTATTTCATCCTCAATAACCAACTCACCCTCAAAGGGCAAGGTGGGGCGTCTCTCTCTCTCTCTCTCTCTCTCTCTCATTCAATTCAATCAATCAGTCAATCACACGTGTGATGTTAACCAAACCTGTAAAAAATTCAAGTTCAAGAAGGTGGTGTGTCCCCAAGCAGGCAACAACAAAAATCCCAACCCATATTGAGCTACTAAAAATCAATTGAGTAAAAATAACACCACCATCTTTAGAAATGCATTTGATATTGACAACATGATAAACTCTGTTGTGTCTCAGGAGAGGACAAAACAGGTACAATTGTCATTGAATTTCAGTCATCGACAGGCCGACCATTGCATCTTCACCTTCACAAGTTGTCACAGTCCTATCACTCAAAACAACAGTTGTTTTGGCCAGTGTAGGTTAGGTCTCGTGACCCTGACCAAATTTATGCCTCACTTAATGCACTATTATATATTAATGTTATGAAAATTAAAGTTGATATGTTTTTAATGCTTAAAATCTAGATGAAAGTGGGTTATTGTTTACCTGGCTCTAATTTGGATTAGGTGGCACCATGTCTGGCACTGCCATTGGAAAAAGAGATCTACACTGTGTTTGGTGGAAACATGCTAAGCTTTTGTGATTACTCTTTAAAATTTTGTATTGATAAATATATGGGGTCTCCCCGGATTGGGGAGGCGATTGTATGAGACAGGTGTAATTCATTGTTCCATGTTTTGCATAAAATAATTAAGTTGGGGCCATATTTATAGGCCATATTAATTTAAAAAATTTAGGAGTGTATCTACTTATTTTTCTTTTTAGAGGAGTGGGGTCCACAATTTCGATTTATTTAGAAGAATGAAGTGCTTGTTATTAATTAAATTTAAAAAAAAACATGTTTCACTAAAACAATTGATAATATTGAAAATCATGTGAATGCCACGTGTAACGAAAATAAAAAAAGCAAAATGATAAAAAAAAAATTTAACTTGTAGATCCCCTTATTTATAAAAAAATTATGTCAGTATAATAGATTAGATGAAAAATCACAGTTTCTTGGGGGCATACATCACTTAACATATTTTGATTCTCTTTGTTTATGAATTATGATTGAATTGGTCAAATGAATTTGAGACATCATCCAACAATTGTATTTCTTTTATGTGTGCATTCATAAGTAATATATAGATATATAGGGGTTTATAGACTTAAGCCCATTAATAAAGCATAGGAAAATGATACGTTCAACCTCATGTACATTCCTCTTTGGTTTTCCTTTTTTTTTTAAAAAAAATATAATCTCATTCACTAAATTACTTATTGTTATATGAATTGATATGTATATTGAGAAACACTAATGTATTTTTTAAAAAAAAATTGCACTCATACACTATATAAAGCTCATACACTATAATAGTGAAGTATACATTGCGTTATCATAGTGTAAATATGAGCCTACATACGGTGTTACAAAACGGACTGAGAGTATCAACGCTAAAAAAAATGCCTAACATCTATTTTGTTATGTTATACTCTTTTGTTTAGTTTCGTATTTGACAACAGTTTTTTAAAACTAGACAGACGTGCACACGAAGAGTAATACAAAAAAAAATTGAATATTTAATATTTTGTAAAAATAAACATTGCAATTTAAAAATTTGTCATAGATCATATAAAATTAGGGCAGACTCTAATATTACAATACATGGCATCTCTAAACAATAGAAATTGTTACGCTCAATCTATTAATATAGTCCAAAGCTCATACTGTCCGTGTTTTAATTTTTTTTAAAGCATATTTAATTATCACCTAATTTATAAGGTATGAATTATAGCATTTATAGAAATTATGAAAAATTATCAAATAAATATAACTCGTTGTAGTGAGTGGATGAACTAATAATGTAATGAAATTGTATTTAGAACTACAAATTATTAAATGAGTGTAACAGCGCTTCTAAACAAAATATACTTTAATGAGGTTGATAGAAAAATAAGGAATATCATCATTTTTATGAATTCTATAGGAAGCCCTCCTCACATCATCATTAACAATCCCAATTACTTAGAATTCAACACCCAACCAATCAACACAAAGCTCTACAGCTTTCAACACGTGGAGCACTCGACAGAGGGGGCATCATTTTAATGAATCTTTTTAACAAATGGTTAATATAAACCTAGGCTGGTGTTACTAGCTAGATACTCCTACTAGAGGCTCACTCACAATTAGGGTTTGAGAGGGGGGCAACTGGGGAACAAAGCCATGGATGGGGTAGGTGAGTGGTTATCTATGTTTATGGCTTTTGATACGATTTGATCTGGTTTTTAATATAATATAAATGTGGACTTTATGTTTTTTTTATAAAAAAATTGTCATAGAAATGTTTTACATGACTGGCCTTTCTGCTAATTTTTCCACCAAGAAGTATCATTTGATTGCATAACTGGATGTTAGGGTTACAACCTGGCCGATATAGAGTTTTAGCAATTAATTGGGTTCAACATGAAGTGCTAAACATCGAGTGGGGTGTCGGGTTGGCGGGGGCATCTCGCATCTTTATTGGTGAGGAGATATTGAGAGTAGAGTGAGCTAAGGTGACATTCCGGTCAGATATCTTATCTACCAGACATTTTTTTCATTGTTTTTGTTAGCTTTCTTTTTGTATTTTGTTTTAGTTCTCTTTTTATTCCTTTCACCCACATTCAGACATTATCTACGTTGTTACTTAATGAAATAAATATACTTACAAATTACCTCAAAAAATAAGAAGTGTTAAAATTCAGACCTATAAGAACTCAATCCAAATTGAATTACGAAATCATCTCGAAATTAATGGGACGGTTAGTATATTTAAATATTAATTTCAAATATGAATCACTTAATCTTTAAAATGAAATCTTGATCTTCCAATCAAGTCTGCTGATTAAAAAAAAGACATTTGTGTGTGCCTAGCTAATCTCAATGAAATACTTCCTTAATTTTGTAAGTATTCTCAAGACCCACAAATAAAGCCTACTAATAGTTAACTCCCACAAGGGGATTACGGGAACTCGAACCCCTAACCTCCCTATGGGGGAGGGTGCAACTCAACCACCTCACTTTCTTCAAGTGAGTGCCCGAGTGGTGGTGCAAAACTCAGACATTCTTGCCCGATCTATATATAACCTTTGCAGAGATTCCATTACACCTATATCCATTGTCCTTTGATTACTCTCCTTAGGCTTTTTAATGCACATGAGTACAAACAACCATGCACTGATGCACACAACATTTTTTTTAATCAATACAAACATATACGTGTGTGTGTGTCTGTGTGTACACACACTTCCATAAAATGCATCTATTTCTGATTTCTTGCTGCTATCTGTAAAGTACTATTCAGGAATCCAATAAAACTGGACAGTTATTTATCAAGTGAACCAACTTTAACAGCTAAACGTTTACCAAAAAAAAAAAACTTTTTGAACCATCTAATGATAATGATGAGTCAGGCCCTAACAAGATCACGTGATCACAGCCGTGCAAACCCAACACTTTTGACATGACACTTGACGTCCACATCACTTGAGAATTTTTTTTTAAAAAAATCAATATAAAAGGGACGTCACTGATGTGCTGCCTTCAGTGGACCCTGTCAAAGTGGAGGGAAGTCCACCTGATGGACGGTACAAGATTATTTATTTTCTCTCTGGGAATGGTGGACCCTCGTTTTTCCAATGCTAGAAAGAGTGCATGAATGTTCGACTGGGGACTCACATGGCCTTGTTTTTTCTTTATTTATTCATTATTTTATTAAGACACGTGGCCTTGTTTGACAGCTTCCGCTTATTATTATCTGGTCCTAACATTTTTTAAATTATTTTTTTTTCTAAATAAAAAATTAAATATAGGATTAAAAATATTATCAAACATATTTAAAAATAAATTTAATTAAAAAATTATTTATACTCTTTAGTTTATTTTTTTTTTTTAAAAAAAACACAAAAACACATTTTTTAAATTTTAAGTTTATTTAAATTACTTTATTCAAAATCTTATTCTTCAAACATACTTTTTTATTGTTTTTAAATAAACTCTTGGTCTTTCCATTCACTTATGATTATTTTTTTTTATTTCATTTTATTTCTTACTCACTCCCACTCATCCACACGAATTGAAGATTAGACTCCCATTCGGATCCACCTCTTGTCACGATAAATCCACCACACGAAGAGGATTTCCCCCTCACGTGTCACGACAATGGAACAACAATGTACTCAAAGATATTAACAATGTACCTAAACATGTTAACAATATAACCAAATATGTTAATAATGTATCTAAAGAATACAACAATTATGTCCTACTCTTCCATAACCCAATCAGAATCTCCCACGACCAAATAAAAATTGTTGTGTTTGAGGATTCATAAAGTGAGAAGAATTTTGTGTAGTGGAAATGGTTTGGGAGAGATTGACATAAGATTTGAGTGTTATAAAGGAAGAAAAAGCAGAGTTTGATGGGGGGGGGGGGGGGGGGGGGGGAAGAGAAAGAAAGGAGGGTCTCATATGGGGAAGAACACAATGGAGGTAGAAAGGGTAAAATGGTCACATTTAAGATGTTACTAACAGATAACATAACATGTGTAGATTCACCAAGTTAAAGCATCTCCAATGGATATGCTAACTAAACAAGATGTTAAAGTGCCATGTCAGCACTTTAACCCTCCACTAGACCCTCATTAACTACTCTCTCATTTAGTTGGTTGTTGTTGCTCCAATGGACTAGCTAAATAGCTAGTCAAGATAATAGTGGACCCACCTCTCCACCCACTCAAATCTCTCCACTCACCCAAAATAATATTTTTTTGAATATTTTAAATGGTGGGGCCCACATTTGACTAGCTAAAGCACTAGCTAAAATTAACATGAAAGATAATATATGACAGGTGGGGCCCACATTTAACATTCTCTTAACACTTCCATTGGAGCACTATTTTTACATGTTTTGTAAACATATAACACTAACTAGTGAGTTAACATGTACATTGGAGATGCTGGGACTTAAAAAACTCTAAAAATGTTGAGACCTAAAAATAATAACATGAAAGACCCGTAATTAATTTTTCATTAAACAAAAGAAAATAAAGCATGGCAAATGTCAAATGAAACAAATTTTAAAAAGAACTCGTATATGATAAAAAAAATATTAATAATCATATAAATAATATAAATAGCTATAGATTAAAGAATCACCTGGCACATAAGATGTTTAACCAACATAATTCGTTCATTTCATGAGATTCCACGGTATCCTTATTATGCTAATGCTCACGAATTGTGTTGAAGCTGTATGATAGAAAACTAAATTTTTTATGTTGAGAAATTGACCCGAGAAAGTCTTTTTTATTAATGTTTTAAAAACACAAAAAGCTGGATAAGTCCATAAATTGTCAAATCCCTAATCTGAGTTAGTGCAGAGTTAAATAAACCATCGAGCACAAAAATATTTTAAAATTTTGGGTTGGTGTTACTAACAAATTCAGTATTAGAATACCATCAATTTTAATTTGCACGTGTCAACATTTGAATTAAACTGTAACACAAAAATATATTACAAAATTAAATATAAATATAAACCAATTTAAAAGAACGTTTTATATATCTCATAAATTCATGTATATGTTGTTCACTCACCCAGCCGAATACATACTTGATTAGATTTTTCATATAATCAGTGTATCAACGCAATATCTCTAAAGCTAGTACACCAAACAGCCAATTCATTGTCAAAGGCATCACATTCAAGCTATTACCCTCTTTTTTACCGTCCTTAATGTAAGTCTCATATACCTCATTAGCCCCTCCAATTCATTGGAGTATATATTTTACATTTATAAAAGTACACGCCTCATTAGATAAGGTATATGATTTTTAAAAACATAAAAATAATGGAGTGGGCTGCATTTTCCCATCACATATGATGCTGGGAAGAGCTTTCTTCAAAGGATAATTTCTATAATGCAAAATCTCCAGATGCTGCCTATTGGGGATGTGATCTAGTCGTGTTAGACTGATGAACACCAAGTGGATCCCATCTCTACCTATTGGTCTTCCCAATTTCTTATCCACCTATGAATCCACACCTACCATTCACTCTCTTTTGCTTCCTTTTCATCTTTTCAAAGTGTGAAAATTTTCCTCAAACAACGCAAGACGCGTTTGAATCCTCTTCAAATTTGTTTTTTTTTTAAACCTCTTGAACCTAGGTGTTAACAACTCCCACTCAACACCCAAAACCCAATACCTATTGTGGACCAAATTCATATTCAAATCAAAATACTGAGTCCTGAGGTTAGAGCTGCAACTCGAGTAGGTTGACTCATGTTAAAGTTCAATCCAAACCTAATCGGAATTATAAAAGGTCAAGTCAAACCCAACCCAACCCAACTTGTCCCTCAAACCCAATGAGGTTAACCCGAACCCAACCTGTCCAACCTATCATCTTTGGTTTGGGTCCGGGTTTGACTTCAAAATGGACATGATTTTGGACAATTTGAAGCATTTCACTATTGGTGCTCCGCACAGAAAAAAATAATAAACATGAAAGTGAGGGATGACTGTGAAGAGAGATTTAAATAATTCAAAATTTACCAACTTTTAATTTACTACTCATCAAATCAGGATCGGGTTGAGTTCATGTTATCCGACTCCTCAACCCAATTCCAACCCGAATTAGGTTGGGTTGCTAAGTTCAGGTTTGCATTGAACCCAAACGCTAACATCTCAATCCAAACCCACCCAAAAGTCATGTCAATTCGGATTGGGTCGGGTTCAACATGCCCAATTCGCACCCCTACCTAAGGACCTCCTTGACTCTATCAAGAAATGTGTTTCTTCAAGACAATTCAAGAGACAAAAAGTGGCCATGGTTGTTTTATCACATCCCCTTGTATGGACCATCACCTAGATTATTGCTCTTGTGGAAAGACCATGAATCATGACAAGAATTCGTCAACTCACAAGATACTCCAACAAGTTTTGAAGAATGATAATGCAGAGGAAAGTGTTCTCAATAGAATTGATACATGGTCATCTATTGTCTTTTGTTACATGGGATGATGGGAATCATGAAGAAAACGGGTTCCTAGATGCAGGGGTCTCTATTACTTTGTTTTTGTTTGGCTGGCTTGACCTTTTATGGCTGATAAACAATAGGCGCATTCGTCAGTCACGATGAGTTTGTTGTTATTCCAGTTTTAGATAGTTTTAGTTAATGTTAATTTAATACTTTGATTTATTTCATCATCCATGTAGTCGAAATGCGCTTCTTTTGAAACACAATTTTTTTATGTTCTTTTCTCAATAGTGTTGAGGTTTGCTAAGAAAACATGGTTTAGTAACTATGTATTCATAGAAAAAACTCACAGAAGTAGTTCACAAGTGCCAAGTGTGGGACCTTACAAAGTGGTTGCACCGAGCTGCTGTTGCCTGTTTATTATGGTAGGCATTTCATTCTCTGGAGAAAAAAAAAACACGCACACACACAACAAATTAATTCCAGGATTAATGTTGGCTAATGTTATACCAGAAAATCTCACCTGTATTTCGACTTCCATGGCAGATTGTTGTAGTCTTCTTTTCAGAATGGACTTCTCCTCTTCACATGTCTTCATCTGGGTATCTGGAAATTAACCAATCAACAAAACTTCTTCAGCATCATAAGGGGAGATTATTTGTTTCTTAGATTATTATTAAAATCTATGTAATTAAACAAGCATTCAAACATTGTCTTTTAAATGATGACAATCATAATGGAGATCTGCTTGAACAAGAAAACTATAAAAAGAGAACAGGAAAAAAAAAACTAAAAAAAGTAAACATGGAAAAAAGCAAAACAAAACAAAGCATTTGCCTTTTAAGCTGGAGTGAACAATGATTCCAAGGGATCACACCATAAACCAGAATAAGTTGATCAGTAGGAGTATGCCAAAATCTGAAGTGATGATTTGGATGAATAAAGTTTCTTTTAATATCAGATTACACAGTTCTGTTCAAACGAAATTGGTTTTCCATCATGGAAATTGCTTAAAATCCAACCTGTTTACATCATCATGATACAAGGAGCTCAAGTTGTAACCTCCTCATCCCAACCAGAGGAGGTTGCAACAGGCATTAATTTTTCTTTAGAGAAACAAGTATAATTTTAAATTATGGTATTCAGATTTGAGAAATTTCCAGTATGCATGTTTATAAAACAATAAAAATAATTTGGCCTTTTATTCAATACAAGTCTGTTCAATCTCAAAATGTTGACTGATTTCACAGCTTCTAAAATTATATGCCATTATGCATTTATGCAAGAGCACTTGTCTGAAAAGAACAATACTAGGAAGACATAGAATCAACCAAATAAATCATTCACCAATTCACACTTCTCGTTGCATCAAATGTGAAAAATGCATACTTGAAGATGACTATTTTGTTTGGTCACTGTTCAAAACAAAACATTTCAGTAAGTGTCCACCTCTATGGGTTTCATCTAGTTGGAGGGATGGAAGCTCCAGTATCTGCATCTTAAGGAAAGCTAGAGCAACGAAGAAAATGGGATTTCTGATGAGCTGGGCTGGTTTGTGTATGTGTTGGTGTTTATAGAAAAAAAAATTGATGAAAGGTGAGGGTCCACCGCCAAATATTGTATTTGTCTCAGTAAACTCCAAGATAAAGAGGTCCTCAGGTGAGATATCCACTAGACCACAGAAAATCAGAATGGAGCAAAAAAATAATCAAAAGGAAAGGCCAAAAATCATCCTTGCCTCACCCTACATACAGCTCAAGCTCCCTTGAAGAAACCCATTGTTTTATCCCCAATCCCTTGTAAATTTTCCCACATATTCTTAAAGCACAAGATACTCCCTTTTAAGATTCCTTCACTCATAGCCAACTATGGGGATAAGCACCCTCCAGGGGCTTGTAGATAAATAAACATTCTAGACATCAATGGAAAAAAAGTGGTAACCACAGGTAAATATGTTAACTTGGGTGACTATCAGTCATCCAATGATTAGTCAAACAATAATGATCAAATGCATATATGAGAAGTTCTAGACAGCTCAAAATTAAATAGGAAAACATGTGCTCAATCGCATTTGTTCATTCGTCTGAAACTGTGATCAATGTAGTGTTCTAGCCCATGCAGTCTTTGGAGTAAAACATCTAATAGGAACTAAAACTGGGAATTTGCACACATACAGGTAAACAAAAATTCATTTTCTAGGTTAGACTATTTTGTTAAAAAAAGAAACAAAAAAAAAATTAGAATTTGAACTAGCAGAAAGTTAGTCTTGGCAGACTGTCTTGGATCAGATTTAGGTAAGGAAATTCATAAATTCATTTTGTTCAATGGTTGCAAATAATAGTAGTCTCTCTTATTAATTAATTTATTGACATAATTTTCTTCCAATTTTTAGAGAAATGGATGCAATTGAAGCAAAACAAATAACATAAATTCCTCTGTATGTACACAGTTTCAATACTCTCACCATAATAGTAGGTAGACAGAATCGTAATGCGCTCTGTTGGCTGCAGATAAAAAAAATAGATGATTAGATGCACATATAACATGCTTAAAATATAAATCACAAATGTCCATTAAAAACATATATAAATCACAGTCTTGACATGCATACAAAATATTGATGATGGCTCAATACAACGCCTACATTGTTGCAGTAAATCAATGTCACATAATCTATCAAACACGATGGGCTATGTTGTGTGTTTCTTGAAAGTGTTATCTTTGGAAAAATAAAAACTATTTAGGACCTTTGGAAAAATTGAATCATGATAGACCTTTGGAAAAATAAAAACTAAGCAGTTTTATCCGTAATGCATAATGATTAGATACCAGATGGGAATGAAGATGGACATGGAAAGCAATCAGTGAACTTTAACTTTTTCAAATTTAGGACCCATATACAGCCGATATAAGAAAGCATTCATCGGGCCTTTTGCTTTGTTTGTTCACATTCCACCAACTTCATGTTTTCAATGTATTCTACACTGACATTTCTTGTAAATATATCCTTATGGCTATCAAGATCTGCATAAAATGTATTTGGTGTTGCACATCAGAGAAGTGCAGGTTATTAGATTATGAAATGGAATTAATGGCTTCATTGTAAGTTCAACATATATATCAGGGAGATTCTCCTTTCATATTTCTTATTACTGCAGCCCAAGCACTTTTCCAAATGAAGGGGATAGGAAGTGCCTTAATGAACAACGGATCAAGAGGGTTAAGGAGGGTTTTTTAGACTACTTTTTCCAGATTGATACTGAAGCAATGGTCTAATTTCTAAATATTGGCTAATCTCTTTCAAAAAAAATATTAGCTAATGTGTATTGTCTCACCTGTACATATTGGCATTTTGAAGAACCAATATGGTACAAGTTTATCAAGTTGTGGAAGAGACAATATTCAGACTACTTATATATACCACTCAGTGTTTTCTAGCAGAAATATTTGATGATGGGGATGGAAAAGATTTTCAATAATTAGAGAAGGAAGAAACATCACATCAAAGCTTTAAGAGATTAGTTCTTATCCCCGAATAAGTTTCGTTGGAATAAATTACTTGGCATCGGGGCTAATATTGGAGAAAATGTTGCCTTGGTCACAGCCATAAAGTTGATGATGCTAAGAATGTTCATACTAAACACATAGATATGCAAGACAGTAAATGAAAATCTCCAATTTAGAATTCAGATAATAATATTAAGCAGAAAAACAATACTGAAATCCAAGAACTTATGCATCCGTGGAAAAGATGTAAAGAAGAAACGGAAGAGATTTGTAAGCATGTGTTTTTCAGAATATGCTATGCCGGATTTTTAGAAATCTCTTTGAATAACCTGCTCAAGGAAAATGAGATGAGATGAAAAAAATAAATTATATGTAAGCAGAGGATAAACTTACCATTACGAATATCCCCTCTCGACGTGTTGGGACCTCTTCGAGTTTACGCAATGTATCATCTCCTTTAGTGACCTTGCCAAATATTGCATACTGTAGTCTAAAAAAAGTCAGATTGCAACAAGAACACCAGAGGATAAATGAAAGCATTCCATTGTGATTTATATTGAGGCAAACAATGATGATACCTGGCCATCAAGGTGAGGTGCATCTCCTAGAAGGATTGAAAAGGAAGATTGTGCGCTATTAGGATCTGAGTACCTAAATCAAATCAAGTAAATATGTGATAAAAAAATTATTTTGATTAGAAAATAAGCTCGAACAGACAAACTGTGAACTCAGTTCAGCACATAGGTACATAAAGGAACAGATACAAAGACATGCACTTGGTGAAAAATTGATGCATTCCATGTGAGACAACAATTTTTAGGCAATAAGGTGGAAGCCAGCAAAGTTTTTCAAAGCAGTTGTCTTAAAATTTCATTAAGCAAAGAGACGAAAAAAATGTCAGTTCTCATACTTGGCCAATACAGTATAGAGGTAGAAGAAAACCCTACTTGATAATATAAAAGGGCTTGTCAGTAACTAACAGAATCTGGTGTGGCAGAGGGTGCAAATAAAGATGTGTCTTCCATGGGGAACCTGGGTAAAAATATATGATCAATTAATTACTGATAAAAAAATGTCTATAGATTACATATTTAGCCCATCTGGTTGTAAAATGTTAAACATCAAATTAGCAAAATAACATCTGCAATGCAAGGGTGACATTATGTTTCGTCTTTTTTCTTCTTATTTTGTACCTGTTTAAGGAGATATCCTCTTGTACTTGGATAAATGCTATTTTATTTTATTTTATTTTTTTAACCAAAGAATTGGATCTCAAATTTAAGTTAATGACGCCACTTGAACAAAAGGACATGAGGGATCTCCGAAGAAATGACAAATAAAGGGAAAAAAAGTAAAGAGTAAGAAAAGGAATCCTAAAGAGTATTTAGACTTTTTCATCCCTCCCCCACCCCCCAATTGTCATTTTAATAGATTCTGGTGGACAAAAAAGGCCATCACCCAGACTGGTCCCACATATAGAAGGATGCTGAGGGGGGAGAGTAGATAAGGTCAATTGGTCATGACCTTTTGGCAATTTTTTGCAGTTTGCACAACCTGACTACTCTCAGGATTCAAACCCAAGACTATCCTGTTAACACTTTATCAGTGTATTTCTAGAAATTGAAATTGAAGTGACAGTCATTCTATACATATATATGTATATATACATACACATATACATATATGTGTGTGTGTGTATATATATATGTATATATTAGCTATATGGGTGTAATATAGGTACATTGATGAGAAGATAGGAGCAATTCATATATCAAGTGTTGCCCCTCCAACAAAAGAAGACGAGGGATCTCCAATCAAAGATAAACAATATAAGAAACAAAATGGACATTGGACAAGAGAAGGCTCCTAGAGGTGGAAAACCTATCTTCCTTTAGGACCCCCATATTGACTAAAACAGATGAGAAAGGCTGTTTATATGAAAAAAATAGCAGAGATGTTTGGAATATACGCATATATGCTATTATATACTCCCAGAAATTGATTTCTACACTATGGTGTTTTACAATTCAACCACGGCTGATTTTTAAATTTTCCAAAAGACCATGTTCCTGAGTTGGTTTCAAGTATTATAATTAAAAAACGGAATGATATTTTAAGGACATTTAATATTCATTACTTTACCTTGACACAATTTCATAAAAGTTGCTACAGTTTTTTACCCACCAAAAAATTGATCAGAATTTGCATGAAGTAAATAATAATTTAATGAATGATATTATTAAATGTGACTTGAATATTTTTGACATCATTACTGATTTGAACAGCATCACTTAGAATACTAGAATCACACTCAAAGAGATGCATACAGTTTACTTGGTTCAGTGATAAGAATTTGTAACAAAACCGGGTCCATAAAGCTATCTGAGAACATTGGAATGATTTATATGTTGATGTTCATGAAAATGACAA
This sequence comes from Acorus calamus, assembly GCA_030737845.1. Taxonomy (NCBI): domain Eukaryota; kingdom Viridiplantae; phylum Streptophyta; class Magnoliopsida; order Acorales; family Acoraceae; genus Acorus; species Acorus calamus. Next base: position 6,981,273 of record CM060863.1, on the reverse strand, counting down.
TACATGCAGCGGTTACTGATCATTTTCTACAATCATCATCAAATACTTGACGGGCTTGGGAAAGAAGTAGGACAATTGTCAAAATAAGTATGGATTCAACTATGAATTTGTAGAAAACTGGGTCCATAAAGCTATCTCAGAACACTGGAAGGAAGTGTATGTTCACATTAACAAATGTATTAACATAGTGGTATTAATTTCTGTTCTACAATGACAGTTAAAATACATGATGGTATAAGCACCCTGATCAATAAACAAGCACCAAATTAGTAGGTAGAAAAAACAAACCTAATAATAGAGGCCAGACGAGTACTTAGGGAACTTATAGGCTGTTCTGGGTAATTCCAGTGTAGCAGGTGCTGATTAAACAAGGTTTGGATCAACTGTACTCAGGGATGTAATATATGACATTGTACAAAATTTAAAGTTAACTCCAAGGGACCAAGAGCCATGTCACCATCTATCAAAAAATAGCAGTGACCTCTTTGATTACTTCCTTTTTTTCTTATTAACCAAATCTGAACCTGGTCTACAAGTTAGCTCCCTGATGAAAACTAATAAGACAAACTGAAACACACACCCTCCTAATCTAAATGGGATATGATATGTAGTACTTCTCGAAGAAATCAAGAATGGCCATAATAAGAATGACATTTATAAAGCCGAGTGTCAACCCTACACTAATTCTCTACAAACCAAAAGCATCGAATTCTTGAAAAGGTTCATTCAGAGGCAAATAAGTAGCCTGCCATGAAATCCACTACAACCAGACACCCAATAGAAAATACCATCCCTTATCGGTTACATGTTTAAACTCATGCCACTTAACCCCCACATAAAGAAAGCACCCAGACTAGGGATCGAGGTGGCACATATAACTTTATTTGCATTCATCGCTGTGGCAATTGTTCAGCCTTAAAAGAACTAAATTCTTTTTACCCTAAACATAAAGGTGATTCTTCAGCCAAAAAGTACAAAATTCATTTAACCTGAACAGAAAGGTAACTTGCCGAATCTCATTAATGTGATACTGACATCAAAGAATGTCAAACCACAGCACTACAGGTTGGATTCTCATTCCTAAAATGCTGGTATCAGTGCATCACCACTGAACCAATACACTGCTGGTGCTCTATAGCATCTCTTAGCAATTAAGCAAATAGAGGTAACTTGCCCGAATCTCATTAATGTGATACTGACATGGAAGAATATAACCACAGCGCTACATGTTGGATTCTCATTCCTAAAATGCTCACCACTGAACCAGTACACTGCTGGTGCTCTATAGCATCTCTTAGCAATTATGCAAAGCATCCATTCTACATTCCATTCCTAATTTCAACTAGCACTTCATCCTTTATTTATTCAAACATTCCAGTTTGATTACTCTAAATATTCCTCTTTAGTCTCTTTTTATGCTTTATGAAGCCTGGAAGCACCCATTAGTCATGTTCTGTTGTCCTCGAACACAGAACAAATCTGGCTATAAAGATGATACAAAGTACTCTGAACATTTTTTTAATGTTTGGAAAAGTTCTCTTTTTAGATATCTTTTGTACCTATCGTCCAAACATACTATTGTTCATTGAACTGTGCATTTTTACACATTCAAAAAAGGATATCCATTTACTTTGGATGATGTCTGACATTCTTCATTATTAAAAAAAAGTTATTCCTAGTTGTCACCGCTGCATTCACACCCAACATAGAATTTTCTGCACGTATTTCTCAAACTAATGACAAAATACATCTGAAAAACAGGCTACTTATCACATATGATTTACAAATATGTGCGTATTGTACCGCATGGAACACTTACCAAATATTAATCGTGCACAAACTTCATCACAATCTATAAATCCATAAATTGAATTCCACAAATCTCTAACTACATTCAAAACAATCAATAGAGAATATTCGATCATTCATGCCAATTATTACTCACCTGCCCATGGAAAGAATGCCTCTAACATGTTTGACACTGCTGAATTCACCAACAACAGTCTTCTCAGCCTCCTCTCTCTGCTCCTCATTCATCGGAGCCGATCTCCCGCCGGCGACATCCGCAACTTGTGCAACGAAACCCCTATCAACCTACACAAGTTCCTAATCTCATTAAAACCACAAGAGAGCCACAAAACCCTAAAACTAAGAAATCCCCCCTCAAAAGGTACCCGAAAGAAGTGATTGGTGTTGTAGCAACCCAAGCGGACGAGCTTGAAAATGTGCTCCACCGTTTTGGGGGCGATCCTTGGGTAGAACCCGAACTCAATGTCTCCATGATCCGTCTGTCCAAGTTAGGGTTTTTTTTTTCCTTCTTAAATTCGTTCAGAATAACATAATGTGATCGATTAAGAAAACTTGAGATGAAGAGAGACCGAACCTGGAAGACGACACGAACGGATCCGAGATCGGAATCTCCTCCGTATGAGGCGGAGGAGGATCCGACGGTTGACATTATGAGGAAGACGAAGATCAACGTCCCTGATTTCGTCATCTCCTCCTCCTCGATCGGTGGTTTTTTCTCGGGGAAACTTTTTTGGTGGAAGTGGGAACTAGGAGGGTCAACTTTATCGAACGGTTGAGATTGGATGATTTCTGTTGGAGGTCCACTGATGCTGCCATTAATGGAACATGGAACGGATGGTTGATTTCGGCGGTCCAACTCGAATGACAATTAATGCGGTTCGGCCCATATCCGGTCCATTTAGATCTGTGGGATCCGAATGAAATGTATATAATCTGGGGAGTTGTATAGAAGCTTAGATTGAGTTATATTTAATTTAATGTAATGTAAGAATGAATAATAAACAATATACATTATTGAGTCTGAATGATAACCCAGCTCATAAAATACAAGCCATAAGAAGTGAATAATAAAGCGTGAGTGGAATGAAATGGTTCAAGTTTCACTAATATAACATATATATAATGTGACCACAAAATGACCATTCTTGGTGTTCTTAATATATAAAAACTAGTTATAAGATTATCTACAATTGATTCAAATTTGTTGAGAAACTTGGTCATGATTTAATTTTGAAGAGTTGATGGGATATGTGAAGGCTCATACAGGTATTTCGTTAAAACTATCTAATGTGTTAAAAACGTAAAACACAATATCTTTTGTTTCGTTTGATCTAATTATCCTTCCCTCCCCATCAATCCAAGTATTTTGAAAAATACTTGAAAGTTTACCATTTTAAGATCTCATAGATCTATCCTATCTAAGATTGTCAATGAATATATAGTTCAAATATTTAATCTCCATATTTGTTCTTAGATTTTTTTTTTAGATACGATATTAATATTCTTTTCAAACTTGAAACATATACTGATATTTCTTATATAATCCGCATATTTAGATGTGGAAAGTAGTAGAGATAATCAGGTGACATATTAAGAACAAAAAATGTGCAATAAGAACTTTTGACAGTTGAAAGCATGACTTCCAGTTAAAGAACGTAATGATTATTTTAACTTTGATAATTATGATTAATCAGCACATGATAATTCAAACTGGGTATAATACAAATATTTATATTTATAATATATCATATTTGAATATTTTTTAAAACGACGGAGCATAGGTCTCTCAAGAGAAACAGAGGAACATTTTTTTCAAATTGATTCCAAACATATCGTTAGAATGAGATAGAATCACAGCTCAATACTTCATTATTATTGTTTTTTTTTTTTTTTTTTTTTTTTTTGTATTTCAAGTCCCTACAAAAATTATGTGAAGTTAAAAAAAACTCAATATCTATGTATAAAGAACGCGGGCATACACAAAACCTAAAACAAAGCACATGAGGTATGTGTGAAGCGTCGCAAAAAGTCTTACCAAAACATGCAAGCCTGTAAATATCCTATCAAGGTGTGTGAAGAATCCAAAATAAAGAGAAGATGAAGAATATTGCTGATATAACAGTCATCCCCCATTTCAATTGAGAACTTGCGTTCTATATCGAAGCGGAGAAAAAAAAAGAATTTTTTTTCATAATTCTATGATTTTTGAGGTAGATGCTACAATATCGTATCGTATTAAATTAAAGGAAAAAAATTAAGCTGTCTATTCCTAGATCTAACATTAAGTTTACAAGTAAAATTGATGTGACTACTCCTCTCAAATCACATTGCCAGCTATCATAAATCACATAGTTTACTTTCATATACTAGTGTAATTGACTCCAAACAAAATAATTAGAATCTTCATCCTCATTCTTCAAACAAAATAAAATAGAGTTCCAATTCCAACTCCATCTAATTCCAAGGGAATAACATTAATTTTTAATTTCATTAAGTTTCTTGATAGCAACGTGAAAAGACATACTATATAATTGTCGACAGAGCAACGCCCTTAGAGTTAAATCTTAAACCCATAAAACAATAAGGAAATAATTTTATACAAGAGAATAAGCAAATTTATGTGATTCAGTAAAATCTACCTACATCCACAAAGCATAAGAGAAATCAATTCATTATTATCTAGTAATCAAGTTACAATATATTCTCATACTCTCTCTTCTCAACACTGACATCTTTCTCAAATGAACCATGTATTTGAATGTCTCTGACCATAAAATTAACATCTTCTAACTTTAACAAGGAAGAGACTAAGTAAACAAAACAAAATGAAGGAAATAATGAAAACACATTATTACAAAAAAATCCATGAATCAGTACATGTTTGTTAAAATTAATAAGCTAGATATTATAACTTTTAGTTTAAAATAAACAGTTATTTCATGTTTGTTTAAAAATAAGCTAAAATCAACTTTTAAAAATCAAGAATCTTTAAGTTGGGCAAATGATGCTTTTCAAATTATAGCTAATTGATTGTTTTTAAAAGAATTCTTTTGAGCATTAATGCCCTAAGGCCTTAACTTTTTTCAATAATGATCATATTATTGTAAAAAAAAATTCATAACAGACATCTACCATTATTTACTCTTTACTTTTTAATAGCTACAATAAATATGTCTACTACTTATTAGATCAATTAAAATCTACCATCTATGAGCATAATATATGATTTATAAATTAAAGCATTAACACAACAGATATGACTTCACCGGTCGTACAATATAAAACATTTGAAAAATATTAAAAAGTAAAGCGTAGCTGACTATCCCGCCTGACATGTTTGAATTCCAAAACAGATCAAACATTATTCACAACCACAAATGCGTGCACAAACACACTTCAATATCTCCCTTTAATTTCTTTCCATACTTGCATGGCTTCCCTCATCTTTCCTTCCACACAAAAACATGACAAATTTTCAACAACACGCGCAACTTCACTTTCCAAATTGTTATTACAGTTTTTACACACAATTAAATCAAACAACACATGCGTACACTTTTGATTCTGGACTCAAACTGGTTTGAGAAATGAGTGTGATTGATCAGAAAAGCATTTTTTTTATACATGCTAATATTCTCAAGCCACTTGAAGGTTTCCTATGGGGAACTAATTCTCACTAATGATGTCTTGGCGACCACTTTTTATATCATGTGATTCTCATCTTTGATGTTGATGTCCATGATGAAAGAGAGTTTAATTGTTAAGGAAAAAAGCCTTGTTTCATGGAAAGATGGACAACTAATGGGGGGGGGGGGGCTACTAATCTCCACAACTAACAGGGCATCTACCACTTTGAAAGGTGGAGCAAACAAAGCAACTACTGCTCAATAGTTTCAGAATAAAGCAATAATAACAAAGGGAAAATAATAAAAAAAAAAAACATGAATAAAGTTTGATGTGTTTAGATCTCTTCAATTAGCAAGTTGGAAAGCCACTGTCTTGGTGTCCTATCACCTGAAATTTCGGGATAAACAGCACAAGCTCAACCACTGAAAAGCTTATTCAGTCGGTGATAGAGATTCAATAGTGCACGTATTTCATGATCAATTTTGTCAATACCTACAACAAAGAAACGGTACATGGTTTAAATGATCCAGGAACTCACATGTCAAACATGCTATGTGACACGTATTAATTCTTTATTAGATATTGATGAAATTGACGAGATCTTCATTAAGAAAAAAAATGATAATATGAACCAATCTTAAAAATATTAATATTCACGTTGAAAGAAAATAGAATTACATTTTATTTAGTTATTGAGTCGCTAAACTAATCAAAATCTGCATCATTGGATTAGAACTCATTGTGTGGGCAAGCGGGAGCCACGAATTCAAGCATAAATCTGCCCGCCGCGTTGTTAAAGTCATGTCCCAATCGACCTATGTGACATCCCGCTAACTCCATTGGATTCATGTTGCCTTCAAATGGAATTGACTTATTCCATCTGGCTCTATATGGGGTTATTCAGTCAGGTAGCTGAATAGAAAATGTGATGGAGAAATGCTTTGATTGAATATTGGTGATATACAATTAAGGCATCTATCGTTTGGATTTGATGTTGTTCCACTCCATCATCTGATATACCAAAAGAAGGATGAAAGAATACAAACCTGTCTTCGTATCAAGTTGTTGGATTTTATTGGGTGACTTCATACACAGATGCTAATTGAAATTGAAGATGACATCCTTGTCCGCAATGGAATTGCTAAGATCAACAACAGGAAAGTTTCAATTGATTTTTTCTAGTAAGTTATTTTAATTAATGATTCATATGAAGTCATGGGTTTTGATAAGACTTCATGCCAAATTGTCAAGACTTAATTGAGGGGTTGAGGAGCTTTGTTGATCAATATGGACTATTTCTATATTATATATATGTAATAATATCTTGCTTGTCAAAATAAAATACAACATAAAATAATGTGGCTTGATTTGATATTATATATGACAAATGTGAACCGTCTCAACAGATTATTATAAATTAAGTTTTTAACTATTTTTTAAAATTATAGTTTCGGAGTTTTTATAAAAGAAAATTATCGATTGGTAAAAAAAATCTAATAATTTGAAATTTAATCAACCATGTAATTATCTTGTTTTTAGTAGCAATAGATGGACTAAGCAAAACAGGTAAATGTGAACCATTTGATTGGACCAAGCAAAACAGTAAATGATCATCAGGGTATTGTCTTCAAGTATATTATTGCATGACCCCAATTTTGATTTATATAGCCCAAATTTTAATCAAGTAATTTATAGGAAACTTGAAAATATCAATCATCATGTCATTGTCTCATGTGACATGTTAGGAATGAGAATGATGTTTTTAATTCAAAAAAATGTAAATCTTATATGTTTTAATAAAAAAATGTATATCATTTTATAACAAATTGAAAGGAATTATATTTAGCAAATGTAAAAAAGAACTTGTGTATATATCTATACCTCACTAAGAGCTAGTTTAGCAAGAGGATAAGGTTTTGATGATAAGTTGTCCTAATTTTAGGAGATAAAAAGTCTATCAATTTGTTCATATTTACATTTGTTAAAATTAGGATAAAAAGTGGGGATAAATGATATCATAGCTTTTAGGTAGAATAAAATATTCTTATTTTTATTTTAAAATTAGAACAATTGTCCGCAGTTTATCCCGATTATTTTTTATATCAAACAGGGATAAGTTGTCCTACCACTCACTTATTCTATAATTATCTTTTATCCCAACATTCAAACTAGCCCTAAATATTTTGGAGGTATATGGAAAATGGATTATTCACTAGATTTGACAGTGTAACAGTGCTCTAGAAATAAATAAATTACTCTTTTATTTTTAGAAAGAGACATGCTAAGTACAACTACTTGATATGTAGCTATGGTCATCCACAGATGAATGATGATCTTCCAAGTGATCCTATATTATTACATCTCCATTTACACAACCCAAACCACATGGGGTGTTTTAAAGTTACTTGCACTCATCATCAAAAATGTAGACAAGAAATATTGTAACATGGAGCCTAAACCTAACCCTAACATGAAGGCATGCACTGATTGGTTTGGTAAGTCCGGGACCAATGAAAATAAAACAACTAAATCTAGCTCGCTTGTGTGATATAAAATGTGTTGATATTTTGCAGCCCCACCTATGTCATAGAAGTGGTCACCTAAACGTTTATACTGTGCACTATCATTTATTTTTAAAAGAAAAAAATATACTAATGTAAATCAGTTAGGGGCAACGCCACATTATATGTAATGGGATTAATTGACCCCATCACATTTATAAAAAAAAAATTCAAACAATTACTGTCACAATTTCAAATCATGACAACCCAATCCACCAATGACCCCACCAACCTACGAGTTACCTCTGCTCGACCCATATTTTATACTTAAAATCTCCAAATTACTATACATTACTGTGTTACCATCATGAACAATTGTAAAAATTTATATTCTTCGATAGTTTATTTTTTATTAATAGATTGTTTTTTATTTTCAAAAGACAAATTTATGTTTTTATAAATATATGATAAGAGTATATTTTTGAAAAATTTTGTAAAATTTATATTTTTAAATGGTCATCTATAAAAATTTCTGGATCTACCGTTGAAATCGGTATATATATTTTAATTTTTATTATAGTAATATATTTCAATGGGTGAATGTTTTTAAGAAAATAATCGGTGAAATATGGGGGTTATGCATATCATTTTCAACAATTCCATATAACATGCATATGTTGTTTTTTTTCCCTTTTCGAACCCATCATATTTTCAGAATGTTATTGTTCTTGCATACTCAATTATCGTTCTTGCATACTCAATTCACTGTGTCAACCCCATTTTTGTCCGATTACATCACCTTCATCTTCACTTAATGATCTGCATGTAAAAAACATTTTGTACTTAAATTGCATCACCCATGTGCACAATACCAATGAATAACTGACAGTGAGGATGGAATTGAGGAGTGTGAGTCTGTGAGATTAGAAAGGGCCTCTTTGATTTTTATGACTTGTAGGATAAAATGTAATTGTCATTGAAGTTGATGACATAGTGTTTATGTGACAAAAGAATGTCGTTTTATGTTCATTTATACTTGGTTTTTATGTTGTAATTTTTAATTTATTGTACTTAATTTCTTAAAAATTTGTTTAAGAATTATAGAGCTAAAAACTTCACAATCAAACAGTAAAACATGTCTCTTCGGATTGCTCTACATACCTCCTGAGAAGCAAAGATGATCGGTAGATAGTAACCTAAACTAAAATATCAATGTGGTATTTCTCTAAGCTCAAGTCAAGATTACTCACTACGCAGGATCAGAAGATTTTCCCTCTTCAAAACTTAATAAAAATATTTTGTACTTGATTGTCTGAGAAAACATGGAATATTTGTAGTCCGTCGAGACCAATGGTGGCATGGTGGCATGATCTCCTTAATTATTTAGTCACATGCCTCTAACCAGTCCAATCACATCTCAATACATCTCCTCATGAGATCCTCTAATTGATTTTTTTACCTCAATTTGCATTTTAAAAGCTAAATGCATAATCAAACCCACGGTATTTTTGCTTTTGCATATCAAAACCACATTCACACATTTTCTTCAATTCATTAAATTTTCAACGTTTCAAAATCTTCTGAAACATCGCTTTTGAATACCAGATAGAGACTGATTGAGATGGGTGAATATGGGTTTTAAACACAAAAATAGAAAATTTAGTTTTATCCAGGTTCGCCTTTTGGAATATAATGCAAATTCTATCCAAAATCTAAATGTAACCTAAAAATAAGTGACCTTGTTTAGTCTTAACTTTGTCTTTTATTTTCGCTAAATCGGTTCAAAAGGATAGAATAAACGTTTAGTGAATCGCCTATTATTTCAATTTCACACATGGCAAAAAAGAGAGAAATCGTCTTTCTTTACATCGATTAGAATATCAAATCAACGACGACCTTTGGGAGAAACCATCTATAGTGTCAGAATAAAGAGTAATCAGGGGAGAAACGGTCACTCTCATGCACGATACATATCTTTACAACAGAGATTGGATATTTTATGTGAAAGCCATAGAGAATCACAATAACACTCAATAATATCATGCTATATAGATATAATAATTTTATTTATGTTATGCATTCATAATTTTTTTATAAATATCAAATAAAATAAAAATATTTTTAACTATGATGATTTTTTTATCATTTATGCTACCTCTGGGAGTCAAATTATTTGTTCCTTTCACGTAAAATAGCTGAGCACTTTATTAGAATGCACACCCTCCATCCAACTAAAATGTACTCCCAATAATTGGGTTTGCCCTAGATCCTCCACGTGTCACCCATAGATTGCGTGCAATTGAGTGCTATCCCTCTCTCCTAACCTAACCTTTCTTCTGACTCACCCAACTCCAATGACCATCTCCAATTTCTTTTCCCCTCTTTTGTAGGCTTTGTTTCCCTCCCCCATGTTTTTTTTCTTTTTCTTTTTTGAAAAGAATCCACAATCATTTTCTCCTATTTTGTCAATATGATTGGATTTTGAGGGCAACTTACCTTGATTTCATGAGATAACATGATAACATCATTTTTGTTCCTATTTATATACATCAATATCAAGTTAAATGGATGGAATAAATGTTAATCTAACATTCATACGGTACGGTGTAACAAAATATTTTTTTTATTTTAAAATCAGAACAATTGTTCACAATTTATTTAAATTTTTTAATAACATGATAATTTATTCCTTTATTCCACCATTTATTTTCCTGTCAAGCTGGGCATAAGTGTGATTTTACATCCAATCTTGTTTTCAGTTCTATATTTTTGTCATATATATAACAAATAAGTGATGTTCAGTACCTTTTCTTAGACGACAATCACACTAATACACTTAGCCTCTGTTTGGATGTAGAATATGATTTATTTTTTAGTATACAGTTATTCTGGCATAAATTGGTATAAATAAGTATAAAGTGATTTTGTGTTTGATTATGTTTTTAAATTATTCTCGTTAGAAAATGTAATAATAAATTTTTTATTGTTTATGTAAAATGTTAATAAAGTGTGAAAAATGATTTATAAAATATAAAAAAATGATGATAATTGATTTGACAGTTGATTTATAAGAGGTGGGGACAATTGATTTAACAGTAGATCAACATATTCTTTAGATAGAATAACCTAAAATAACTTAATTTCAAGAGTTGATTGGAATCCATATATGACTTCAAACCAATTTATTCTGACATGGGTTATACCAAGGTGTTCCCTACATTCAATCAACAAAATATACATATTCTGTTTTATTCTCACTTATTCTTTGGTTATTCCATATCCAAGCGGGGGATTAATTATTCTATGATCCCTACTGAGTATATCAATTATTTAATATAGCCGATTAACTCATTTAATAGTGTGTGTGTATATTTATATGTAATCCTTAGACAAATTAAGTATGTATAAATTTTTAAAAAAAATTAAAACACTGTAAGAGATACAAGCAGAAATGATCTTAGCATTTCTCTTTGGTAGATACATTCATTTCCAGAAGAAAAAAAATGAGATTTAAAATTGAAGATTAATCCATCATTCAAATACAAAAAATGGGAGCTAGGGGGCTTCAATTAAAAAACCCTTCCCCTAAGTCATGTTTTTTAATTAAATTTTAAAAAAAGTTTTCCTCACCCACCAATAATGCGCCACTTGTCCCACAATTCTTTAAATATGCCGTGGACACGTTGCAGACTCTGATTGGTCGAGGTCCTCCATTTCTCGTTTTCGGCTTGTCAGGGTGGGCTGTTATTTTATTCTCCTTTTTGCACGCCACTGCTTATCCACTTTTTTTTTTTAATAATTTTATTTTTAAAAAAATATATAAATAAAATTTCGGCCCCATGATTCATTATTGATTATTGTTTTGGTTGGGTGGCAGTTTTTTTTATTTCTAATAAGTATAGATAAATTATAGAATTTAGTGATCGATTGTTCATTTTTTCATATGTTGATTTTAATCTTTAGATTTAAATGATATGTTCATTTTTAATCTTTTGTAGATTTTATCCCTAAAGTATTTGAGTTTTTTTTAGTCTTGTGAGGGACTAAAAATGAACGTATCTTTTAAATCTGATGACTAAAATTAAAATATGAAGAGGTGATGGATCGATCCCTAAATAGGTATGTTTATATGACTGAAAACTAAAACCCCTTCTTTTATTTTTGCTTTGTTTTGAAGTTTGGTTATCTGTTAAACCATTTTTAATTTAATGTTAAGTTTGATGAACAGAACATGTAGGGGCGATGGAGTGACTGTTTAAAATCAATTGAGATGTATTTATAGACCAAAGAGTTTTTTTCCCTTAAAGTGAAACCTGCAAAGAACATATACAACATAACTGGACACAAGACCCAAAACCCAACATAAATACTCCTCAAAGGTGATTGTCGGGCTAGACCAAAGATTGAGTTCAGATCATATGTCTAAGACAGGTGCACCTCTTCCACCTCGCCAGCCAGGGATGCATATTTATAGACACAGTTGGAAGGGAAAAGAGCCAAGAGAAATAACTATCATTTGAGAACATATAAATCATTTTAAATTTTAGAACATAATATATGGCATATTTAGTAAACTCTTTTGATGCACCAATTAAAGTATATTTCAGTTTATAAAGTTATCAATTCTTTTATTTGCTGAGGTATTCCAAGAATCCACTAGTTGATTGGTTCTGTAAGAAAATAATTACTAGTATATATATAATTTTTTATCGTATTTTATATATAATAAACTTTCAACTACGTATTCATAATTAACTTTCATATGTTTTGGTGGTAGCTAGACCATGGGTAATCAACAAAGGATGAAAACAATAAAATGAATAGTTAATAATAAATTACCATAATTGTCCTAAATAAAAACAATATTTAAATGAGTCACACAAGATATATCGTTCACCGGGGATTAGTTTTTTTATATGTTTTGGGCATCCTTTCTATAAAATTTCAAATTCTTATTTAATCTTTTTTAAAACATGTTTGGATCTACGGTGTGATAGATTCAACGTAGAGGAGGTTAAAAAAATGATATCCCATATTCATACAAATTTTAAATTTGTGCTTCTCTTTCAACTTGTCAAATTTCATGATGTTTTCATGCGCTTTCAAAATATTTTTTTTTCCAGCGAAGTTTGAACTCTTGGATTTCCGAAAAGGCAGGCATCTCAACTCATATACAAATGGATCCATAAAAAATAAATTAAAACAAACCGTCCAATTTAAAAAACATCATGTAACAAACAAATAATAAAACAAGTAGGCCTCCCATGTTTTAATACACTCAACTTATAATAAACAAAATTTCATTTAAAATTTCAACGGAAACTTACGTAGAGCCGTTATTAATTAAAAAGCGCTCGTCTTCCTCTGCAGACCCGATGAAAACAGTTAATAAACCTCCCCCACGTGCGGTCCAAACCTGGCGTGCTTTTCCAAGCACGTGTCGTCCAGTACACACGTGTGTACTGACGAAGCCGTTCCCGACGCCACACGTTCACACGCTCACTTGTGTTTTTTCCAATGAAAATTCGTACACACGTGTGTGAATTTTCTGCCCGTCAGATTTGAATGTGATCGGCAGATCCAACGGTGTTGATGATAATTGACAGCATGGCAGGCGGCCACTATTTTTCCGACTGTTATATCACACCTACTGTTTCTGTCGATTGCCATCTCGACCGTTCATCGGATACGACAAAGTCATGAATCAACGGACAATATTGCGAGACCCAACACGAGATACGGAGGAGTCACCTCCGTGGGGATTGTAAAGAATCACTCTGGTTAATGTTCATTTAAACTTGTTCGATTAAACAAATGAGTCAAGTTTGAATATTTTTTAAAATTCGATTCGTAAATGAGTCGAGTCAGAGTTGAGTCCGAGTTTATGTCATTTTCACACATATAAGATGTTGAGATTTGTAAAAGATAATTTTTCAAATGCTAAACAATTTTTTTTAACTAAACGAGTCCGAGTCAAGTTTTGGTTTAAACTTCGACTTGACTTGTTTAAACTTTTTATGAGTCAAACGAGCCGAACTTAAACACTAAATTAAGCCCGACTCGTCAAAACCCTAACACGTGTCGTTTTTTAACTAGGTACAATTTTTCCCTCTACAAGTATTTTCTATGATAATCATAATTTTCATGCATTCTCTTTTAGGAGATTCTGAAAATGACTGCAAACACTAAAATGTCCATTTGAATCTTATATCTTATCCCACCTAAAATAATAATAATAAAAACTTATCTAATTTTTCTAAACCTAGCTAGTTTTGCACGTCATTGATTCACGACTGGAGGTATTAGAAACGTGTATGCTTGATCAACATTAAAGCCATGCAACACAAATGCGTGACGACTTGTGATTTCTCTGGTCAACAAAACCATATATTTTTTTATATATGTAAAAAAAATATTTCTCAAAGTTGAATCTGTCTCCGAGCTTATCAAAATATTCTAATTGCAACCCTTGAAGCGTTCTCGTTATATATATTAGTCAATTGCACGTGCTAAAGCACGAGATACATCATACATGGAGATGTGTTTTATAAATAGAAATTCAAAAAATAATGAATAAATTAACATCTAATTATTTGTAATAAAATTAATACATTAATTTTTATTTATAATTTTTATTTTAATAAAACATATTTGACAAAAAAATTCATGTGGAGAGAATGTAGTCAAAATTATATATATTTGTATCATATTAGTAGAAAATACTTGACAAATATAAATTGATAATTACATTAATTATTTTATGTCTATACTTAACTGTAACTAACAATTACAATATGAAACTTATATCATATTTCTTCAAAATTGAGTCTTTAATTAATTCTCACATATAAATCTTTTGAATATATTTAAACTCTTAATGGAAGACCACTTGATGACTTAAATGTGAAAAACAAATAGACCTACATGATATTAAATTTGAAAGTTTATCAAATTCTTATTGAAATGCAATCAGATAAACCAATTCAAAAACCTAATACAATTCAAAAACCAATAGAAAAGAACACTTAAAACTCAAACAAAAAATCAAAATAAAAAATTAATTAATTAAATTAAAATTGTGACTATATGAGATATAATTGAGAAACTTAATAAGATGAAAAATGATTTATGTAAAATAATATTTAAAACTGGTGAAACCTATAGATAAAAAATAAAAATGATTAATATATTTTTTAATTAATGGGGTTTTGATAAAGAAGTCATTAATTATGTTTAAAATATGAAATATGTGTAAAGTATGCACTCAAAGATATTTTATATTATAAAAATGTATAAAATATAACAAACAAATGTTATAAAAAAATAATTGACAAAAAATGAATAATTAATGTCCCATGTGTTCAACTAACCTAACTAATCCACACTACAACTTATTTGTAATCACATTGCAACTTATTTTTTTCTTTAAGTGCAATTAAAGATGAAAGTCTAAATCACCCAAACTCTAAAATACATACCGGCCCAAAAAGACAAGCTCGGTAATTTGATCAACAAATTCCATGAAAATTTTTTTGTCATACAAAATCTATATCGCATCACATCACAACAAGAGCAAACAACACCCTAATCAAAATAAACCAATATAGAATTTTAATATCCAATAAAAGGAATAAAACATTTTCATCTTTATGCAACCCCAAGCGAATATATTTAAAAAAAATTAAAAATAAAATCTTTCCTCGATTTTACATTGTAGAAAACCATCTATATCTTTGAATGCATGCACCAATCATTTCACCTGATATAAACACAATAAAATAAAAAAAAACATTCTAATATCTAAAATATATCAATAAAAATATAAAAAACAAAACAATTAAAAATCTAGCCAAAGAAAGCGCTCCTCACAATCTTCCTCTCCACATCTCTCATGCATTCAGAAATAATTGACTTCTCATTATCATCTTAAAAGTTCTCTACATTCCAAAGCCATCATTCAATTAAGATCAAACATACATAAAAAGAATAACACAATATAAATTTACATAAATAAATAACACAACATATATACATATAAATAAATAAATAATAATATGCTTGAAACAAAAATAATTTAGGCTGCAGGGATGAACTGCTTTATATAGGACTACATATAATTTAGTGATAAAAAAAAGATAATATAGAGAGGAGTTCAAACAACTTAGTATTAGAAGATTCAATCTTTGAATAAATCAAATCCTTAAAAATCTGGAAAAAAAAAATGTATAATAGTACTACATCTTTCTGTATCTTTTTCCATAATAAACTCAACAAAATATATTATATTATGCACAAATGTTTAATATGAAATATATAGATTTTTAAGGTATATTATATTCACATCATATGTACATCTTATATTATTTATTGTAGATACATTAGGGATTTTTTCATTCTATTACAAAAACCATATTTATGAAAATATAATTAAATAGATATACATGGTGAATATATTTAATTTCAAAATTAAAAAATTAGAATATATAGATATGATTTAAAATAAAAATGTATTGATATGATTTAACTAAATATGATTTTGATATCTTAAAATATTTATGATTTATATAAATTTGATAATAATAGATTAGTACAAAAATAATCTTATTAGATAAGATTGTATCATTGAATAATTTTAAAATTTAAATAAATCTATTACTATTAGTTATTAAACAATTGATTAAGGGATAAAAAGGAAAATGAAAATACTGGATCACAGATTTTTTTAATAAGTAAGTAATAGATTACTATTAGTAATTAAACAATTGATTAAAAGATAAAAAGGAAAATGAAAATACTAGGGTCACACAATTCTTTTAATAAGTAAGTAATAGATATAAAAGTTTAATGTTGTATCTGAAATCCCATATGAAGTGAAAAGACGTTCACATTTCAGAGAACGTAAAAGATGGAAGAAATTAAAAGCTGTACATGTGTGGTCCCAATAATACAACTACTATAACTCAAGTTGTGTGTGTGGGGGAGAGCATGTCATGGACCACACACATAGTCCTTGGTGGTTGCAAGAACGTTTTCAACACAGCCCATCATCTGACACACATACAGACTATACAACTTGATCTTCTTCTTCTTCTTCTACTTCTACTTCTTATTCACCTTGTGTGACTGTGGTGTGAGATCCCATTAAAAGCTGATTTGGTTGGGATCAATAGACAACAAGGACCACATGGAAGGGTGGTGGTTTTTTTTCTCTTCTTTCCTCTAAATGTGGTCCATAAGAGTGATATACGTGTTTATATATATATAGGGGAAAAAATAATGACCCTCTGATTGATGATGGGAGAAGCTTCAACCTTTAATGGGTGTGGGGAACCATGTCCTGTGTTGCGAGCATATGCATATCTGTATCCAATGACTCTGTTTGGATGACAATGTACTGATAGTTTTTTTTTTTCTGATTGATACGATATACTTATAGTTGTTCCTTTACCATCAACATTTTCATGTCAGCTTAATTTAGAATAATGTTACATGCAATTTTTTATAATACTAGCATGATTTTATTTTGGATTATTTTTGCATGTATATCATTTGAAAACATATTAATTATTTTTATATTACTTCAAATAACTCATTTATTTTTATATCATCAGAATTTTTAAAATTATGCATATATTTAAATCTTAGTTAAATTTGTTAAATTAAATATATAATCGAATTAATAAATAGAATTGTATAATTTTAACTACATATATGGGTCGTGTTTAATGCTTTTAAATTTAATTATTTTTAAAAAAAGAAGTTGAATTAGTTGATACACAAAGCTCCAAAGCAGGATGACGATTTTTAGTTTTTTGAAAGAAAAAAAATTTCATCTAAAAACCTAACTAATATAGCCAACAGTGATTGCCTTCTCATTATACTCAAATCATATGATGCAAAAGATGACATTAGAAGAAGGAAGGCTAGTTACATTATTGAGTTGACACCTTTCTTGTTACTTCAAGGCTCACGAGACCTAATGCTTTTCTTAATTATTTTAAGTTTTTACATGTATCAAAAAAACAAAATAATGTTAAATGCTGTCTTACTTATAGTATTTTTAGTGATATATATATATACTCTTGTTATATTTTACACTACAAGAAAACAGCTCTACGATGACAATTTTATTGTGATGATTTTTAAAAACTGTTACTATACATAACTTATAGTAACATTAAATTTTAAATTGTTGTCAAATATGGAAAGTCAATGTGAGAAGTCCTTAGCGGGAGAAGTTGGCACCGTGTGAAATGTTTATGGTAACGGTTTTACACAAAATTGTTACCATATGATCTTAAAGTAACGCTTTAAAACCGTAACAATAAATTACATGATAAAGTAACAATATACAACAATATATTTAGATAAAGTGTGAGAAGTACTTAACGGTTTACTTCTGAATGATATTTAGATTTATTTCTTGTTTATGAAAATATACAGCAAATTAAAATATATTAAATATGAAAAGTAACAATTTTGTTATTTCTAGCGACGGTTTACAAGTGTCAATAGAACTCTTTATTGTCACTTTTACATTACTATAGTAACGTTTTTATATCAGTTACTATATGTTTTTACAAATTTGGATATAATATAGTAATGTTTAATAAACCGTTACTATTTATTTATAGTAACGGTTAAATAACTGTCAAGATTTGATTTCAAAAATCATGACAAAAAACAGTGCAAACCATTACCGTATATATAATATCACCCCATCTATGTTAACTAATATTAAACCGTTACCATAGTTTTGGTAACGGTTATATGCTTATAGCAACTGTTTAAAACCGTTATTGTAAACCCCTTTTCTTGTGGTGTCACTTTTGTCAAAATACACTTGTTAAAACCGTTTGTGCAAAAATACATATATTATTTTTTGAGTAAGTATATCCGTACCCCTCTATCAGACTTCGTATTTGACTCTGATTGAACCATGATTAATTGGTTTAACCAAACATGAAAAATAACAAATGTGCTCCTGGATTAAACCTTAGAAACCCTAAATCTCCTTTCATCAATAAAAAAAACCCTAGAACCTTTAACTCATTAAATCCCTTCTGTTCAAAGCCACCTCCTTTGGTCTTTTCTTTGGTAAATGTCCAAATCTTGCAAGGAATACTACAATGACAAGAGTGATTCAATGGGTTTGCCACCATTGAGGATACACAAGACGAAGTGCTCATTATGAAAGAGATAAAAGGTTAAAAAAAGATAAAGAAGTTTGGAAGAGATGGTGAGGTTAATTATAAAAAGAGGGAGAAAAAGATTTGAAGAGATGCGGAGGTTAAAAAGAACAGAGAGAAAGAGATTTGAAAGAGACTGAGAGGTTAAAGAAAGTTATTCGGTGTAAAAGAAGACATTATATTTCAGACATTTCACCACTACTTAATGTTACAAAAATGGAGAAGCTTAACCACACCAAACGGATCGAAAATGACCACAGGGACATGAATGCACTCATTTAAATAATAACAAGGATATTTTGAACAAAAGTTTTTAATAGGGATATTTTAATAAAATTGAAAAATAACATAGGTATATGCACAAAAATCTCTCTTTTTTACAACTCTCATGTGCTTTGATTTTTTAAAGATTACACACTTCTTTTAGAGAAAAATATCTAGCTCATGAATTAAATAATAATCTATATATGCATAATATATTAATTTAGTTTAAAAGAAAGTGTATATATAGGGATTGCGAAAGCACACGATGTAATTATTTTTTTGTTAACATCACAAGTTTGTTGTTTTTCCAAATAGAAAAAAATTTCAATGGCTGAAAAATGAATCCAAACCTATGAAAATATGACAAGTATACTGATAAAATAATATATCATCTTCTCATTAATCTAAAAAATAATTGTTAAAATCAATTTCAATCACATAAGAGATCTCTTAATCAACACTCTTTTAACACCCCACTTAGAAAAAAAATAAAATGCTTATTTTGAAAATAAACACACATATTTTTTATATTAAGGTGCATCTAGAAACACGAATTGATTTCTCTGTGTCATTTTTCCTTGACTAAAAAGCGATTATGTATGTGTCTTTTTCAGTTTTTTGAAAAATTGATTTGAAATGACATTCAGAAATATAAATTTGATTCAATTATTTTAATTATTTAATTATTTAAAATTTCATTTAAATTTGTTTGAAACATTGTTTTCTTGTAAAGCATAATCACTACCTAAAAACGTGAATGAATGAAATTACAAGAAGTAACCGAGAGACCTCCATGAGTCGGATCCATTTGTCATTTGTACATCTTTTTCTCCAGTTGACCAGCTGTTTTGATTTGACTGCAACCCTGTTTTTCTTTTCTTTTCTTTTCTTGTCTTCTCTTCTCTCCTCTAAAGCAGCCACTGATGGAAAAAATAATGAATAATATTATTATAAACAAAGACGGTTGGTTCATTATCATTGTTCGGGCCACTTGTTTATTAACACTTTTTAATTATTATATATCATGTGTTTTTTAAAAGCCAATCACGGCAGTCCAATCAGAATATAAAATTAAACGGCCTTGTTACATCATCCTGGTCCACCATAACTTTCATGTTCAATCACAGGCTCTCTATAGTTCAATACAATGTACCTAGGTCAACAACAAAAAAAACTCACACATTTAATGCTCTTTGTTTATGGATTTGTTTTTAAAGAAGACTTTAGGCCTCAGCTCAAATAATAATTAAAAATAATTATCTAATACAATTCCTTCGAGAAGTAAGTTATTTAAAATAGATAATTATTTTATTATTGATAAAAATATATATATACTTTTGTAGTGTTAGCTGTGTTTTAGATAATTTTGTTGAAAAACATAATATTGATGAAGTTTGTGTTCTTTGTTTAATTATGATAAGTTAGATAGAATATATAAATGATTTGATATTAGAGATATGTAATTTATAAAAAGTGATAAAAATTACCCTTACATTTTTGGAATATGTTGAAAGAATATTTTTTATTATCAAACAATTTTTTATATTTATCAATCACAGGCTCTCTATTGGTCCATCCGATACAATGTATTTAGTTAGGTAAAAAAAATGTCACACATTAATTAATTCTAGGTTTATAGATGTGTTTTATAAAAGAAAAACGACTTTGCGCGGGGCCCAGATTATATAATAACTATAATAATTATCTAATAGGGCGCCCACATTTTTGTAACCTGTAACTGCCTTTCTATTTTTTTAATAATATCAACAAAATCTACCATAATTTTATTTGTCCAATAATAGAATATTATAATGTAAAGAATCAAAGCCACATTGCAATCTTGTTTTAATTAAGATCTCAATCTCAGCCATATGATCGAGTGGTGGGTTTGACTGG
The DNA here is from genome assembly GCA_030737845.1 of Acorus calamus. NCBI lineage: Eukaryota > Viridiplantae > Streptophyta > Magnoliopsida > Acorales > Acoraceae > Acorus > Acorus calamus. Next base: position 6,959,987 of record CM060863.1, on the reverse strand, counting down.
ATAAAAACCTAACTTACATGAAAATATTAGGATATCTAAAATACAGTTACAAATATTAATCGGGTCTTGCTACATGTACCATAAAATTTAAGTCTCGTTAAGAAATTTCAATAGTTGTCATTACCTAATTGATTTTCTTTAACTTTTTAAAAAGACAAAAAGAACAAAAACAATACTACCGTTCATTAATATTTGAGTTTTTCACTCTAAAAAATAAATCCTCTAGGACTATATAACCCCGCCTCCTAACATTCACTCTTTGAAAATTTCTTTTTTACCCTCCTAAGGCATCATCACTTCAAAAATTTTTATTCAGGCCAGCCTCCTCATCTCCGGCAACCGGTATCACCACCCTTGATTTCCTCTCGTTGCCATCTATCATATGAGAGGTGGATCAACTACCTTTCGAGCCCTCTTTCAGCCTCCACCTCCTCCGACCTCTACCTTTATTTTTTTCCAGATACAACTACAAATACAGATGAATATATTAGTTTTTTCAGATACATATACAGATTTGGATACAGTCCTATATTAGTTTTTTCATATGCATATGAATCTAAAAAATTTCAGATAAAATTTCAGATTCAATATTAAGATATAGTTATTTATGAAATTCATATGAAACAATTATGGTCTACATGCTAATGAGGCATTGCTTAGATGATTAATAAAAATATTTAAATATACATGACAAAAATAATTAAATATTATTCATATACACATTAATCAAATCAATTGAAACAAACATAACAAACAGCAAATTGGGCTGGATAAATTATTCAGATACGTGTATCTGAAATCATCATTAACAACTTTACATTAGACAGATGTAAATGAGTTGAAAAATGATTATATAATGCTAAAATATGCTGAACGACTCAATATGTATAATTATACACATACACAACAACAAAAACGATTATACAAATTATACATACACGCAAAGTGCATATAAAATCGAGATACAGTGGCCATGTATCTGAATTTAAGTTAAATAATCTGATCTCAAAATGCATATGAGTATTAAAAAATGAATGTAAAAGATCAAATATTTTCGACTCTGAACAATATTTTTATTTAGATCGAAATAGTCTAACCTAAAAGGATTGTCATTTATTGCACCACAAACAGGTCGCAAATGAAAAAAAAAATGGAGTAATTGTTTTCTTCTCCTCTAAGCCCCACAAAATTGAAATATGAGTTTTTGTTTTCTTTTCCATTGATCAATTGAATCAAAATTTGTAATTCGTGTAAACAATGGTACAATTGAATTGATTGCTTAAAAAAAATAAACCAAATAGTAATCACCTTGTGATTTAAGGGATCTATTATAGTAAAAACCACTCGAATTAGACGTGAAGGGTAAAATAGAGAATTCAGTTTTGCCACCTCATGGGGCTTGAGATGGGGTCTACCGAATGGGACCCAATAATCATTATTGATATTAATTTGTCCCCTTTAAAATATGTGAATCCAACTTATACTTAAAATTATACTATTATTTATATAATTCAATTGTGTTATAATGGACCAATTTTAATAATACTTGTATAACTTTTTTACTCAAGACAACAAATTTAAAAGCTATGCTTACAACTCAATTAAATGTTTGTATTTAAAGTATCAAAGTTTTTTTTTTTTGGTAAATAACCCATTGGGTATTTAAAGTATCAAAGTTGCGAAATGTGTCTGCCCATGTTTTTATAAAAGCAATCGGCAGAATTCAACATTTACAAAATCTCAAATCTCAATTTTTAAGAATTACACCATACATTTTTTTTTTTTCTGTAATCTAAAAGTTTTACAATCATTAAATCATATAAAGAAGACAATGGAAAAATGAGCATTCCTAAAATTTAGAATTTTTTAAAAAAATTTAATATTTAAAATGTATTTTAGGTTTTTTGGATATTCAATTTTAATAGACTCAAGCATGCAAAAAAAAAGAATAACATAAATTTTTTTCTTAAATAAATAATTATTTTTTAATTTTATCAAAATGTATGAATTAAGTTGGGCTGAAACATTTTGAAATATATAAAGTTTAAGGCCAGTTTAGTAACTGATCCAATTTCTTTGCTAAAACAACAAGAAACCTTGTAACAGTCAATCAGAGGCTGCTACGACATTCAGAAGATCTCAGTTTCCAATACTTTAGTAACTCAAGTCTATAAAGAGAATTTTTCTTTTAAAAATTTTAAAAAATTAATTTAAAATATTTAAGAATAAATATAAAAATAAAAGAATTCAAATGTAATTTTTTAAAATAAAATGAGAATGAATGTCTTTTATTTCTTTTATTTCTCCTATTTTGAAATCTTCTCTTTTAACAGGTTGGGCATGTCAGTCCTGAGTGGTCCCACCATTTATAACCGTCCAAGCACCAATGGATGGCCCTGATTGAGACTCCTCACTGACACCACAAAACACGTCATTTTCCGCCCAATTTTTTAAAATAAATTACGCCTAACATAAATACGTTTACACGTTGAACGTCGCTTTTAGGAAAGACCGAAAAAACCAAAATTCGTTTTCGATCAACTCCCATTTAATCTCAGCCGTCCAATTGGTGGAAGTTTTATTTTATCACGGCAGTCAAGACGGCGAGAAATTGACTCCTCCCCGCAACGTGCGAGATATCGGGATGAGAAAATGAAAGATATCCGTACGGAATCCGTCTTTTTTTCTGTTAAAATGTTTTTGTTTGTTTGTAGTGAAGTATTAAAAAATTCTTTTAAAAATTCAGTATACCTTTATCTTAAAAGGATTATTTTCTAATTATGCCACACCTGACCACCCTTTCTTTTTTATCCAATTATACTCATGATATACTTAACAATAGGTATAAATTTTATTTATTAATATATTATATTAATTTATTATATTTTATAAAATTTTAGATAATTGATAGATGATGATAAATGATAAATCATGAAATGATATAACATTACGATATTAGTTTACGTAATATAAATTTTTAAGTTTCATGAATTATTAATAAAATTTATATATATATATATAATACTATTTAACATCATAAAATGGATCAAGAGAGCTAAAAAAAATTATAGATATATTAAGGGAAAATTTAAATGATTAAATGATGAGAAAAAAAATTTGGGGGTAAAATTTTAAAGGGAAATTAATTGGAGATCACTGAAGACACTTCTGTAATAATAAAAGGTCCTTGAACTTTTTCTTATTTTCTTAGTGGCATTATACTATTATGTTTAGATCCTTCTATCCAACCTAATTTTTTTCCCTCCTCTTTTTCGCCCAACTCAATATATTTTTCTCTTTCTCTCCCGACTTTCTCTTTCTCTTCAAAAAAATTGAAATGGTGAGACCACCTCCACTAGCACCCCACCCCCCCCCCCCACCAGTGCTCCCCGACCTCCTTTCATCGGAGCCCGAACACCTCCCGTGACCCCATCGCCGCTCCCACCCCCTCTTGCGACCCCATCCACGACCCCGACCCCTCTCGCAAACCCGTTCTAGCCCCGACCTCCCTGAGCTCTGATCTCACCCACTGATATCAATGTATAAACTGCGAATAACAATGTACACAGTGAAATATATAGAACCTGTAATATGTATAAGAGTGTACACAGTGAAATATATAGAACCTGTAACATGTATAAGAGTTTAAACAACAGTGTACACAATGTAAGACACAAAACCTGTAACATGTATATTAAGAGTACTAAATTGTATCAAGTTCGTTGAGCTAAATTTTATCATAAATTAAGTTTTCATCAATCAAATAAAAACAAAAACGGTGCATCAATTAAAATAAATATCGGTCAAAATTTATGAATACCAATTCCATGGAATTCGATATGAAAAGTTGTGTTTGAGGGAGATATGATAAGAAGAGACGCTTCGCGGTTTGTGGGACCCCAAGAATAACAAAGTTTGAATAAACGCGAGACGACGTAGTAAAGATAAAATTGGAGTTTAAAAAAAAATGGAATAAATAGTGGGTGGGGGAAGAGAGAGAGAGAGAGAGAGAGAGGGAAGGAGAATAAAGAAGGCCCAGATAGCTAAGCAGCCCTTCCCTTCCAAGCCCAACCCAACGACTTGCTTCAGATTTTTCTCTGTTTGGGGGGGACTCCATTTTTTGCAGAGAATCGAAGAAGAGAAAGAACAGAAGAATTGATTTTTTAATATATACTTATATATATATATTTATATATCTATAGTGTACAATTATAAAAGAAAGGGAGGGAAAAAAAAACTTCTCAATCCGGGGCCTCAACCAATCCGTAAGTCTCGCTTCTGTTTTTTTATTTTTTTTTTGTCTGAAATTCCCATTTTTTTTGGCAGTTTATTTTTGTCGAAGAAGTTGGTGTTTTTGATTGGTAGATCTTTTTGGGTCTTCAAGTTTTAGTCCATCAAATCTGATAAAAACATACCCAACTAAATATTTCCCCTTTTTTTGGGCAAAAATTGTGAGATCTACTGTTTTTCTTCTTCTCTTTTTGGTTTTGTGGGGTTGAATTGGATTGGTTAGATCTTCCCCTCCTTTGTATTGGTCCCCTTTTTGTGCAGATTTATTTTTTCGAAATACACATACACAAAAAAAAATAAAAATAAAAAGATAGGTGGTTCTCAATGTTCTTCTCAGTCTTTCCAATCTGGTTCTTCAGTTTCTCTGCTTTGGTCAGTCAAATTGATGCCTGACTGTTGAAAGCTCTCATTTTTCCGATCTGGGTGCCTTTGTTTCCCCCAGATTCGAAGCTTTCACAACCGTGGGAGGCCCCAAAAGACACATTTTTATTGTATAGATTGGTGAAGAAGAACCCAATCATAGGAACCCAATCCACTTGTGATCTGGAGACATGTTGGAAGGGCAGTCTTGCATGCTTTCGAGGGCCCTGTTGAGCTCCTGCGAGCAGGAATCCAACTTGGTCTTCCTCACTTATCACCTCTTCGACCCGCCCTGCAAGCGCCCGATGGAAGACGAAGAAGGGACCATTGAGCGACCTTCGAAGCGCCCGAATTCGCCCCCCTCGGACCCATCGGACTCTGAAGACGTCTCGGATTCTAACTCGCTCATCCACACGATCGGCCGGGACATCTCGATCAACTGCCTCATCCGGTGCTCGCGCTCCGACTACGGCGTGCTCGCCTCCCTCAACAGCGCCTTCCGCTCCCTCGTTCGATCCGGGGAGCTCTACCGGCTCCGCCGCCTCGCGGGGGTGGTCGAGCACTGGGTCTACTTCTCATGCAACGTCCTCGAATGGCAGGCGTTCGACCCGCATCGCCAGAGGTGGATGCACCTCCCCCGGATGCCATCCAATGATTGCTTCATGTTCTCCGATAAGGAGTCCCTCGCCGTTGGTACCGAGCTTCTTGTCTTTGGGAAGGAGGTCACCTCCCACATCATACTCAAGTATAGCATCCTCACCAATTCTTGGACGCCCGGGATCGAGATGAGGACGCCAAGGTGCCTCTTTGGGTCCGCAAGCCTTGGAGAGTGCGCGATCCTTGCGGGGGGTTGCGATGCTCATGGCGCCATATTGAGCTCCGCCGAGCTTTACAACTCCGAATCGCAGACTTGGGTGACTCTCCCTAGCATGAACAAGCCGAGGAAGATGTGTTCTGGGGTGTTCATGGATGGGAAGTTCTATGTCATTGGGGGGATGGCGAGCAACACGGAGTCGCTGAATTGCGGGGAGGAGTTTAGTTTGGAGACGAACACGTGGCGGGTCATCGAGAATATGTTCCCTAGACGGGCTGAGGCGACTGGGGCTCCACCATTGGTCGCGGTGGTGAACAACGAGTTGTACTCGGCGGATTATGGGGAGAAGGAGGTTAGGAAGTATGATAAGAGGAACAATTTGTGGATCACCTTGGGAAGATTGCCGGAGCGGCCTGATTCGATGAATGGATGGGGCCTTGCATTTAGGGCGTGTGGGGATCGTTTGATTGTGATTGGAGGGCCGAGGGTTGTTGGTGGAGGGATCATAGAGCTTAATTCATGGATCCCGAAAGATGGTCCGCCGGAGTGGACCACTATTGCTAGCAAGCCGTCCGGGCATTTCGTGTACAATTGCGCCGTCATGGGTTGCTGAGACGGTGTTGGTATTTTTTTTTATGATTGGTTGTTCAGGGGGATAGGATTCTGGCTAATTGGTAATCTCTCTTGCCTTCGTTTTATTTTTATTTTCCATTGGGGGAATTTGAGCCTATGTTACATGATTCGATAGAATGATCTCTTCTATAAAGCTCTTGGGATTTTGTATGCTCTTCTAGTCTTCTCTATTTATTTTTTGGCCTATCACTGGCTTTGCATATGCAGACATGAATGTTCTATGTTCACCTCTCCCCCCAAGTGTCTGTTACCATGAGAGGATGTTATTGTGCAAAGGGAGATGGGTTAATAATTTGAAGAAGCTTCTGTGCATTGTTGTTTGTTCGAGTACCTGTGGAAGCTTTTTAGCGTCAGAAAATAGTGTAATGTGATTTCTTGATCTTTGATGTAGTTTTTATTTTGTATCGAAAAAGAATAGAAAAATAAACAGCAGGTTACTTTTCTTCCTTGATGGTTGTTTGCATCTGGTTTATATTTCGCCTCAAGATTTATCTGTTCCATGAATTAGCATTGAATGCAACTTGATGTTTGTTTCTCCATAATAGATGGCTCTGCATTTGGATATCTTATATTTGTTGCATATGTTTCTAAATTTGTTGCAAATGCTTTTCTTTCTCTCCTCCATAAGTTAAGTCATTCCTTAAATTTGACTCGAATATTTTTTTTAAGATGTCTGAATTCAGAATTTTGTATATTTATTTCCAAGTTTTCTTACATTTGACTCAGTTATTATTATCTAGATTACAGCATTCCTTGACAATATTTCCATTCGATTGTATCTTGCAGTGTGTTGCATGTCTTCTTTTAGTTAATTGTATATTGAGTAAATTCTGCCAAAAAAAGTCCTGAAATGTTGAATTTAATGGCTTTTATTTCACAAATGCAATCAACAACTGTTATGTCAAGCCTTAGTGACCTTTCTTTTTGTTGTTCCATCTGGAATTTCTTTTAGTAGAACTCATATGATTGCTTCACTAATGTATTGTCAACTGATCAATTGTTACATTTGCAGCAAAATTTAGTGATGTGGATATGCAAAATTATTGATGAGAAATGCCATTTTACAAATGCATTATAATAGCATTTTAAAATGTCTGGACTTAGCAACTTCCCTATCCTGTCTCCCATCTGTGTAACTGATTTAGCATGGTGAATTATGCCTCTTGCTCTAAAGAGCACTCAATGTTGATTGTTCATTATACTTGTTAAATTTTTATTTGTTGCTTTCTTCTTTGGACTAACAAAGGTAGGATAATTGAATCTATTTATCTTTAAATGATATGTTTCATGGAGGTATTGTGTATGAAGGACGTCTCACCCACTTTATCACTAAAAATGTTTAATAACTGATCTGTTTCGTATATGCTGTGTACTTGTTATCTTAGTTGCATGGTCCTTTTCGAAGCATTAAGACCAACTTACCCAAACAAAAACAAAAAAAGATATTGAAACCTCTGGAAGATTCATGGTACTGTACTTAATCTTAAAATTGACATCAACAGGTATGTTCTGGTGACAGAAGTTCAATATGTCACTGATATAGAAAATGCTGAAATATCTTCCTTTCAAAATTGTTTGTGTGAACAAAATCTTTCTTTTTGAATGTTTGTTTCACCATTCTATCTTGATCAATAACTTTCTTTCTTATTGAGGATGAAATTTTTGGTATAAAAATATATAAGCCAGAAAAATACAAATGATAGTGATTCCACATACTAGATTTAGTAAAACCACATTGGTCTCCCAATGGGAGTACGTTAGCTCATTAGATAGTTCTCAATTATCTCCAGCTACCAAGTAAAAAAGGGACACTTTGAAAATCAAATTTTGCATTTCAAGAGTAAGCTTAATTAGGATGTTGAACATAGAAACAGTTACATTTCATACAAGAATGACTGATTCATATTGGGAGGCCAAATTCAAAAAAATTTCAAAGGTTTAAGCTTTGTCCAATAAACCATGAAAACCATTAGTCTAGCTCTAGCCTCAGCCAGATACACTGTTCAATATTGATTTTATCTGCCTCTTTTGTTGTTATTTCCAAGCCTCAAAGTGGTTGAACATTGGTCCAAGAAGAACAAGCTTTCCTTTCAAATTACAGAATAGTAATGCATGCAAGTTGTTGTACATTTCAAAATTTCATAGTCTGCAACAATTACTTGATTTTGAAGCAGAAATCTTATTTCTTGATTGCACTGCCTTTCATATTGTTGAATTGCAAATTGCACTTCTAGCATGTATGCATGTTTGTTATATCAGCATCTTCTGTTTTTCTATCCCAGACTCAACCAGTAATACAAGCTGTTATAGTCATATAATTCATTGAAACGGTATAATACAATGACAGGTTGCTATGTATAGAACTCTATATTGGGACATCCCGGGGCGGCATCTGAAGAAGTACAGACATGATTGTGTTCTGTATTCAGTGGCCCCCCATGCGATACATCAATGCATCAGAAGATACATGGATCCCATCTCTCTTGTTGCTGAAATTTTAAACCTTTGATTCTTCTTCAATCTATGATTCGTATCAAGAGAAGGGTGACAAACTTCCACTGCTGCTCTGTAAGAGATGTCATGGAAAGCTTACAATCCATGATATGGTTTGATTTAGGCGCTTCGGTTTGCTTTCTTATGCTCTCACCACCATTCATGTTTCTGCATATGGATCTGTGTTACTCTTAACCTCATGAACCAGCTCTATTTTTAGTTTAAGATCTCGTGTCTTAATAGATGTCTACATTCATTTGAAAGATATATAAATTGTATAATCAACAGCGAGATTTGTCTCTTCTAGATTATTTCACGTCGTTTTGAAGAAGAAATCGTCAAAGAATCACATATATTGGGACACCGGTATTGTGTCGGCTAAAGAGCCTCCCATTCGTTGATTTGCTATTTTAATTTTTAAGCAGGAATTTCCTTGACTGCTGAAAGATATTATCTGATTTGAGTATGTGAGACTCTTTGACTCTTTGATATGCATCACACCATTATCTCAATCCAGGTGATTCTCCAGTCATTTCTTCTTTTTCTTCGTAGCTATGAAGCTACGTGGAGTAATCCAGAGGAAACAAAGTCTCATTGTTTGATGGTAAAGATTATTGATCTACATGGATCTATCATTTCTTAACTGCAGAGGCAAGACATAAGATTAAAAATAAATAAAAATAAAGCTACGAGTGAGAGACTTTATTTAAATAATAATAATTAAAAAGAAAGAAGAAGAAAAACTAAAGTGTGCCATGTGGGTTGGTTATCATTGCTTTTCCTTTTCTACTGCTGCTTCTGGTACCAGCATCTTTATCCCTTAATGATTCACGTGCGCCGACCGTGCATGTCAGTAATGATGAGTGCATGTAGGTGGTCACTCCTCCCTCCCCACCCCCATCAAACTTGCAAAGGACAGATTTCCTCTTCTCATCCCTCCTGCAACTGTACTACTTTTAAAGAATTTGAAATTTTTTTTTTTTTTTTTTTTTTGAGGAAGAGCATGAAAGGGTGGTGGTAGTGGTGGTGGTGGGGATAGAGTCTCCTGTTTTTGTGTTGCGAAAGGACGCATTGAATTCAGCGCGCGCGCGCCCGTGCGCGTGTTTTGGAGTGGTGTTTGTACTGGTTTGGTTTTGGTTGGTTTGCGAACCGGACCCCGGTCATTTATGCTCGGACGACTCGTATGATGATCTCAAACGACCCAATAAGACGAACGAATAGTTTGACAGAGACCGTCTGTACAGAACGACCCAAATAATTGACGACAAGTGCAGGAATTTGGGATCTTATCTTTTGCTCCAGTGAAGATCCTCGTGATTTCTTTTCAGGAAGGGAGGCTGCTTCGGTTTTAAATATTGTTTTTTACGGGGGTTGTAAATGCAATTTCCCCATCCTCATAGACCCCTAGCTGCTGTGTATGATTTATTTTTTCTTTTTATTTTCGGGTCCAAGGTTATTTTGGGGATGAGATTATTATCCCGCGGCAGTTAATAAGAGTACCACGTAGGCAGTTTAAAAAATTATGTTCACCTTTTTAATAGACATAATATCGATACTAAGTGTTTATATTTTCAGTTTTTTTAATACTCTTATCGTCCATGTGGCAGTATTTTATTGGCTGCTACAAAAATTCTATCTTTGACACAAAATCTGATCCCAAAGTTTTGTACTTGCAGTGCATTAGACCACTACTCGCACACTAGAAAAAACTAAATCAATATGGATCTGAATTTGTTTTTTTTAGAGAGACGGTAGACAATTGCTATAATATGTTGAACTTATAAATCCACAAAACAACCCCAAATGATTGTAGTGTTTATTATGAACTCCATGTGCACTATTGATATCTCCAATGAAGTATATGCTTTATTCATGTAGTTATTCATTTTTTTCTTTTATGTAACTAGATCTGTATAATGTAATTATTAGATATTTAGTCCCGTCTATAGCCCCCAATCATTTTTTAAAAGTAAGTACGTACTGTTGTGAAAAATGAAATGCATACCTAGATGAACTATTACTTATATTTTTTTCATGAAAAATATGAATTTTTTTTCCATATTTTGTACTGGTGGATTATATACTACACTATTGTAGTATGCACTCTCCTAATACAATATATTTTCAGTTAAAGAACCACTTTTGGACTGCAGACGGGTTGCAAAATGACTGAGTATATAGTGTTGATACTTAAAGAAATCATATAATGCAGGGATAATTTTGGGTGGTGACTGGCGTGGAGTTTCAAAATTCTTTGAGCCCATGGGCCAGGTTCATAGAAGCTCAAAAAGGCCCATGTTAAACATGTGAAATGATAAACAAATGCATGCCAGAAAATAAGCTGTATGTAACATTATCCTAAACAAAGACGTCCCCATATCTAATTTGGATGAGGTATTTTCCTTTATTTAGAGGATATATGAATCAGATTTTATACCTTCTAAATGAATATATATACTTTCCGGATTAAAAGCAATGCTAACTTATAACTTTTTGCACTGTTCATTAAGTGTTGTTATACTTAGTTCATTTTATAGCTTCTATATAGCTCATTAACCACATGCACTCACTTGCATTTTATAAATTGGTCCATACAATTTATTAGAGTATACACTTTATTTTTTTATAAAATTACATATGTATATCATCTTTACAAAATTCAAAATATGTGGGGATTGTATTTGGGACTACAAACGAGATTGTGTATAACATTTCCATGTTCTTTTATTCATGGATTTATTAAAAACATAATCATTCTAGCTGTCTTTTTTATATATTTTGATTTTGAATATGCAAAATATATGCATTCGAAGGCAATCGACTTCAAATTGATGACCAGCCTATGGGGCATTGCCATGAATGCGAAGTGGTAGAAACCTTTTCTACCTTCCTCTCCCACTTCTTTATGCTATCTCGCATTTGTTTTTCTTTTCTTTCTATGTTTTTCATCTATTTCTTCTCATCACCTTTTGGACATGGTCTATTTTAATTTCTATGAAATAAATATATGCCCACAATTTTGTTAAAAAAAAAGCATATCACCACATAAAAAATACTCTATTGTTAAAAATCATTAAACACATCTTACACACAAACACATAACTCATCTCTCAATCATAATAACAAAGTACTCTTTTTGTTCTTCTGAATATTCATTAAAGTACTTCGAGACATATTTCGTACAAGACATGCCATACCGAACATAATACATATGAAATTCACTAATACATACTAATGCTTAAATCATCTTTATATTTTTTGTATTTACGAATGTACATATACATGTACGGTATTGAACAAAACACTTACCGAATATTTACCGTACATAAACTTTGTTAGGGCAAGGAGCACACAATGATGTTGATGGGGAGGAGAGCTGGACAAAGCAGAGAGATAGAACTTGGATGTATTTTTTATTTATTTATTTTTTGGGTACACAGGGTTGGGTGACACTATATGGATGTGGGCCAACAAAGACTCACAAACTAGGAATGGCAATGGGATTAGGTAAATGGAAAACCTACCTAGATCCGATCTTATTGAGACGGGTTTGGTCCCTTGAATATCGAACCCGACTCATCCCAAGTTCCAATCCAATAAAGACATGGGATGAGTTTGGGATTAAAAGACAAAACCCATTCAACGTTATTATACCTCATTTAAATCACTTATATCATCAAAATTAGTTTGATACATAAGTAAAATTAACTTATCATATGTTGTTATTATTATTATCACAATTGATAAAATACTTAAGTATATATTAAGTAATATTATATATGATAATTATTTAGTTTATAATTTTAAAAGAATAAAAAATATTAAAATATTTGAGATTTTAAATTTCATTTCCTTTTTAAATGGGATGGAACGAGATTTTACTAGCGGGTTTGAGATTAAGATTAACAAAAGTCGTTCCAACTCGTCCTGTTGCCATCCCTACCACAAACCCATAGCCCAAACGGTTGTTTTCCTTTCATTTTTTTTCCTACAGGTGTTGAATGGGGGTGTCCTTAAACTGTCGAGAAACCCACTTGGCTGTGTTAAAAAGAAAAAAAATATAGGACCCACGATAACTACAAAGAATGATACATGGTAATCTTCCATAATAAGTCAAGCAAGATACTAATAAATAATAATGAAGCAGAGATTCCTAACCGTCCTTACACTACCATGTCAAGCGTGGCATCCGATATGTATATGAAGAGATCCGAATACGAATCTTGAATATTTATCTATACTCTATACCTAAAAGTAATACAATAGTGACAAAAGTTTTTGATCTACCTACTCAATGAGGACAAACTGGGTTATTTACAGATCGGTCCCAGGTCCATGATATTTATAACTAGATCCCTAAAAAAAGCGGCCAATTTTGTCAATTTCCTTGGTTATTTGCGGATAGATCCCCAAGGTCTCCGATATTTATGATCAAGTCCATGCAAAATCCATCAATTTGTCCTTTTATGAGATATTTGAAGTTCCGCCCTCAGTTTTTACCAGCCAGACCCCTATCTGTGTTATAAAGACATCCCTGATTCAGATTTTTAAATTTATAACAAGGTCCGTGGTCTTAAAACATGACTTGTCGAACTTCAAATCTTATCCACATTTTTTTAAAACCATTAAGATACCTATAAAATTATAAATAAATATTTTAATCTGATTATTTGAACCCATAAAGTTCACTTATGATGTTACTTGATAAAATTCTGTTTTATTTATCTATGAGGTCAAGATAATATGTATGTATACGCTTTCTTAATATAGGCATATAGCTTATGAATTAGGACATTCTCCACCATTTAGTCATTCATGTAAAAAATAACATCTTTTGTTTATGCCTTTGACGCATTGATATCATCATGTATTTTAAAGTCGAAAAAATAAAATAAACTTCATTTGTCATATTAAAAATGCATTTTATTGACTCACGCGAATGTGCGTGCACTATAGGACAAAATGGTGTAACCCCTTTTTTCTCTATTTTACCCCTACAGCATCCATGGAATGACATGATCTTATATTTTTGGTTTGTTTTTTTTTCCAAGGGTAACATTGACATTTTAGCCTAGTGGTTTTTTTTTTGTCCATGTTTTTTTTAGGTTTTTTTTTTGGTGTCCCTCTTTTTGGGTGTCCATATATGTATTACTCATTATAGTTGGTCATAAATTTTGTATGTATTGCTCAAGATTTTAGTTGTTTTCATATAGGAATTTTTTTTTGAAAAAATTTATTTCCTAGGATTTGATCCCTTGATTTATTTCACATAAGTAGGAGGTGCTTGCCGTCTTAACCAAAATTCGATTAGTTTCATATAAGAATTTTAGTTTTCATATTTTTTGTATGTATTGCTCGTTTTTTTTTTTTTGTATATATTACTCATGTATAGAGATTTTATTTTTCATATAAGGATTTTATTTTTCATATTTTGTTCGTAGGAATTTTATTTTTCATGTATATACAACTCATATAGGGTGGTTTGGTGAATGCTTTATAAAACTTTTTCATTATCTTTTTATTAACAAGTAATTTGTATAACTTTTCAATTATCTTTCTATTGAAATGTAATTTGTTTTTATCATCTCACAGAGCGAACTTCTATTTATCTAGCCATGCAATAATTCAATTAAGATATAACCATTACTATTTATTTTCATTAGAAAGGGTAAAATAACATAGTGGCTGGTTTTGAAAATTATGAGCTTATTTTGAAATAACTTTCTTTTTTAGATAATAAGCATTTTTATTTCGTTATTCATTATGTATATGTGATTAGTAATTAATACGCATATTAGCGCATACATTTAAACTAGTCTATATAAAGCGGCACAGCAGGCAGGACTTCGACTTGCTCAATGAGACAATTGAGCTGGGCTATTTGTCGATCGACCCCCAGATATTTGATATTTATAACCAGGTTCCTACAAAATTCTATATGAAGCGGCAAGCGACAGATCCTGAGAAATATGGGCATACTGATTGAGTACAAACAAACATTTTTCAGATAGTCCCCAGGTTCTATAAGTTTTACAAACGATCCTTATATGTGCTATAAACAGGTCTCTCATATTTATAACTAGATCCCTAACAAAAAAACGGCTAATTTTGTCTTTTCCAGGGCTTTCTGCAGATCTACCCCCAAGTTATTTCAGTTTCACAACTATACCCTATTTGTGTTACAAACAGGTCCCTGATCCAGATTCAAAGATTTATAAGCAGGTCTCTAATTTCAAAACATGACTTCTCGGACTTCAAATTTAATGAAACTTCACCCAAAGATTTTTTAAACCATTAAAATACACATAAAATTATAAAATACAAATATTTTAGTTACATTAATAAATACAAAAATTATAAATTGAATCAGACTCATTTAAGCTCATAAAATTATTGATGAATGTTTTGCTTTTGAATTTAAAATTTGTTCTGTTTCTTTTTTTTTTTTTTTTGATTTTGGATCTATATGTATAAATTTTTCTTTAGATGTGTGTAGGAGACTATTCCGACCAGAATAGTAAATAAGGAATAAGGAAGAACAAATACAAGAGCTAAGTGAGGAATAATCTGCTTGGATAAGGACGACATGGGCTTGAAGAAAGAAAGGCCCATGGATCAAAGGCCACATAACGACCACGGGAAGCCCCTTTACACTCAGAACTAATAATTGGCTATACCCGATTTAGTCAGGACGGGCAGGAATCGCGGGCCGTCCAGGGAAAGTCGGGCAAGGCAGGTACCCGACCAAGATACAATAAACATTACTATGCCCGATTAAAGTCAACTAACCGGTCACCGAGATCGTGCGAACGAAGAGCTTATGACGATCGACCTACACCATGGAATATGATAAGGCTCGAGCTAAAAAGCAGGCCGGCCATAATCCACTTCTCGAAACGAAACGGCTAACCCGGGGAATATTCCCTGACACTCAAGGGGGCAGTACGACAGGGAACCGTTATAGGATAATGATGATCCATAGACTTCCACGTGTCCTAGAACCTAGATGCCACGTGGAGATTCCATCTCATGCTATGGTTATTCCACATGGTCCAAACTGGCGCGCCCCGATCTATTATAAAAGGGAGGCTCCATCTCCCTCTCAAGGTATGCGAAAAACCCCAGACTCTCCCTCCTCTTAAAAGTTCAAGTGTTCGAAGTTCTTCTTTCTTTCTCTCAAGGAGTAGTACTGACTTGAGCGTCGGAGGGGCGTTAGCCGGCACCACACTGGTGTTAGTGGCAGGTACACGGAGGTCGGGGCCTACAAGGAGCGGAGGATCCCGGCAAAGGCGGTGAGGAGCAGACGGTTTAGTCGGATCAACTCGAAAATGAGCCCAAGCCCACACATCCACCCAGATTCATATCAAAAGTCCAGATCAAATTGAATCCGGCCCAGGAGGGGATTACGCGAAAACCACCCCCCATAATGTGAAAATAAAAAAAAAATAGTTTTTTTTAGGACAATTTTTTTAATTGATTGATTAGATTATTTTTTGGGGATTCGGTAATCGATTTTTTTAATGGGTAGTGGTTGAAAATTGGATTATGTGGTCGACTGTGGATACTCTCGTTGAAGGTAATGGTGGATATCTTTTTGTAGTGTGAATTTTAGTTGGTAAACATGATTGAGTTTAAAACTTTGCAAAAATTAATGTCATTGAAAGAGAAGGAATAAATGTTTTTTTGTTTTTATTTTTAATATAACATATTCACTTAATGTTAGGTATAGTCCTAAATACAATCTTAAATGCAGTTATCATATGTTTTAATTTAAAAAAATAGTAAACGTTGTACAATTGTGAATTTAATATAGAAAAAATGACTAAAAAAAGTCTACAAAAAGTTAGAAATACCAAAATCAGCCACTTTTTAATATTATACATAAAAAAGTCTTATTTTACAATTTTGGAAATACAAAAGAATAATTTACCCTTATGCAATTAGATCATTAACACATTCCATATCTCTTAAGTCTTAACTTTGTTAAAATATTTCACTATCTTAATTTTATTAATATATTTCACACATTTTCATGTAGATCAATTTTTTTTAATTGTAAATTCTTTGTGATTAGGTGGATTTATTGAAATATGTACCAATATAATTTAAGTTTTTTTTATGATGAACCCCATTAAATGTTGATGTTTTTTTTTAAAATGAATATGTACAAATTATATCATGAAAATATGTAAATAGCTAAAAAATAAAAAATGTGAACAAATGTTTAGAATACTAAAATATTATCTGCTGTATTGGGGCACAACATAGATTTAAATTACATATTATAATTATACACAATGAAAAATGATAAACAATATCATGTAAGATATATATGAGAAACACACAGTATGATATCTAATAGGATTGATTTTTATTATGTATTGAGCGATTGTTGTTTTGTAGGAAAAATATGTTTTTAGTATGGAATAAAATGAGATATTAAAGATTTAATTATATAAGGCATACTAGTCTTTTGTGTTTCCAAAACAGTGAAATGAGACTTTTTTAGTATAATTTTAAAAAATGACTGATTTAGGTCTCTTACGAGAATTTTTTTGTCATTTTTCCTTTAATATACTCATTTTTAGTAAATACTAAAAAATATTAACAAGATATATATCTCACTTGCAGAGGTATATACATCGTAATAAGATGACTATTAAATGAATAAAGATATATATGAGAGTATAATTCGAATTGTAAAATGAATTGCTATATGAAAAATAAATATATGCTGAAATACAATAATATATTTTTTGTTTTAAAAATATAAAATATACATAGTAGAACTCTAGTTATCAAACATTGTTTTTATTTTAAAAGAATTGCTCATAATATTATGGACTTTTATTTATCTTCCACTTATAATACTAGCTGATGTACATGTGCGTTGCACATGAACAACTTTATTGAAATATAATGAACAAATATTAGTTGAAATTATATGTTTGTTTTGTAAACTATTATCATTAGTTGTTAAAGTTTATCTATCTCAATCATATATAAGTTTTATTTTGTTGTTAGAAAAATGAGTTGTTAGAGGTATCAATTTGTCATATCCAACAAATCTCACGACAAACACATAAACATTGTTTCTAACAAAACAATTTGCATTATACACTAAGAGAATTAAAATAATAATAATAAAAATTCTAATAATGAATCAAAGAACAATAAAAGTTAAAACCAAAATCTAACGTGTTGTAAACTAAGTAGAATATGAATACATAAACAAAACACACAAGCATATAGAAAAAAGTAGAAATAGATTCTTATTCACTATTTGTTGGTTATGGAATACATTACAAACCCCTCAATTTATATGGTGCATGGAGGAAACTCAAAGGTTAGATGTTACAAATAGTATGGGGTGGGGGTACATAATGAGGTGTTAAAGAGATGGGTGGTTAGGGAAGTGAAGAGAGAGGGTATTGAGAAAATGATGGGAGTTGAAGTGGTGGTGATTATCCACAATATTCACAACAATATAGATAAATTAAATTTATTAAATTTAAATTTATTAAATTGTGAATATAATGAAATTGTATATATGAAATTTAGACATATAGTCATGTAATTGATTGTGAAGAATGTTAAATGATAAATACAAATAAATGTATAGAATTAAAATTAATGTATAAATTAAATACATTAAACACATTATATAAGATATTTGATTTCAATGAATTTGAAAGGGTAAATATGTCTAATCAAATATTATTTGGGATAAGAATGAGTTTTCATGAATTGGTAAGGATAAATATGTCCAATGAATGTTTTTCATGAATTGATACTTTTTATAGATATAATATAATATAATATAATATAATGTAATATAATAATATAATATAATATAATATAATGTAATATAATAATATAATATAATAGTAGTATAATATAGATATAGATAAAGTAGCTTATATAATTCAATTACTCGGCGTACATCCAACTAGTATATTATTATCTAAATAACGTAGGATTGGATGCAAACGTATCTGATGAAGCATTCTTTGGAAGATCCATCAATCTAACGGCTCTCATCGTTGGATTTCTCACGCATCGCTTCATCTCCGTTGCCGATTCACTGACTCGTTCCGGTTCGGGTTCGGTCACTCTCTCTATAGCCAGGTCTCGTCTCTCCAGCGAAAAACGGTCCGCGCTCCCGTCTCTGTTTTCTAGGGTTTCCCTCTCGTAGAATCCCCCGACCGTCGATTCCGATGGACTGAAGATGGATCTCGCCGTCCACCTCCCCCGATCGACGGACCTCTCCCCCTCCCTCCTCTCCTTCCTCGACGTGAGGTTCCGTACGAAGGAGGACCTCTCCGAGTCACCTAATCTCTCTTCGGAGCTTCGGAACCAGTGCTCCGACCTTGAAAGTGATCTTCAAGGGCTCCATGGGAGGCTCGCATCCGCCGTGGACGCCTACGCTTCGCATTCCGAGCGGATCGGCGGTTTGTTTGAAGGGATTCGGGCCGATCTGATCAACCTCCGATCGACGGTCCGCGATTCAGGGACTTCTCTTGGTATTCTTTACTTTCACTCACTTTGGGATCGTGTCTGCAAATAGTTGGTTTAGGTATATAATTTGATTGTTTGTTTTGTTTGTGATGTTTTAGATGGAACTGGAGTCGAGAGGACGGAGAGGAGGGAGCAGATACTTGCCCTCGCCAAGGAAGTCGCAAGAGTGGAAACCGTCCGATCTTACGCAGGTGAGTTACTTATTACGTATATATATCTATTAAGTATTATTTTCCGATTAAAATCTGTTGTAAAAACCTGTAATTATTTTTAAAATTGTGATATCTGAATTTTGGTGGACATTCTACCTTTCTGTCAATAAAGATTGTTTTTCTTTTTTCTTGACTATCCATTGAGTCGCCTTCCTCCCAAAATATTGTTTATCAGTCAAACAATGGACTAAAAGATGAAGTATGTATTTGTTGTGTTCATTAATATAATTAACTTTTAAAGTATCATATGCTAGAAGAGTAGCATTGCTGCAGGTGTATGTCACGGTTAGGGAATTATCGTTGTTTACCGGGTACTAGCAGTGACGTTCTTGATATCACTTTCTCTGAGAAGCTTTCTCCTTTGGGTAATATGTAGAATGCAATTTACTGCATCCATAGATTCCTTAGATTGGCTCATTCCTTTCATTGACTGCATCATGAATTTGAATCTGAAAATGTTTTGTTACACAACGATCCATGAAATTTTAAGAGGGGTTGTAATAGAAGGATGAATCACACAGGGATGAATGCAGACGTGATATTAGATTTACCTTTGTTCATTCTTTATATTCGTTCCAATTGTCACAAAATTGCCCCGCTGTTGCAGCATGACCCTGAACTACATAACCAATAGTAGGTTTTCCTATATTCCGGCTAGCACCACCCATTGCACGTGCCCCTTTCGTGCTTGCCACCAAGCCTTTTAGAATTCATCACAATTCAATATGGCAGTTCACATCGGTTTGAGAACCAGTGATAGGAAGCAATTTCCTATTATTATAAGGATTGAGCACAATAGATGGGAAATAAGGTATTGTTTTGTTTTTGGTAAATTTTTCCATTGGTATTAGTAGGGTAACTCCCAATAATTTATGCGGATGGTAAAAAAAATTCAGTTCAAAGAAAATAGTAATAAGTGGGCATGCAATGATGTGTGTGATGTAGAAGTTGAAGCCACCGACCATCTCATTACGAGGTTTATCTTCAGCTAGGAACAATGGCGGAGATCAATATATATATATATATATATATATATATATAGAGTCGTGATATTATACGGTCGTGCGGTCGTGCGGTCGCGATTCACGGGCCGTCGATCACGGGTCCATCGCATCGGACGGTCGGGTGCGATTCACGTCGACCGTTGGATGCGATGGACCCGCGATCAGACGACGCACGTCGAATCCGCACGACCGCACCGACCGCATATTATCGAAAATCTATATATATATATATATATTGCGGGGTTGAGGAGATGGTAGATTTGTAAGGGGAAACTTCAGCCAACCCATCCCTTGTGTAATTTCTTGGCCATCTGGTTCATGGAAACAGGAAAGCCTTTGTGCTTTGAGCGAACACAATCTGGTGCATCAATTGAAAGCCTAAATAGGGGTGGGCCTTTGTTGTAGTGACTAGTGAGAAAGTTGGGACAACTTTACTGATAGGGTTTTTTAAGGGAAATTATTAGGGGAAGACGCTTTATCTCCCCTAGCCTGTTTGTTTTTCGGATGTCAGCTAATTAGTGCAATTGGGGCTACAACTCTTCGAATAAGGAAGAGAATATATTGGACATATAGCCTGTAATCATTCACAAATTCATAATTTATACTATGCATCACACGAGTTTTCATTAATATATATTTACATATCTACATTTTTGGGAGGAAAATTATCCCTCTAAACACAATAAGGCCTTTTCAATATATTGCAGCCGTAGGAGGAGTCCTTGTTTATTGATGGCTGAAAGAAGGGCTATTTTTGTTAAAGAGGAAAAATAGAAAATGTGTTCACTTTCCAAAATAGATTTATGGGTTAAAAACATTTACGACCCTGCAAACATAGGTATTCCCGTATAAGTCTTTGCCAAGTTGGGCCAGACATGCGAATTTTTGAAAACTCATAAAAATCTATATACATCTCTGTCGGCAATAAAGGTTAACCATAATCCAACCTACCTTAGTTAACTCTAACCTATACCATGAAATAAATAAATTATCCCTTTTTTTAACCCCTCCCAAAAAATATCTCTTTGGGAATTAAGAAATTTAAAAATTCTACAATGACAATTTGGGTTTTTTTCTAGTCTAATTTGTCTTTATGATTGTTTATAGGGGCTGTAATGTCTATACAATTTACGTAGTGATGATGGATATTTTGAGAATATTCCGTAGAAATTTAGCCTATGGATAATTGAGTTTTTGTGAATTTTTAGGGACTTTACGTCTGCAGGGATGTAGTCCTGTCAACGGGTCGGGTGGACCCGGACCCGACCCATTTGATTGTCGGGTCCTTCGAGTCGGGTCTATATCGGGTCTCAGATCGGTTCGACCCATTAACAAGCCCAGGCTAGACAAAAAGAGGATGATGAACTTCTTAAGGGCCTACAATGGCTTCATTTTTTTTCTTTTTAATAGAGTCTAGTGTATTATAAATATTTCTTCATATTTTGATTTTTAAATGTTTTATGAGGGAATATTTGAAATACGGTTTGGATTATTATGCTTTTACGTGAAGTCAAAATGTTGTAAAAATATTGCAAATGTTTAAAATTTTAAACGATTATTCAATATTTAATTATTAATGTTTGGTTGAATTATGAGTGTTAGATTGGATCATAAATAAAAAAAAATCACATAATATTTGGGTTGAGTCAATTGGGTCCATAGGATCGGGTCGGGGTGGACCCAGATCCGACCCGACCCGTTTTGATTGTTGGGTCCTTCGGGTCGGGTATTTACTATCTGGTCGGGTCCGGGTCGACCTACGACCCGTTGACATGCCTAGATGTAGATATCTTTAACCCTATATGTATATCTAGAAGTTTGATTGTGAAGATCTAATGAAAATATTGTGTTTTCATTTAAATTTGTATCTTGGGTTATGAAAACAATATTGATGTATGCAACATGCATTTTGATTGTTATATACCTAATATTGAAAAAATTTCCTTGACGCATGAAAGAGCAAACCCTTAAATTCATTGACCTTGTATCATCAAGGGGACATGAACATTCAGGAATGGCAAGTAACGGTAGTTGGAACTTGCTATGTGAGTGTAATGGGCATTGTTTTCTAGGTAAACACCAATAATTTGCATGCATGAATCATAAGCAGTGGTTAGGTCGAGCATGGTGGCTGGACTGTGTTCAACCGGAATCTTGACTTGTACAAGTTTGATTTTTTTAAAATGGCACATATCATAAAGAACCTTATGAACAGTTTGGGTTGACGAGGATATTGGTTGCACCATTCAAACCTGATATTCTACATTATACAAAGGAAAGAAGAAATCTTTAATGTTCTGATATTTGATTAACAGGTTTTTAATTATCTGGATTTCCTTGTTTACCTAAGCATTTCAGGTTTTAAACATAAGAGGTGCTTGGTAGATTCAATTTTACTTTTATTTAATGTTGAGCCCCAAAAGGTCTGAATGAATGAGTTCAGTTGAACCAGGTCAATCTGGTTTTTGGCTCAGTTGGACCAAATTGGACATCCTTCCAGTTTGATGACCAATGGTCCAGTAGGGTTTTCAAAACAATGGTATAGGTATGTGTGCATATTAATCTCTGTATTAGTGCCTCCGTGCACATTGGCCAGTACTGTGACCAAGCGTGTGGGTGGATGAGTATGAGTCATGTGTGCAAATGTGCCTGCTGACATATAAATATATAGATATAGATATGCCCCAGTTTGGCCGTTACTATATTCATGAATGCATATTGATTGATTGTGCACCTCACTAAAAAACCTTGAGGTGGCATATGTTGCAAAATCAACATAGATAATTCAAAAGTTACTTTGGAATATATTGTCGTATAGTATGACATTTTACCAATCAATTCAATATTATAAAATAAAAAATAG
The DNA here is from genome assembly GCA_030737845.1 of Acorus calamus. Taxonomy (NCBI): domain Eukaryota; kingdom Viridiplantae; phylum Streptophyta; class Magnoliopsida; order Acorales; family Acoraceae; genus Acorus; species Acorus calamus. The sequence goes on along the minus strand of CM060863.1, from coordinate 6,936,800 downwards.
CTATCTTTTCTTATGCAAAGAGTTCTGCAATATGTGGCATGGTTATAGATGAGAAACTTAGAGTGATTCTTGAATTTCCATCCATTTTTCTTATCTTTCAGTGTACAGGTTAGGGTAATTCTGTCAATCTTTTGCTCTTCATGGTACTTGGAGAATGTAACATTTGAGTATATGGTATGGATTTGTTTAACAAGGTCATATGTTGGAAGTTATAAGTGGAGGCTCTCAGTGCATATTTCTCTATCCATTTTTCAATTTATCTGGAAATCAGAGGTTGCAAGCAGATTTATATAGTTCAAGTAAATAGATTACCTGTAGTCTTTCAGTGAATGTAGCAGAGCTTGAGCTTTCACTGACCACTTAAAAGTCATCCAGTGTAAAATTTCAACCAATCACTTGAAAGAATGTTGAACCAATCAGATATTGTACCCCTGCAGTGCAATACCTTTTATATGATTAACAATCCGAGTAAATTTCCTGAATATATCATTTTTGAAGGTTTAGTATGTCATTTTTATTTTAATATATTTCATATGGTATGGATGTCTGTATGCTTTAACTTTATCCATTGCATAAATGCCAACATATTTATTTGATTTAAAGCCTCTAATAGTACGTTTTGGCAGACCTTTACAATCATTACCTTGATTATAAATTCTGGACCAACTGGTGCTTTGATAACAAGAAGCCTTGTGAATCCAGTTAAATTGATATTTGCGCAAGATTCTTGACTGTAAATTCTGGACCAAGGTGTCATATATTATTGGGGAAGTTGGTGGATTGATCATTTTAAGCTTTGTAGGCAGCATAGAAAGAAAGTATAATGATGCGGAAGATACAGTAAACAGGATATTTGTGCAAGCATATGGAACAGATCCTTTTCAAGTAAATTTGTAAATAAACTTTAAGTTACTTGGGAATCTGAAATTAATGAAGATTTTCCATGCAAAAAACATTTTAAATGCGCATTTCAGATCTTTAGATCAATATTTTATTCATGTGCTTGTGATAAAGAATTGTGCAGGTTTCACATGTGTGTGTCCATTAAAAGTTGCTCATGCCTTAATTTTAAGAACATGTTATTAGAAATGAATGGTGGATGGAAGGCAAACAGGCAATTTTTATTCCGACTACATACTCTGTAAAAAAGTTATTTCTTTACTGTCAGTAGAGTAATCTCTTCAGCAAGTGATTCTTTGCCTGCTTTAACTTTTTAAATTTATCTTTCTCCTATATCATCGAATTGGGGTTTTGGACTCTTTTTATTATTTTTTTTTTCCTTTTTGCTTACGTTGTGTCACACGAAATAAAATTGCTACATAATGCAGAGACTGCATTAAAGCTTGACAGTCTGATTGGCGATGTTGAAGATGCAGTGTCTACTTCTGTGGCTGGAAAATTTAAACAGCTTCCATTGGCGGCAAATTCGGAAGTAAGAAGCTCTTTTATGAAATAATTGCTGCTCCTAAATTAAAATCATATTGGAAAGCCTTTGTTCTCTCTTACTGCAAAATTTAGAACCAGGGCAGCATTAATATTTTTGTGGCATCTATCTTCTAACAGTGGCACAGTTCCTATAGATCGATTTATATGTTAATCTTAAAATGCAGGAAACACGACTTATTGCCATCAAATTTCTCAAACAGATTGAAGACATCTTAACTTGTATAAAAATATTACGACCCCAGTGGACGCATCTTCTCTCAGCTGTTGATCACAGAGTTGATAGAGCTTTAGCTGTTCTAAGACCACAGGCAATTGCTGATCATCGAGCTCTTCTTGCATCCTTTGGATGGCCACCACCGCTCTTAGGTTCAGGTTCTGTAAATTCAAATGCGGGAAACTCACCGGCGCTTGCCAATCCTCTTCTCACAATGAAAGGAGATCATAAAACTCAGTATTGTGAGAACTTCCTTGCTCTCTGCAATTTGCAGGAACTGCAGAGGCAAAGAAAATCCCGACAGCTTGAGGGACATAACTTAGAAATTGCCCTACGCCAACCTCTTTGGGCAATTGAGGAGCTTGTGAATCCTATTTATGTGGCTTCCCAACGCCATTTCTCAAAGTGGGTTGACAAGCCTGAGCTTATTTTCACTCTAATTTATAAGATAACCAGAGATTTCGTTGACTCCATGGATGAGATACTGCAGCCATTGGTTGATAAGGCTAGACTTTCTGGTTACAGTTGCAGAGAAGAGTGGGTTTCATCCATGGTGACATCACTTTCAACTTATTTGGCCAAAGAGATCTTCCCAGTTTATGTTGGCCATCTTGAGGAGGACAGCTCCACTGGCATTCGATCGCCAGCCCGAATCTCTTGGCTTCATCTTGTCGACTCGATGATAGCATTTGATAAAAGAATACTGTCACTGATCACAAACTCTGGACTCTTGATATCCATAGAGGAAGATGATAATTTACAAAGGATCTCATCCATGTCCGTTTTCTGTGACCGCCCAGACTGGTTTGAGATTTGGATGGAAATAGAGCTTGATGATGTGCTGATGAGGTTGAAACCAGAGATCGAGGATGAGAAAAACTGGAGTACAAAGATACAGGGAGCAGCTCTGTTAGGGTATGATGATTACAGGTCCCCAGCAGTTTCAGGTGCGGTTCTCCGCCATCTGTCAGCAGTGATTGATCGCTGCCGGCCCTTGCCAAGTGTCCCGCTTAGGGCGAGGTTTATAAGACTGGTGGGAGCACCAATTGTGAAAGAATTTCTTGATTGCCAGCTTCGGAGGTGTCAAGAAGCAGAAGGTTTGACTGCTCTGGCAGATGATGATGCCTTGATCAAGGTTTCCAACTGTGTTAATGCCACTCGGTACTTTGAGTCTGTTTTGAAGGAGTGGAGTGAAGATGTTTTCTTCATCGAGATGGCTTTGAGCGTGACACGTCAATCTGAAATTGGATCAAGTGAGAGTATATTTGAGGAGGAAATTCTCAAGATGAAGGGGTTTCGAACAGAGTGGCTCGAGAAGATATCAACAGTCATTTTGAGGGGATTCGAAGCCCGCTGCCGGGATTATTTTAAGAACAAGAAGCAGTGGCAGGACAAGGCCGAGGAAGTCTCAGTTGTGTCACAAAATTTCATCAGTGTGTTGGATTATCTACAAGGAAAGATCTCGAAATTGGAAGGGGATCTAAATGAAGTGGACTTTGTCGGGCTTTGGAGGAGTCTGGCGAATGCAGTGGATCAGTTGATCTTTGCTGGTGTTCTGATGAGCAATGCAAAGTTCCATGATGGAGGTGTAGAGAGATTTAGGGGTAATCTGGAGGTTTTGTTTGGGGTGTTTAGGAGTTGGTGTTTGAGACCCGAAGGGTTCTTCCCTAAGTTGAATGAGGGTTTGAGATTGTTAAAGATGGAGCAGAAGCATCTGAGACAGGCAATAGGTGATGGGAAGGAGAAGTGGTTGAGAGATAATGGCATAAAGCATTTGACATCTGCAGAGGCAGAGAAGATAGCCAAGCATAGGGTGTTCAAGATTTGATTTTTTTTTTTTGACCTCTTATACGTGTTTTTATTCTCTTAGCAATTTATCCTTGTTTTCTTATTTATTCATTGGGTCACTCTTACAATTGCTAATCACTTAATTGAGGATGAAACAAATAAAACAGAGGAGGATTGTATAAAGGTCATTTGGATTAGGATTTATTGTAAATGGGTTGTGATCCTCTCAACAGACGAGTTCAAAGGAAATTTTAATCTGCCCATCTATTTGTTGCTTTCTTTTCTGCTTCACCCCATTTCTTCCTTTCCCAGAATGTAGTAGTGTTTATCAGTTACTTGGGTATGCAGGAAAAGCCCTAGGGAGGAGCAGTTTTAAGCCTTAAATTGACTTGTCTGTCTCCCAAAATGTTGTACTTGTCTGTCTACCAAAATGTTGTCCTATCATTATATGAATATTGTTTCTTTCTTCACTATATACCGTTGTGGTAGTTGTTTGAGAATATTCAGTGGTAAAAAAGTGATGTGCAGCCATCTTGCTATGAGATATATGTATTCATGCTTGAGAGCTGCTTGTTTTCATTTTCCTTAATAAGTTCAGTTATTTGATCTTCATATTCAACCTATCTGTGAACTTTGATTTATTTTATTTTTAAAAAAATGTCATTAGCAGGTTAGCACCTAATACAAGGACCTTGAAACAGAAGGCTTAGAAAACTCGGGTAGAGACGCATTATACAAGGACTTTGAAATAGACGGTTTAGAAACTCTAGGTGAAGACTACAAAAGAATTATGTCAGACACCGATGAATCATTGATCTGGGCTTTTTTTATATGAAGCCAGTTGAGACTGCTAGAGGTGAGTTTTAAATGCAACGACACTCGATACTTTTTACATCTGCATTCTGAAATCACCAAAACTATTGTGACATACGTATTGAATCTGTGTGGAATGTATGATACTAGAGCTGGAGATCTCTGAAACCACTAACATATGGTAATCCAGACTTAGAGGGAGAGAATAGCTGCTGAAAATTTAGTGTCATTGGTGATGATGAATTATAACCTCTCCTGATCTAGGCCCTTGATATTTTTCCACACAGATGAAGATTTTTCCTAGATTTAGGGTCCGTTTGGAAACACATATTGAAAAGTAGATTTTGAAATAAAGCTGCTTTTTAAGATGATTTTAGACCTTTGACTTTTTTGGGATGCTTTTTTTTAATTCAGGAATCAATATTTGAAAGGAATTTAATGTTTGGTAGAAAAAGTTGTTTTTCAATTCAAAAAATCGATTCTGACCAAAAAGCGTTCTTTTTGAGATTTTAAAAACACGGATTTCGAGAGAGAAATTAAAAGGAATCCAGCTTTTGATTCCGCCGGAATCCGACCCGTTTGGTTGCGCGTTTGGGCGGAATCCGCTTTTTAAAAAGCGGAATCGCCCCCAAACGCGCTACCAAACGGACCCTTAAACTAGGTGGTTTCCATGAAAGTCTAACTCATTGTGAGCATCGAACTCGATTGCTAAGACTCTTAAATGCACAAATTCTATCATTATATTTTACAGTTCATCAAGGATTGGGGAGATTTTGTCCGGGGGCTAGTAGGGTCGTTGTACATAGATGACAGAATTATTATTTGAGGAATAGTGTCGGTGTGCATTTGTAGGGAGCTGTGATTTTGGTAGAATTATCTTCGACTGAGACATGGCCAGGTTTTCCTTTTTATGTCTTTATGTTTGTAACTTTTAGGCATTATAGGATGCCTACTGTTATTTCAAAAATTAGAGCACTCATCTCTGAAGATGAGAATTCAGTTCAGTGGGATCCTTCACATTGAATACAGTGGCCCCCTCTCAGACAGAAATCACAGCATTGTCACATAAGATGCAATGTTAACCTTTTTTTTTATCTTCAATTTGCACTTTGGAAACATACACTATCACATGGCCTGAGTTCATTCCAATCCTATTTAATTTCCAAATCTGCTACTGTTGCTTCTGCCGCTGTCGTTGTCTTGTATGTAAGTAAGCTTTCTCATGTCTGTAAGTAATCTTTGTCATCCTCTTGTTCTTCCGACTTCCGATCACATGACCGACAACCTGTAAATTGTGATCTGTAAGTTGGAAGGACTTGTGTTTGATTGGTCCCCAGTGGGTAGATCTGAGTGTAATCTTTCTTTGATTCAGCTTTTGGGGTAATGAAAAAAAAATTCAAGATGCTATGATAATCTATTGTAAATTAATGATCAGCCAGACAATCCAATTTGTACTTCAGAGGTATCAATCTTTTGGTCTAAATCTGTTGGTGGTCCTTCAACAGTACTTTGTTAATCACTCCGATGCACGTGTGAACTGTTTCTCTTCTCATTTTGAAGATTATGGAAATAAAAATATGATTTGAAAGTGTAAGAGAGAGAGTGTGTGTGTTGGGGGGGGGGGGGGGGGGGGGGGGGGGGGGGGGGGGGGGGGGGGGGGGGGGGGGGGGGGGGGGGGGGGGATAACATTTGTGGTTTAAATTAGGGGTGGGATAGCTAAGCTTTTACTTTAAGCTCACAAAAAAATCAAATAATATATATATATATATATGTCAATTGAAATACTATTGAAACTGAACCACTTGTTGTTTCCAGAGTAAAAATCTATCTATTATCAAAACTGGATTTTCAATACTGAGATCATGTAACCAGGGCTTGTAAGTGATAAAAAAACATAATGCATAAATGTTATATTATATGTACATGCAATAATGAAAAGATACTATAAAATCTAGGCCGACAACTAATCAGGCTCAAATTTTAGGTACTACTCTCACCCATTGGTCAGCGCCACATGTCCATGTCACCCAATTCATATAACCTTAATTTACCATTATTAGATCGTCCAAAACGGTTAAACCCGAATACCAGTTTTTCCCAACAAATAAAAAGCCATCCCACATTAAAACAACTGGCCAGTGATTCATAATGCAAATTAGTAATGCATTCATGAGAGCATTCCATGCAAATCAAATTCCCATACAGATGTCTAAAACAAAGGTCAAACCATTTTTTTTTTGTTGGAGATCGTCCAAAGATTGTGACACAGTCGCCCTAGATGCCAAGTATGTGATTGAGTTGGTGTTGGGAGATCTGCAATGACGTTTGCAGAGATCGTTTTGAGAGATTTCATGGACCCCCCTCCCCCCCCTTCAGAGGATGTTCTATGTGGATGTGGTCATAAATCAGTGAGTTTCTTTTATTTTTTTTCTTTTTATGTCAATCAGTCTTTTGGTGTGTTTTAGTGTTTTGTCACTTTCACACATATCAGGTGAATTTGGTTGTACGATTGCAAAATTGATCATGCATGAATCTGAGTTTTAAAACTAGATTCTGCAGGAAGCTCACCCCCAACTTTTGAAAATCGCAGTTTTTTTACATCATTTGTCTGAAATGTGTCTGCAGTAAGCTGTCATAGTAAAATTATTTGGTTGCACTATTGTAGAAGTAGCTTCATACAAACGCAAAAATTGTTCAATCATGTAACCAAACACTGTCTCAATCTCATATGATCCTCTCTTGAAAAACATGGTAATAAAATTTTGTCTTGTGAAACTTTCGACACTGATTCTGAACACCAGTCTTGGATGATTCTCTCTTTGGAAAACAAGTTTTGTTTTTCATGGGAAAAAAATCACTTCCACACAGATTCTATGTGGAACATGGCTGTAAAATTTTGTCCCCTAGTTTCTCCGGTAAAGATGATATATATCTAGAAAACAGGTTAACTATCTCTGTAATTTTGTTACATTTATCCTTGTATGATTTATGAAGAGACGAATAAAAGGAAAAACACACAAAGAAATGGACTCAAAAATGGATTTTTGTGTATTAAATTTAAATTAAGGATGTGTTTGTAAAAGGTTTGGAAAAAAATGAATTTGTTTAAGGGCAAAGCTATTCCCACTACCTAAGTTATCATTTCCCACTACCCTAAATTACGAAAGTGCCATTATTTTTTTATTTTTTTGTCACCCTTTCCCACTACCCAGTTCGATAGCGTCCAGTCGAAGTGTTCTTCACCGGGACGACAGAGGTCTGTCGAACTGTCTGAATAAGTGTCGACAGAGGCCCAGTCGAAGTGTGTTTCATTAGGACGACAGAGATCCGTCGATTTGTCTGAGCAAGTGTCGACACGGATGTGTCGAACCCTTCAAAATAACACATTTCTTCTAAGAATCAATCACTTATACAATCATTTAAGTCCTTATGAAAAACAAAAAATGTTATTTAAGTTATTTAAGTCTTTTTGAAAATCATATATATATATATATATATATATATTTATTTATTTATTTAAGTATAAGAAACAAAAATATCAAACAAATAGTTATTTGGATCAAATAAACAGTAAACATTTCTTATAGACAAAAAACATTATTTTCTTTTCTAAACAAGTGGAGTCTTTTCTAAATAGACTCCATTTGTTTAGAAAAGAAAATAATGTTTTTTTCTATATGAAATGTCTACTGTTTATTTGGTTCAAATAACTCTTTGTTTGATATTTTTATTTTTTATACTTAAATAAATATATATGTGAATGATTTTCAAAAAGACTTAAATAACTTAAATGACATTTTGTTTTTCATAAGAACTTAAATGATTGTATAAGTGATTGATTCTTAGAAGAAAGTTGTTGTTTTGAAGGGTTTAACACATCCATGTCGATATTTGCTCTGACAGATCGACGGATCTCTGTCGTCCTAGTGAAACACACTTCGACTGGCTCTGTCGACATTTATTCAGACAGTTCGACAGACCTCTGTCGTCCCGGTGAAGAACACTTTGACTGGACGCTGTCGAACTGGGTAGTGGGAAAGGGTGACAAAAAAAATAAAAAAAATAATGGCATTTTCGTAATTTAGGGTAGTGGGGAAATTAAGTTGGGTAGTGGGTCTATCGGTGCCCTTTGTTTAATTCAGATTTTAAAAATAACTTACTAGAAAGCCCACTTTTTTTAATTGAATTTCCTGAAAAAAAGCCTCTTTACCTGGTTTTGCTCTTTTTATTTTCCTTTTTGCTTTTCTTTGCTTTGTATTGGATCTCTCTCTATAGTTTGTAAAATTTTAGAGGCTGATTGCTTACCATTTTCTTAAAAAAAGAAGAAAAAAACCTGCAATTAATACTAACTTAGCTGTCTTTTAAAGCATTGCAAATGTAGGACAAGGAATAAACTTCAATAAAAAAACACACTAAGTGCGTTTGGTTGCGCGATTGCGCAGCGTTTGCGATTGCAGGAAGCTGCGTTTACAATCGTGCAACCAAATAGTTTTGCAATCACAGTTTTAAATCTAGCGATTGCAGACAAAGTGTCCAAAAGCTGCGATTTTAAAAAAGCTGAGAAAGTGAGCTTCCTGCATAATCAGTTTTGCAATCACAGATTCCTCTAGAATTAGTTTTGCAATCGTGCAACCAAACACAATGCAAAACCACTTTATTCGTACTTGTCATTTTCTTTTGTTAAAAAAGAATAAGGTTAGACAAATTTATTTATAATTCTTTTTACAATCTTGTATGTTTAATTTATTTTAGGGTTTTTTTTATTTTTAAGTCCCCATAAACTATAAGATTTAGTGATCGATCCCTCACTTTTTCATATCTTGGTTTTAGCCCCCGATTTAAAAGATATATTACTTTTTAGTCCCTGGGAGGGACATATCCCTAAATTATTTGATTTTCTTTTTAGTTCTTGGGAGGGACTAAAAAGAAACATATCCTTTAAATCTGGAGGCTAAAACCAAAATACGAAGAAGTGAAAGATCGATCACTAAATCCTATGGTTTATGGGGACTTAAAAATAAAAACCCATTTTATTTTAATGCATATGAACTTTTACCAAAAAGGAGAGAGAGAAAAAAAAGAAGGAAGAAGTATTAACTGAGAGAATTAAATAAAACTTTTTAAAAAACCTATAAAATCATTTATTTATCTAATAAAATACAAAGTTTCATATAAGAAAAAATAAACTGTACAAATCAATCTAGTCGTCTTCCTATTAGACGACCTTTCAACTATAAGATAAGAATAAAAGGAAGGACATTTTATTAACAGATAGTGTTAGGACAATTATAAAATGAGATATAATTAGTTTATGTCAGTACCCAACGAGAGACTGACATGTGTTACCTTACATGTTAAGCATGTGATGTTTTATGTCAATATTAAACATGTTTAAATGGATCTAATACTGACTGGATCACATCTCGTCTGACATCTAGTAGTTTTTTTCAACAGCCATATCATTCATGTTTTATTTTATATCTTTTTAAAAAATCATATTCTTCATTCATTTATCTAACGAATGATGTATCTGAATAGCATGTAAAACTATACATATGATAACAACCATGTGTGCTGATACAAACAATATATTATATTCCTTGGAGGAGACTTATTAAGGGCATGCTGATTGAAATATGAACGCAGCCGAACCGGACTGTTTAGTACCATATATTTCAACTCAAATCTTTATAGGATTGGATGTCACAAAAAGATTCCTCTCTTTTCATTGACAGGAGATCAGATCAGATCAGATCCCCTTTTGTCACATAACATGGTAACAAGAGTAATATACAATAGATAGCGCCGACAACATCATGTAACTTGGTCAACCACATTTTTCATGGGCGCGTCTGGACAGATTGACTGAGGTAAATAACACTCTTATTACTGTTGATTGATAGAAGTAGATTTGATCAAAAAATTAAAAAAAAACAAAAAACAAAAAAGATCATGTAACGTGGTGAAGCCCCTTTTTCCATGGGCACAGAGCCTTGTTTGTTAGTGCGGTATGATTTTATTGACCATCTATATTATATGTGATATGTTTTTGTCTGTTAGACCACTGACCTGGTGGTTTACAAAGACTTGGAGTTCAAGTCCAGTCTTTAAGCTCACTATGTGTTTTAAGAGTGTATTTGGTTGCGCAATTACACAGTTTTTGTGATTGAAGAAAGCTGTTTTTGTAGTTGTACAACCAAACAATTTTACTGTAGCGGCTAATTGCAGATAAATTTCAAGCAAATAATGCTAAAAAACTGTGATTTCAAAAATTTACAGGGTGGGTGAGCTTCCTGCAGAATTAGTTTTACAATCACGCAACTAAACGTACCCTAGATATGTTTTTACTCTAGATTTCATGTAGAAATGACCCTTGCCCTAGGCGACCAACATAATTATTATTTGCTTCTGACAAAGAAATTGGATTATAGGATAGGAGAATGCAAGGTTTGATACAAATCGATTTGGGTATAATGCAGTGACAATGCTCAGATCAGAATGAACGAATGAAACTGTATTTTTTTCTATTATCCATTTGAATTTTTTTCTATTATTCTGACAAAGAATAAACTTAATCTTCAAATATATATATATTGTCTAGTATGAATAATTATAATAGTTATGATTTGATAAGTTTGAATAATCCTTAATAACCGTCACCATGGAAGACAAGCATTATTTATTTCCATTTATACATACAAATCTATAGCTATATTTTAATTAGACAAACACAAAACATAAAAAATTATATTAAAACTGAGAAATAAATAACAACAAAACAAAAAATCATCTAATTTTTTTTGTATCCATCCCCAAACAACTATTTTATATACTAGGAGTCTAGGATAAGCTATTCGCATACCAAATGAAAGCTTGTGTTTTTATGTCGATGAGTGGGGCCCTATATATTTTCACTCAAATTTTTTTTAGTAACTCGGACATTCCTTTTAATAGAAATGCCCACGGTTTTACTCAAAAAAAAAAAAAAATTAACTGGCTACCCATAGTATTTTAATTTTTTTGAAGGCAATCTATTAATATTGGGCCTAGGACCAACAAGAAAAATACTGGGCCCTATGTATTGAATTAGGTTGGATATAGGAATTAATTTTTTTTTGGATGAGCACTAGTTAAATTGGATTGGGTGTAAGAAATTAACTTTTGTGAGTGTAAAATTTGGGACTCTCCTTAAAATTTGTGAGTGTTTGTGCATAATTTTTGAGGCATCATTTAAACTAGTCTACTTTTAATCCTGTAAAGATACATATTTTGTCTTCTTTTATAGGCGAAAAATAATGCTTAAAGTAGGCTGGTTAAAACATTATCCTAATTTTTTTATACAACAAATCATCACTTTTCCCACTTGTTTGTTTGTATTTTCTTTTTGAAAGGAAAAGTTTTGAGTTCCTTTGACTCACAAACTACTATAATATGAGGGGAAAGGGAATACATACAATATATAATATAAGGAGAAAGGAATGGTGTGTATACATACATTTTATGCACAATACAGATAATTACTCACATCATGTGAACTAAAGGTAACATTACCTCACTGAGTAACTAGATAATCATTTTTAGGGTATTTTCACTCATCCATAATGCTAAAAAGAGGATTTTATCATCCAAAGCTTCTATAAATAAAAAAAAAGTTCATCAAAATTTTAAAATGTCTCTTGATAATCTAGCATTGCTTGGGTAAGAGAATTATCTTTATATAAAATAAGAGGGTTAAAAAAACTCTTTTAAATAACAGGGTTAAAAAAAGGATCTGGGGCTCGCGGCACATCCTTTGAGGACGGAGATGACCCATGTCCAATTTTCTGATGACACCTTGTTGTTGGCACCGCCTGAGCCTAATGTGTTTATGGACTGAGGTTCATTTTGTGGTGCTTCGGGTTTCTTTCGGGACTTCATATCAACTTTGAAAAGAGTGCGTTAATCCTAATCAATGTGGACGATGTACGATTGAGGGAATTGGCCAGCATCATAGGCTGTTGCATTGAGGTGTTGTCATGTAGGCACTTGGGGTTACCGCTGGTCGCGAGGAAGCTCAACAGGAGGGACTGGTAGCCAGTCATTGACCGCATGGAGCGTAGGCTGGAGGGTTGGCAAGGGCAGCTGCTGTCATGGGGAGGTAAGCTCATTCTTCTTCAAGCTGTGGTATCGGCACTGCCCATGGTTTTTCTTTCCAATTTTCGCGCTCCGAAGAGGGTGTTGGACCACATGGAGACCTTCAGAAGGAGGTTTTTCTGGAGGGGAACATCGCAATCATGTAAGTCTCCATGCCTTGTGCGTTGGAACAAGATTTATCAAAGCAAGAGGCAAGGGGGACTTGGTGTTCTCAACTTATCAAGGATGAACCGCACACTTATGTCCAAGTGGTGCTGGAACTGGGTCAATAGCCTGAATGCGAAGTGGGTTCACATTTTTAAAGAGCGATACAGGATCTCCAGTGACTCAAGGGGAGTGGTTCCTGGAAGCACAAGGTGGAGATCTTAGTTATGTAAGGGCTTTTTGAGGATTGGCCGATGTTTAAGGGGGGAACTGGTGTGGGAACTTGGTGATGGGTCTTTATGCAGTTTCTGGGATGGAAGGTGGTGCGCTCCGCATTCTTTGCATTCTCTCTTCCCTAGACTCGCGGGGAAGGCTACCCGTTATGATGGGAGGATTTGCAACTTCTGGATCGAAGGAATGCAGGGCGGGGAATGGGATACTTGCATGCAAAGGGAACTGCGAGATATTGAGATCTCACAATATTCTGAGCTCCTTGGGTTTCTTCAACCTTTCAGACCATCTGAGGGGATGGTGGATTCGGCATGCTGGGCCGGTGTACATGGCCATGGTTACACAGCTCGGAGGGGGTATATATGCTTGAATAGGGGTTCTGGGGTAGATAACTCGTTTATATCCAAGGCCGCGGTTACATGGCAAGCTAAGATTCCTCTGAAGGTCAAATGCTTCTCTTGGTTATTGCTTCAGGATCAAATTGTCACAAAGGTTTACCAAGCTCGATGGCATCCACTCGAGGACATGGGGTGCTCTCTGTGTGGCGGGGAGGTCGAGTCTACTGACCATCTTTTTTGCCATTGTCTGGTGGCCACTCGTCTATGGTTCAAGCTAGCAGACATCACGGGGAAACCATTGCTTTTTCGATCAATGGAGGAACTTTGGGAGACAGCAAGATGCATGAAACTAAGAAGCAATAGAAGTAAAGCAGGGTTGGTTTGGCTCTCAGCTATCTCGACGGGCGCTTGGGCACTATGGAGGTCGAGGAATGCGGTGGTCTTCATAGGGGCTACTTTCTATTTTGAGAATATGTAGGAGATGACGATGCTTAGCATTAAGGATTGGAGCAAATGGATTGGCGGGGTCACGAACATTCACATTTTGGATCATGTGTTCTATATCTCTAGGTAGGAGCATGGATCCAGGAGTTTGGGTAGAAGCCTTTCTATCCGTTTTATTTGTTTTGTTGGATGCGTGTGGCTCTGGTCAATATGTTGTATTTTCTTTTTCTTTTACTCTATTCTATTTCACCCCCAATTCGGACATGTTCTATCTTAATATTTGGGAATAGAATATGACTACAGTTTATAAAAAAAACCCCTTTTAACATGCAATTCCACACTCTATTTGTGTGGGGTTTGCAGTGGGGGGGGGTGGCAATGGAAGAGGATGCAATGGAGGGGGAGAGAGTGTTAGAAAAATTCAGTACTAGTATAACGGACTATGTTTACAAAACAGTATGAATAAATTAACAGAAACACAGTAGATAAATTCAGAGAAGAAGAATAAATGTACTGGGTTGTCGAATCTGTTCTGAAGAAGGAGACTGAGGCTAGAGTTGGACTCTATGTCCTTAAGACGTAATTCGCCCCGCACAGGTGCTCACGGAAGGCGGCGAATGTCTCCCAGGATACAACGGTCGACGTCCTTTGATAGTAGCACTTCAAACCAGAGGACCAGCGAACCAACTCTTGTTTTGCACACTCTCTCTTTTTGTTTACTGACTGTATGTATGCACTCAATGAACTGGACTCGAATGCACCCTAAAAATCTATTGCAGTGAAAAATGGATGCCTTCTAAAAATGCAAGGAATGGGTGATATATAAGGGAAAAATTGGTTGAAGAGACTCTTGGATGAGTCTCTTCCTCTGTTCAGTTTTTTTCTGAAACAGAGTCTCAAGCACCCATTAATTCAAAGAATCAACGGTCCGATCGTAACCGTCGATCCGACGGCCCACATCGCATATGAGGATCCATTCGATCGACGGTCCGGATTTAATCCGATCATCCATATCCCATTTGCCGATCGACGGTCCGGATTTCATTTGATCAGAATGATCTCCACCGTTCGATCAGACAAAAGGTCCAAAAAGAAAAGGCTCCAGCTCCTAGCGACGATGCCAAGTGCGCCCTAAAACGCCCAATACGCCCTCACGCGCGCCGCGCGTGGTGGTGCTACGCACCACCCCGCTTGGAAAGGTCCACCATAGGGTGTCCATCAAAAGCAATACACTAGAGTACAATGAGCCCACCTTATAAATCCTCAATACTTTTTCTTTTTAACCGATATGGGTCTATAGCTTTTTCATCCCCAATCACCAACCACTTTCATCATGTTTTAAGGAGAATTTTGGATCCAATTTTCTCATTCACCCAAAATAGGTTTTGAGAATATAAATATACTACATTCATCTACTCAACGAGAGGAACGTAATCCAATAAGTTTCCACTAAACATAATTAGTAGAACCCAAACTCATTTTAACCAAAACATGGTCAAAACCCAAGGTTTTTCCAACAGAGAGAAAAAGAGATAAGAGAGAGGGAGAAAGAGGGAGGGGAAGGACGAAGGTTGTGGGCGGGCGATGACGACAAAGGGGAGGGGGTAGGGAGAGAGATAAAGATAGGCGCGATCGTCCCTCCCAACCCCATTTCTCTTTTTTTCTCATTTTCTTCTCTCTTTCTTGCTTTCTTTCCTCTCTTTTTTTTTTCCTTGAGCAACCCACCTTTTTGTTTTTTCCTGAGTAGGATTTTCACTCAATAGGATTGCTCTAGTTGGTCTGTAAATAAAATTACTAATTTTTTTTTTTTCAAAACCATCAATAATTTAGTTATCATTTGTTTTTAGGCTACATCAAAGTATATTTACCACCCAAATTTCTATCATTTCATATTATAAATGCAAGCCTATATTTGGATTGGGTAACTAAGCGGATAAGACCTGAATAAAAAAATTATCCCAGATTAGTTCGTCAATCGTCAAGAACTTATTTGGACTTAAAATTGTAGTGGAGTGATGGACAGGAATTAGATAGTTTAATGTCTGATTGAATTCTTTTCTCAATTTGGATATATATTTATCAATTTTTGTTTTATTAAAGGAAAAAATCCATATAACCCCCGGTAAACCGTCCGAAATCCATATAACTCGTTGACTTTTTTCTAAGTCTATATAATCCTCTGAAAACACATGTAAATCCAAATAACTCAATGAGTTATATTTCTGTTGACATATGAGAAATATTTTGTGCATATTTTGATTGGACGGTTAACCTTGACTGAAAACACAGTATACACAGTATATCAAAAAAACTCTACAATGTATTAAAAATGTTAAAAATCATATGTAAATGGTGATTTTACCTCTTCGGCTATGGTCTATAATCTATCCAAATGGGCAAATTGTCATTTACAGGGGATTTTTCACATTTTTAACAAATTGTAAGAGATTTTTAGTATACTATGTTTTCAGCCAGAGTTAACCAAACGGAATAGTCACAGAATATTCATAATATGTCAACGAAAATTTTACTCACGGGGTTATATGGATTTTCATAAATGTTTTCAGGGGGTTATATGGATTTTCATTCATGTTTTCAGAGGGTTATATGGACATCAAGAAAAGTGAGGGGATTATATGGATTTCGGGCAATTTACAGAGGGTTCTCTGGATTCATCCCTTTATTAAAATATAGTTATAATTTTATATAGATAAACATGAATAAAATATTTTGGCCTCCCTCATATATATATTTATCAGATTTTTACTCTAACTTATTAGGACTCAATTATTACAGTTAATTCATGCTAATAGAATACATTTTTTCAGTATTAAATTTATTATTTTCATATCCATTATTAGCAAAAACAAAAGATGGTAGTATTGTGTTAGATAAGATCTACTTGTAAAATCAAATAATACGAACATAGCATGCATTCACTGATAAGTTATAATTATTTTATTTAAAAATGTTTTAAGATTTATTATAATTCATACAACTCATTTAATTATTTTGTTTTGAAATCATTTAAAAATTATTTAACTGTTCATTAACGCTGTCAATATAGCTTTTGGAATCCCCACCGACATAGTAGGTTTTTAAATGCATGATAGTTGATAGTATTGTATTTAATTCACTAATGAGTTTATATGTACTTCAAATAAAAAAAAGTTGACTGGGGGGCCATTTCAATGAATTAATGCGCTAGGTCATTTAACTTTGGACTGTGCTAAATATAGAGAGGGCGGGCATTTCTCATTTATTTCAAAAAAACAAAAGAAAACTGAAAAATCAGAACTGAAAGATTAGAAATTTATGTTAGGTACAATATGTGAGACTCATTGAATAAAAAATATAAAGTTGCAAACCAGATATATGTGTAACATGGAACTGAGGTATAGACCTCGCTGGATAAATCGAGGTATATGGAATGAGACTGTCCTCATGAATCGCGTGTAACAACACTCCATGATTTTATGCTTCTCTAAAAAAGGAAACATGTTTATGGAAATAAAAACTTACTATGACACATTTAGCAAAATTTGCCTATAATATGGTAATTATGTTTAATTTTATATTAAAATATGTGGAACTGAGAGATTATTTCTATTCATTACTATACAAATTCTTAGTCACATGTGTACATTTTTCACTATTTATTTCAAATTATTACAATACGAGTAAGGGAAGAATTTAAGATGAAAACATGATAGGGATGGATATCAAGCATTATTGATTTTTTCAATGTGAGACTAATATGACTTGAAAATATCACAGATCTCACATGTGAAGCTTATTAGGTGTCACGTGTAAATCTCGTGTCAAGAATTGATGAGATCCCATGATATTCGTAGATAAGGAGGAAGATAAAGTGAAAATTACAATAAAAGAAAAGGTAGATACATTTTAAAATAGAGAATAATAGAGAAAATATATATACTGATTTACTAACTTGAGCGTTTGAAGGTCATTTTTAAGTGGACCGACGTTGTTACAAATAGATGACCTACAACTCTTCGTATTTGCCGACCAACTTATCAGTGGATTGTGGGGATGATTTTCTCTAATAAGATTCAGATACTTGATTTCTTATGATCCGCCCTCTTAATTATTGCTCCAAACCAAATGATCTCCTTCTCGATGCGAAGAAGGGGAGGAGTCCCTACAAAAGACACGCTGACAATAAAGTCAGTTACAGTTTCTCTATAGAAGGATTCACTTATTTATGCAATACATCTCTTCGTCCCTTTTTATTCTACCAGTAAATGCACATGTGCATCGCACGTGAATTATTTCAAATATTTTGTAATCATTACTTTGTTTTGATTATTCTAATATTGAAAACATATATTTAAATTTGTATATTGTATTATATCATAATAATTTAACAAAAAATTAAATTTATACGGTTAAATTTGGATTGCTAAATTTCACATGTAATCTTGAAATTTTAAATATAATTTAAAATAAAATTCATAATTTCAAGCAAAATTAATTTTACATTTGAAACATATATTAGAAAATTATAAGATACATATATATTTTTGAACAAATTTTTAAATTAATTTTAATGTGTAGATATATATTTTGAATGATCTAAATCTAAATAATATCAATTATATTTTAAGAAATAAAATTCTATCTCTGTAATTTATCAATTTCTAAATTAAATTTTTTAATCTATCCTAATTTCTTCATAAGAAAAAACAAGAAATATATTATTTACTTGAAAAATTAATTTTTTATTTAATGTTAATTTATATATTAATACAAATAATATTTATCTAAATTAATTTATTTATTTTAACATACTAATATTATCTATTTTAATTTAATATATGAATACTATCTTATAATATTCTATTTATCCCTAATTCATCAATTTTAAATTAATGTTATGTTTTTTTATGAATTAATTAATATTATCAATCATTATATTATCTTTATCTTATTTAAAATTTTATTTATTTATATTTTATTAATCCAGATATTTTAATATAAAATTTGAATTATTAATATTTTAGTAATCCATATCTGAAACTTCTAATTTAAATAGATCTAATAATATTCTATTCATCCATAACTTATGAAATTTTAAATATATAGCTAGTCAATTTTGAGTTTCGTATTTAATAAAATATCTTATTAATATCTATTTTAATTAATTATCTTATAATATATATTTATTAAAATGTATTATTTTTTATATATCAAAATATGTTTGAAATTGTTGCCTAGTGTTTTTCGTTTAATAAAACACAAAAAATAATTATTAAAAACAAACAAAAATACCTAATCTTTGAATCTAAATCTTATTAAAAAATATATTAAATATAAAAATATAAAATCATATTTCAAAGACATAAACAATAATAATGATTAAATAAATTAATAGATGTATATTCCTATGTACTCCTAACAAGTATGTAGAATATTATGTATAATTTTTATAATTTAAATATTACAAAGAATAAATACATCAGAAAATCATTATTTGGATATTAAAAATAAAAATATTGAAATAGAACATCTTACTCTTTCAATCAATGTATAGAAGATAACTTTTATATGTATAATTCAATTCTCTTGAAATAAAAAACATTAATTAAAGCAAATGATTAGAATATCCAAAAAAAAATATTAAAAATGAAACACATTCATCATTCTTACAAATAATTATTAAAAACCAAACAAAAACTCCAAATATTTGAATTTAAATATTATTAAAACATACAAACATAAACAAAAAAATAAAAAACATATAAAATCATCTTCCAGCTACATAAAGACCCACGAAATTAAAAAACATGAATTGAATATGTGAGGTGGATATCTTTTTTAACATATTTCTTTTATTTCTTATGATTAAATGTTTCTCTATCAACTCCTATTTTTTTATAATAGTATAGATAGATAGATATAAATATAAATTTTGGTAGTTCTAATCTCACCGAGTTGTATCATGGATCCTCTACCATTCATCAGCTGGATCCAACAGGATTTTAGTGGGATCTGGCGGGGATGGTTCTATATATAATAATCCGGTGTGGTTTAGTGGGATATGATCACATCCATATATAACCTAAGATTTAACAGGGTCTGGACTATCTGACTGAAGTCTCCTCGTTCGTATAGAGATAGATGAAGATGAAGACATATGTTGGATTGTGATGAGGACACCTGATTAGACCATTGGCCCTACACCAATCGACCGATCTGACCCATACGAAAAATCGACATCCAACACTTTTTCATATAAAAATATAAATCGACCAAAATGAAATTCATCCATTTTTCATCACCTTCACTTTGATCAAGGATAATAAATATTTCACTTCTTCCATACTTCACTTTATAGAAAATGAGAGGGGGGTGGGGGGGATCAAAAACAACATCACGTGTGGGTGCAACCAAGCAAGGGAGCAACCCACGCAGGTCAGTCCCTCCAAACCCCTCTCAGTCATTTCCCTCTAATGGCGGCCCCTCCCTCCTATTAAAAATCCATGTCTTTTGTGCTGCCTGTGTGTTGTGTGTTGTGTGTGTCTGCAGAGGCAACTTGACAAGTAGCTGTTACTCTGACAATAACCCCTCTTCATAACATCCTGAGTAAAAGCACATGTGGCCTTTCCCCCTGCATGTGGCCCCTTCTGTGACACCACCACCACCTACACCTACAGTTGAATTCCCCTCCATCAATATATATGTTTTTGTGTGTGTAAAAAATATTATAATTCTTTTTAAACCCCTCTCTCTCTCACACACGCACACACACTCTTATCTCTCTTTGATTGGCAAGAAACAATAACACATGGTTTGAGGGGTTGCCCTTCTAAAGAGGGCAACCCTTCAAACAAACGACAAGTAGTTTTCCACGCTTTAAGGGGGGGAAATTGAAGGACTTTTCTTAGGTTTCTATTTCTCTATCACTACCTAGTAATCACTTTGACAACCCATGTGACTGAGTCCCCCCCCCCCCCCCCCCCCCCCCCCCCCCCTCTCATAGGGTAACCTCACATGTAAGTTTTTTTCTTTTCAAGTTTGGTAAGTGGAAGTTTTTCATATTTATTAAGTCCTTGTAAAAAGTTTAATAAAAAAAAAAAACATGTGTATTCAATTTATTTGAATAAATTTATTTATTTTCATAAATATATGTTTTCTTATTAGATATAAATGAGGCTCCAAAAAAGGGTTAAGCATAACATTTTTTTTAAAATGATACACTTAGCTTAAAAATGGGTTGGATATAATGAAAAGGAATATGTTACGTTCAACAACAATTTAAATAATACATATATTTTAAAGCATACATTATAATAGAATATTCACTTACATAATTGAATATTCATGAATATTTCATATCCTATAATATTTTTATAAAAAATGGATATGAGAATTTTTATTTCTTCGCCCAGCGGGGCTTCAGTTGACAAGAAGAAATAAAAAATCAACTAAATTCTATATTTTATAGTTCCCATACCCACATTGACACAACGTGTCGAGCACGTGGCGAGGAATGGCAGGGCCACGCGTCAGTTGCAGGACCCCCCTCGAGTCCCCAAACAACGTGCGACTGTTTAAACAGGCAGACAAGGCGCCGCCGTACCCGAGCTGACATGGCAGTGGTGGGCCCCACCCAGGTTGGGGGCCACCACGTGCCCCGTAGGAGTTTGTCATCGACGTTCACGGGTTTGGTAAGTCAGGACAAATTTATATCTTCTCTTATACCTTCTCTCACTGGTTCCTCTTAATGTATTGTGATGGCTTTACATGAACATAATAAAACCATGATCTCTCTGTCTAAAGGTTGCACGTATATATAGACGACGATGCAACAAAGGACAAATCCATTCATAAAAAAGACACAGAGACAGACAAGGTATCTTTTGGGAAGCTACATTTTAATTTTAAATAAATAAAAGAGTAAACAATAACAAATACTTAGGAGAAACAAATTAAATTAAAAAAAATAAAAAAGAGCAGTGAATATGTTATTAAATGATGTTTTATTGGGGGGAATGGGTTGGTTTTTTTTTTTTTTTAGGAGACGATAGACATTCGCTACATTGTCAATATATTCAACAAAATCCAGCAATAGTTCAAATAGAGGCCCCTGTACACAGGGTTTGGTTTTTTTTTTTTTTGTTATGAAGTTACCATGTTGAGGGACATATACAAAGGGTTACAGGAACACGTGGCTAGTTAAGAGAGGAGGGGGCAGTGGGCAGGTAATTTAAAAAGCCCATGGGCCTTAGAAGTTAGGATGCCGGGTCCAGGTGGGCCAGGGAAGGAGACCAAGGAGACATGTGGGTCCCTTAAATCTTTCTTAAGACATGTTCTCACACTTAAACCTGCCCCCCCTCTTCTTACACCTCCCATCTAACTTATACTTCCCCATCCAGTCCCCCCCCCCCCTCCCCCTTCCCCTTTAAGTACCCCCCTCTTCTCCTTCACTTTCTGGACTTCACACTTCACTTCCTCATCACATAAAGATCTCTAGCTAGATCAATACAGAGAGAGAAACAAACATGTCAGGCAGGAGAGGCAACGCATCGAGGATCACCGAGGACGAGATCAACGAGCTCATCTCCAGACTACAGTCACTCCTCCCCGAGGCTCGTCGGAGGGGCGCAAGCAGGGTATATATGATTATTAGCAAAATAAATCTCTTTTAAACCACACAAACACACACAATTTTCACAAACACTAGTACTAACAAAATGTACTTGGTTTTTTGTGGCAGGCATCGGCGTCGAAACTGTTGAAGGAGACTTGCAATTACATAAAGAGCCTGCACAGAGAGGTCGACGACCTGAGCGACAGGCTCTCCGGGCTGATGGCATCGATGGACATGAGCAGCGCCCAGGCCGAGGTCATCCGGAGCCTGCTCATGCCTTGAATCAGCCTCCTCTATTTTTCTTCTTCTTCTTATTGTACATTTCCCCCACCCCCCACATTGGTTGGTTGGTCATCTTCATATATTAGTTGCTTTAAAGTTGTGTTCTCTCCTCCCATCTATCCAGTGCTGCTACATATCTATCTATTTGAGGTGTTTCACCTCTGTAGGTCGGTGTGTTAGGGGAAAAAAAACTACAAAAAAAAAGATGGGTTGAGTAGAGTTACCCAGAGCCAACCCACTATGCTTCTTATGTAATCCAATCTTTTTACATATATTATTATATTAATGCGACAGTCGTTTTATCTGCGTATCTTGACTCGTGAAGTCCTCTCTCTCTCTTTTGCTACAAAACGATGAACAGAGTTTCAATTGTTTTAACTAAAAAACAAAAAGTTTGCAAATAATCATTAACATCTGAGTGTGTATATATATAAAAAAAATTATTTCAATTCAGTGAAATTGATGGAGGTCAGTCATTACTCATAACCAATCAGAGGCCCCTGATTAAGGACATTGTTCCATCCAAACAAGACCTTTTATCTTCTTTTTATATCTTGGAAGTAGAGACAAACAACATATTCCCAGATAAAGAGCTCAATACTCAATAGTAACTCTTGTTATTTTAGTTGTATTTTTATTTTTTATTTTAAGTTTTTGGTGGTCCACAGTAGTACCACTGGTCACGTGCATGGTTTCACTGTTATAAAGTTCCCCTACATCAGTGGAGTTGGAAATTTTAACACTGAGAGAGGGGACCCCGGCAAACAGACATAACGGAAAGGTTACATCGCTACCGTCCAATTGATGGATTCACACACATGATTGTGGAGTTACGTCAAAGCGACGGTTAGAAAGAGACGCTCGAGAAAAATCAATAAAAGCAAGTGCAATTGTTCATAAATCGATCTCCTCCATTCACAACCGTCGACCAACGACCCCACCCCTCCCTTTTAAAGATTATTTTTCCTCATATGCCCCTACATGTTCACGTTTTCCTGAGATGCCCCCCCAATAAAGAGTGATGTACAGTGGTCCTTATAACTGAAACAGATTTTCTATTTGAGAAGGGTAAAAAACATGGTGGATGAAAGAAGATAATGAGAAGCCTTGAAATAGGAAGCACTAATAAGTGAGTTTACTTTACAGTTTTTAGTGTATATATAACATGTACCCATATTTTGTTAAAATATCTCAGATAAATTATTATTTTCAACAATATCTCACCAAAAAAATTTAAATTGTGAATAAATGTCCTTGAAAGAATGTTTTTGAGGGGTACTGGTGTAATCGACTGTCCGAGAGAGAGATTTTGAGTAGAATATAAGTAAAAATCCTTTTATTTATTTATAGAGTACTGTCTATTTTTCAGTTTTAATTTTAATCTCATAAATTTTAATAGTGTTATATACTTTCATTAATTGTGTATATGCGATAGAATTTTGCATCAACATTATCATACAATAATAATGACCCACCTTCGAAACCGCATGGCAATTTTGTAAATATTCACTAATTACAGCATTAAAAGATACTCATCCGAAACCGATGTATTTCCGAAATCAGACGATCAAACATCACTCAAGAGGAGTGGTCACCGGAAGTGACGGGGTGACAATATCAACAACAAGAACACGTGATTCGATTCTTTTAAAAATTCGAGAAATTAAAGCACAGATCGGCGAGGAAAAACCAAAAAGGGGGTCCGACTCACGATCAGACGAGGGAACCGAAGGCCGATTTATTGCCGAGGGGGGAGGAGGGACGATTCGACCTCGGCGAGAGGAGTGCCTCGACGTGGACGAGGGAGGACGTCCTCTCGCCTTTCGCGCTGAATCCCTCGCCGATGTCCTCGCCGAGGTGGGAGTCCTCCCTCCGGATCTTCAACACCTGGATGTGGACGATCGGGAGTCCCCGATCGCCGCCCTTCGATGGAAGCCTCTCCGGATCGACGTCCGCGATCGTCTTGACGGTCATGATCTCTTCCTCTCCGCCTCAATTTTAGGGTTTTCCCAAATAGGATTGTTGAGACGGAGAGTTTAAGCTTTTCTTTTCTTTTATTTAATTTTTGTTTAATTTGTTTAAACACGTTTTAAGAAATATTTATAGGAGGGTTTTTAGATTTGCTTCCAAGTTACGCCTCATGAAGGGAATGGTAACACGTGGATGGTGATGGAGAAGGGACACGTGGTTGAGCGAGTGGCCACCTGGCGGGATCGAGAGGGGAAGGAAGCGCGGCGAAGTTGGTTTAATGGGGTGGGGAGAGTGGGGTGGGAAACGCGAAGGGTCCAGTCAAGCAGTCAGTCAAACGGAAGGAGCTTTAAAAGGCGTTCTACAGGGACTTTCGCCACGTCATCCATCGACGTCACGTAGGTATGCTCGTCGTGTTGATTACATAAAAATCAAATTATTAATAATAACTAAAAAAAATGGTTAAAAGAGGTCCCTCGACGTATTTTTAAAAAGATAATAAATATATATTTATGTGATAAAACATGCCTATTTTATAAATGAATTGTGCACCGACCGCACATCACACCTAATCGGAATCGCGATTACGTGCGGTGTGCGATCGGTGCGGTGCGCGATCATGAGCTGTCGATCACGGGTCCATCGCATCGGACGGTCGGATGCGATTCACGTCGACCGTTGGATGCGATGGACCCGCGATCGGATGGCCCACATCGCATCGACCGCACACCGCACCTAATCAAAATCGTGTGTATATATATATATATATACATATATATATATATATATATAGTCGATTACCTGCGACGAACGGCATGTGCGGCGTCGATCGTGGGCCGTCGATCACGGGTCCATCGCATCGGACGGTCGGGTGCGATTCACGTCGACCGTTGGATACGATGGACCCGTGATCGACGCCGCACCCGCCGTTCGCCGCACGTAATCATCCCTATATATATATATATATATATATATATATATAAAATTACGTGCGGCGAACGGCGGGTGCGGCGTCGATCACGGGTCCATCGCATCGAACGGTCGGGTGCGATTCACGTCGACCGTTGGATGCGATGGACCCGCGATCGAACGGCTCACGTCGCCACCGCACCCGCCGTTCGCCGCACGTAATCGCTCGCGTATATATATATATATATATATATATATATATATATATATATATATATAAGGAAGTGCTTACGTGCGGTCGTGCGGTCGGTGCGGCCGCGATCACGAGCCGTCGATATAGAGAAATACTTATGTGCGGTCACGATCGCGGGCCGTCCGATCGCGGGTCCATCGCATCCAACGATTGACGTGATTCGCACCCGACCGTCCGATGCGATGAACCCGTGATCGCGACCGCACCGACCGCACGTAAACACTTCCCTATATATATATACACGCTCGCGATTAGGTGCGGCGAACGGCAAGTGCGACCGCGACGTGGGCCGTCCGATCGCGGGTCTATCGCATCCAACGGTCGACGTAAATCGCACCCGACCATCCGATGCGATGGACCCGTGATCGACAGTCCGTGATTGCTGCCGCACCCGCCGTTCGTCGCACCTAATTGGTTCCCTATATATATAACTGAAAAAATAGAGTGATGTGCTAGTACAAAATATCTAACTGCTTAGGATAAACATTTTTATCCATATTTTTTTATTATTAATGATGATTTTTAAAGAACCTAGAATTTATATCATATAAAGATGTCCTCGGTTTGATAGACCTTATTCAATTTAATTATGTGTAATCAAATGGTATAACTTGTGAACATATTCTAATTCTCGTCTCTACCCGGTGTTATAGAAGAAAAAAAAGAGTGGTGATGGGATGGTTGGTGGGATAAGAAACGTAATTCTATTTGGATGGTTTGCGGAGGAAGAGACCTTTCAGCACACGTTTCTCGCCAACCACAGCACAATGACAAGAGGTAATTGATTCCAGTAGCACAGGATACATATTTGTCATTGTCATATCAATAATGTAACCAATGTGAAATACTGATTTTCTAAATACAATCTACCTACACTTGACTTAAACAATAGGTATCGAGGATCACATGACTGGACAAGAATGAATTATATAAAAAGGGTTTCGTGATATCCATGCATCATAAAAGTAACATCATTAGAGCAAGAACAAGCAAATATCACAACGCACGTCCTCACTTAAAATTAAAACATCAATTCTCATGAATTTTTAAAGGGTACCAAAATCCATCTACTTAATCGCGTCCAAGAAACCAAAAACACAGGAAGATTTCCATCCGTTCACCATTTAAATAACGGCGTATTTGAAGAAAGGCATATAATGACCAGAAAAAACAAACACACAAGAAAGTTCATTAACTGTCTAAGATTACCAATGAAACCAACACACGCTCAGTCCTCGTCCACCTCAGAATCTCCACCCGAAGCCTTCTTGGAAGCTGCTTTCAGGTTCCTTCTCTTCACTCTTCCAGGGCGTCCGCCTCCGAGAGGGCTGGTCAGTGAGAAATCAATGTGCTTCTGTGAGTCGACCCTCACCATGAAGGATGGGATGTTAACAACCTGCCTCCCAACCCTGCAAGTTGAAAATACTGGGTGTTAAGAGAATTATTAGTCTGGAAGGAAAAATAACCCCTCCAAACTTTTCTCTTGGTCTCAATCTACCTCTAAAGGCATGAGTTAACTAATGATGCCTTCTTCTTTTTTCTTTTTTGGACATATCTTAGTTTAGAATCCATTATTTATATTAAAAATCAAGTACACATTGTTTATGCACAACATACAGTTCATTAAAAATTGAAAAAAATATCCCATTGTAGAGAAGGTTCTTAAAAGATACACAAAGGAGAACAGGACCAGGTATGACTGAGGGTTCAGGCACTTATGCAGCAACCTGATGCATGCAGTCTCTTCTCACTCTTAAGTGGAAATATTAATATAACCATTCCAATTTTTTTCATTGACTTACTACTTCAATATATCTGACTAGATAATCTTTACACTACTGCATAAGGTACCAGTGTGTCCAAACAAAAATTATCAGCTAAAAAATTCTTTTAAAAAATAACACATTTTCCCTTCTTTTCTTTTAGCATAAGTTAAAATATATTTATCTGAGATACATTCAATATAAGCAGTCCCCCAAGATAGCAAGAAAGCTCTTGAGGACTCCTCCATGGTTCTGATCACTGGACTTGTGAGCACAACGGTGAGAATATAAGCTAGGTGCAAACAAAAAAAACAGCAAAGAGACAAAAAAAATGATACACATGCCAAAGAATTTACAAATATACCACTAAAATATTCAATCAATTTTAATGCAGCATGTGCCCACACCTTTGGTTCCTTAATCTTTCTGTATTTCTAAAAAGTGTACTTTAGCAGCTTCACCTATTTTCACCTTTAGCAGCTTTACCTATTACTAAAAAGTATAATTGATGACCAGCTTCACCTATTTTCACTTTTCATGACATCGCAGAAGATTCAATGTTTTTTTAAGATTTACAGGGTCTCATTGATTACATGTCTGAATATGTTACTCTTTTAATAATTAACACAGCAACGTGCAATCGTTGAAAATTTAAGGTACTCTGAGAAAACAGATATTAAACATTGAATTGCCTATGACTGATAAATAAAATTGAAAAAAGAGAAGTGAATGTATATAAAACAGGTCGTTCTAGATTAATTTTTATATATTGTGGCACATACATGGTTTTTTTTTTTTACAAAGAAAAAAAAAAGGCATATAATAAGAAATAACTACTTGAAATGTTAAATTTTAATGATAATGGGAAAACCTATGAAATAGGTATTCAAACAGTCAAAGAAAATAGAGATAAGCATAAAAAAGCATGCTTGTTCTCCATAAACAAACAACAAAGACAGGCAGAATAATATAATGGTGACCAATAGTTCTCATAAGCATATCAAGGTATACAAAGATTGACAAAATGTTTGGAGAAAAGCCCATAGGGTTCAATAGTTCTCAGTCCTTGTAGGCCTTTATTACAGTATAATCATAATGTTAATGAATATTAGAGATTCAAAATATTAAAGGAGGAAAACAAGTAAAACCGACCACTCGGCTTTCATTTAAGTAATGCTGATAAACAGTTATGGGTCCCAACAAAACCAAAGGCATATGAGCAAATCAATGTCAGCAGGATTGCCATGAATGTAATAAATATCCAGCTCCAATATTAATTAAAATATGAAAAATTCAATTGTAATACTCCTGAATTGCTCCTTTACTAACTGAACAGCCTTCACAATAAATGTAAAATGTACAGCCCCTCAAGTATGCTTGGGATTCAAGCCTGCGCACCCATAAAAACGCACCAGCCAATTTTAACACGATATTTCTAGCCTTCCAGGTATAATGTGAAATTCATGAGTGTTATTATCATCCTGAACCGAAGAGTACAGAATACAAAGGATAAATAACCAAGTTGGTATTGTGAAGTGTCAACCCCCATCTTGACGTCTCTTTTTGTTACCTACAATGTATGACATTGGATTGTTGTTGTTGTGTATCTATACTTCATTATTATGTTCCATATGTGTGATATATGCAACACAATTTTCAGGCATAAATATATTTTAAAAAATGAATATTTTTTATGTAAACATGAAAAGTAGTAGGGGAATTTTTAAATATGTATCGAGGAGCGTTAAATCCTACATTCACTTTTGTTTTCTGAAGTATGTATTTGAATTTTCGTTTCTTTAAAAAAAAGGTTTTGAATTTTAGTTACAATTAAATTAAATATATAAGAAAATTGTTTAAAAGATTATTTGACTAAAAATCATCAGTCAAGCATTAGACTACATAATTCGGGTTATATTGGGTTATTTTTGTGGTTTGACTGCTAATATTGTATTGTGTTGTTTGAATAGTTAAATTGGTAGGATTATACTTTATTTAAAGCCTATAAATAGACCCTCGTAGTTGAAGGGAGGATTGTTGAATTTATAATTTCCTATAGTAATTGTTTGGTTGAAACTTGAAAAGGTCTTCCACAACCTAAATTTTGAGTTTATATCTGTGTTATTAAGATATCATTTCTCTTTTCTCATTCTTCCACTCAAACTTCTTTTCTGATGTTCAATTCCTGGTGTTAGTTCTGATACCCGACTATAGGGGTGTTTATTACAAATTCAATATTCACTTATAAAAAATTCGAGTCTATTTAGAGGCCTCTAAACATATATAATCATAATAATGATATTTATACTCTAAACCGAGTAGAATCCCAACAATCTAACACCCCTAACAACACATACAATCCAGACAACCTAATCTAAGATCTAACAACTTATTCAAACAATCTCTCCAAATCTCAAATTTAGTTGTAATGGAAAATAAAAATCAAACTAAATGCAGGAATCTAATCTGCATCACATTCCAATAGAATATTTTTCTGCGTTTATTATAAATAAATCCCACGACCATGAAATGGCGGAGAAATGTTAATTGTGCTCTGAATCTGAGTACTCCCACCAAAATTCTCCATCCGTTTCATGTTCCTACCTCTCTTTTTTCTCCCCCATCTTATATCCAATTGTCCAATTTAACATATCATCCACATATTATCAAAGTCATACCAATCCTACATTCAGTGACCATTTTAGTGATCCTTTCATATATTATATCTTCCCCACAATTTTTAAACCCCAAAGAAAATATCAATAAAGTTTTTTAAAAAAGTAAATAACAGATCTATGCAGGGCAGTGACATCCAACAGCAATGAGAAATCAACCATGGGAATCCACACCCAAGTGACATTACTCATCTTTGCAATGCCTTCTCTAAAACCATATCTATTAAGCTAATGTTACATGAAAGGTGACTAACTAATATCGCACGAATCATCACATTATATCCTACATCATAGACAATCAATAAGAAAAATCAAACAATCTCAGTCTCGATCTATACCTGATGTGACGCTGCCTGATGAGCACACGCGCGTGGTGAATGGACTTGGCCATCCCGGACTTGAAAACGAGCGTCTGGAGCCTGCGCTCGAGGAAGTTCTCCACTGTGAGGGCGAGCACGTAATCGAGC
The DNA here is from genome assembly GCA_030737845.1 of Acorus calamus. NCBI lineage: Eukaryota > Viridiplantae > Streptophyta > Magnoliopsida > Acorales > Acoraceae > Acorus > Acorus calamus. The sequence goes on along the minus strand of CM060863.1, from coordinate 6,906,318 downwards.
TTGTTCTGGCTCTCATCGAGGAGGCCGTATCGGTTCATCCTTCGGAGGAGGGCCTCCCCCTCGAAGATCCGGCGGGGGTTCTTCTCGTCCAGGGTCAGGAGCTCCCTCGCCGCGTTGCGGATCCGGCTCAGCGCGTACTGGACCCTCCATAGCTCGCGCTTGCACCGCAGACCGTACTCCCCGACCAGCTTCAGCTCCGCGTCCAGTCGCTCCTTCTCGTACGGACGACGGGGCTTCTTGAAGGTCTTCCCATCTGTTTCAACGACATGGTCAGATCTGATTGGAGGGAAAGAGAAGGCCAGAGCATTGGATCTGTGAAATAGAGGACTTACAGTTCCTGTAGAAGCTGACGTGAACCATAGCTTCTTCTTCTTCTTCGGATCAGGAGGGACGACGGAAGTCGAACCTCCTGTGATTGCGGCGGCGAGTAGGAGAGGCGGCGAAGAAATGAAATGTGCAGAAACCCTAACCTGAAAACCCTAACGAACTGGGCTTATATATTGGCCGGAATGGGTTGGAAATCGGTGATTCGTAGACGAGCCCATTTTGGTGATGACTGGGCTGAACGTGTAAACGAGAGGAGCGTTGATACACTCCGTCCATTTTGCACAGCCCAGCCCGTTACAGTCTCACTTAACATAGTATATGTTATGTTATCATAGTGTATATGATCGTCTGTAGTTCTATCATAGAGTATGATATAAAAAATTTATTATTTTTTTAACTTGAAAAAAATATACTAATGTATCTCAGTATATAAATTATTTTATATAATTATATGTATTTCAATAAAATGTGTATCATTTTACAAAAAAATAGTGAGGATTGTGATTGGAGCTGCACAATAGGCTAAAGGTATCATTTTCCAAACAAGTGTGTCCTTCACCAGGCCGATCTACTGGCTACTTTTGGGTGCTCTATTTGCATAGCTATGTTACACTTAAATTTTTTATACAGATCAAAATAAAGTCATATATATATATCATTTGTCCTCTTTATTCACAGTATCAAAGTATATACTTTTTTTTTGTTGATAATTATTATCTGATCAAATTTTTTCTTATCAGCAGACAACAATACTCAAATTCAGGTCTCATCATTAAAGAAAGGGTACCTCTACCATCTTATAAAAAGAATGTTTGATGAAGTATTTACTTCATTTTTTAAAAAATCATATTTTTTATGAATGCACTCATTTAATTCATTGAAATATTTATTTCACCTTTTATAAAAATATATACCTCAATAGATGAGATATATGATTTAAGATAAACGAACACATATGCGCTCTGTGTTTTGAACTGTAAGATGGATTGAGTGTACCATTCAAATATGTGCATCCCCCTCCAATCGATACACCCAAATTTGATAAACCTATTAGACATTTGTAGGGGCTAAAATCTAAGCTCATTAAATATGCTCTACGTGCCGGCGACCCAAGACCCGAATAGCAAAGGCCCATGACTTGAATAACTCACTTAATGGGGTCCGAGCCGTCTAGCCGTCTATATCTGACGACCAGCACAAATCCAAGTCAATATTTGACATTTAATTGTTTGATTAAGAGATTATCAATGATTGATTTTCTGAATCCCCCACAAAATATATATTAGATTTGGAGTTATCATTACTTGATTCTCAAATCATAACAATATATATGGAATTTAATCACATTATTAATTGATCCACAAAATCCCAATAATATATGAATATTTAATCAAAGAATCAATTACCGATTCTTAAAAAACCCCTAAATATGCATATATTTGATTTCCTAAATCAAGAACCTCCTCTCATCTGTTGGATGAGGAGAATAATCCACCGTTGATTATAGGAAACCCACCAAAGTACTATAAATAGAAAATCAATTCTCCCTATTGAGAGATGTGAAAAACTCTTTTTACAAAACCCAAATCATGCATTGGCTGACTTGAGCGTCAGAAGGTTTTCTGCAGGTCACCCTCACCCTGTGTCCAACTACACTCGAGGAGGAGGATCTCAAGCAACCTAGTGGAACCCGTTGAAAGAAGCAGAGTGGATGGACGTTTCGATCTGAACCCAGTTCGTTATTTTTTGTCCCTCCAACTTGGTGCGCCAGGAAGGGGATTGTGTGTTGAACACAACAAACCTAGCTCGTGGTCATGCCTCCCAAAATAAATCCTCGACTGTTCTGACTCCGGTGACCTAGATGATGCAAGGGAACCCCTCATCCAATCTTGATGCGGTGACCAAATTGGTACCACCACTGAACGCCGCTGACATGCAACACTGCATTGAAGAGGCTGAACTTCAGATCGAGCATCCAACCGTGAGACGGAAGAGCTCCACTGTAGCCTGGACGCAGCACAACATGAGAATGAACGCCTCCAAAATGAGCGCAATAACGATCTAGTCCATAAGGGGACATCTCCACACGGGAGATTCCTCGTGTCTAATATGATATTAGATCGTTTTAATATTCAATATTGAATTTGTCTGATATTAATATATTATCTATTGCTAACATGATAATATATTTGATTGATCACTGCTTTTGTGCATCTTATTGATCTGACGAACAAAAAGAGATCTTGTACCAGACGATTAGACCCTCGGCTTGCTACCTCAGGCCACCTCCTTAGGTTACCTCTTTAGGTCACCTCCTTGGCTCGCCTCCTCGAATCACTTATGTTGGACGCATTCTCAACCCATCACCTCAGCTCGCCTCCTCTGCCCATCACTTCGGCCCACCACCTCGGCTCACCTCCTTGTCGAATTCTTTACACCTATAGTTCGGTCACACTGTCCATTAGTCCTTCCCAAGCGAAGCTAATTGGGGGAGTTCATGCTGAACGATTATTTTCAATACTTGTTTAAAGTCCATGCTGTACACGAGGGCGGCTCAAGGCAATGGCCACGCTACACACGAGGGCAGCTCAAGCTAAAGGTTATGCTAAACGATATCAATCATCAATCTAAAGGCTACGCCATCCATCATCCTTCCATGGAAAGGAATCACATGGATAGCTCTGGCTAGGGGTGCAACTTGGACGGGTTGAACCCGACCCAACCCGGTTCATGGGCGGGTTTGGGTTGGGATTTTTCTCTGTCGAGTTCAACCCGACCCGAACCCGAACTAACTCGAACCCAATTTGAGTCGGGTTCCGGTTTGGGGTTCAACCTGCGGGCTCAACCTGAACCTGACCCCTAGGTTAACAAATGTTATGCTGCCATAATAACATACCTATATCTAAAACCCTAAATTCCTAAAACACAATAAACAATTACACAAATTAGAGCATCACTATGTTTGTTGTGTTCGGGTTAATTTATCATAGATATTCACTTTTAATTATTTGTATATAAGGTTTAATTAATAATTAATTAGAGTTTGTTGTGTTGTTTATTAAATATTTTTTATGATATTTTAGGTGTTAAACCCGAACCCGACTTGATCCCGAATTCAACCCGAACCCGACCCGAATCTGCGGGTTGAGGTCGGGTTCGGGTTGAGGCCGGGTTGGAATCTCTGCAATGCAGGTTAAAGTCGAACTCAATCCGAACCCAACCCAACCCGCCTGAGCTCTGGCCAAATGATTCTATGTTACACACAATTGCTCCCATGAACAACCCACGTCTGGCAGCATCGGTTGGTAAGAAATTTGTTTTTCCTTAGAGTATAACTCGCCGGACTTTCTGGCGACCATACTTCAATATCGTCGCTCAAGTGGTTGCCGACCATACTTCAACACCGTTGTCCAAGTGATTGTTGACCTGGGTTGGTACATACGTCAAACTCTCAGTCGACCATAATTCACCACCATCATCAGGGGGAATGTTGATCTCATGGTGAATTTACTCCTACTGCTACAGTGCACATTTTTATTTTAAAGGGGTGGGTTTCTTACAACGTGGGTGCCGATATCCGCGCCTTTATTTTTCTCTTTATACGCAGGGCCGCGGGGATAAAGTGGCGCACGCGAGAGATCCAACGGGGGTAACAAATGAAACCACTGAACCGCCTCCTCCAACTCCACCTCACCCGCCTTTCGACGCATCACACCCCCTCCACCTCCGCTTCCGCTAGAGCCCTCTCCACCGGCCACTCCTCCTCCTCTTCCGGCGGCGGAGGCGGGGACGACGAATGGAACATCGCCTGGGAGACGGCCTGGCTCCCGGAAGACCTCTCCGGCAAGAACCGAGCCCCGTGGGAGTCCGACGTCAGCTTCCCCGCCGCCCCCGACGCGAACTCCGAGGCGAAGGCCTTCGTGGCGGAGATGGACGAGAGGTGGAGCGAGAGGAGGGCGGCGAAGCAGCAGAAGAAGCCGGCGCCACAGAAGGGGCGAGAGGGGAATTCGATGGAAACGGTGGATGAGATGAAGAGGGATTACAGGATGAGGAAGCAGAGCATACACGCGGCTATGTGGGCGGAGGAGATCGAAAAGGAAGGCGAGGCCGGGGTCGGCGGCAGCCGGGACCCTGCCGACGACATCGATCGCTTGCTCGATAGCTGTTCCGAGTGAGTCTCTCCCTCTCTCTCTCACTCTTTAGAAAATTTTCGTTTTCGTTGTTCATGATCAACCATTTATGTAGTTGGCGCTTGAATGAGCTTTCTGGACAATGGTTTTATGGTGCGCTTGCAGGTTGGAAGAATTTGTAATTTTGAATTGATTTTTCTGCAATTTTTGAAGAGCTACCTGATTGTATATGAATGCTAGGTTTTTAGTCACTAAAAGGTGGGGTTTTCATTTTTTTGTCTGGAGGTATCCCAAACCCTTCAAGGGAAGGACTAATCCTCCGGATGTCCACATCAACACACTCGAAAGTTACCCTACAGACCCCTGGGCAAGTAGGGGGTGGGAATTGAACACGTGCCAATGGGGAGCAAACCTATAGTGCTAGTCAACTCACCAAGACCCTGGTGGGTTTTTTTTATCATTGCTAAACAAGGATTGTATGAATGGATAAATAGATGAATGTAGGGGTCATGGGTTATGCAGTTGAATGAATTGTTGAAAAGATTGTTAAATTTGTTGAAAAGATTGTTAAATTCTTGGTTGCAAATGTTGCGGAACTGGGGATGGATTGATCCATGGGGCGAACCAATGATTGAATGAAATATGAGTAAACACAGAAAGAACACATGGGCTTACGTGGTTCCTGATATATGTTCACTGACACTGAGCACACACTACAAATCCACTGTAGAAAATAAAAATGTTTTGAGTAAAAGAACATAATATCTGTGTTTTTGTAGTTGTTGTATTCGCCAGACACCAGGTTCATCCGTCCACACGCTTTTAATTCCATCCACATGATCAACTCAAACAGTTTGCAAAGTTAGAGAGTTAGTTTTTTCATTGCTTCAAATGTCTGGACACTTGTATGGGCCTGGACTCTTTCTTCAATAGTGGTTTAGTCTCGACTTTTCAATAGCTACGGCTTCCTACTCCACAAGCTGTTCTGATTCTAACTTTCCAATCTTCCATTACCTACCTTGGGCCCTATCCTTTTCTGCTGTATCTCCTTCTGGTTCAAGTAAGAAAAAATTGGAGAAAACACAAGTTACTACACCATTTGCATGTGTACTTTACAAGTAAGTGAAGATTCTTTGTTTGTGAAATTGTTATTTAGCAATTTTATAGTGGCCCTCTGCATCTTTGTTTTGCCATAGATTCATGTCCAGTGGTGTCCATGGGGAGTTGATCATATCCGTGGAATCATTTTCTTATTGATCTCATTAAACCTAAAGTTTTCGTTTTTTTTCCCATCTCTACATGGCATCCATTTTCACAATCTGTGGTTTCTCATTCTGCAATTTATTTGTTTGTCTCATGTTGGGGCTGTCTCTAAACTTCTCAAATAAGTAAATGGCTTTTAGCCAGTATCTATAGGAAGGGGTACAAAAGCTTATAGGATGTTGATCTGAATATGAATAAGATAAACATGGTCGCTACAAAAGTATTGTCATAAAGAATCTTCTTTTTTATTTTTGCTGTTGCTAAGATGTTAGAATAAAGTGTAATTTGGATACCAACTTATGTACCTTATGGTTTGCATTGGAATACTCTCATAAAATTCGATGAGACATGTGACCTTTATTTGCAGTTTGATAGGGATAGTATCAAATGATATCACTCAAGAAGCTATTGCATCTGTTAATGGAGCTTGCTCCACTAGATGATTTGGTAGATTGTCATCGCTACACACTCCCTCTGTTTCAAACCATATAATAATACGAGTTAATTATTTGTGGGTGGATGGTATTGGGGTCTGAGGGATGATTTAGGCGGGGATCTTTTGTGCTCAAGCTCTATAGGTCATCTGTGAAATGGGGTAATAATACACTCGTGAACTTATCTGCAAAATGCAGGATTTTCGACTCTGATAGCATCAGACTGGATGACTCCCAGACTCCTAGAACTTCAGACTTCAAAATAAAGCCTGATGGATGGGAAACGACATCAAAATCTCAAGATGGAAATGTGTGGGAGATGTCACAAAGGGAAGAAGACATCCTCCTCCAAGAATTTGAGCGACGAATTGCTTTTAGCAAATCCCAGGTGTGCACAAACTCCCTCATTCCCTTTGATTTATTTGGTGATTTTTGGGAGATCAATATACTTCCTTTCCATTTCCATATTAATTGCAAAAATGATTTTCTCTCATTCAATTTCCCCAAATAGTTTATTATTTCCCTTTTAGCTTATAATAAATCTTGTCTTCCTAATTTGTTATCCTCCTTTCCTATATGGCAAGCCAAATAGACTATGTACATGTTTGTTAAAACTTATAAGTTGCAGATTATAGCTTTTAGCTTAAAATAAGCGGTTGTTGCATGGTTGTTTAAACTTATTGAAACTTATTTAAGTTAAAAACAACTTTAAAAAGTCATAATCTCTAAGTTGGGTTAGGGGTGCTTTTCAGATTATAACTTATGGGTTAATGTTTAAAAAAATCTGTTGGATATTTAATACCTTTCACTTTATTTAACAAGGACAAATCTTTTTATCTTTTCTAAATATTCCTTTTATCTACTAAAAATTTGAAATAACTCATATAAGATTTTCTTTTTTTTTGAAACTTAACTCATGTAAGATTAAAACTTTGGATTCTAATTTTTTTTTTAATAAAATAAAATTTAGATTACAGCTAGAATATATTAGTTGTGTTTTTTTATTAATAGAAAGTTCTATATTTTTGTCTCTCAAGTTCTACTTTTTTAATTAACGTGGAATCCAATATTTCATTAATTTTTTTACATTTTATTTAATGTTAATGGATGATGAGTGAGTCATCATCATTTTATAAGTAAAACCACATTATTTTATCAAAGAGAAATTAAATTTAACTTATACACATGGAAAATGTATTTTCGACAATTATACTGCAAAAGCTATTTTATAGCTTATTCGAACAAACATCCACAACTGCTTATTCTCTGCTTTTCAACAGCTTCAACAAACATGTTAACTACTTATCAAAAAAGTTATAATCTATAATTTATAAGTTTAAGCTACAACAAACATGGCCTATATCTCCTTTCTGTTAGTAATTAAATCTCATTGTATCTTGAATACAAAAAATCTGACCACCGAGGTTCAGTGGTATACTGGTATATACTATATAAAGGGACACCACCAGTATGTTAGAAAGGTGCTTTTAGTTTTTTTTAAAAAAAATTGCCCTACAACTCATCCTCTTCTCTGTTTTATATAATCAAGTATTTTGCATACAAAAAATCTTAGTAATTAGATCTCATTGTATCTTGAATACATAAAATCTGACCACCAAGGTTCAGTGGTATACTGGTATATACTATATAAAGGGACACCACCAATATGTTAGAAAGGTGCTTTTAGATTTTTTTTTTTAAATTGCCCTACAACTCATCCTCTTCTCTGTTTTATAGAAAGAGCGCAAAGTTTTTCTCTAGGCACAAAAAAAACCTCTAGCTATTATTTTCAATTTACTATTAACAAGTAATGCTGATCCCGATAACTGTCTTTCTGTTATTAATTGCTCTACAAATTCTCTCATATAATTTTCCTGCAATTATATCCATGAAAATTGGGGAATTCTTCTGATAAATATACATATGTACCCCTTCATGCTGTCACGCATAAGCCTCTAGCAGTTGATTTAGTGGGAATGATTCAACATGTCTTTTCATTTCTCTGTTCTTGTTCTTGTTCTTGTTCATCTTTTTCTTGTATTTCTTCATAACCTCCCAAAATTCTCTCATCTGCGTATGTCAAAGAATATCTTGAAATATTTATCATCAATCGTTGTTCTCAACGCTTGAAAATGTTGATACAGATCGCTAGCTTCATAAAGTCTCACATATTCAGCCGAAGGAGACCCATCGATGGGTGGAAATACATGATAGAAGAGTTGGGTCCAAATGCCAAGAGGGGGAAGGGCGGTGTCCAGAGAATGCCTGCTTTAGCTGATCCATCCACCCAACCATTTAAGGAGGACCAACCGGCGATCACAGCCGATCTTTCATCTTTCAGAGGGAGGTAACTGTGCCATAAATTGTTTTCAATGCTCACTGCACACTGAATTCATGACGACTGCATTTGTGGTTCTTACTATTAAACTTTAACAAGTGTATCTGGATCTTATAATTCCTGGGTGATTCATGTCTCGATGAAGCTGTTATTTGTCATCACCATTTATGATATCTACTGTGAGAGCTACACTTTATCAAACTTTTTTTGTGTCCATACCTGCAACAGAGTAGTGTTATTTTTAAACCAAAATTCTTGAGAAACGTGATTCAATTTGATACCAATCTGCTGCTCCTAGACGTGAGTGGAGTATGGCTGCTCCTAACCGGCCAATGCGCCACTTGTGTAGCGTGGGGTCCACTTTTTATTTTTATTTTTTTTTATTGCGGGTTCAATTGTTGTTGTGACAATAACCGGATATGGTTTTAACAGGGTTAGGATGACCCATAATTTTAATTTTTTTGTTTGTTTAATATTGTTTGAATTTTAATTTCATTAAATTATTATAATATCAGCTTAAAAAATGAAGCATTTAATTTTTTATGTTATTTTGTGTACCATGCATGCACATTCAAATAAAATCCAACATTAGTTTGTCGAGTTTTATTTAGACAAAATCTTTTTCAGAGTACAGTCTCATATATGTCGTTAGTCTCATCCACTCACTGTCACTAAGTATTTAACTTATTGAAATTGTTTTTACATTTTCTACAAATGATATCATTCAATTATTAAAGTACATATTTTTTCTTTTATAATCGTACATACTTCTATATGATTTTAAAAATATAAATATAGTCTCAAACACAATCCACGTATATTTTTATATTTTTAAAATCATGTAGAAGTATGTACATTTATAAAAGAAAAAATATGTACTTTAATCAATTGAATGATATCATTTGTAGAAAATGTAAAAACAATTTCAATAAGCTATATAATTAGTGACAATGAATGGATGAGACTAACGAGGTATATGAGACTGTACTCTGAAAAAGATTTTGTCTAAATAAAACTCGACAAACTAATGTTGGATTTTATTTGAATGTGCATGCATGGTACACAAAATAATGCTTCATTTTTTTAGTTGATAATATAAAATTTAATAAAATTAAAATTCAAACAATATTAAACAAACAAAAAAAATTAAAATTATGGGTCTTCCTAACCCTGTTAAAACCATATCCGGTTATTTTCACAATGTCACAACAATTGAACCCACAATAAAAAATAAAAAAAAGTGAACCTCACCTTACACGCATTGTCCGGCTAGGAGCAGCCATACTCCACTCACGTATAGGAGCAGCAGAGTGTTGTCCGCCTCAACTTATAATCAGGTGTTAGTTGTACAAATAATAAAAATAATGATAAACTAATATTTTAAAAAGGTAACGGTTAGGTTTTAGGTTCAGGCTTGTGTAGTCGGCATATATTTTGATTTTTTAAAAAATAATAAAAATTATCTAATAAGATATATATTTTTATGAAAAATATATATGACTAAATGTATTTTTCAAAAAAAATGTGAAAATTTAAAGAGATATGTATTTCCCTTTTGTTTGAGGTCACATTTATGAAATTTTATTATATTTTTAAAATGTATATATCTTTTAAATAAACGTATATAGATGTTTTTTTAGAGCTGGACGTATAAAAACTCACGCTGGAAATATAATGATTAAAACTATTTTATTTTCTGGCCACTAAGGATCTTCAACACCTCACTATATGAACAAGATTATATCGATGTTTTATTGATAAGCCGTGAATGAACTCCTTGCTCACGAACTACTTCTGACTAAAGTGTACCGTGCGAAATGGGGAAGAATAAGTATTGTGCGTCCTTTGTGGTGACGCTCTGAGACACTCATTTTTTCTGCCAATGCTGGAACGCACAGGCGTTGTGGCGGGGAGCTATGCACGAGATCAATGTCTCGTCACTCAAAGATCATTGCTTGCTCAGTCATCCTGGAGGGCACTTGGGTGATTTGGCGCTAAAAGAATGGTGTTGTTTTCAAGGGTGCGGGGTGTATGTCGAGAACATGTGGGATCACACCGCGTTGCTTATTCGTGATTGGGTGTAGGTGTTGGTTGGTGTTCAATGTGCTCCTCCGTGGAGGTGCGATTGAGATTGCCGCGTAGTCAATGTTGTTTTTTATTTGGGGCCAGATTGGCGATGAGTCGATGCCCTGTCTATTCTCATGTGTTGCCCCCATCAATCACCTTGTTTTTTCTTTCTCCATATTTTCCTTCTCGCTTACTCTGAATCCTCACATTTCCAATTTAGATTTGTATAGTGCGCTAACGTTTTTTGTAATGAAATCGATTGGTAGCATGTGTCTATCTTAAAAAAAAAAAGCTTGAATGAACTCCTTGTTAAACAAATATTTAATTAAAATTATTTATCATATTTATTTTTATAATTTAATAAAGGTAAAAATCCAACCAACCCCTTATAAACTACCTGAAATTCATATAACCCATTGACTTTTCCTAAAATTCATTTTAACCCCTGAAAACACTTATGTAATTCCAAATAACCACCTGAATTAAATTTTCGTTGACATATGAGGCATATTATTCGAATATTCTATTTTGTTAACTTTGACAGAAAACCAAAAACCCCATAGAATTTGTTAAAAATATGAAAAATCTTCTATACATGAAGATTTTACTCCTATAAATATATTATAAAACCCTATATAAATGGATAAAATTATCATTTATAAATGTATTTTTATATTTTTAACACATTGAATGAGGTTTTTGATATACTATGTTTTCAACCCAGGTTAATTAGATAAAATATTTGTAAAATTATTATCATAATCTGTCAATGAAAATTAATTTAGTGGGTTATTTGGATTTACATAAGTGTTTTCATGGGGTTATATGGACTTTAGAAAAGTTAGGGTTTCATTGTAAGAAAAATGTAAAAAAAAATCTCATACGAGTTAGAAATACCAAAATCAGCCACGTTTACAAAAAGTTTTTTTCATAATTTTGGAAACATAAAAGATTAACATACCCTTATGCAATTAGATCCTTAACGTATTGCATACCTTTTAACTTTGTTAAAATATTTCATCCTCTTAATTTTGTTAATGTGTTTCACACATTCTCATGTAAAACCTTTTTTACTTTGAATTTTTTGTGATTAGGTGAATTTTGTGAGATAAATGCGCCATAAAAATAAGTGAATAGCCAAGTAAAAAAAAAGTAAACAAGAATTTAGAATATTAAAATATCATATACTACATTGGGGCACAACACATATTTAAATTACATATATTATAATTACAATAAACAACATTAGATTATATATATATATATATATATATATATATATATATATATATATATACACACACACACACACACACACGCGAGCGATTAGGTGCGGCGAACGGCGGGTACGGCCGCGACGTGGGCCGTTTGATCGCGGGTCTATCGCATCCAACGGTCGACGTGAATCGCACCTGACCATCCGATGCGATGGACCCGAGATCGACGGCCCGTAATCGACGCCGCACCCGCCGTTATATAGAAGAGTTATTGCGTGCGGCGAACGGCGGGTGCGGCGTCGATTACGGGCCGTCGATCACGGGTCCATCGCATCGGATGGTTGGGTGCGATTCACGTCGACTGTTGGATGCGATGAATCCGCGATCGAACGGCCCACGTCGCGGCCGTACCCGCCGTTCGCCGCACATAATAATTTTCATATATATATATATATATATATATATATATATATATATATATATATATATATATATATATATATCACAACAACTTTTAAGAGGATTGATTTGAGTCATATAAAGAGATTGTTGTTTTGTAGAAAAAATAGATCTTTAGTGTGCAAACCTAACAATGGTTAGAGGAGTGTTAAAGATCTAATTATGTTATGTAATAGTAGATTTAAATTTTGTATTTTCAAAAATGGTAAAATGAGAATTTTTAAGTATAATTTTAAAAAATAGTTAATCTAGATATTTATAACTTTATAGGATTTTTTTTTTTTTGTCATTTTTCCTTCGTTATATGGGTTTATTTGGTTTGTTCCCTTCAATTAAATGGTTTTAATTTTCGTTGTCTTTTCTAGTTTTCAGGCATACTAATGATTAAAGACAATTTATTTTGGAGGTGTAAATGTAAAAAAAATTTAGGATTTTTTATTTTTAAATTTTCATTAATCATTTTGATTTAGTAATCGATTCATCATTTCTTTATATTTTAATTTTAGTTTTCAAATTTAAAAGATATTTTTTTTAGTCCCTCTCAAAAACTAAAAAAAATAAATAATTGAAAGATAAATCTCTCCTATGAACTAAAAATAACACATTATTTAGTTAAATCTAAAGAGTAAAATCAATATACCAGGGTTGATGAATTAGTCCCTCAATCCTATGGTTTATCGCCACTTAAAAATAAAAAACCTAAATACGTATCGAATATTACCCGTACAACGATTATGATTCACTCTTACCACATGCTGACTGTGCACGAATTTCGAGGCGTGCGTTAATCACGACTAAATAAACACAGTTGTGATGCGGTCTCCCCAGTAGGTCGCGCATCTCTAGGCATAAAATATTCCGAAATACAAACCCGAATCGAAGATAGTGTGTTATAAAAAATCAAAATATAAAATGATCCAAGAAAAGATCGAATGGGACAGCCAAACAAAGGGCGAGGCACGCATCTCTAGGCAATATGGATAGAGTCCCGTCACCGATCTCGAGGCGGCCGAAGTGCAAACACGAGTGTCTTTTTTTCGTCTCCCCAGTTTTTTTTTATTCTTTAGTGTTCTCCGTCCGAATCTCGAGGTCTCCGCATCCCGATATCGCGAACCATCGTTCGATTGAAAAAGAAAAAATCCGATTCGTCGGTGCGAGCTGATACGTAACGGTTGAGGAGATCCGGTCTTTTCGAATATATGCTTCGAATTCACGAATAGAACGAACAGAGCTTCTCAACATGGCATCAATGGCTTCTGCAGGTGAAGACACCCTGGAAGGTCAGTCAATTTTCCAATTGAAGTCCCTCTCATCGTTCACTGATGCATCCACTCAACACGGACTTATCGAATTGACGCAGATCTTTCGCCGTCGGTGATGGAGGAGTCCTCGTCGCGGCATCCCGTATGCGCCGTGCCTTTGGACTCGCAGCCGAGCCACGCGAGGATCGGAGTGATCGAGCGGGAGCTGCTCCGCATGAAGAGGAACTCGGCGGAGCAGTCGCGGGAGTTGGCGGATCTCCGGGCGCTGGTTGTTGACATGGGGAGGAAGTACGACCGGCTCGCGTCGTCGGTGAGGAAGGGCCGGGAGGAGGTCTCCACGTGTAGGTCGATGAGCCGCCGGAGTTCGGATGCGCAACTAGGTTTGTCAAATTTGACATCGATGGATTGGATGAATGAACATGCTATAAATGTTAGGTTGAGTTCAATTGGATTGGTCCCTTTTGTAGATTATAAGCTATTATTGGCAATTAAGGTGATTCGGTGACCGAACTTACTATGACATATGGGTTTTTTTTGTAAAATGGAGTAACTGTACTTCGGAAACATGAATCATGAATGTGAATTTGAATTTTGGAAGCTGTAGATGTAGAGCACAATTGCTGAGCATATATATTATGTTAGCTAGAAATTGTTTTGTTTGCAAACTAGTGAGATGAGTCATTTTAGAATAGTTTTGGGGGTGACATGGTATTCTGTGAATTTATTGTACTGATAAGAGCTGCTGGAACTTTGAATCTACTTGGGGTCATTGTATTTTATTTTCTTTATCATTGCACTTTTCTTTCCCTACTCATTTTTGTTGCAGTTTATCATTGAGTTAATGTTTGTGAGAGCTTGGTAAACACCAAATTCATTGTAATAAATTATAGAATAAGATACTGGTATGGAGTGGTTGATTTTGATGAGATATTAAGTTATTGGCATACACGTATTTTTAAGTTGATTAGAAGTGATAGTGATGGGTGATTCTATTTGGAAGTGTGATTAATTGGTTATAAGCATTAAGCAATGCCAGTTAGATTTCTGATCTGGACTGTAAGTAAGAGAGCTATGTAATAGGATAGGACATAAGAAAGAGGTTACTGGTTCCTCTGTGCTGGGAGGACATAGGAATATCACATTTTGGGGTGTGTAGATAATTTATAGAAGAATATTATCCTTTTTAAGCAATTTAGGGCCCTAATTATACTGCATCATTTTTTATGTAAAATTAGAACCATCTGCATGAGTCATTGCATCATGGGTTTTGTAAGATTATGACACATCATTCATGGTGAATCGCAGTGCTTCTGATTTTGTATCTTGCTTTGATCCTTATAAGATTTTCCAATCATTTTATTTGTCCGTGATTCCATTAAAGAGGATAAAGATGTGTTTATGCATCTTTGATTGGTTCAAATCAACAACATATGTTTCTGAACACGAGCTTCACAATCATCCACTAAACAATTTGCATGATAATCATGTTTTAGCACTTGAAATAAAGTGAGGTTCGATTTGTAATGGTTCTCTGATGTGTAGTTCACTAAAAATTACACGCTTTCAGCAGGGGGTCTGCATCCACATACCCTCCCACCCACCCATACATGCATGATGCGATTGACTTTTGCTAGGTTTTATCTATAATTTTATCAGAGATTTCTATGTCTTTCTGCATATCATGTCCATGCGCAAGAATGCCCACCATTGTTCATCCTGACTGATTACTTTTTTCTGCCAGGGAGCAATGCTGAAGATTCTGCACATGAAGATTCCATCACAGAAGATTCTGCATCTGATGGCACCAAATATGACTCTGAAAATTATACTCTTTCCCCGGTCGATTCAAACAAAATAGTAAACCAGCAAATATCAAATGAAGGTTTCATACCCAACAGCACACAGAACTTTGGAAGGGCTGTTCCTGCCTATCCAACATCAAAATGGTTGGGCAAGCAGCAGGTGGTGACCAAATATTCCATACATGATGGTGCAGAAAACAGCCCGGAGAACACTGTTGCCGTTTCTGTCCCCAAGAAACTAGTCATTCAACGGTCATCAAGTTATCATGGTGTTACACGGTGAGTAGAATGTGTTTCATTTTTCTAGATTAATGTTATCTACTGTAGAGAAATAATGCAGATATAGCCCTATAAACCAGAGGACATACTTGGAATGTGGTAATAGAAATTACGAAGGTAGGATAAGCATAAAGAATTCTGGTCCAGCTATGGATATCTCCATATCTTCATTACGAATCACCAGCACAGGAAGAGATTTCTATTGTTTTAAAAATAGGACAACCACAATCATTTATTGTGGATTTTTCTGATATTCTCAAAGATCCATCATGCAGGCACAGATGGAGTGGGAAGTTTGAAGCACATCTTTGGGATAACACTTGTGAGAAGGAAGGCCGAAAACGCAAAGGTCGACAAGGTATTCACCGTCTTCTCTATTTCACAGAATTATGTATACCTCCCCGATGTTATTCTTCGGTTGCAAACCTGAAATGAACCAGAAATATTTCACTAAACTTGGAGGAGCCTCACTCATATACGATGATAGCCAGCCTTAGCAATAACATTTCTGTTTTAGAATGATCCATGTTTACTTCATTCTTTTTTCCTGATGGCTAAGTTGATCGTTTGCAGAATTTTAAATATATTTGTTTGCAGAATTTTAAATATATTTTTAAAAAATTGATCTGTTCTCATTGAATTTTTTATTTCTGTCATCTGGTGGTTGATGATTGGGGCTGGTGTCGGGCGTGGTTATTGTGACTGCTTCAGTGTATCTGGGTAAGTAGGTTAAATCAAGAGTTGATTTTATGAATTTGATGTTGCACGATACAGTGGTGTCTCTTACTTTGGTTTTAGGAACCCATTTTCAGGAAGCTATAGCTCAGAAGAAAAGGCTGCTAGAGCATATGACCTTGCAGCTCTCAAATACTGGGGCCCAAACCCAAGTACCAAGTTGAACTTCTCTGTGAGTCCCTTTAACAATTTGATCCATCACTTGTTTTTGCCACTATTTATGCAACCATCATGAGATAACTTTTACCCTCCCCATCGTATTGCTAAATCAACAGATATCTGACTATGAGAAAGACCTTGAGGAAATGAAGGGCATGACACAGGAGGAATATGTTGCATCCATAAGAAGGTGAGCTGGAAGAATCATTGACAGTCTCGATTTTACAAGACGTCGAACTATAAATATGCTTTGGTTTCTCAAATGGCAGGAAAAGTAGCTGTTTCTCGAGGGGAGCTTCGGTATACAGAGGAGTTACAAGGTTGATCTTGTTTTACATGAATAATCTTTTGTGTATATGACCCTCCTGATGTAGCTTATGTGGCTTCTATAGTTCTATGTGATTGTTTTTTTTCAAACTTGACAGTTTTTTAACATTAACTGTGGTTGGGTCATCTTTCAGGCGACATAAAGATGGTCGATGGCAGGCTCGGATCGGAAGGATCGCTGGCAGCAAAGATCTCTACCTTGGAACATTCAGTAAGTGGCACATTTTACGAGTTTTCGTTCTTGGATATTCTCTAATGCCCCTTAACGGGAAATTAGAAGACATTGGATAAAAACTGATTATGGCTTCCAGGTACTGAGGAAGAAGCAGCTGTAGCATATGACCTTGCTGCCATTCGATTAAGGGGAATAAATGCTGTAACAAATTTTGACATCAGCAACTACGCCGGTGAAATCCCCAAGGCATTACCAGGGCCCTGCAAATTAGAAGGCATGTTATGAAAGGAATAATGGTACGTGACAGTATGGATTCAAATGTTCCAGATTTTTGTGAAGATCCAATTCTTTTCGTTCGTTCGTTCGTTCGTTCATTGTGCAAAGTATTTGCCCCCATGAATTTCTTTTACCACATATGAATGAAATCTGTTCATTAGTTGGCAGGACAGGTCCCTTTGATTTTTGAGCTGTATAGTTGATCGTGTTATGATGATAGATGAATGAATGAACTTGTTGATTTGGACTGCCTAGATACAACAAGGGCTGGCTGTTTTAGTGTGTGCTCTTATACTACAAATGAGGAGAACATCAAATGAATCGTTAAAACTTCTTGTGTTATAGTCTCATCATTGTTATTTCTGTCTTTGTTAAATGTAAACGATACCATCAATTGTATATTATTTATATGCTCTAATCATATCTCTATCTCAAACAGGCATCATCTGCTTTAACATTCAGTTCAGTTGTATGACTACTCCCCTTCATTAGGAACAATATCAGAAATCCTGGAGGACCAGGAAAAAAAGAGAATTTTTTTTCTTGAAGGATAAAAGTAAAAGGGGATAACATGGTTTCTTGTCACGATCCTGCTTTCTACTATGGAGAGTGCTGCAACTTGGCCACTTGGGCGGGTTGGATCAGGTTTGAGTTTAACCCGAATTTAACCATAGTTGGAGGAGGTCAATCCAAATCCAACGAAACCTAATCCTCAAACCTGAAGAGGCCAGCCGAATCCAACCTGTCGACTTTGTTTCGGGTTCAGGTCTGATTGGATTTGGTTTGAGTTTTCATTTAAGATGATGTCATTTTACACAACTTGAACTTTGTAACCGTCGGTATTCTGATAATAAAGATGAAAATAATGGATGACGAAAGAGGGAAATAGATAAATGAAACTATAAATGAAACATATTTTAGTATAAAATAAGTTGAACAATTCAAATCTCATCTCATACATTAAGTAGTTCAAATTTTACTAGTACACTTAATTTAACACTCACCTTTTTAGATTCAGGTTGGTTCAGGATTTTGATATCTCAATACAAGCCCAACCCAACTTAGGATTGAGCTCCTCACGTTTGGTTAAAATCGAACACTAAAATCTTAACCCGAATCTGTCAAAAGTCAAGTTAATTTAGTTTCAACTCACCTAAGTTGCAACCCTAATTCCAGACAACTTCAATTTAGTATGGGGAGTCTTTAATCTTTTGTCACGACCATAGATCATGGTATAAAATCCTTAATTTTTTTTTGCTTTAGGCTCCATTTGGACCAGTGTGGGAACTCCCGCTTCCCAAAAATGAGGGAATGGGATGCCGCCGTTAAAAAAGTGAGGTGGAGGGGTGCCATCGCAGAACAATAAAATCATTTGAATCTGCAGTGACATTCGCTTATTGATTTTTTTTTTCTGAAGGTATATATTGATATAATATATTGATATAATGAAATACATAATTAAAACAAATAATTGAATAAAATGAATGCCTACCTTTTTAATTTTCCCTAATCTGGTATATTAGCCTAATATATATATAATTAGGAAAAGTACTTACTAGGTTAGCCATTCAACTAATAATTAACCCAACATCAACAGAAACCCTAACATCATTTAACCTATGGTGCTCTTGGTCTGCACCCCAACAGAAACCATCAGTTTGCATACACATTGCATTTGCAATAACGCAGTAAGTAATAAAACTGGGGAACACCATGATGTAATTAATTACACTAGCATAACCATACCGATAACTAAGTTATACAAAGATCATCGATAACATAATATTCAACAAGTACAATTCACAAAAGGACACAACAGTTGAAGAACTCTCATCCTAAGCTATGCATACAAAATCTCTCAGTGAGAAGATAAGAGACCTGCAAAAGAACATCAAAGCACCACTTGTCACCAAGACATGCAACAAGAAATAATCGAGACAGATGAAGCATATAACGTGACTGAACACACTTCTCTTCAAGATGAAAATTTTACAACTTAATTTGGCTCACCTGATTAAGTTTTACAGTATTGTAGTTCATATCCTTGATATCATTCATCCTCATCAAAGATCTTATGGTAGCTATTTCTTTTGGACCTTGCCTCCCTTTCAGCCTGCGGAGTACAAGTTGGTAAATGTGACGGAAAAAATTGAGCATAAATGGAAACACACAGACCACATCCTGATAATTAACACTGATTATTGACGCATTTCTATGATGATTGATCTAAATGTTCATCTCCTGATACGATATGAATTTAATCGAGAAAAAAATGAATTGTGATGGGAAAGAGCATAATTAAGATGAGACAAATAGAGTTTACTGATGAGAGGAGAGCAAAACTAATATAACATATGACTTGTAAAAAAATGATAGCATATGCTACAATGCTTCAAAAAGGGGATAGACAACGGTATGAATGAAACTCGTACAAATACATGTGTGCATGTGCACAGGGACCCACAGACACTCATGGGAGGGGAGGAAGAGGAATGGGAGATTCCATATTGCTAACAAGTTCAGAAAATTTAGATTCAATTCCTGTCATGTCTTAAAAAAAATGATGATTACTTTATTATTACTGCAATCTTAAGAGCTGCTAGACATATATGTCCTGAAACTACAGGATTGAGAAAGTTCCATTATGACAGAATTCATATGAAAGAAGGCATTGGAGATATGCAAAGTTGTCTATCAGTATCGACTCTGTATCATGGTTTGGAGTTTGGAATGACTGGAGCCAACCAAGATCAATTGAAGTCACTATGTCAAATTGAACTGAGATGTTCAACAGGGAGAAAAAGGTTATGAACTACTACAATCAGCACTGACTTGTGCAATATTTTTATAATGCATGTTCACATTTCTCAAAATTCAATTTGACAGGCTTCCCAGATTTTACATGGAAGGGTAACCACCACATATTTATATTAACAACTAACATCCATGAGGTCATTCCACTTGACATGCATCAACCAAATGTGAGTCTGAACCTTTAATTTAAATCAGCAGCACAAATCAATATGACCAGAATGAATGAAGAGATGAACAAATAGAATATATCACTGGATGCAAATAAAAACAGGGACTCAAAGCATGCCTCATTTGCATGATCATACCTTACTCGCGAGTTTCTCAAATGCCTCTGTACCATTCTCTTCAATGAACTTCTCTGCTGCAACTAAGAAATCATCAGGGCTGCTGAAGACGTTTTTCTTTGGGACATACCAGATGTTTACCGTTTGTGGATTCACAAAAAAAGGCCTAACGTAATGTTCGTATACATATGCAGCACCACTGAAGTAAGGCAAAACCAACCAGCAGGTAGCAATAAGTTTAGCATAAGGCCAAAAGGGGAGCCTGTAAAGAAAAATGGAAAGAAGAGTGAAAATATGACCAAAATAGTGATTCTCATGAATGATAGCACCCATTTTAAATAAGAGTTTTGAACGGTGAGTTTGCAAGGTGGCATACACAATTGATGCCCATTAATCACTTGGAAAAGTATTAGTGCATGCTTATATAAGAAACCAGTTTTGGTTTATTCCTTTAAAATCATGCTGCTAATCCACACTCTATATGCTCTGATCATCATTAATGCTGGAAATGAAAAAAATTACAATTTACAAAGTTCTAAAAGCATTTGGATGCATGGACATAAGTCACTGCTATGTATTAAATACTCCCTCAAGTCTAGTGTCAAATAGTGGAGATAAGGTCATGGCCAATGTAGTGGAAAGGTCATTTATTAATGTTACCCTACAAAGTTTAGGCTTGTAAGATTCAAACATATATAATGGTGCGGGTGACAGGTTTCCAATATCTAACATTTAGAATCTTCATGTAGAAAAACATATCTATATAACCTTTGTATGTTCTTGTATCGAAATAAGAAAATTTAGACATGGAATTTATAATGCATACAGACAAAACATATTCACTTTATCATACAACATGGTCTGTGTTTTAAACTACAAAATTAGTACACAGTGCAATGTTTTTTGTTATTATACTTGGAATTAACAAAGTTCAGGAGAAGCTTTTACCATTCTAACAACTTCGCAAATGTGAGCTCAAAGAGTGTGATAAAAGAATAGAGAACCCAGTATGTTAGCCATTGCTGATCATCAACAGGAGATTTGCTTTCTATGGCTCTAATCGAAGCATACCTGTTCAAAAAGAAAATCATTAAATTTCTTGTTGCATGCAACTGATGATATATAGCAGAATCAAATATCACAATAGGAATGGAAGGAAGAAAGAAATTGCTTACAGTGGATAAGCCAGAGTTATCAATGGCCTGCAGAACAAATGTAAAGAAACAAAAACTTCAAAATAAGGAAAAGAGCAATGCCACAGATGTTGAGACACAGTTTCAAATATGCTCACATATAAGGAAGAGATAGATGAAAATCAAAGCTGATGAAGCATTATAAAAATACCAAAAAGGTTCGGAAATTAAATAATAAAAATGCCAAATCACCCAATGTACACAACTTTGCACATAAATATAGTTCATAAAATTCAAACAATGAGGAAAAGAAGACAACCTGACTCAGAATATACGGGGAGCTCACATATAGCGTAACAAAGGGAGCCAGATCATGAACTTGGATTGATCATTCTATTATCTACTTGGAAAACTCATTGATTTTCAGGATAAATTTCCAGATTCTGAATAGGTAGTGTGAGACAATAGAAACAAATCCCAATGAAGACACCTTCAAGAGATAACAACAAAGACTTTGCACCACGAAACCCAACAATTGAAGCAATCTCAATTGATTATTCTGATTTTTATGATTACTTGCCAAAGTTGCCAAACCCATCAATTACCCATAATTACACTCAATTCACTCAGAACAACATTACCCAACAACAAATATCGAAAATGGCTTGCAATTTGGGTCTGCCAGATGCACATATAACATGAAATTTTCAGACTTTTAGGTCAGTCATGCATGAAAAAAGAAGAAAAACAACAACACTGCTTTCAGTACTGCATGGATATCAAAAATATGAACAACCCAACATTTCCTAAAGCAACAAAAACCTTCACTTTAACTTCATTTGGTGGGAATCAATACACTGTAAAGCATGAATTGTTTTTTATATTATTTTTTTTACAATTACAAAGATCTAACATTGATTTTGTTATTTTAAATACAAACCCATCAAAGATTTCACACGAAAACCCCGAAAAAATCGGACTTTCAAATTGCAACATAGGATCGCACAACATATACGAGTCACATCAAATCAAGAAGACATACCCAGCAAGGACATCAAAATTTTCGCTACCACCTTCAGAAAAGAACCCGAACCCATTTTTCCCTTCAGTTCCTCTCACGATCTGATAATCCAAGCTTTCAATTGGAATTTCAATCGAACGTTACAGTCCCTCAAAAGAACTACAAAACGGTTTTAAAAGGGGGGAAAAATAAACAAGCTTGACTTCGAAGCTGCGGTGGATCTTATTCCACCTAATGGAGAGTTGTAAAACAACACTGGCTGTTCTGTCTAATAACGATATTGCCACTACATGAGTATACTTCATGGACGGTCAAGATCCCATATTGTAAGAAATTTGAGGACACCTGTAATGATGGACGGACGTGGAGGTGACAACGGATGTGCGGACAAAATGTAATTCTGTCCAAAGTTAGTGCTGACCAGTATTGATAATTCAGGGGCTTCACTTTAACCTTTATTGTTTTTTTTATTTGCCAAAATCAGTGTGGATTTATAAACGGAAAGCAAAAGGTTACACACAGTGACACAGTGTATACATACATCTATATATGTTTTTTTTTTAAAGATGAAATATAAACTCTAACAAATTAATAAAATGTATTAAGTCTAATCATATATATACTTTGTTGAACAACTATCAAAACAAATGAGACTGCGTGGAGAGATTGTTTCTTCACACAAACACCCAATGTAAAGGAAAAGGTGGGTTCCCTTCGTAATGGACCACAAATGAAGTTTCATCCATTGTTTCCTCACACAAACACCCAATGTAACACCCAATGTATTAGGTCTTTTTTTGTCTTATTACGGGACCAGTAACATATTGGTTTGATTTCACACACACACACAAAATGTCTGATTCTATGTTTGATTTATACTCCATATAACACCTGTTTTATGTGTCAAACTACATATTGATTTTGAATTTTGATTCATTGTGTGGTAAAAAAAAAAAATTATGCTTTGATCTCTAAGAAATTGAGATTTTTTTGGTAAATCTCAAGCATAGGAGAGACCGAGAGAGAGAAGTTTGAAGGTCAAGGTTTCACAACATTTTTTTTCCTGTAATATGATTTGGACATCTCATCTTTCTTAATGAATTGGTGTAGACTGCCTACCATATATTTTAAAAATATTAAATATTGCTCCATTTTCTTTTAGCCCTGCCATTGATTCCAGGGTCACTAAATTATTATTCACATAATTTTGCAAGTGTTTTTAGTCCTTTTTTTTTCATCATTCATGTTCCTTCATTTAAATGTGATCATTCTCTATCAAATTCAATGGTTCCTGCCACCCCATATCCCAAGACCTCTATCTTGCCCAAACATCTACACACACCCGTTAAAATATATTAGACCAAATTTCAGATGATTTTTAGATCTTACAATAACTTATATTGTCTGGCAGTGAAACCAGTTAGTTTAACAGAGATCACTGTGGCTAAAAATCAACAACAGCAAGCTTTACGCATGAACCGAATGTGGTGTCTTTTCTTTAAACCCAACAAAATGAAAAACAACTGCATGCTGTTCTTCACTTCTTCAACTCTTGAAAACCACAAGGATCAACCACGCCGCCTCCGCATCCATCCATTCATCAAGAGCTCACCACAGACAATTCTCAAACCCACCCCCAATTTTTTTCCTACATGGGGAATCCTTTCATTTTATGAGTGAATTATCCACTTTTGAACATGTTGATTCACCCGCTCTCTGTCGTGCTAGTATTGGCACTGCCACCACAATCACCACCACTGGTTTGGCCTTCTTCAGACACTCTCGGCCGGCTCACAAGGAGTTGCAGAGGCCACGAGTCCGAAGGGGTTGGGTACCTGGCCCGAGGCTTCGTCACGAGTGAAGGTGGTTTGGGTGGGGTTGGTGGGTTTTGTTGTGCTTCTGGGTAGGTTTGTGGAGGATCCCTTGAGAGGGGGATGACATATACAGGACCAACTACAGGAGGTGGTTGTGGCTGCAGATGCTGTGAGGTCTGCTGCATCGCTGAGGTGGTGGCACTCTGTGGAAGAGCTGATGTGGCATCTGACTGCAGCCTCTTCTGCAGCTCCTTTCGCAGTCTCTCTACTTCGGCTTCCAACACGTCCTTTTCATCTTTCAACTCGTTGTTCTCCACAGTGACCTGGTAAGGCGGCATGAAGATGATACTTATGAAATCAGACATTCAATTGCAGGATCACTAACACCAGAGACAACACATGACACCCACACCAGTATATCTGATTACATGGAATATTTAATTGAAGAATTACTAAGACCACAGAATATATCATGGACTAGAAAACTACAAAATTATGTGCTGCTAATAGTGTGATGATCTAAAAATTTGTTCAGAATGTCAGATAATGGGCAGGCTTGATGACGTTAAATGAAAACAGTGATTGAAGATTCCCAGCCTCCAAAAAATTAATAAAGGTAATTGGTTGGACATGATGAACTTGGGACATTTAGTTCACCAATCAACAGAAATAACTTAATTTTATCCGAGAGACACGAAGCAAGAAAGCAAAATGTCATGAAGAAATATGAGTTCTCAAGAACTTACATAATGAGATTCGGAAAGCAGGGCTGCATTTTCCTTCCTAAGAGATTCAACCTGCGCAAGCATATCCCGGAGGAATTTAGTGGTATCACCCAGTATCGAGGCCTTCCCATTGTTCTGACGAGCTGGTTCTGCAAGATATGAATTATAAATGACAAATGTTAAATACAAATTGGTACACAGAAATAATAGCTTCCAAATCCTGCTTCTCAGGATGAAGAAAAGTTTCATGTGCTTATAGACAAGCCAACAATGAAAAGAGAGATTATATTAGTGAGTGAGGAATCATGTCAGACAGTGATCATTACTAAACTATAACAACACGGCCTGGCTCCTGAATAAATTGCATCCATTAATTAATAAAAGAATAATCAACAAAAAAATTAAGTAGCTGCTTTTTAAAAATATTTTCTCATGGAATTCTCTCTCTCTTGTGAATTCAAGATCCCTTTGTGGATTTATATTTTTCATTGGTTCATGATTGGTGACCAACAAGGATCACCCCAATCTCATCGACTACAACAAAATATGTTTATTATCCCTTTTTCTTTTGCTGCCAAAATAAACATTAAAAATGGCCACATTAGTATAATCAATTCTTCCTACTAATAGAACATGCTGTTTACTTATCTGTCATAAAAGTTATTCATGGAAGTAATGCTTTGGCAAAAGATTAACTTAACCATCTCTAGATGGGCTCACAAAAAGAAGAAAACAAAGGAAATGTAAAGGAAACCCTTTGGCAAAAGATTAACTTAACCATCTCTAGATGGGCTCACAAAAAGAAGAAAACAAAGGAAATGTAAAGGAAACCAAGTTGTTGCAAAACGATTTGGACACTGGATAAATCAAAGAGTTCCCTTCAATGTGTGTCCGACAACCTTATAACCAAACCAAACTATACTACACTAGGAATAATCTTTCACCATGACATCAAAGATCAATAGTTGGATCATCACATTGTTCAAACAAAGAGCGAGGAAAACACAAATATCAAACTAAGAAACATACCAAGGGCATGGCCAAGATCAAGAAAGAGCTCATTCAAATGGTCGCGCTTTAGCTTCTCCCTTTCAGCTTTGTGAATTTTCCTTGGAACTTTTCCATGATTCTTTTTGTTAGGAAATGTTCTGCAACAGCGATACCAGTCGTTGGAGGAGACTACTTACCAGAAAACACAAATGATATTCATGGACCGCATACTTTAGCATAAAATTAAATATATAAGGCAAAGGATTATAAAAAGAACCTACATATGTCGGCCAACTATAATATAACGAAAACCAGTGTGGCGAACATGGTTATGATAAATAAAAAAATGAAATCAATAGCTGTTCTTTCAGTCTGTGTTGTTCCATTTTTCTGTCAGAGGTAATTCCAATTGCCCTAACAATCATGGAGGTGCATGCAAAATATTGACCTAGACATAAGGATAGAATAAATTTATTATGCTGGCATTCTCAAGTTAATAACATGAAGTAGGAAGATAGGCTATAGGCATAGGATTCATTTAGGAAGTAGTTTGATCAACAAATTGCAGTGCTTATCATCCTTGTCCATGTCACAATTCTATAGCAATAATAATAGTCAAATGTAAGCTCAGTAATTCATGTATTAATGAATCCAAGTAGGAAATAAATGAGACCCAAGAAAGCATGCTTGCCTTTTATTTTATTTTATATTATTGCAGTTCAATTGGAGAACAGGACTAAGACCACAAATTTACAATGGAACTTGAAAGTTTAAACCATCTTCCACCAGTAGTTGTCTTCAATGCACACAGAGAACAAAATGGGCTCGATATCCGATTTTAAGTCTCGTCCATGGTAAGTCATAGACTCTATGGAGGAAATTGATGAATGATTTATACCCATCTGTTAAAGTGTTAGATTACACATATATTATATTATTGTGTTACACGTATAACATTATCATGTACTATTATATAAAGAGTTTAAGTCTCTCTCTGATTTAACAACAGCTATGCAAGAACCAAGAACTACATGGATGATTGGCGGTATGCCTAGCCTATTTAAAAGAATATGCGAGAGATGCACAATTTTTTGATCCCCGCAAAAGCACAATTTTCATGACTCTTAAGGCTTTTAACAGCCAAAAAAGTAGCTATCATAAGTGATCCCAAGTGCAGAGGACTTCAGATTTTAACCAATAATAAGATGCACCCAAAAAAGTTCTCTTCTGCACCATAATTGACGACTTTCATGTTATTTCCCCTCCATCTGACGAGATATGACTTAATCGTTAAGTGAATAATAAAATCAATCACATAAGAAGAAACACAACACTCCTCCGAATCAGATTCCAATTCCAAGAGCACCTCCA
This sequence comes from Acorus calamus, assembly GCA_030737845.1. Classification (NCBI taxonomy): domain Eukaryota; kingdom Viridiplantae; phylum Streptophyta; class Magnoliopsida; order Acorales; family Acoraceae; genus Acorus; species Acorus calamus. The sequence continues at coordinate 6,878,916 of CM060863.1, read as the reverse complement.
CCGTTACCAACACAGTAACAACACCACATCAAACCCTCCAATACTAAAGGCATACAAATCCACCCCCAATTCAGGGGAGGCACATCCAAACATTGACTAACAACCATTCATGCATTAAAAAGCAAACATGATCACAAACCTAAACATAACACAAAGGAATCACAAAGATGTAGAGTCAAAACGTATAGAAATCATCAGATTTGATTATCAGAGTGTCCCAAACACGCCCCGATTGACTAACCTTCCGACGGCATCATCGTCAACGGCGTCCGCTCCTCCGGACATCGAGAGGGGCATCCCCGGAACCATCTCCTCCTCGATTTCTCGACTTCACTGCAAACCTTTCTGTAGATCTATTCGTCCACTGATGACAACGATCGGATCGTTAACACAAAAACTTTCGAATTCCAAAGCCAAAGAAGAGATCCATCAAAGGATCGCGAGTTTCCTTACCTATGAAGCTTTAGAGAGAGGAAATGAAGTGATTGTTAGGGGCTTTGGGAGAATTTTGAGAGTCCAAAACACACGACGCAGCGCGTGTGGTGGACGCCCTCCGTTTTGGAGGCCTTGCGTAGCAGGGCATGTGCCGCCACGTGTGCAACCGTGAGATGCTATGCCTTCTCCGCGTGAGAAATTATTACGAGTAACCCCCTCTGGATTGAATGAGTTGACAAAGACGTCCCTCGCTTGTCATCGGTCATGTTCTGGGACTTGACTTATTATCGAAAAGACGAAAAGATGAGATGTCTTTTCTAGAAGTGCAGTAATTGTCGAAAATGCCCCTATTTTTACCAGAAAAGTCTCCCTTCTCTCTTTTTCTTTTTTTTTCCTTCTTGTTTTTTAACCAGCTCGTAATGTGAGAACCCACGCGTATTTTCAACATTTATTGAGATGATTCAGCCATTTGTGAAAACTTTAGAAAGACTGTGAGTCGTATCATCAATTTGAATAAGAAAAATTTTGTGTATGTTTGATAACAAGGTTAAAATATGACTTTTAATTTTTACAGTCACATCAATTCAAATACATCATCATTTAAAAGCTAAAAGTTAAAAGTTGTTACTAAACATGTTAACTTAAATGCATCATCATAACTAGATTTTATCTCTAAACTGCACCTCAAAATCTGTGTTTTATAAAACAACTATCATCATTACACCATCAAAAGGTGTGCATAAAGCTGCAAAAGCTAAAAATTGATTTTTAAATTGTGTTTTCAAACATGCACTTAGACTAACATGAGTTTAGAACGGATCATGAATATCTATGAAAATCAATCTCAAAAGTTATAAATCTTTAAAAAATTGATCTCTTTGTTAACCATCTTTACATAGGTCTGAAACGTATCCAATTGTCAAGGACATATGTAAATATAAATATATAATCGATATGTTCTTTCATCTAAAAAATACATTTCTCAAATATAAGATTTCTTGGGATATACTTGCAAAAAGACCCCTTATTTTAATTAGTTGATGATATGGGTTGCTCCCTAACCGTGGTCCGCCCATTGGTAGGGAAGAGCAGTGTTTTGATAGAGTCTGACAACCCACTTCTATCAAACGAATATAATGGTTTCATAATCAAATTCATGTACAACAAAACGAATCCATTGAATATTGCAATAGATATTATAAAGTGAACAACAAACTCACATGATTGTTAAAAAAAAAAAAGATGAATCTTGGTTTCCAAGAAAATGGAAGCTGACCTTGTTGTTTATTGGTGGTGATTTGCTCCATCATTAATCTATCATTTCTCAACGTAAGCATTGGGTGCCCATTAATTTATTTTTCGTAGACCACATAACATATACAGATATGCAGCCCACGTTCATTTGACATGGGCGACAAACGAAACAGACAAAGAAGGTTCACATGTAAACTTTTTTTTTTATGAGTCTGCTTGGGTAGAGAATTAGCATCAAAATAAATTGAAATAGAAGTAAAATAATTCAAAACATATACGAAAAGGGGTGGACTTATATCAAATTATATGTAACTACATCCTATGAATCAGGGTTCTACATATCAAATTAATTTTTTATATTTTATCCATACATTATTATTAGTCAACTAAGCAATAACTGTTAGAAACATTTTAAATGTTTTGGTTTTCCTTCTATATTATTTCAAATGTTTTCAAATAAAGAATCAAAGGTTTTAAAATGTCTTGTCTTGGAGGGAAAGTATTTCCTTTATTGATTTTTGTTGCTTGGAAACATAGTCCCATATTGATTAAATTGTTTAACCATAACTTACTTATAAGGAAGAAAATTGCTATTTAGGTAGGGTCACAAGGGTGGCAAGGGCTTGTGGATTCCATCCGTTTTGTCGAAACGACTCTCTTCTTCCATCGCCTATATAAACATGGTACAGGAGGACTGCAGAGACAAGCAATCATATGTAATCTCAACTCTCTCTCTTGTTCCAGAAAAGTTTTTCTTTTGTTCTTTTTTACGATTATTCAAGTCTGCAGTCGGTTTACATTGTTTTCTTCCTGCTGCACCAGAGGAGAAAATCAACGAGGCTGGGTGGTTGTATCCAGGGAGCAGGCCGTCGAGTACCCTGTGCGATTGAGAGGGCGATTTTGTTCTTAAGACAGCGTTCTACGTGCCTCCATCCAGGCCATTTCTGAATCCCTTTCTAATTTGATCTGTTATTTGATCCATTGTTTATTTGTTTAATCTGATTTCAAAAAAATCTTTTTACAACAATAACAATAACTCATTATTATATTTTTCAATGAAAATTATTAAAAACACTACCACCAAATATAAAATGATTTATTTTACCGATATAATTATCTATATTATCTATTAATATAAAATTAAGAAAAATGGGGAGCGGAGCGGGCGAGGCGCGTGGCAGCCACGCACGCTCTCGCGTTCGAATTTGCGCTGAAAACGTTAGCGCGCGTGTCGCACACGCGACGGCGAAGTCGTTGGCCTTCGATTTGGACCCAATCGGATAGGTCCACTGATTTGAAGGTCCAAACTGTCCGAGGACCACAAGTCTGTTCAATGGATCTGTGAGGACCAGATTATCCAATCCAATAGTTTCTAATGGCTTATCCTCGATTTTGGGGAAGATTTTGGGATCCAATCAGGGTATCATTATTAGTTGTCGGGACTGAAATTTGTACACTCGTATTGTGTGAGATTTGAGGAGGGTTTTAAACAATTGTAAGTACTTTCACCCCCTTATTTATCTCGTTTATATCTGTTCGTACCTCTCCTATAGATAGCCCCATTATAATCCAAAAATGCCACCTATATATTTTTATTGATATTAATCTCATTTGATGACATTCAATTTTTCGTTATTCATAAATATGGATTCTTAGCCCCCGTTTAGATACCGGATAAGCTTTGGATAACCCTGAATAACCCTGGATAAATTTTTTTTTTGTTTGGAAAGCTCGGATAAACCCAGATAAAGTGTGTCAGAATAAACTGGTATAAAGTGGTATATGGATTTCAATCAACCCCTAGAATAAAATTTATTCTAGGTTATTCCACCCAAAGAATAAGTGGGCCCATTGTCAAATCAACTGTCATCACCTCTTATAAATCATCTGTCAAATCAACTATCATTACTTTTTTACCTTTTATAAATCCTTATCTATACTTTATTCACATTTTACCTAACACAACAAAACATTTATTCTTACGATTCCTAACGAGAATAATTCAAAACACAACCAAACATAAAATCATTTTATTCTTATTTATACACACTTATACTCGGAAAAATGTATACCCAAGAATAAATCCTATTCTACATCCAAACGGGGGGTTAGGATTCATTGGAGCACAATTTTTTTATTACAAAAATATACATATGATTTATAAAAAGAGGAACTACAATTTTCCTCTGCGCTTATATGTGATATTGAAACGCTAATATTCTTATGGTGCGTTTGGATGTGAGGTTGAAACACTGAAATTCTTAAAACCATATATTCCAAACTAAGCTTTTGAAAAACTATATTTCATTATATTTTCAACCACAAGATTTTTTAGCCTAAAAAAGAAGACTGTAGTTTGAAAAACTAAACGTTGAAAATATGTTTAGATTTGAGTTTGAGAATTTTTAGTTTTTCATATGCAGAATCTATTTAAACTCATATCCAAACGGATCCAGAATCTTGTATTTCAAACTAAAACTTAGATTTTGAAAAGCTATGTTTTATTAGATTTTCAACTGCAAGATTTTTTAACTAAAAAAAATGCTGATTTGAAAAACTAAATGTTGAAAATGTATTTGCATCCAAGTTTGTGAATTTTTAACTTTTTAAACATAGAATCTATACAAATTTGGATCCAACCACAAAGTCATGGGATTGAATGATGTGTTTAGGGAAAAAGGCCCCAACAGTTGTGGATTAAAGAAAATTTACATTAGATCCATGAACTACTTTAATATAAATAGTTCATCTAGTTATATTATATATAAAGCCCAAAATAGCTCTGTGCTTGTACATCGAAAGAAAATTTAAAACATTTACATAATATAAAGCATAAAAAAAAATCAGACTGTCTTTTGATTCACGAATGACGTGCAATTGATTGTTTTTGCGAGATAATTTATTTTGAATTTTTTGTGATAAAAAAAGTGAATGACTAACACACACAAAAAAAACAATGGGATGAGAGAGAACTAGGTTTTGATTATAATAGGAATTAATTTTCTTTCATAATTTCTAAATTCCAACGACGTAGTTTAGGTCAACTTAGCAAGTTGAATCACGTTTTAAACACAAAATCCAAACCTAAACCATGTATTGCAATGGGTGGGTCAGGGCAGATTTGAAATCCAACCCTGCCCTAATATGGTTGGATTGGGTCAGATTACCAATAAAATCCATCCCATTTTCGTCCCTGGATCCACACCCTTATTCCAGAAGTGACTGAATGAAGTGAATCTCAACTGGTTAGGACTCAAGTAGAATTACTTAACATAAAACAGTTCCACAAAACAAAACAAAAACGACAAGGAAAAGATTCCACCACAAAAATAATAACAATAATGTTCTATCCAACTCACATGGGGCACGTCTACACCCACCAACCATTTACCTATTCACACCAACCAAAACATAAAAAAATATATATTTAAATTTAGGGATTTTTAGTTTTAAGTCCCCGTAAACTATCGAATTTAGCTATCGATACCTCACTTCTTCATATTTTGATTTTAGTCCCTACATTTAAAGATAATTTAATAATAAGTCCCTGAGAGGGACTTATTCCTAAATTATTAAGTTTGTTTTTTAGTCCCTAGGAGGACCTATTCCTAAATTATCATTTAAATGTAGGGACTAAAACCAAAATATAAAGAAGTGAGGGATCGATAGCTAAATTCGATAGTTTACGGGGACTTAAAACTAAAAATCCCTTAAATTTAATTTGAACATCACTATTCTCACCAACCATTCGCGGTCGATCTGTCAACTTTCCTTTACAACCTTCGACAGTCTTTCTGTCAACATGTCTTTACGACATTCGACAGAATCTCTGTCAACCTTCCTTTACGACATTCGACAGAATCTTTGTCAATCTCCCTTTATGACCTTCAACCTTAGCAATGTCGAATTATTTTAAAAAATGTGAGGATTTTAAGATAGATATAATTTTTAAAAAATATTTATTTAATGTGAGATTTTGGTTTTAAATTAGAGAATGCAAATTGAATTAATTGGTTTTGATTTTCTTCAATAGCTTTGTATACAAATGCAATGAGGTTAAAAGAATTAACTATTGCTTTAGTTCGAGTGTTTTTATTGGAATGTGGTGATTGTAATGTGAGTATTGAATGTAACACGAATGTGTTGACATTTTGATGTACGTTGAATGTTAAATGTGATCGAATGTGTCTAAAGTCTTCATTTGAAAAAATATTCAATTCGACACTGCTACGATCAAGCACACCCTCCCAGCACACCCTCCCAGGTCAACAGACCAATTGTCGAATGTTATAAATGAAAATTGACAGAGCTATTATCGAAGTTTGTAAAGGAAGGTTGACAGATAGACTGTCAAACGTTGTAAAGGAAAGTTGACAATCAACCGTCAAATGATTGGTGAGAATAGTGATGCTCAAATTTAATTTAAATAACTTTTTTTTGTTGTTTTGGTTGGTGATAATAGGGGAACGGTGTGTGGGGATAGACGTGCCCACATGTCAATGTGTACATTCCACACTATTAAAAAAATGTGTCCAGTTTAATACCAATTCATACAACCACCAACCAAATCCCACCAATGAGATACGGGTCTGAGCCAATATGGGTAGTTTTTAATAGCTGTGACGGTCCTATGACCACCACCAAAAGGCAACAATATTTGGATGCTGAATAGAAGATAGGAAGAGCCAGGATTGCCATCAAGCACGATTTTAATAACTCAAATTGCTGCCACACTCAAGGCTTAGTTTTTTTGGTCGAACAGCCGAGCCGGAAACGGTGTACTTTGGTTCTCCCGTTTAGCGCAAGCGCCAAAACGTCAAGTTCCTCCACGAACCAGAGCTCCGATACGGTCGCCTGGTGAAGAACATGAGCTTGTTAGTTCAGACTTGCACGCACAACTGATGATGTGCGGAAATGCCTACCTAACCAGAGACACTAACTCTTAAAAATAAAATCAACTGAGTGGTATGGAGTTACACATATAGGTGCATATGAAAATGGGTTTGAAAGAAGGTTTTTTTTCAATTAAATCAACTTTTGGAAACAGCTTTTTAGGAAGCACACTTTTCTTAGATTTCTCAAAAGCTGTATTTTTCAATATATAATTTAAAGTTGTTTTTAGATTCGTTAAAAGTTAAGGCAGTTGGAAATGTTTGAAAATAAGTTTGGATTAAGTATGATTCTCTGTCCAAATCCGTTTCGAAAAGTTGCCATAGGAATGAACTCAAACCCATGGAGCTTCAGACACATATAGGGAGCAACATTATTTTTTAAGCATGCTATAAGAAAAACTACCTCAAAACCATGGATTATGCTGTTGAGGCGCGTGACCAGATCATGGAAGAATTGGACTTCACTGATAGGCTTCTGCATCTCCTGGTCATGAGCAAGAAAGTCCATTAGTAATCATCAAGACAACAAAAAAGTCCATCTAAGTTATGGGGTTGTGGAATTTCTACGGAAAAGGTTATACATGAAAAAAAAGGCTTACCCACAGATTCCTCTGCCTAAGGCTAATCCACATGTTGATCGTTAAAATCACCAGTAATATCAAACACATTAATATCTAGTATACCCTTTAGTGGTGAAATGTTGAAATTTGTGTGTAAATCCATTTGGTCAATAACCTCCCATAGTTGTCTAAGTGGCCATGCATCTAGGGCAGCTACGCGTGCCTAGACAACACTTAATTACATATGTATGTTATAAGATGAAAATTGTATTAATTTGAAGTCTCTCATTATTATTCATGCTTTGTTTTTTCTACAAGTGAAACTGAGATGAGAATGTTATATTCATAAATGAGAACTATAAGGTTAGAATGCAAAGTGGATCAGGGAAAGGGAGAACGGAACCAACCATTTAGCTACTACTTCGGCATGATGTTACTTCCTCTATTGTTATGGCTTGTTGGACAACAAAAAATGAGAAAATCTATACCTTATTGGCCATGGCCCATATATGACTATTAAAATTGTTTTATCAACATATTTTAAATGGATATTTCGACTTTCTTTGTCGTAAGTCAATGATTGATATATTGAAAAAGTTTATTTTTAGTTAGATTAGTTTTTTAATCAAAACAATTAGTTTAGATATCTATTTTTTTTTTAAGAAAAGGTAGACAAATGCTACCCTGATTTGTATTAAGTAATTAAAGAAAAGATACATCATTTGAATGGAGGTGCGAAAATCTAGAAGCATGCAAAACATACAAAGAGGGAGTATCCCCCCAAATCCAACCCCCCTTCGAGGAGATGAGTCTACTCCGGTGGGGATGGACACAGCAAGTCTGCGTGCTTACTCCTCGATGAGTAGCAAACCACCCCTGAAATAGATCACTTTGGCCCCCGCAATGTGGAGACCCCACACCTTGATGAAGCCTATGGTAGTGCCCCACAGGTTTTCAAAATGAAAACTGCTTCCCTTGAATATAATATCGTTTCTCATCAACCAAATCGCCCACGCACCCACCAATGACCGATTTAAGTATCTTAGCTCTGATGCTCTTGTCAACCCTCCTGATGATAGATCTGCTTTGAGTGCCAGATTTCCTTGATTTTTGGAAAACCTAAGCTCAAGCCTGTCGTCACCCCAAGCATTACCCACAACTACACTGAGGCATGACTCGCCAAGACACCAAATCTCTTTCCACTTTTCCATTTGCTCATTTGGCTGCATGCTCGCTCTTCATGGCCATGACCACAGTTAACTGTATAACTAACCTCTGGCTTGACATCCCAGCATACCATGTCCACAATTCCCCACACAGGTTGGACCTGGACAAGACAGGCCACACGTCTGGCTAGCTGATCGATCACTGCATCTCAAGTTCCGGCGTAATCGAATATCCCACTTAGCTATGTCTGTACACCAAAATTTTTCCATCTTCCCCTCCACTTGACAAGCAGACCTATGAATCTCCGGGAACTCGATACTCAGCGGTTGTTGACCACACCGTTTGTCCAACCAGAAATTTATGGAGCATCAGTCACCAAGCTTCCACAAGATCGAAGCGAAGAACTCCTCCCCAAGGCCAAATGAAACCTTGCATAGGGCCATAGCGTTTCACATGAGCACCAGAAGGTGCCCAGGACTGTTCCACCCTCATATCTATCTTTGAAAACTCTGGCCCATGTTGCATTGGGGTTTGTAAGCCATTTCCAAGTCCATTTGGCAAGAACCGTCTTGTTCATGTCTCCAAGGTTTAACACCCCGAGCCCACCCAAAGTTTTCTGTTGGCATACCACAATCCATTTCACCACACTCCATTTTTATGTTATTTTAATTAAATCCTAGCTATTTATTTGTTTTAATTTCAGTCGTTCATAATAAATGAGCCAGGCTCATTAAGCGTTTGCCCGATCCATTTATTATAGCTAGGTGGGGACATGTATGCCTAGGTGAGTATACAAGCCCAGGCGATGCAGACTAGGTGGACAAACGCCTAAGCACATATGGATTGCCTGGTTGCTTAGGCGTGGCAGAGACAACTATGTAACCCACACGTGAATCTCAAATAATTTCCATATGTGTGGATGCCATTTTATAGAAAGGTGCGATGGTTTTTTCTCTCTATTGAGAGGTTTTGTCGAGATCTGCCCATATCATGATCAAAACCAATTGGGAGTTAATAGAGACCAATCTTTGTTGGTTACAATGTTTCAACGTAACATGCTACCCACATGTGCAGTTGGGGTCCTAAAGGTATATGCAGCCGCATGTATCTAACATGCGGTTGACATTGACAAGTCCATTCGAACGATCATAATTTTATTTTTTTAAAACTGTCGTTCGAACACCGTTCAAACGGAGTTCAAATGTTCGAATGCCATTCGAAAAGAGTTTGTTCCCAGAGCGCTCATTATTTAGACATTTGAACTACCATTCGAATGCTGGTCGAACAGAATTAGTTGGAACGGTCTACTGTAAAAACCGAAAAAAAATACGGCATGTACATCCGTGGTACATGTCAAATCATATGATCCAGGCCTCCAAAATTGCACATCGAGTCACACTTGCCTTAATCTATGGCTGGTTACATAGCTCAATCTTGTACAACCAAGGAGCAATTCTCTAACTCCCATTGAAACTATAGACGAGGAAGAACAAATATTTTAAAAATAAGGTCAACCCTCATCTATAAGGCAATCCATTAACCAAAAAAAAAAACTGAAACATAAAATAAAATTGTCCAATGTAGCATATATCTATCAATGCCTTGTCTAGTAAATAATCTTACATAATTGATATGTGAACACATTTCAATATTCTTCTGATAACCCTATTTATTTTCAAAGTTCTATTTATATTTTCCCATAAAAAACATTAGAAAAGTAACCTACAATGCTCTAAAAGACAGAAATCTGGTCACTATATACCCAAAACCATGTCTAAGAAAAAAAAAGATTATCATTCTCTCCACTGACTAGAGTTAGAGCTTGATCCAGATCCATATCAGGGTTGAGGAATTTTAAGGCTAAGCTCCCCAGGTTGACAACATTTTCTCACTAGTCCTCATCAAACAACCCAAAGTTATAATGCTTTGAACGTTACCTTTAACACAGGTAAGCTCTTAATCATTGTACTATGGCCACTGGAGACAAATAAAAATCAATTTAACCTTCAAATCCAATGGTTGTTATGATGGGTCCAATAGCCCCAATTGACACAATTTGACATGATGATCTTGGCAGGCTATTGCATTTATTGAATTGTTGGATTACATAGAACAGTCATGTTACAGACATATCCACTCAAGAAATCTGAAAGACCAATTCCTTCTATGTTCTCATACTAAATGAAAACAAATCACCCAAGAAGAGCTGTTCATTTCTCATTGATCACAGATTAGCATGCTAATCTTCATGGTTAAAATGAACTAGAGGGTTCATCATTGTCAATCCAATGGTATGCTTATTTTAAGCAGAAATTAACACCACACTCAGATACTCAGTTTATATCATTTTCTATCATACCTTTTACAAGCCACTAATAAAAGAGGGAAAGGAGATGAGTGCATCAAATTTTATACCAATCTTAAATATCAATGAGCTGTTAGAATATGATTTATATGTGGAAAAATATTTGTGCAAAACATTTCAACTGGTCTGCAGGATTGACTATCAAAGACTTCTCATGATGATATAAATTGGGTATCCCAACATATTTTAGGTCAAAATGGATAAAAACAGAAAGTCATTCACACTACCTCAGGGGGAATATTCGGGTGCCCTAACAGCCTTGCAAAGGAAGTATGGAGCATGACAGGATCATACTGCAAAATAAGCACCAGACTTGAGAACAATAAGAACAACAGCCCTACAACAATCATGAGAGAGAGAGAGAGAGAGAGAGAGAGAGAGAGAGATCGTCTCACAAATTGTTTCTGAGGAGCATGGGGAAGAGCATCTCTCAATTTTGCACGAATTATTAAGGGATCTGTACCAGATATCACCTAGCAGTCAAAAAGTAAAATGTTGATATTAGCTCCAGGAATACAAGACCAAATATCCTCTAATTACAGCAATGCATTAAAATATTACCCAAACTATGAAAGTTAAATGTGAAAACTCACCAAAGATAGATGAAGAAAAGTTAAATATTGAATGGGCATAGGATTGCTTACAAATGCTTACACGAGAATAGCAACAACATTCATTACTGCTGTAGAAATTGATTCCTGGTTCCAGATTCTATTTGCATTTCACATATATGATGATCAAAACCCTTCAAATCATCTAAGGACCAATATTCAATCCATTCAGCTCTTCACAGACCACACAAAAGTAGTATAAAAATGGATGTTAAAAGTTGGTCCATTTGATGCATGGTCAGAATCCAGAAAATATTATTTTGCTACTTAATGGCTTCTCAGGGCTTAGATATAATGAACGGCATGTAGATTTTAAATTATTATTATGTAATTAAATTCACAGGTTTGGTGCAGAATAAGCAGGCCATGCACAGTGAAACCACGGTCAATTGGGGAAAAACATCATATCACTTCAGTAATTAAAAGGTGCATTGATCCATATGGGGAAATAACCTGCCAACATCCTAAAAGCACACCAGTTGGCGTGAAAATCACTCTATCCAACACGATCTTGAGGGGACAAATTGCTTCTGCAACAGCTTTAATAGCATCTGCCTCAGCTTCAATCTCATGAAACAAGGAGGAGCATATCAATAAAATGAAGACCAGGGATCTGGTTTAAGATACCATTAAGACATTCAGAAATTTGAAATACCTCATCTTCAGTTGCAGGTACAGAAGCGAGATGATGTGAAGCATGAAACATACTGAAGTGATATAAACTCGTATTCTGGAACCAAATTACTGTCAAGCAAAGGGCAATTGATTGTCATAACTTAGTTTGTTTCAAGAGTTGAAAATGAAAGAGAAGGGAAATTTGAAAATAAAACCTCACCATTATCAAAGTATGGAAGAAACACACTCCTTACAGCCTGCCTGCAGCAAGCCATGAAAAATGTGCAAATGTGACCCAAGCATCCTTATTAAGGAAAAGTAATAGAAAATAATCAAAATGGATTTTGCTTTCAACACCATAAAGAAATTGTAAAATGTAAAGTAGACCAGTAAGATATAGTGTGGAAAATGTTTGCAACTACATGGATAGAAGAAAAAATAACTCAGCAATAGCTAAGGAAATTTAAAAAAAAAAGAGAAGCACCTGATGCGGGTTGTGGAAGTAGCTCTATTTGATGAACTTGTGGTCCATCTCATTATGCTCATTTTTATAGTAAAGAAAATAACAAGCATTATGACTTTTAGCTAAGTCTAATTCAAAGAGGCAACATGGAAGATGGCTGAAGAAGCACTTAAGGTATAAAATCATTAAACCTAAGATGAGTTCTATGATTAAATATTTTTTCAGTTATTACATATGGAATAAATTGCTTTATGCAGGAATACAAGGTGTTGTATTCAAATCAGCACAGCTTTGACATGAATGGTAAAGAAATGTCTAAAGGATCATCTAGCAGTTATGAATACAACAAACCAAGCTTGTTTATTGTTTTTATGAGGAAGTTCCTGTCTCTGCATTCTGCTTGTAGAAATGAATATTCTTCTGTCATTTCTAACATACATCATATTATAAACAAGTAGATTTGAGGATTGTTATCATTACCTATCATTCGAATGAGTAGATCAGTCTCGGGAGCAATGGGTAAAAGAATTAACTTGGAAATTGTTATATAAAGATGGAAAGTTTTATATATTTCTCATCATTAGTTTTGGGGCCTTTTCTTAACTTCTTCTCCTCCTTTTTTTTTCCATTCCTCATGCTTGTTAAGAAGATAAACTTCTTATCTACCGTAGGTGTCTTCCAGTTTTAATAATATTTGGGATACTCCCACCTTTAATAATAAATAAATAAATAAAAGAGCACCCATTGCTATGTGGTACAGACCAACCTCAAAGTGCCTGAAGAAAAAGGTTTGTTAGACACTGAACAAAATGGATTCAATTATTTTGAGCCAATAAATATGATAATTCATGATTCAACAATGAAAGCAGAGAAAGGAAAAGGCAAAACCATGATCAAATGTGTACAATTAGAGCTTGCAGTATCACGATCATGGATCCTCTCAAATGCTAAAAAATCTTTCTTTTTATCTAAATATAAATGTGATTTGACATGCACATAACACCAAACCATCAGTCTCCTTCTTGTTATGATCTATACTTCATACATTAACATAACCAATTTTTTTGACATTCCAAAACTGGCTTCACGAGATGAACTTCCTTCTAAATGCCACTCCAAGATCATTCTCATTCTCCCCAACTACGCGCATTCAATTCTCTTTAAACTTTCACCTCCTCTCCCCAACATCATCAATCCTGACTTGGTCAGTCTCCCCCACCAGCATTGTTCTTGTGATCCCCACATATGACACTTAAACAAACTGAAGTGTTCATTATGTTCTCCTTCTCCCATTAATCCAAGGCCTTGTTTGGATGTGGGTTTCCTAACTCCGGATTCAACATATGCGGCGTTTGACACCGGGGTGTCAAATGTGACGCGTTTTCACCACTGAACAGAAACAGACAAATGTATTTGGCACCAATATGTACGTTTAGCTTATGAAAATGTGTAGATTACGATAATGCCCCTCCTGACATTAGTTGTAAAAGAGAGGTAACAAAAGCGGAGGGACAGAATGGTAGATTACACACCAAATAGGCTGCATTGTAGCTTAAGACTATGTGAAGTGATATTTTAGAGTGTTACATTTTTACACATTAAACGCCAGATGGGTATTTTTGTTTTACGAATGCCGGAGACAGATTGGATGTGAGTTTCGCGTTTTCACCAATTCCACAACGCCGACGCTGCTCAAACTCACATCCAAATGGTGCCTAAACCCAAATATCACTAGATTCACTACTCCTACACTTCCTCTAATCAATCTATAATCAAAAGTAACTTGTTTTCTCTCATAAAAAGCTTTCCTTGTTCTTTTTCCTTGAAGCTTCATGATCATTTACAATTTCAAATGCACTAAATAATTCAAAATCCAAATACAACAAAATCATCCAAGACAAACATCACAACAAAGATACAAAGTAAAGCTTACGATATCGGGACCGAAAAATCCGTACTCAAGTGCAACACTGTCGCCCGCACCGGAGGATCGGCGGCCTACGCCAACACAACGGGTCAGTCCAGGTGAATTCTGGAGACGAGCAGGGGCAAATCCGGAAACTCACCTTCAACACAGGAGCGATCGAACCATTCTTGACGGAGAAGATATCAGAGAGCGACAGGGACTGAGAGGTCTCCCCTCCCCCGAGAAACACCGCCCCCTGCTCGTCCAGGTCCCTCTCCATCTTATCGTACAATCTCGACCGTTGATCCTCTCCCGGCATCCCGGACCCTGGGCCAAAGAACGCAATCCAACGGTCCAGGTGAACCGAAACTAGGGTTCCTCGCGAGGGACGGTTTGAGCGAGAGACACTCACCTGGACCGGGAGGGGGAAGTCGCCGGGCGTTTCGGCTCGCCATTTCGAAGAGCGAGAGGAAGAGTATCGCGGACGAGATCCAGATCAGGGCGACCGTTCGGCAGTGGCTCCAGGAAGCTCTAACCCTAGCCATGGATTCTCATCGCCTGATCAGATCCCCTGCGCGCGAATGTCGAGGCGCTTCCCGGCCTGGATATCCGTGCAACCATACCGAAATGGAGCTTGGTTTGGTATTTTCGTAATATGTTGTGACATTGAGGGGGCTGTTTTTGCTTTTTAGTACGTCATCGTGCCTGGAATTATTTGGAGAGGTGCTTTCGATGATTGTTAATCATGTACGCGTGTCAGGAGCTATGTCTGTGGGCCAGTATGGGCCAGGCCCAGTTCATAAAATTGAAATGAGTACTGTTACACCCCATTCTTTTTCTAGCCCCAAATTCCAATATGCGTTGATAGAATATTACCGAAACACATACTTACATTAACGAGGTATATGCATCGATAAAATTTTTAACATTTTTTATAAGTACATTCATGCAATTCATTATAGCATATGCTTTATTTTTTATAAAAACATGTATCTCATTAAATGAAGTTCACTATTTTTAAAATTTTAAAATGTGTAAATTAAAATTGGGGCTGAAAACAAAACTGTACGTAACAATATCCAATTGAAATAGCAAGGTGTTTTCGTTAGCCATCTACTCTCACCGCAACAAAGGATATATCTCGCTCGGGAGGCTTAGGGAGGGATGGTAGTGGGATTGGGTAAAAGAAAATCCCGCAATCCGATTACATCAAGGCGGGTAAAGAAAAACTCGCAATCCGATCACATGAGGCGGGTAAGGAAAAACTCACAATCCGATCACATCCCCAAGTATCAAATATGAACCCAACACATCCCAATCCGATGAAGATATAAGATGAATTTGATATTCAAAGTAAAACCCGTCCCATTATACTTCACTTAAAAACTTATATCATCAAAACTTATATCATCAAATCTATTATTATTATTATTATTATTATTATTATGACAATTAATAAAATACTTAAGCATGCATCAAGTAATATTATATAAGATAATTATTTTGTTTATAATATAAAAAAGAATAACAAATATTGAAAATACTTGAAAATTGAAATTCTTAATTTTGTTTTCCCTTCTAAGGCTTTGTGTTCTTTGAAAACTCACTGGGACAAATGTGAGATAGAATTGTCAAACCCGTTACGGATTGAGATGGGTTTGAGACGAGATTTTATTAAGGGGTTTGGTACTTTAGGAATGAGATTAACCAAATTCATCCTAGCCCGCTTTGTTACCATCCCTATGCTCAGTATTATTACACTCAATTTTTTTTATAATCTCAAATACAATTATATATGTCTCATTAGCCCTGTATGCTCGCCATAATGAATTATACCTCTTTAAAAAAAATCACATTTTTTTTATAAATTACATCATCCAATTTATTAAATATAAACACCACTTTTTATAAAATATATATATCATTTAATAATGTATATGATTTTTTTAAAAATGAAAACATATGAGGACTGCGATTTTGACAGTAAAAAGACTCAATGTAATATTTTTTTTATCTCATTAGAAATTTTACACATTTAATAAATTATTATATATATTTAATTAAAATAAATATATTTTAAAGAAATATATATTTCATTAGATATGATAAATTATTTAAAAAAATTAAAATAATTTTGCAAACTACATTGGAGGTAGTAAACGGCCTAACATTTTTCAAATTTGAAATGAAACTTAGAGAAGCCTTTTTGTAAAGAAAAAAAAAAAGGAAAGGTTGTGATATAATCAATCAATGTTGCACTCTTTTTTTTGTCATCATGTCACTAAAATAGTATATGAATTCATATAATGTAGTTGATTTAAATGCATTTATTTAAATAATCTCATGAGATTTTAGAAAAATTTGATATAATTCTTCTAAATGATAGAATATTCTCCATAAATAATATCCCACTGTGTTTTTTTCTTGAATATGTTATGAATAAATTATAGCATATTGTTAGGTTAACTACATACAAGTTTTAGTTGGGTAACGATAAATGGTGATATGAATTAAGTGTAAATTTCAGGGGTTATATGAATATATATTTTTAGGATGACATCAAGTAACTTGATATTCCACGAATATTCTTTCTAAGAGTGTGTTTGTGCATGATGGAAAGTGAAGGAAAGTGAGGGAAAGTAAAGATTTTCCCTTTGACCACTCAAAAAGCTAGTATTTGTGCCAAACAATGAAAAGAAAAAATTTTCCATTACTTTCCCTCTCCTATTTTGTCTTATTAGAAAAAAGTGGGAAAAACTTTTCCTTTCCCCATAGATGAGAAAATGAGAGAAAGTGATGGAAAATTTTTCCACCACATGCACAAACACCTAGAAAGTTGGTCAAAGGGAAAAAATTTTACTTTCCACCACTTTCCCTTTGACTCAAATTCCCTCACTTTCTTTCATTTTCCCTTCAACTTTGTGCACAAACACACCCTAATTAATGAACATTTAACTCTTGGGTTTTTTTTTGTTTAACCAGGAAAACTTTTAGGGGATAATATGATTTTTCATAAAAACAAGGGGGAAACGAATTAGAAAACTTTCAAGGGGGTATGCTCATTTTTTCCATAAAATAGTGTTTTGTTAGATAAATATATATTTAAAAAAAATCAAAATACCGTACGTTGAAAACCAAACTGCAACTGTATTCATAGTAACATTTTAAATGTACAAGTTCAATCCTATTTATGGCCTAGTTCATCGTTAATATATATATATATATATATATAGTGATATTATACGGTCGTGCGGTCGCGATCATGGGCCGTCGATCACGGGTCCATCGCATCGGACGGTCGGGTGCGATTCACGTCGACCGTTGGATGCGATGGACCTGCGATCGGACGGCCCACGATCGCGACCGCACGACCGCATATTATCGATTCACTATATATATACATATATACATACGCCGATTACATGCGATCGTGCGGTCGGTGCGGCCGCGATCATGGGCCGTCGATCACGGGTCCATCGCATCGGACGGTCGGGTGCGAATCACGTCGACCGTTGGATGCGATAGACCCGCGATCGGACGGCCCACGATTGCGACCGCACCTCATCGGTCGCGTGTATATATATATATATATATATAGACTCGTGATTACGTGCGGATTACGGTCGGTGCGGATTCGATTACGGGCCGTCGATCACGGGGTCCATCGCATCGGACGGTCGGGTGCGATTCACTTCGACCGTCGGATGCGATGGACCCGTGATCGACGGTCCGTAGTCGAATCCGCACCGTGCGGACGACCGCACGCTATCACTCGACTATATATATATATATATATATATATGGTCGCGATTACGTGCGGTATGCGGTCGGTGCGGTTTACGACGTGGGCCGTCCGATCGCGGGTTCATCGCATCCAACGGTCGACGTGAATCGCACCCGACCGTCCGATGCGATGGACCCGTGATCGACGGCCCGTAATCGCGCACCGCACCGACCGTAAACCGCACCTAATCGGCTCCCTATATATATATATATATATATATATATATATATATATATATATATATATATATATATACACGAGTGATAGCGTGCGGGTCGTGCGGTCGTGCGGATCCGACGTGAGTCGTCCGATCGCGGGTCCATCGCATCCAACGGTCGAGATGAATCGCCCCCGACCGTCTGATGCGATGGACCCGCGATGGACCCGTGATCGACGGCCCGTGGTCGACGCCGCACGACCGCACGACCCGCACCTAATCACTCCTCTATATATATATATATATATATATATATATATATATATATATATATATATATATATATATATATATATATAGCCGATTACATGCGGCGAACGGCGGGTGCGACCGTCGGATGCGATGAACCAGTGATAGCGGCCGCACCCGCCGTTCGCCGCACCTAATCGTTTCACTATATATATATATAATTGCTAATTAAGTATGTTTTATTTTTTTTATATAGCAAATGAACTATATATTTTTTTTAAGTATATAATTGGCTAATTAAGTACATTTTGTTTTATTTTTATAGTAAATGAACTATATATATATTTTAAGTATAAAATGGCTAATAAAGTCCACTCTTTTATATACTGAGAAAGTTTGAAGTATATATCATTAGCCATACATTACTGGTGTGGCGAATGCAAATTAGAAATTTGGAAAAATTGAGAGTATCAATGCTCTTTTGGAAAATGTTAGGACACACACTTGTACAAATTGGATGCTTGTTTTTTATATATTATTTTCGTGGTCGTGTATGTACTATGTATTCAGCTAACCATTACGGGTTATGACTCTAGGAATGATTGGAGGGATGTTTAATGTTCATTCTCATTCTCCTTTTGTTAGAACACTCAATTTTTTTTTGTTTGGAATTCTTTATTCATGTTTTATTTTTGCATATTCTAGAGAATATTTTTTTCTTTCATGAAATTTACTAGAACTGAATTCGTAGGAATGATGAATTCTTCTTCTAAACTAGAGGTACCAAACTGATCCCAAGCATATTAGCAACTTGCTTTTTTGGATAGTGAACGCCATTTATTCTTGTAATGATTCATGAAATGTTAACCGAGTACACATGATTTCTCAATCACATTATAAGTCAGGCGATTATATAGTCTTTCAAGGAAAAATGCAAAAGAGTTTGCACTCTATTATGAGTATACAATTTATTTTTTGGTGAATATAAGTAGTAATTAGACAAGCAAATAACTTAGGCCTCCTTTAGATCCGCGTTTCAACTGATTTGGTTTTTAAATTATGAAAACTCTTGGTTTTCCGCTTATGTGCCCCCACCTCATTTGTCTGTGTTTATTAATTGTATATTTTCGATCGTGTTACATAAAAACATAACTCTGTTAAAAGCACGAGAGATTCTTTACGTTCCAATCTCACATCCAAATATGGACAAGGAAAACGCAAACTTTTTCTTTTTTTCCTTGTGAGCATGTCCACGTGTCTGGAGTTATGTGAATGGGTCCGTATGGGCCAGGCCCAGTTCAGAAAATTTGAAGTGGATGTCAGAGACGCAATTTTTTCCGCACGTTACGGATAGGGGATGGTACGGATCACATGCAGTGCCCGGTGGTCCTCTCTGTTTGGGCTTTTTAATTTTTTCTTCACCCCTGACATGTTTGGGGCCCACGGTTTGTGGTCCATTTTTATTGATGGGCCACCCCTCCATGGGCCTTGGACCACACACATTGCATGCCTTTTTGTTTTGGAAAATGTATGTCTCCGCACTGTGTAGCCTCAATTGCAGTTCACATTGGATTTTTTTATATTTAAAAAGTCATACACTCTCACATTCAAGTACATGTAATTATATGAAATGGATTATATACTGAAATGCATTTGTATATATTTTTTTGTGTTAAAAAAATGATAAATTTTTTTGCACCACGTACTATGATAGAACCCACACGTTATGATAACGTAGTATATACTATGTAATCATAGTATATGAGGATGCAAAATGAGTTGTAAAATGGATTGAACGTGTCAGTATTTTTTTTATTTGTTTTTTGGGTGATTAACATAATTATGCATTTTTCATATTATTTTTAATAGGGTCACTTTGGTAATTCTGATTCAAATAAAAAATTAATCATTTTTAGAAATTCAGTTATGATAGATTATGTGATTCTAAAATATTATATGAGATGTCATGAAAATAACATAGAAAAACATATTTTAAATGCAATCTTTTTGGGTGTTCTAGCAAAAAGATGTATTTAGTGAAAAATTAGATTCTCATGATCTAGTCAATAGGCTGGTTTTTAGCAAAGGAAAGTAATCTTCCCCCACGCACGATGTGCATGTAAACAAAAAAAATTTTAAAAAGCTGCTCATAACCAATGTTGTCAATTTTTTTAATATACCATGTTTTTTAGGGTAATATACAATGTTATGTATACATAAATCATATAATGAAAATTTTAATAATAACTAAATAAATCGTTTATAAAATTTATTATGAAATTACACATAAATGAGATATATGTTAATATAAAATAAATTTTTTCATATATATCCCTCAACTAATCTTATATTGTAACAAATACCTCATTTGAAACTTTGAAACAAAAAATATTGCTTGAATACATAGATAGAAAGTTTTTTTTTGCATATATACCATCCAAAAATATGCTATTTATTTTTATACCAATCCAAATAACCTATTTATTTTTATACCATTGGAATATATATAAAATTATGCATATTTACAATCCTTGTTAACTTCCATCCAAATTTTCATTAAAACTGTTAAAGTCTTGGGGAAATAACCAAATTAACCTAATTTTTATTTTTCATATTTTACTTTACCAATTACAAAATTTAGAAAAATAAAAAATATTAATTTTAAGATGAAAATGATAAAGTTTATTTAAAATCCAAAAACACAAAATTAAACATATAAAATATTTATTAGCAAAGACATAGTAATTATTACTTATTAATACTTACATTAGTAAAAGTGAAATATTTTGAGAACAATTAATCATATATATTATAAAATGAAAAATGTTTTTTGAAAAACTCAGATCTTGAAGAAAAGGAAAGAAGGGGTAAGGTTTTGAAAGGCTACGGTTGATTTGAAAGAACAAGTGACTCATTGGTTATTATGTTTAATTATTTACATTATGAAAAATATTATATATTAATGTTATTTTTGTCATTTTAACTTCTTGGTTAAGAAGCTAACTATAGTTAAAATTCATTTTGATTAAAAAAATATAAGAGATGGACACATTTTTACATTAAGAAAAATTCTAATGGTATAACAATAAATATATAATTTGTGGTGGTATCAAAATAAATAATATATTTTTTGATGCTATACATATAAAAAAAATCAATATAAAAATGACGTTTATATACAATTTAAACCCTTTCGAATGATATTATTGGAAATAACAAATCATCAATGATATTTTGCTAATATGATTTTTGGGGGTATATATGCAAAACAAAACTATTAAGATTTGGTGGATATTGATGATATTATCCAATTTATATAGATACAAAAAAGTCAAGATTTAAATTATTGCCAAAATTCTTTAAAAATTCATAAATTTTCAAGTATAACTCCGATTGGGGTAATCAATAGCTCGTTGAAAAGAGATTTTCGATATGTACGTATATACGTGAAATAGATTTTTCTTAAAATGACTATTTTCACAATGAAAAGTGAAAAAAATGTTGGAACTAATATTTGACTCGAAATTAGCTATTTATTATGCATATTCCATGATTATCCCAATCTAAATCTGATAAAAAAATAACAACAAAAAAACATAAGATGTTGCACCATCACCACCATTCATTTATATTAAAAAGATAGATTCAAGGAATATCTCACATTATCCTTTATTTTTTTTCCATTCTTTCCCTTAATCCAAAAAATAATGATCATAAAAAATTAATGGTAAATATGAAAATGTAAGTATTACAAAGAAACAAAGTTAAAAAACTTAAACACTTCCGGTTAGTATATAGATAGAACTATAGAAGTGGCTCTCTGTGTTTGAAAAGGAAAAGTTGTTTGGGATCCGCATTTGAGAATTTTAGAATTTGAAATTTGAAACATTAAATCAATTTAAATGCGGATCTAAACAGGCTTTTGTTAGAGAAATTTTCATAATTATTTCTGAATTAATTTTTCATCTATTTCTACAATCACTTCAAATGCCACTCTTGATATTTTTTTTATTAAAATCAAGTTCATTAGTTTTACGTATAAATAAAAGGGAAAAATCTATATAACCTCTTGTAAATTGCCTGAAATTTATATAACCCTGACTTAAATTTCTATTCACAGAAGATAAATATTCTATTTGGTAATCCTGACTGAAAGCACAATACACTAAAAATCTTCTATAATGTGTTAAAATACAGAATATACTGGTATGATTGAAGAGTATGCTTTACTAGTAATTTTCAAAGGAAAATTACATCTACTCCCTTTTCCACTCCTATTTTCAATCATCCATTTGTTTTTTCTAAAAGTGTTTTTCATCATCCGATGAGATATTATTTTTATAAAAAGTGAAATACATATTTTATTTATAAATTTACTTATAAAAAAATATAAAAATTAATGAGATATATGCATTTTTAATATGAATATATAGGACTTATGAGATATATGAGATTGGAAATGAGATAGAAAAGAAAGGATTGTCTCATAAGTTTCTTTTAGGAAGATGATGATATTTTAGAAATAGTTTACAAAATGTTCAAAATTAATTGTTATTTATAGTAAAATTTTTTTATCGAATATAATGTTAAGGGTGCTCTTGCACTTTTTTGTTGTGTGGAAAAAATGATTTTGAGCTGCACCAAATCTGAAGTTAGGTGTGCTTAATTTTAGATCATATTCATCTAGTATATTTATTTTCAGTCCCCATGTGTTCTGAATTTTTGAACATGTTCATAAAAATAAATTTTTTATTTTAATACACTGTGTACTCATTTATAAAAAAAAACTAGAGAAATATAATGCTTCATCCAACCAAACATAAATGAGATTATAAAAACTGCCCTTTCTAAAATTGTGTTCTAAACAATTATTAAAACACTATAGAGTCTAATGAGTTACTAGAAAAGTGTAGCATCTTCAAAAAAGCAGAAAAAAATGGTTTTTCCCAATGGAATAGAATTCTGCACAGAATTCTCTTAATAGAATTCATTTCCATTCCAAGAAATGAAACCCAGATCAGTTGCTTTCTTGGTTTTAAATTCCAAATAGAAATTGAATTTTGAGCACCAAATAGCCCGCATGGTGGATAGATGAGTTTGAATAGTCTGAATAAAAATTCATGGCACAGGAACATCTGAACTTCAATTTCAAATCCCACCAATATGGAACTTAAAATATCTGAGTCAGAGAACAAGTTGAGACAGAAATAAAGGCATTGGTTTCTGTGATGGGTGTATGTGTTATTCTCATGATACCACTTAAAGAAACCAATTTTTTTTTGGGAAAAATCCAAATAACCCCCCTATAAACTTTATGAAATCCATATAACCCCTTTACCTTTCCAAAAGTTCACATAACCCGCTGAAAACACCTATGTAAATCCAAATAACCCCCTGAATTAAATTTTCATTGACAGATGAGAAATATTATGTGAATATTTCATTTTGTTGACCTTGACTGAAAACACAATATATAAAAAACCATCTACAATTTATTAAAAATGCAAAAAACCTTATGTATATGTAGATTTTACCCCTCCTGATAAATTATAAAACCCTGTCCATAATCCAGAGCGGTAAAATTGTTATTTACAAAGGATATTTTACATTTTTAGCACATTGTAAGAGTTTTTTGTATACTATATTTTTAACCAGGATTAATTAACCGGACAGAATATTTGTAGAATAATCCTAATATGTCAATAAAAATTTAATTTAGGGGGTTCTTTGAATTTACATAGGTTTTTTCAGGGATTATATATATGAACTTTATAGGGTTTTTTTGGATTTTTTTGTAAACATGAAAGTTTATATTCAGTTTATAATTATAATATATATATGGTGTGGATCTGGCTTGCATTGGGTACTTTACAGGCACTGTTTGCCTTCTTTTATGTTGGCTTTGTGTTGTTTATAGTTGAACTACTGTCTTCTTGTATTTATGAAACTTATAATGGAGACAGTTCTTGCCCCGGGGTCCTCACATAATATCATTTTCGGTGAACAAATAATACAACTGATTGATATAAATATACATATCAATTTCGAGGTCTACATTTAACCGTATAAACTTGCATTTTTGCTTAAGTTAATGTGGCTTAAAAACATGTCAGTTGCATGAAAAATATTAGTAACAGTCATTACTGCAGTACTTTATATATTCCAATGAATTACTTTATATATTCCAATGAATTGAATATGTATACTTGTATTTTTCTAACTGGCTAATATATACTAGGTTTAAAAAGTAGTGTTGATGTATCTATACAGTTATATTTTAGCCTTTCGACCTCCTCAGCTCTTCCATAATTTTTCCATAGCTATCCTCTCAACATCAATGTCTATGAATTTACCTTGTCACATCATCCTAATGCAGCAAGTTTGGCATAATATATTCTTAGCCTAGTTCATAAACAATTAAAATGGATCTCTCTCACACATTCAGGCACATGTATGTCATGCAAAAATACAACAGGCCGTCTTTTTATGGCATTCTAACATGATTATGAATAATATTATTAACATGTGTCAAAAAAAATTATGATCAATCCATTTTGTAACCCCGACACTATGATAACAACGTAGTATATACTGCGTTATCATAGTGTATAAGATTCTATCATAATATATGGCGTAAATTTTTTTATCATTTTTTTAACACGAAAAAATATACTAATATTAGTATATACTTTATTTCATATAAAATTATGTACTTCAATAGATAATATATGATTATTTTTATAATTATGACTGAATATATCATTTTTCCTTTATAAAATGAAAGATGAGAGAGAGAGATGAATTCAATCTAGCTCTCCCCCATTACCCAACCATGCTGCTAGCTCTCAGCCACCCACAATTATAATATAAACCAAGATTGGAAAATTTATTTTTCCTACATGGGACTAAAACAATTTAAACACATTTTAGAAAAATTAATAGATGATAAAATCAAATTTTGAATAAAAACATTATTTTGAATTGTTTTATGGAATAAGCCAATAGAAGACTGACATGGTTCATTAATTTCCAAATACACATTGTCTGTGAGATTCCGTTGATCAAGTGGATTTATTGAATTGAATTCTTGGTAATGTCAATGCCCAACACTAATTTGTAGATCTACATAAGAGTTTTATTTTAGACAACATACATGATAGAAAATATAATTTTATTATCTTAGAAATAATTTTTAAGGTCTTTTTTTCTAGACTTAGAACAAATGTTTGACTGGTCCTAAAGTCATTCCAGTATTTCATTACAACCATTTCAGATGTGAAGAAACAGTTTGAACCATCTAATGAAAATGAAGCAATTCGAACGGATCACAATAAAAATACAAAAAATATGAGACAAATGTGGATCATATCTCATAAATATCCAACAAAATAATCACTACTTAATTGATCACATAGACAACTCTTAATGAGCACACTTAATTGATCCAACTAGCAAATAATAGCATACAATATTAAAAAAAAAGTTATTCATGTCATGTGCTTATTATATTCTTAATTTAAAATTCATACTTTTCAAAACTTTCTCTTATAAATTCATGTCATGAGCTAGTGAAATATTGAAAAGTATTGATGGAAGGACAAATTAAAGTTCGATCTACTCCAAAACTTTGTATGACATGAGTTTGGTTGATAGATCTTGTCCTGTGTTTAATTGTGAAAAAAAAATGATCTCAAAAGTTCCACATGTACTTTTTTCTCACCCACTTACAAAAAGTGATTGGTGGAGTACTGTTCAACAAAAAACATCAATATAATGTATGGAATGACTAATTTTAAATTTTGTGTAACTTTAAATCATTTTATGTCTTCTCATGTTGTTGTCTAGTACAAAAATTTCTAATTTTTCATGAAGAGGATATATGGTCATTTGAGTGGCAGTGAAGAATAATGAAGTGAGACTTAAATACCCAACCATGCATGTTGTTGTACACCACGAATAATGCAGGTTAATTCCATGTACAGCTGCTAGAAATAATGGAGCATGCAACATATATCCAAATATGTGCATATTCATTGCATAAAACATTATTCATATATAGAACTCCTCTATTTATTAAAATCAAGACCTGACACTAGGACCTTTTTTATTTTTTTAGGAAAATGGGACTTGCTTTATTTTATTTTTTAAAATCATCAATAGGATAATTACTATGCTTTCTATTTAGATGCTAATATAACTATTTAATTAAATTATTGGTAAGACCAGTTTTGGAACTAATAGTCAAGAATTGATCTTAAAGAAAATTGATTTTTGTGAAAATCTTCTTGTTATATATCCTTTATTTTTTCCAAAATCGATCCTTAATATATGAAAAAATGAAGACGTAATGATGAGTTTCTTCGTCAAAAAATAAAAAATAATGGAACTAGATCACTATTATATATGATATGACAATTGACATGTTATGACTCTGGTTTTAGGGTCACATTTACTAATAAAATCTGGTCAATATAAAAAAATGAACATAAAATTGCCCAAACCACATCAAGAAGCCATTTGCATATCTCAGGAACAATATATTGTGCATGGTCCAAAATTTCCAAATGGTTCTAAGTTCGTGTGTAACACATTTCATGATTCATCAGAATCACTGCACACATATTACTTCTTGATATATATAGAGCTTAATTAAAATTGCATTTGATATTAATTATTACTCCAACTAATGCTTTCCATATATTTGTTTAGGTCGCTTTGAAACCAATTGTCAAAATCGTTTATGCTACAAATTAATTAAAAAGTAAATAATTTTATAAACGTTTCTCGATCGTAACCAGTTTTCAATTGTTTGTTAACTTTTCAAATATAAAAATTAAAATAGGAAATCAAAACTGAAATTCAATAATACTACCTGTTTGGAGCCAATTATCTAAAAATTGATTTCCAATACTCAATTTCAAATGTGGACTTAGTAAATAATTAATTTTAATGATGATCAGGGTCAGAAGGGCATTCACTAACTCGCCTTTTTTTTCTTCATAATTTCATATAAATACAATATGATATATTTTTTTTGGAATAAAATACAATATGGTAATTAGTTGACCTGAATTTCCATTCTTTTTGCTTTAATTTTATAAATGACTTGGAGATGAAATGTAAACACTAACTAGCTACAAATCTTCTCCAAAATCATTGCATCCATTTTTCTTTTCGAATTTTAACTATTTGTAATAAATCAAGTTAGCCTTATGTAGAGCATATATACTTTTACTGTCTTTGTCTTTTTGAAGATATATAAAATATGTATAAATCTTCATTTAGAAAATAAATTATGTTATATTTCATTAAATCAATGCAGTTTTTCATGAAAATGATAGTACGGGAGGTTGTAATATAACGACTACATGTAACAAAACATCGTATATTCAAATAAATAAATTACAAATTAAAACATCATCAATTTCGAAGTAGTATCACTTTAAAAAAAAAAAAAATTGGCTGGATAAGGTAGATTGATGCATACAATGTAACACACGATTCAAAATCATTATGAGACCAAAACAATGATTTTTATATGGAGAAGTCTATATATGCTTCTGATCTAAAATCAGCAAAACAATGATATAATTATGATTAAAATCTAGTCAATTTTTTTAAAAATAAATTACAATAAGATAATGATATTTTGCAACCCAATAACCTAAAGAATGACATGGTTGGGATAAATCAATGAAATAATACTAATAAAGAGGAGCATTCACAGCTGTATGGACCACTAAAATAGTACTGGTTATGAATGAAATCCATAACACAAGGTGTGCAATTGCATGTTTTCAAATGGGAAACTTAATATGTTTTTGTCTAGCTAGTTCAGAAGAAGTGGCAAATGTGGCCTCATTTTTCATGAATGGAGTACTTCTTATATAAAATAGACAAAAAAAAACAAAAGAGAGTGTCTGATGGTTGGGAGCACTATTTTTCTGCCCTATGAAGATTTGTGGCCATGAAAACTCTCCATGTCTATGACTTTGGTTCATATTTATTTAGATGAAATATATATATATATATATATATAAAGAGATTAATCTCCCATTATATATACACCTATCGCTCCTCTATATATATATATATATATAGTCGATATAGCGTGCGGTCGTCCGCACGGTGCGGATTCGACTACGGACCGTGATCACGGGTCCATCGCATCCGACGGTCGAAGTGAATCGCACCCGACCGTCCAGCGATGGACCCCGTGACGACGGCCCGTAATCGAATCCGCACCGACCGAATCCGCACGTATACGAGTCATATATATATATATATATATATATATACACGACCGCGATGAGGTGCGGCGGCCGCACCGTGCGGCACCGTCCGATCGCGGGTCCACGCATCCAACGGTGACGTGAATCGCACCCGACCGTTCGTCGATGGACCCGTATCGACGGCCCGTGGTCCACGCCGCACCGTGCGGCCGCCGCACCTAATCGCTCCTCTATATATATAATATGATCTGTAAAGCCAGACACCAGTAGAGACATATATCAGTGAAACAGCACTTGTGGGTGTCTTATCTACACAAGACAAAGCCACCTCTCTCTCTCTCTCTCTCTCTGAAGCACAGATGGGTGTGTCTCTACTTGTCTTCTTCAAAACCTCACAAGGATCCATCCAGCCATTGCCCAACAGCAAGGCATGAATGGGGGTTCCTTCAAGTATTCTCATCAACCCTAATTACAACTCATGAAAAAAAAAATACACACATACATACACACAATCAAACCATGAAAAACAACAACGATTAATGCATGTATAAAAAAAAAAAACAACGTAATCCTCATTTTAAAGAAAATTAAAGCAACATCACAAACTAATAAAGCAAACTGACCAAAACCATAAACACACCCACACACACCCAAAAAAAAAAAAAATCAAACAAACAAAAAAATTAAAAGAAGAGAAGAGATGATCCCTCTCACCTGTATCAAGCGTGTTCAATCATATTTAAAAGAGAACCAAAAAAAAAAAAAAACTCTTCAAGACGAGCTCGTCCCGGTCATCGCGTATCATTTCCTCCTCCGCCACCGCCACCGCCACCGCCACCGTGCGATGATTGCTCCGACGATCCACCGCCACCACCACCACCACCACCCACCCCCGGCAAAGCCGCTATCGGTCGGTACCCACCAAGCGACGCCAAGAACCCCATATGTCCCTCACCAATACCACCACCACCACCACCACCACCACCACCAGTCCCCAACCCAATCTGCTGCGCCGTGGGCAATAAAGCCATGGGAGCCGGGAAGTTCATGAAATGCAACCCACTGGATATAGATCCTCTAAACAGCGCCGCCGCCGCCGCAGCCGCCGAAGTGTTAGTCGTATTCGGTATCGCCCACATAGACGACTCCCCACCATAACCCCCACCACTCACACCACCACCACCACCACCACTACCCATCAAACCAATGTTAGTAGTACTACTAGTAGGGACATTGTTGGCGACCATCCAGACCTGCCCAGCGTTGTCGGCGGCGGGGAAGAGAATCCTTTGATGGGGGTCGACGACGTCCCAGGTGTTGTGGGTTGAAGCGGTTGTGGTGAAAGGGGAGGAGGAGTGGGTGTGGTGGGGGGCGGAGAGGGAGGAGCCGGAGGATCGGACGGAGATGTTGAGGGAGGTGAAGTTGGCGGGGATGGTGCCGGTGCCGGTGGCGGCGATGACGGCGGGTTCGGCTTGTTGGAGGAGCCATTCTATGGTCTCGCCGTCGGATTTGTGGCCGAGCTCGCGAGTGAGCTGGAAGACGCGGGCGGCGCACGTGGCGGGCATGCGGATGCGGCGGCCGCGGCCGTCGACTTTGGTGTGGCGGTCCTTTGTGGAGGTGCGTTTGGGGGGTGGTTTTTTGGAGGAGGTGGAGGAGGAGGGGGGTGGGGTTGGTGGGGGGTGGGGATAGAGTCGGGGGAGATGGAGAGGGAGGGGTAGGTGGAGGTGGAGCAGGCGGAGTCGTCTTGTGGGGTGGTGGTGGTGGTGGGGGGTGGGTTTCGCTTTTCGAGGAGCTGGAGGGGGAAGTTGGGGCGGCGGAGGCCGTTGTCGCCGTCCATTGTTTACATGGGGGAGATTTGAAAGAGAGAGAGAGTTTGATTGATGAACAAATTAAAAGAGAGATTGATGTTTTTATTTTTGTTTTGGGAGTGTGATGAGTGGGAGATGAAGAGGGTTTGAAGAACAAATGGGATCGGACACTGATGTTGGGTTGGGGGAGAGGTTTTGTTGTGGGATGTCCAGTTCAGGATTTTCTTTTGGGGGGGGGGGGGGGGCCTCTCATAAAAAAAAAATTACTTTCTTTTTAAATATACCTTGAAAGACTTGTTTTTTTTAGCATTTATGTCCCTCAAAACCTAATATTTTGCATGAACATTATATCATACAATTAGGAGCAATCCAGGGGAAAAAATTAGGGGTAAAATTTATTTACTTGTTTTTTTTTGTAAAAGAATGAACACACACAATGTATCGCGATCACGCGCCGTCGATCACGGGTCCATCGCATCGGACGGTCGGGTGCGATTCACGTCGACCGTTGGATGCGATGGACCCGCGATCGGATGGCCCGCGATCGCGACCGCACGACTGCATATTATCGAATATATATATATATATTGGTGAAGAGGCACATTATATCACTTGCATCTTGGTGATATGAGCTCCTATATGGGCGACGAACAAAGAAATATTTATAATTTTCATAAAGGATACCACATAAAATTTAAAACAAGCATATTAAATTATGAGTAGAATATTTATTTCAATAATAGTCTTATTTTGTTTCATATTTACAAAAATAATTATTGACTTCTACACACACATTTAACTCAATCCATAGTCCACAAGCAGTCTCTTAGCCGCCTATACATTGTGTGTGTGTACACACACATCCACATACTTTATTTTCAATAACATTATGCATTTCAATGGAGAAATATTTTATATATAAAAAAATCGATGAGACCACAAACGAAACTGCCCGTAGGCCAAATATATCATTTTTCTATATATATACTTTGAGGTGAATGTCCACCTTTAGTTGGGAAGTATCTTATTTATTCAAAAATTGGATTTGATTTTTTAATGGGATAAAAGAAAGGAAATCAAACATATGATAACGCGACATGATTTAAAAATGGTTTAAATGATATGATTTACATGATTATTACTCTTAAAGATTAATTAGACATACCAGCTTCCCCGTTAACCATGCTCCAATAAGGGTTTTTTTTTTTTTTTTTTTTTTTTTGTATTCAGCCATGCTCCAATAAGTTCAAGTACAGTATTGTTCTCATTAATCGTGACAAAAAATTTCATAGCCACACTTTTGAAAGAATTTTGTTTAAAATGAATATCTTATAATCACCAACCCCCTCCTAACAAAAGGGTTCACATGTAAATAGTGATTCTATGAGAGGATACATGTGCCAAACAGTGTTTTTTTACTACAAACAATCCTACTTTAAAAGATAGTTTAGTAATTCTTATCAGGAGAATCGATCATTTTCTAGAAATCCAATTGGAGTCCATGTACCAGAGCAATATAAAAAAAACTGTATGATATTCAACAATATATTGTAGAATTCAAAACATTATTTATCTGAATATTATAGTAGAAGGAAAATAAGAATAAACATTGGAGGATAAATTTCTTTATCTGGATTCAGGATGATATGAATTCTGTGGCATGCTCTCAGCTATTGCTCCAATTGGGATGATGCCCCTCCTCGACGAATAGCTACTCCAAGCTCTAGCGCAGGGGGTGGTTGACCTTTATAAGATCATTCGACGGTCAAGTCAGTCTCTTTCTCATCTCTTTATTAAAGAAAAGCATTCACTCATCTCCATTTCATTCCATTCCCCCCTCCCCCCTCTTTATTGTCATCCAGCCGTTTTGATAGCATTTCGGATCTGTTGTCCCTCGCCAAGGATTGAGGGCTAATATGATATGGTGGGATTTGGTTCCCCAATCGACTGCGAATTATTTTAAAATGAATGAATCTTACGGTATCCATCTAAGGGTGCGTTTGGTTGCGCGATTACGCTGCGATTGCGATTACAGGAAGCTGCGTTTGCAATCGCGCAACCAAACAGTTTTGTAATCGCAGTTTTAAACTCAGCGATTGCAGGCAAATAGTGCCTAAAAGCT
Organism: Acorus calamus; assembly: GCA_030737845.1. NCBI lineage: Eukaryota > Viridiplantae > Streptophyta > Magnoliopsida > Acorales > Acoraceae > Acorus > Acorus calamus. Next base: position 6,846,296 of record CM060863.1, on the reverse strand, counting down.
GCGATTTCAAAAAGCTGAGAAAGTGAGCTTCCTGCGGAATCAGGTTTGCAATCGCAGATTCCTGCAGAATCAGTTTTGCAATCGCGCAACCAAACGCACCCTAAGTAACCCTGAAGGAAATGACTCATTGAGGACACGTGTCAGTTGTTGGGGAATGTGACTGCCCGTGATTCACCTGAATACGTGGTAGGATGGAATTGGTCCGCCATGGACATTTTTGACGGACAACGATTAAGTCTGAAAAAATGGGTCCACATGCTTCAAATTAACCTTTGGTCTAATTTTTTATTCCAAAGAATTCATACCTTCTTTGTAATGTACATGTATTCATCTACCTTTAAAATGAAGATTTTTTTTTTTTGTTATCCGTTAGCACAAAAAAAAAGTAAGACAAAAAAGTAGATCTAGTTTAAACATTATCTTTTCAATAGACTCTGCAATGAACTCCAAATTTTTAAACACACTAAAAAAAAGGTTCCTCCATTAATTTTTGGTCTATTGACTATTCAGAATGTTAGAAAGATAGGAGAGGATAAGATGGGGTGGACAAGCTTTAAACAACAACAACAGATACAATTGAGTGGGAATTACTTGGTGGGATGGAAAGAAGAGCAATCTCAGTTTTTATTTGAAGAGAGAGAGATGTTTTTGCTTTAGTGATGAGCTTTATTTATTTATTTTTTTTTGGAGGGACCTTTTATTTAATTGTTTTGTTTCCTTTACTGTGGTTGGGCAGTCACTTGGGCTCAGACTCCACGTGCGGTGCTCTTTATCATTCAATCCATAGAGACAGTAGTGGTCGAGGTGTGGGTCCCACCTCCCCCCCCCCCCCTCCCCTTTTAACAAGTCAATAACAAAAGACAGAAAAATGAAAAATTGCCAACACTTCATTACTTCTTACATCACTTTTGCAAGCCAATTTCTTTTTAAAAATATAGTATTGAATAAAAAAATACATATTTTTTAAAATAAGAATAAATAAATATTGAAATAAATTAAATACATATATTTTTATGTTTTTAAACCCAAAACATAACTATATAATTGGATATATATATATATATATTGTTCTAATTTGATAAGAGGATAGATGATGGGATAATGGAATAAGTGTGATTAATTATAAATGTGAGGAGAATAAAACTTATCATGTTTGTCATGAATCAACTTTGGTTAAGTCGGCAAACATCTTTCACATCCGTGAAAGAGGTTAAGGGATCATGCAAATCCTGGAGAACATCATTCTTCAAAAAAAAATTTATCATGTTTGTTATAAAAAATAATCTGTTATAATTTTAAAGGGGCTGGAAATTAAAAGTGTTGTATGTAACATTATCAAAAAAAAAAAAAAAAAAAGAAAAATAGAAAAACAGACGACACTTCATTAATTCTTAATACATCATTTTTGCATTCTTGACATAATACAATTTAAAAAAAAAAAAAATTTTAATAGCATTCTTATTTTTATGAAAAAATAAATAATATATTTAAATAATTAAATATATGTGATCTTTTATTTTTTTCAATGGAGAACATATTAATATAATAGGATTTTTTCCTTCATATGTTGTGTTAAATTATAGAAATTAAATGACTACAGAATAAGTGAGTATATGCATCCATGAAAAAATAGTGTATGCTATGTGTGACTGGGAAAACAAAAGATAAATTACATGTGGGTCCTGCTGCTCTTCCACCCCATCCAGCAGGGCAATCATTCCATTGCCTTTTCTGCAATTTTTCATTTGTTGGTCTACTTTTGTTCCCTTAACCATGGTTGGGACTGTTTTGGGGATCCATCATTTTTTGTTAGGGTTAGTTTTTGGGTTGGTTAGTTTTTTTTTCACCATCGTTGGATGAGAGATTCTCTGTCTTTTGAGTTGTGTTAGAACATTAATTTTCAAAAAAGAAAAGTCAGTGTAAAGCAAATAGTTTTATCCAAGTTGGATTGTGTGGATCTGTGTGAGTTTTTATGAAATTTGAATCCAATGGCTCGTGATGACAAACTCTTTTGAGTTATGAATTTACTACCTTAAATTACAGCCATCTAAGCTAACATTTGGAGATGAGTTTGAATAATTATTAGAGATGAAGAGATGACTTTTTTGTCTTAATTTAATCTTCCAAGACTCTCCCTTCTTTCTAAGAATCCAAAAAAATAACTTTAAAACAAATCTTTAAAAAAAATGTGTGTTTGGGAGAAGCTAATTTAAAAGTTTCCAAAAACACCACATAAAAATTTGAATTATTAAAAAAAAAAAGAAATGTAATTGAGAAGAAATGAACCATTATAATACAGAAGATGCAATGAGAAGAAACTCAAGTGAAAAACCAATATTTTTCTCTACAACCAGATCTTTCCACCAAGACTTAGCAATTTTCTCAATATAAACTCAAAAAACTCAAAACATTAGTGTATTTAGACTTATAGCTCAATGACTGAAAACAAAAATAACGACCATGAAATAAAGGGTTCGAATTTTAACATTTATCTAGAAAAAAACTCAACATATGTATGTGTTCTCGAATAGACCAAGCACTTCAAGCCAATGATATTTTCAATGGATTATATAAGATATTCAGTTGAATAAAAAAGAAAATGAAAAGATAAAAACATAACCTTCAGTAAAATTACATCTCCTTCACTAGATAGTAATTCTTAGATCTAAAAACAACACTGTGGTTTCACAATAATTTTTTTTATTTGGCTTTCTAGGTTGGCCTAAGCAATGCCTATATACATGCATGATATAACACACTTGGTCCCAAAATTCCAATGGCCCATCGACAGGGTGTCGTCGTTCCTCCCGTGCCGACCCATTGATGTTCCCGTGTCCAAGATCTCCGACCACTCTCTGTTGCATCGCGACATCATTTTTTTGTTTTAGGATGTATTTGGTTACATGATTGAACAACTTTTATATTTGTAAGAAGTTGCATTTTGTAATCGTACAACTAAATAGAAAAATTGGGGCACTTTTTTACAGACAGATTTTAGATAAATAGTACCCAAAAACTTGGGGACAATTTTCTGCATAATGAATTTTAAAACCCAGCGTTTACAAAAAATCAGTTTTGCAATCATGTAATAAAACACACCCTAGGTAAAATATTGTGATTCAAACCCATGATCACGTGATTACAAATTATGTTTATTGACGCGACGACTTCTATTGTCCATGTTTGGATGGAGGATACGGGAGGAATATGTAGAATGGAATAGAGGAACATAAGATAAAAAAAAATTTGTTTGTTTGCAAATAATATGGGGTATTGCTATGTTAGAATATGTGAGAATAAACTGGTATAAATATTTCAGGTCTCCCTGTAATTGTATTATCACACCCAATGTATTCCACTAATATAAAATGGGCTCATATGTCAATTCATTTATCATTCACTCTATTAAACCGTGGGACCTACAAGTCAAATAATTTTTTCACCTTTTATAAATATTATTTACATTTTATATTCACTTTTTATCTATAACTTATTCATTATTAACTCAACAATAAAAAATTCATTGTTATATTTTCTAATGAAAATGATTAAAAACATGACCAAACAAAAAAAACTTATTTTTACCCATATTGAAATAGTTATTTATCTCTGAATAGGTTATGTCGTCACCCAACGGGAGTTTATGGTTCGATCTCAACATTAAAATATAAATAGCATATAGAACAAGAGAACACGAAAATTTGTATGGTTCGGTAAAAATTGACTACATTCACGTAAGAGAGCAGGAAATGATTCACTATTATCAAGTAATCAGACTCAAAAAAATTTCTCTCTCTCCTCGGCATTACTTTTTCCCCTTTTTAAAAAAATCTTAACACAGTTAAAAATATCCTTAAATAAGGTAACAAGAACATAATCTCTTAACTGTAACAAGAAAAAGACTCTAAATAAATAAGGTAAAAATGAGACAGAATAACCAAAATATCCTTAAAAAAATCAAGTCGCGGCCATTGCATTTCAAACCCTTGCGGGCCTCCATTAACATATTCACGTTATAATACAAGACATCTTGCAATACTTTGACAACATTAATAACATAACCATTTGTGCATCTCATGTTAAGATAATTTGCAACATCAAAGAAATTAAATATAAATAATGATTCAATACTATCAATATTTCAAGGCTTTTGAAGGTGTATGTATACTAGTTCAAATTTTTTGACATTGACAGTGTAACATAACATGTGACAATAGCTTAACTTCTTCAAAGGGGAATGAAGGGGGAAAAAATGGGACCTGCATGTTTTTCTCAGGTGAGTATCATATCAGTTATTCAAACTAATTAAAGAAACAAAAACACTGGCACCCATTATAAAAACTCATGACATTACAACTGTGACTCATTGCATGCACTTTCTGCATTGCTGGAAACTGCATTGGCCCATATGAGATGTCGGTTGATACATAGTATAAATATAATTTATATATCATATATAGGTAGTGGGGGCTCATCAAACCAAATTTTATTTTCAAAGTATTTCCATACAGAGATTGTGTTTTGGTGTCCGGCCCCTTAATTCCTGATTAAGTTGGTGTTTTCCAACATGTTTGTTTTGTCCAAGCTAAGGGATCCCCACCTCAACACAGCTTTGAAACCAACTCACTTGAATTCAGTTCAACCTTTTAATTAATCAATAAAAAATGACTCCAAATAACAATTATACTTGGCTTTAATTTTATACTTGAATAAAAAATATCATCGAGTTAAAGGTTACTGATTCAAAATAAAGATTAACCAAAATTGAATTGTGACGTAATATATCATGATATAACAAATATATTAATTATAATCATATCAATAAAAACACAAAACAATTAGAAAATCTTTCCACGGTAACTGTAGATATTGTTTACATTTTTATACAACATCACTCCGAAAGCCATTTTTTATAAACAACAATTTTTTTTCCATAACATAAAAATCATCTGGTTCAATAGCTTGCACATATTCATGGAGAATGAGTGGAACTGATTTACCATATCAAGTAATCAAAATAAAAATCTCTCAATTTGTTTCCTGCGTGAGGGCTCCATAGTGAACTGAACGAGGAGCAAGATTGTTCATCTTAGACGTCTGCTGGTCGATCTTGGAGTTGATGTTTCTGGTCTTACGATCACTTTATTGCGATAATCGAACTACTATTCAGATTGCTAGCAATCCGGTTTTCCATGAGAGAACCAAACATATTGAGATTGACTGTCACTTCGTAACTCATCACTTCCTTTTTCATACACTTACGCTTCCGCATATTTCTTCTGTTGAGCAACTTGTTGACTTCTTTACGAAGTCTCATCTCATTCCACGATTTCAGTCTCTTGTCCGCAATCTCGCGTTGTTTGATCCACCTTGAGTTTGAGCGAGGGTGTTTATATATCTTGTATTATTGTGTTACACGTGTATTAGGTCTTGTATATAAATGATTTTAGTCCATCTCTAATAAAATTATGTCTCATTATTTTTTCTTTTCCAAATCCAACACTCATCTTCACCATCTCTGTCGTACAAAACAAGTCCGTGTGGTGGCATTAACTAAAAATTAATTTCTTCTACCCCTAACACGGAATAGATCACATAAATAGGGGTGTAAAAAATCAAGTTATCCTTACAAAATTCAAACTTTTGAGAATAAACATGTTGCTTCTGGAATGCAATATATGGTGCAACAAATATCTTCTTCCAAAAACAGTAATAAAATTTGCTAAAAAGTAGTTTTAGATCACACTATAAATTTTAAATTTGCCAAAAAGTAATTTAGATCACACTGAAGTTAAATGTGATCCTTGAGATCATAGAAATTGATGAAAGATAAAAGCCAAGTGATCTTTAGAGATCTCACCTACCTACATGTTTTATATAATAATAATCCAAACAAATATATTATAATCCCCAATGAATTTGTGATCTCTGATTATAAATGACTTTTAAGAAAAACATTGATTCCCTCGCAATCATGACCAAAAACTCCAAATATTAAACTAAACATGTCCAATCATTCCCCATCAACCTTTATCTCCAGGTTAAAGAATCAAGATGGTACATGTTTTTTGGGCTAATAAATCCAACAGCTTGGATTAGCTATTCTATAATATTATACTGGAACATTAGGGATAAAGCCTAGGTATTGTATAGTCTCTTTCAATGCAAAGCCTTCCCCAACCAAAAAATTGCTTTTTGAGTGTAAAGGAATTGTTTTGAGACTTTGAGGCCTTCAAAGGGGACATGGATCAGAAAATGAGGAGGGTGAGTGGGCATTGCATGGCAGTGAATAACCCACCAAAAAAAAAAAATTGAATTGATTAAATACAGGGTAGGAGAATATTTTTATTTTTTATTTTGAAAGTAGGGTCAAATGGATCAGAGTGGGAGTTTGGGGAGATGGAGAAAAGATGCTCTCAAAATCTGGATACGAGCATGACATTCCAAAAGTGGGAGAGTTGATAATATAATGTGCTTTTTAAAAAATCAAATCAAATCAATGCATGGTTTGTTTGTTGGTTTGGGAGATCCAAAAAAAGGTGGACAAAGTAACACATGATGAATAAAATGTCCTGGGTCTGCAGTCATGGCCAAACACTAGTGTTAAAATGATTATGTAATGTATGTGACTCTCAAGCACATCTAGATCTGTCATCTAGGTCTATACTATGATCAATAGCTCGAACCCAACATTTTCCAGGTCCGTACTATTAAATACTAGTAATGTGAATGCAATTATTGCATATACACCTATCATATGACATACTAATTAGTACTTTTTTTTTATGCAACTAGTGCCTTTTATTTAATTTTTATTTTTTATTTTTCGTAATCAAGGATGTACAGTGCGGATTGTCCGAGTAGTTATAGAGTACTGATTATTAATTAATTAGTGCATTTTAATTGCTAAAGGGCGTGTGTAACTCTACAAGTCCCCCGTTTGGATAGTGGAATTGAGTTATTCTGGATGGATAACTATGTCAGTATAGATAACAAGAATAAGATATTTTATGTTTGGTTGTATTTTTTTATTCTCATTGAAAAACGTAAGAATAAAATTTAGTTGTTTGGTTAATAAAGAATAAAATATAAATAAAGAGTAAAATAGTTGATTTAACAGGTGAATTATTTGACGTATAAGAGGTGTTGATATATGATAAGGTGTAAAAGTTGATTTGACATGTGGACCCATGAGAATAGATAAAGTGAGTATAGCTTATCCTAGGAGTTATTTAGAATTGTTATACTCTCTTATATTCGTTTAAACTGGCTTTGTAATACCAAGTTATACCCTGCAAACAAACAATTATTTTCTCTATTCATTCTTATATCACTCTTATACTATCCTTATACTCTTCTATTCTGTTTACCAAACGGGGGTAAGTGAATATACATTGTCAATCTCTGTTAATTGGCATGAATTTTTGTTTCGAAGAATATATGAACTGCATATGCCTGTGTTTTTTTAGTTTGGTTAAATTGGATGGCTCAAAATTCATCAAATGAATAGAGCAATGTCTGATGAGTGGATCCATTGTATTTGGATTTATATAACAATTCCATGATCCAAATAAAAACAAATATAAGCAAAAAAAATCCAAACTCGAGAGGAGGTATTCTGGATCGTTTGTGATGTGTGGGCTGTTGGAGAAGATAACCAGGACTTCAAATGAACATTCAAGTCGCGTTATAATGTTGTTCTTCTTAAAACAATATTTGCCCCTTATAATGAACCAAGACCCCTTGTATTACACTTTAGGAAACAGAAAAAGCTTTTCTGAGACAGTTTTCATGGTAGAAATCATGTCTATTTATAGATATAGGAGCACCCTTTCAAGGCATCCTATGAGGCTTAACCACTTTTAATCTAGATTGTCGAATCTCCAGTGCGAAGTGCATCATCAAAACGTCAACATTGCGCCCATCGCGCACACACACGCATGTGCACGAATAAACACCGTGTGCATAACACCTTACAATTCTTAGAGCAAACAATACTTTACAACCACTACACTTTATATAGTGCACAAGTCTAGTCTTTTTTTTTTATGTGGGACTAAAAACCCAACACACAAATTTATAAATAGAAGATTCAACTTATAAGACACATAAAATTATATTTTGAAAAACCACTCACATGAGCTAATAAATAAGATTCACGTAGGCGATGCAAAACCATTTTCAATGAAAAATTGAAAGTTCTCACTTTAACTTGTATTTACACAAAAACACATTCATTCTTTAAGTGGTTTTATGTACTGTCTGCATCTGATGAGATAATACAGACAATCCATAAATTTTTACATGTAAATGTTTTTATTCTTTTTTATTTCTTTTATTCATCGTGATCAACAAAAATAAAAACTCAAATTCAAGACCCATCGGCAAAGAACAATATATCTTCCAACTTGTTAAGAGATTATTCGATATTTATAATAATTTTATTATTTCAAAAGACAATACAATAACTTAATTATTAAATAAGACGTACAGTATTCTTGTTTTACCAATTTTATTCATGCCAAACCAAATCCTAAGCCCCCGTTTGGAACGGGGATAGTTTTTATTCTAGGGTATAGATTTATCCAAGCATAAATGAGTATAAACAAGGATAAAGTGATTTTGTGTTTGGTTGTATTTTGAATTGTTCTCATTGGTAAACGTAAGAATAAATGTTTTGTTGTTTGGATAAAATGTGAATAAAGTATGGATAAGAATTTATAAAAGGTAAAAAAATAATGATAGTTGATTTGACAGGTGATTTATAAGAGGTGATGACAGTTGATTTGACAGTGGGCCCACATATTCTTTAGGTGGAATAACCTAGAATAACTTTTATTCTAGGGGTTGATTGGAATTCCTATACCACTTTATCAAGGTTTATTCTGGCATAATTTATCTGGGGTTATCCGGGGCAAACAAACACCCCTAAATACTTATCCGGGGTTATCCGGGGGGTTATACTCATTCCAAACGGGGGGTAAGATCTTGAACCAGATTCTCCTCTGAAGAATCACATAAAAGATATGTCTCGATGTGGAAGACATATAACTTATGAAAATATGAAAATATAAAATTAATTGTGGGATCGGTTACAATATGAAAATATAATTTGAAAATGAAGGGTAATTTAGATATTTCATCTTTGCCACCTCATGGGGCTTTAGATGGGGTCTATGAATTGGGGCCCAAAAATCATTATTGACGGGTGCTGCTACCTAGGCCCCATAAATTAAGCCCCATTTGTGAGCCCCAATAGGTGGCACTCTCCTATTGGTTCCCTATTTGACTTTTTCTAACTACCAAAATGACAATGACAAGACTACCCTTCTTATAATTTTAAAAATAAATTCTAACTAACTAATATTTAAATTAAACCTCATAACCGAATCCCACAAAAGGTGGCACCATGAAATCCTCTATTTGACCTAACATATTTCTAAAAACTTTAAATTTTAGGGTTTTAATTTGGGTGAAACCATATGAACGAAAAATGACAGATTTCTTCCCATAAAAATAGAATTGGAATTCAAATTTAAATACATGATTTGAATTAACAAATACCTTAAAAAAAATGAGCTGGAATTCAAATTCAGATACAACTGTATCTGGATTTGAATGAACAAATACCTTCAAAAAATGAGTTGGAATTAAAATTCAGATACATGTCTCTGGATTTGAATTAACAAATACCTTCGGAGAATGGGCTGGGATTCAAATTCAGATACATGTGTATCTGGTTTTGAATTAACAAATACCTTCAAAGAATGAGCTAGGATTCAAATTCAGATACAGATGTATCTGAATTTGAATTAACAAATATCTTCAAAGAATGGGCTGGGATTCAAATTCAGATACAGGTGTATCTGGATTTGAATTAATAAATACCTTCAAAGAATGAGTTGGGATTCAAATTCAGATACAGGTGTATTTGGATTTGAATTAACAAATACCTTAAAAAAATGGGCTAAATACAGTTTTATCTGGATTTGAATTAACAGATACAGATTCAAGATACCTGAATGGATCGCCAATGTTTGCTCCCCGAACCGAACACAAGATAAAATAGGTTGCAATCCAAATCGAAATCGAAATCCTCGCAAAAACTGCAATTGAATTGAATTTTCTATTTTTGTAAAATTGATGAACCAATATGTGTTTCGTGATCACAATCTCTTTCGATTGATATGATTGTTTTCGAAAAAAAGAGAAGAAACAACAGATCATGGAAAAAACAATATGTATAGACGAAACAGATCGTAAGGGTTTTCTGTTTCTTTCTTTAAATTGAATTGTTTGTTTTCAAAAAAGAAAGAAAAGCATATCATAACCACCTCCCATTGATTGTGGGCCATTAATTGTGGGATCGGTTACAATATGAAAATATAATTTGAAAATGAAGGGTAATTTAGATATTTCATCTTTGCCACCTCATGGGGCTTTAGATGGGGTCTATGAATTGGGGCTCAAAAATCATTATTGATAACTTATTTATAAAACATGTTACTTAATAAAAAATAAATCTAATATTTAAAACCTGGAAAATAAATTAGGGTTAAAGACATCTGATCTTTGCAAACATGGATAATCTTATATAAGTCCCTGTAAAAGTTAGGGCAGATGCATGAGTCTCTGAAAAATACTCATAAAAACATAATTATCATCATTTGGTTAAAATTCTCCATAAATAATCATAAAATCAAATTTGTCCATGCAAAGATCAAATTATCCTTGTAAGACTTTTTATGTTTCTTCATTTTCATTGAGATATTGATTGAAAATGGTTAAATATTTGAAGATAATTTAATCATTTCATGGTTATAGGTTAAAGTTAAGTAGGGTAGGTTATGGTAGGATTAATTTTTGTTGAAACCAGAGATGTATATAGGTTTTTGTGAGCTTTCAAGGATTTGTATGTCTGCCCTAACTTTGATAATGATTTATATAAGATTATACGTGTTTGTGAGGGCTTAGAGGTCTTTAACCCAATAAATTAATGATCAAACTGGATGAATCATTTAACCCCAGGAGGTGGAATTTATATCTTGCCATGCATCAGAATAATGTCATCTTGCCATGCTCATTTAATGGGTTATCTGTTTATATGTATTTGGAGACATTCTGCGATTAGATGCAATCACACAAAACCAGCCTCATTATATAAAACTGTGGAATCATACAATGATACAAAGATGTGCATTATATTATGTATTTATGTGATTTATAACCCTCATAAATATTGTGCATATAATATTTTATATATATATATATATTTATATCTAATAATTGCATACAACTCAACTCTATGATAATATATCTCAAATAAAATGGTTAAATGTATCCAGTCCCCTAACAAATGTCAGATATTCATATAGATCTATATAAACCTCCTCCGTATTTTTTTGCTTTTTTCTCATAATCCCTTGCCATCACCTTCTTTAATTTTGTGGATGATCAACCTAATCACATGCTAAAAAAGCTATATATATATATATATATATATATACACACACACACACACGAGCGCGATGAGGTGCAGCGGCCGTACGGTGCGGCAGTCGTCCGATCGCGGATCCATCGCATCCAACGGTCGACGTGAATCGCACCCGACCGTCCGATGCGATGGACCCGTGATCGACGGCCCGTGGTCGATGCCGCACCGTGCGGCCGCCGCATCTAATCGCGTCCCACGATATATATATATATATATATACGGTCGTGCGGTCGCGATTCACGGGCCGTCGATCACGGGTCCATCGCATCGGACGGTCGGGTGCGATTCACGTCGACCGTTGGATGCGATGGACCCGCGATCGGACGACGCACGTCGAATCCGCACGACCGCACCGACCGCATATTATCGGAAATATATATATATATATATATATATATGGTCGCGATTACGTGCGGTATGCGGTCGGTGCGGTTTACGACGTGGGCCGCCCGATCGCAGGTCCATCGCATCCAACGGTCGACGTGAATCGCACCCGACCGTCCGATGCGATGGACCCGTGATCGACGGCCCGTGATCGCGCACCGCACCGACCGTAAACCGCACCTAATCGGCTCCCTATATATATATATATATATGGAGCCGATTACATGCGGTTTACGGTCGGTGCGGTGCGCGATCACGGGCCGTCGATCACGGGTCCATCGCATCGGACGGTCGGGTGCGATTCACGTCGACCGTTGGATGCGATGGACCCGCGATCGAACGGCCCACGTCGTAAACCGCACCGACCGCACACCGCACGTAATCGCGACCATATATATATATATATATATATATATATATATATATGGTCGCGATTACGTGCGGTGTGCGGTCGGTGCGGTTTACGACGTGGGCCGTTCGATCGCGGGTCCATCGCATCCAACGGTCGACGTGAATCGCACCCGACCGTCCGATGCGATGGACCCGTGATCGACGGCCCGTGATCGCGCACCGCACCGACCGTAAACCGCATGTAATCGGCTCCATATATATATATATATATATAGGGAGCCGATTAGGTGCGGTTTACGGTCGGTGCGGTGCGCGATCACGGGCCGTCGATCACGGGTCCATCGCATCGGACGGTCGGGTGCGATTCACGTCGACCGTTGGATGCGATGGACCCGCGATCGAACGGCCCACGTCGTAAACCGCACCGACCGCACACCGCACGTAATCGCGACCATATATATATATATATATATATATATATAGGGTATTGATTATATGCGGTGTGCGTTTTTGTTTTTTTGGGTGCGGTTTGGATTTTTGGCCGTCCGATCGAGGGTCCATCGATCGGACGGCCATTTAAAAAAAAAAAGAAAAAAAGTGGTGACTCTCGGATGGGATTGAAATCCCTAGTCTCTCCCTTCCCTCTCCTTTCACCATCTCCTCTGTATTTCTTCACCAACCTGAAAAGGAAAAATCAAATCCTCTCTCTTCCCTCTCATTCTATCCTCTCTGTTTTCTTCACCAACTTGAAAAGGAAAAATCAAACCCTCTCTCTTCTCTCTCATTCTATCCTCACTGTTTCTTCAACAACCCCAAAAGCTGCAACCTCCTCCCCTCGTAGGCCTCCCTTCCGACACCTCCCCGTCCCGGCACACCCCGTCTCCCCTTCCGGCACGTCTGTGCCTCCCGTCCCGGCATCACCGTCCGGCATCTACGTCCCTTCCGGTAAGAATTTTTGTAGTCTTTGATTCTTCAAAAATGGGTTTCTAAACTAATGGGGTTATCCAATGAAGAGTGTGTAAAAAAAAAATCTAAGGTTTGTAAGTTAATGGTGTCTCTAAGATTTGAATCAGTTTGGGATTTCTATCATTCAATTTTTTATTCAATTTATTTGTATGAAACAAGGTCTATCAGGGTGATTTTTTTTTATATAGTTCAAGTTATGGGTTTGTTATGTGTTGGTTTAGGGTGTAGATTTTATGTGATTATTATATATTATTATTTTGTTTTGATTGGGTTAAATATTTTATTGTGTAGTGTGGACCTGTTCTATTGTATAAGAGTCATGATATTGAGTCTTCTGTGATGTGTTTGGTTACTTGTTATAAATTCTGATAACCGAACACTAGTATTTGCACAGAGTTAATCCACCACAACAAAACAAAAAAAAATTCATTTTTTGTCAAAATATTATCTAAAGTATTAGTTGGTGGTTGACAATGTTTTTCCTACAACCAGAAATGTACCTACAATTTACATCCTGCAAAAAAAAATAAAGTACATAAACTCTTATTTGGTTCTTATAATTTTTTCATCAACTCATCATCCACGTATCAGTTGATGATTTTGTAATTTAATGTTACACTAGAAACTTAAACCACTAAATCACTCATATACTCCATTGGCCAGTTAGTGAATCTCTTTTGATGGGTGTTCTCAATGAAACTCACCAAGCTATGATTTAATTTTGTAATTAAGTGCTGTTAATGGTTCATCATAAAAATGGAAAATTTGCATGTAGATGACTTGGCTATACAATGGGATGCTTTTGATTCAGAGGATCTCATGTGCATATATGCGATAGCAATTTAGGGTTTATAATTGGTTAGTCTAATTTTGTTGGGTGACTTTCTTTGGGTGTAAAGATCGTGCTCTTAATTCATGGTGAGACAGACTTGTTGCAGGTTCTCATAAGGATGTTCTTTGATAGTTAAGTTCATTTTTTTCTATCCAAAAAAATGAATTATTTATTTATTTGAGGAAACTTCATCATTGTGTTATTAAAATATGCTTAGCAAAATCTTTTTTTTTTTACTTGTGTGCCAAATTGTGCTGTCCATGTAATATCAAATGAGTTATTTTTTGCATCCGATCAGTGCTCTTCCATGTGTTTATGGGCTTGTTTTAAAGGTTATTAATATTACATATTTCTGTATTGTTTGATGTGAAATTAATTGTGGTCATATTTGTTATCATTTTACAGTAAAAATGTTTAGCGGAGTTGATGGTACACGTGATGATGAAACTGCTGAGAATGTGGAACCATTGAATGGCGATGATAGAGGTATTTGGATTCCGGATGTAGAAGAACAAATAAACCGATCATTGGAATGTCTTTCAATTCTCTTGAAGATGCAGAGAAGTTCTATGTCATTTATGCAAAAATTTCAGGCTTTTCTATTCGGAAGTCATCCACAAGATATCGTGATTCTTCAGAGGGTGCAAAAGAACTATATTTTAGAGAATTTGTTTGTTCTAAAGAAGGATTCAAAAATTGTTCGAATACAAAACAAAGTCGAGGACATACTAGAATGGGTTGCAAAGCTAAAATTTGTTGGTTGAAAGACAGTGAAATATGGAAGGTGCACAATCTTGTTGAAGGTCATTCCCATGTTTTGTGTACCCCCCGAAAAGCACACCTCTTGAGATCACATAGAGAAGTGACAAGTGCTCAAAAATCTTTGATTGATACATTTAGAGGAGCAAATGTCGGTACTTCACAAACCATGTCTATTTTGGGCATGGATTCAGGAGGGTTTGAAGAGGTTGGATGTACAGAGAGAGACATTAGAAACTACATTGGAAATAATCGAAATGAATTGAAAGATTGTGATGCAGAATTATTTCTCAACCATTTCAAAGAAAAAGCTGAAATGAATCCATCCTTTTATTTTGCATATGAGGTGGATGAAGATAACAGGTTGACACACTGTTTTTGGGCCGATGGGGGTGCAAGAAAGGCCTATGCTCATTTTGGGGACGTGGTTGTGTTTGACACAACATATAGCACAAACAAATATTCGCTGATTTGTGCACCTTTTACATGAGTGAATCACCATTTTCAATCCATTAATTTTGGTTGTGGCTTGTTAAAGGATGAAAAAATTGATTCATTTCTATGGCTTTTTAAAAAATGGATGGAAGCCATGAGAAATAGTTCACCAAATGCATTCATCACTGATCAAGATCCTGCTATAGGAGCTGCAATTGCTACTTTGTTCCCCCATGTGCCTCACAGATTTTGCATTTGGCACATAATGAAGAAGTTGTCAGAGAAAGTAAGCCTAATGGCTTATAACCATTCATTTTTAGAGCCCTTTAAAGCATGTGTGTATGCCTCAGAAACTTCAGATGAATTTGAAGAAAAGTGGTGGGGGTTAATCAGAAAATTTCATTTAGAGCAGAATGAATGGTTGGCAACAATGTTTCATATCCGTGAAAAGTGGATTCCATTGTATTTTAAAAACATTTTTATGGCAGGGATGAGGAGTAGTCAACGAAGTGAAGCTCAAAATTCGGTGTTTGACAAATACTTCAACAAAAATCACAGTCTCATTGAGTTCATTCACCTTTTCGAAAGGGCCTTAGAGCGTCAAAGGTATAATGAATTAGTGGCTGATCATGGGACATTGGATAAATCTCCAGAACTTGCCACTAATTATGCTATTGAGTTACAAATGGCCAAGAGATATACTCAGAAGATTTTTTACATGTTCCAGAAAGAAGTTGTATCTTCTATTGAGTATGGATCGATGTTGAAATCTTCAGAAGATGTACAAGTGCATATTGTTAAAAAGTTGGGGGATTCAGGTCATGTTCGTGAAGTTTCATTTAATCCCTCAAACCAAAAATCATTTGTTCTTGCAAGAAATTTGAGAATGAAGGCATCCCGTGTTCTCATATTATTGTTGTTTTGAGAAACAACTTCATCGATTGCTTGCCTGAAAATCTCATTCTTGAAAGATGGACTACTACAGCCAAGTCGAGAACTGTATATGATGCTGATGGGGTTGAACTTCAAGCACGGAGATCATCCGGTCAGTCGAATGGTAGAAAGAATATTGAGATCCTTCATGGCTTCGCTGAATGTTTGAATGATGCTCCTGCTGAAGTGTGCAATGTAGCAAAGAATATGTTGGTTGATTTGCAGAGAATCAAGGCCTCGCACAGTGCAAGTGGCAGTAACAATCCACAACAATGTAGATCCACATCAGCTCCTTCGATTGTGAATGTCTATCCCCCAAATATATCAAAAACTAAAGGCAGTGGAAAAAGATTAAAGGGGGGAAAAGAAATAGCGATGGAAGAGATGAGCAAGAGGAGAACTTGTAGTGTATGTGGTAAAAAGGAGAAACACAATGCACGCACTTGTCCCAAATTGAAAGAAATGTAAGTTTATATTCATTTGTGAGACAACGTTAATTCACAATTCCTTTTCAAAGTAATATATGATAGTTTGTGAAAATTTCAGGTTATCACAAAATACTCAAGATGATCCCATACCATTTAATGAAACTTAATCTTCAACATTTGACTGAAACTTGGTAATTATGGTTTCAATTATACTATTTTTATTGTTGAAGTGTTTTTTATGTATTAGTTGATATTCATTGTTGTTTTATTTCCAGGTTCTTTATTTGAGAAGGAATTGGTGTTGGGTGATGTGTTCGTGAAGGAATAGGTGCTCATCCATGTGTTTGTGAAGGCATAGTGATGTTTTTGAAGGCATGTGATATTGAAATAGGTTTATGGTGCAAGTTATGGCTTCGCTTTTGTTAAAAGAATTGTATGTTGAAATTGCTTTTATGGTACTTCTATGTTAAACAGTTAGAAACAACTCTTCACTAGTTTCAGCTTTGAGCCCAGGCTCCAGGTCAATCCCTAATATCTGATTTTGGTTTCAGCATTTTTGCTTTCATATATTGGTGGGAGATTTAACTAGAAGAGCATGATATCTGTGAGTTGGTCAAAGATGAATTTAGGTGCTGCCTTAAAAGTCAAGAAGATGATGTTTGGTGTAAAATCTGAATTTTTTTTCATTCAACTTAAAATGTCATGTTTCTCTTTTTCTAGTCTTATTTATTGTGGTTGTTTAATTGATCAAAGAGAATTCTAGTTTTGCATTTCTTTGTTTCCTATGCATTCCTAAATGATTTAGATGAACTTTCTTTGTCATCCAATTACTTTTGGTAAGGTAGATGAATTGTCTCT
Source organism: Acorus calamus (assembly GCA_030737845.1). Classification (NCBI taxonomy): domain Eukaryota; kingdom Viridiplantae; phylum Streptophyta; class Magnoliopsida; order Acorales; family Acoraceae; genus Acorus; species Acorus calamus. Next base: position 6,828,856 of record CM060863.1, on the reverse strand, counting down.
TTTTAGTTTTCTTAGTTGGCATTTGGATTTTTGAAGAGAATGATCCAAGTTGTTTGATAGATTGGTGGCTGATCAATTTGTTTGTTATACATACATGAATACTGAGCAGGTTTGGAACAATTTGTTATGTGTGCTGTGTTTTCTGTGGAATCTTGAATTCCTTGGTGATGTTGAATCAGGTTTATGTATGTGGTTCAAATTCAGCTCTGTCAATGACTTTTGTCCCTGAAGTTCAACTGAGTAGGTGCTGGTAAGGTTTGCCAATGAGAAAGAAAATTTCTTTTCAGCTCTGTCAATGACTTTTGTCCCTGAAGTTCAACTGAGTAGGTGCTGGTAAGGTTTTCCAAACATCACATGCAGATTCATAAATCATCCCCAATTTGCCTTTCCATATAACAAAAAAAAAATCAACTACTACTACTTGTATGCAATGGTACAAATGAAACTCTCAATAAGTACTACATAGAGATTGAGGCCAAAGAGAATGACAAATAAACATCAACAAAGTCTCAACCTTGAACCTTGAAGCAACTAATACATGCAGAGTCTACATAGAATCAACCTTCATTTTCTTACATATCTTCTCGGGCTATATTAATGATTGAAGCTTGTTTTTTAAACTCAATTTAACATTGAGCGTACAAAAATACATCAAGAAGGGTTGATGATTTCGATGCTCTAATGGTGCCAATCACTCTTCCATACATTCTCGTAATGTCTCAAATTTAGAAATTTGTTTTTGGAGTGCTTCAACTTTAGAAATTCTCTCTTCCACAGCTCTAAGTCTTGCCAACACTTTAGAGTTTATCGTAGGTCCATATTTACATTCCAATGATCGATTTATTCTGTTCTTCTACATCCGGAATCCAAATACCTCTATCATCGCCATTCAATGGTTCCACATTCTCAGCAGTTTCATCATCACGTGTACCATCAACTCCGCTAAACATTTTTACTGTAAAATGATAACAAATATGACCACAATTAATTTCACATCAAACAATACAGAAATATGTAATATTAATAACCTTTAAAACAAGCCCATAAACACATGGAAGAGCACTGATCGGATGCAAAAAATAACTCATTTGATATTACATGGACAACACTTTTAGAGAATTTTTTTTTGCAGGATGTAAATTGTAGGTACATTTTTGGTTGTAGGAAAAACATTGTCAACCACCAACTAATACTTTAGATAATATTTTGACAAAAAATGAATTTTTTTTTGTTTTGTTGTGGTGGATTAACTCTGTGCAAATACTAGTGTTCGGTTATCAGAATTTATAACAAGTAACCAAACACATCACAGAAGACTCAATATCATGACTCTTATACAATAGAACAGGTCCACACTACACAATAAAATATTTAATTCAATCAAAACAAAAAATAATATATAATAATCACATAAAATCTACACCCTAAACCAACACATAACAAACCCATAACTTGAACTATATAAAAAAAAAATCACCCTGATAGACCTTGTTTCATACAAATAAATTGAATAAAAAATTGAATGATAGAAATCCCAAACTGATTCAAATCTTAGAGACACCATTAACTTACAAACCTTAGATTTTTTTTTTACACACTCTTCATTGGATAACCCCATTAATTTAGAAACCCATTTTTGAAGAATCAAAGACTACAAAAATTCTTACCGGAAGGGACGTAGATGCCGGACGGTGATGCCGGGACGGGAGGCACAGACGTGCCGGAAGGGGAGACGGGGTGTGCCGGGACGGGGAGGTGTCGGAAGGGAGGCCTACGAGGGGAGGAGGTTGCAGCTTTTGGGGTTGTTGAAGAAACAGTGAGGATAGAATGAGAGAGAAGAGAGAGGGTTTGATTTTTCCTTTTCAAGTTGGTGAAGAAAACAGAGAGGATAGAATGAGAGGGAAGAGAGAGGATTTGATTTTTCCTTTTCAGGTTGGTGAAGAAATACAGAGGAGATGGTGAAAGGAGAGGGAAGGGAGAGACTAGGGATTTCAATCCCATCCGAGAGTCACCACTTTTTTTCTTTTTTTTTTAAATGGCCGTCCGATCGATGGACCCTCGATCGGACGGCCAAAAATCCAAACCGCACCTAACAAAACAAAAACGCACACCGCATATAATCAATACCCTATATATATATATATATATATATATATATATATATATATATATATATATATATATATGGAAACAATAATTATCTTTTTCATTGAATGACACCCTCACTCATCTGTCCCGTGAACAAGAGGACTTGTAGACATTGTAATCAATTATGTTTACTTTTTTAATAGATCGGATAGAGTATTTTAAAAATTATAATGACTTTTTTAATAGACTTTCACCCTACATGTGGCAATCTTTTATTAGCTGTCATAATAAAATCATAGAAAATTAAAAAAAGTGATAAAAAAAATTGAGGACTGAGTGTGTGAGAGAAGACTTAAAAACAAAAGTACATGAAAGACAAATATGTTACAAATTCAATTTTTATTTTATCAGAGATTGACATTCAAATTCCAATAAATATCTTATCACCCTTTAATTATAATAATTAACCTACTGATAACATTGATTTTCATCATAACGGATAACCAAAACGAATGTCCATCCGCGCTGGCACCGCGCCACGTCATCAGACAGTTGGAATCTTCCTCCTGTGCGGGGGTCCAACAATGTATTATTATTAGAAATAAATAAATATAAACAAATCAAATACCCAGATCCCTAGGGCTGACGTCATAGACCAACTGATGCACTTTCAAACCCATTAGGGCTGACGTGGTCGGTCGTAGGAGAACCCCCTCTGTCACATTATCATCAAACTTGGGCCCACCTCCCCAGCACGTCACGACGCCTTGTCGCGCGCAAATTCACGGAAATGCCACTGAATCGGATGCTCTCCCTCCTCGAATCGACGGCCAGAAACAGTGCGGATTCGCGAGTGAGCCTGTGCTAACGATGACCGGACGCCTAAAGCAATTACACGTGTAGACTGTTAACTCGTCACATCACAGCCGTCCAGAGGAGGACCTGTTAAAGCCATCCAAAAAAAATCCTCATCATGGTGACCGTTGGCCGGACCGTCCGTCTGAATAGCAGCTTTTTTTTTTTTTTTTTGGACATTAATGAGACTTGGCAGTGGAACTGCAATGGCATGCATGACTCGATGAGCTGTTATGAATAGCATGTTGAATTCATGTGAGGTGGTACTGAAAAATGATAGGGTGCTACTTGGACTGATTGAATCTAATTCAAGCTGATTATTGGATTTAAGTTGAGAGTTCATGCAAGTTTGGATAATTTGAATTGAAAATAAAGAGTGATAAATTATGAAACCAAATTTAAGTTGTCAAATTTATTTGAGTTTACTTAATCAGTTCTATAATTTCATCTTTTGGGTTTCTAAATATAAAAATGTTTCTCGCTTTCGTCTTTTTTTTTTTTTTTTTTTTTCATACAGAGCATTGATATAAAATTCCAATAGTTTAAATGACACATTTTTTAAAACCCCGAACAAAACCTGAGCCTAATATAGAGCCAACCTAACCCAAGTTAATCAAACCCGAAACAAACCCAACGAGTTGGGTTCGAGTTAAACTTCTCAGGTTTGAGGTTCAAGTTGGTTTATGTTTAAGTTAGTTTTCTTGAAACGAATCAACTCAGCAGGAAAAAAAGGAAAGAAAAGGAATTGACATTGAGTGTCAAGGAGACCTGAAAACAAGTCTAAATAGTTCAGTGTATTGGGCTCCAATTGAACTGAAGCTGATGAAGTTCTTGTCCGATTGAGCAAGCAAAAATGTTTTCGTTCCCTGAAATTATTAGATCCAGTGATGATCCCAACAGCAAAAGCTGCAAAATAGTGTTCCAAGTATCTCATTTTATTCTTGTGATGATTTAGTTTTCTGTTGAGAATGACATTCTTGCATGCTATGATACAAATGCAGCAAAGCTGGTTTCTCTGAATCCACATTGGTGGATATAGATATTGTCATCTCAGAAACATATTAGGTTAGTTCTCTCATTCAACAGTTTATCAGCAAAACAAAAGTTGCTTTTTTCTACATGATTTTTTTTACAATACCAATCAAGGTGCACATGCTGCCTTCATGTACCTGCACAATGGCAATCGAATATTAAAATTCATATTAATAAAAAAACAGGATGATGAAATGTATTGCAGGAGAGTTTATAATCAACACAGAAACTTATAATATAATATCTATAACACTGACTGGTTACATCCCTCTACTGTGGAAGCATTTTATGCAAACAGTTCTCTCATCCCTTCATTTTCAACGATATTGATATAATTCACATCCTGGTATCTAACATACTCCAAGACAGGAAAAGAGAACTGACAGAGGACAATGAATAATAGTAAAACTGTAGAAGTAACTCTTAGTTACCTGCCTTTCATTTCCCTGCCTGAAAAAGAGTCCAGTCATGGAACCTGAAGCTCAATGTGGCGATGTTGAAGACACTCTGCAGTGGAGACAGCTATGCCAGCGCCTACTGCACTGGCATGCTCAAGGGGCTGCAATTGAATTACAATGCATCATAACCTTCAACATGACAGACTTACATAAAGTGCATCCAGAGTGTGCTTTGTAATCCAGGACAACAACTCATTGGTGCATATCATGAACTTTAGCAGGGAACAAGCTCCTTTATCTCATTTGTGGTGTACAGGTTCCATCAATTATGAAATTTAAAGTTTTCAAATATGATGCTTTGTAATGCTTTCCCGAGTCATAAGATTCTAGCTGTTGAGAAACTATCAAGTAATCATAAGGTGATGCATCGCTACTAAAACTAGAACTCGAATCTCTTGAAACCCATCTGGCTAAAATTTAACTCGAAATTCCAATTCTCCATTTGGATGGATCATGAGAGACAGAGAGAGTTCTGATATTAATTTTTCTTCCATGTTATGTTCCAATTTCTAAGTATTGAGGAAGTTTCTTAGATTATATAATGTTTTATCAACCCTATCTAGAAATCAACAATAGAGGGGTACACATTTTATTTATCTTTTAATTGCATATCACTTCATAGTAGTTCAGTTTCCATAAGGGATAACCGATCTGCAAGTTGCTTCCCTATATTTTCTCTACTTTTCTTTCAAAAAACTTTCTCACATTTTCAAAAACAGTTGAGAACCTCACCCATGTGAATTGCTTTTCAGATCAACATTGAGTCCAAGCTCAGAAAAGGAAAACATTATCCAGGTGAAATAGAGGCATCAAAGTTAAGATTCTGTTAAAATATTGACTCGTTAGTACAATCTATTTCTAAAAAATATCTTGTCCCTTCTGCAAATTGTACACCATTATCTATCACTGCCACCATTAATTTAGTCCATATCACCCGCTCCCTTTGAACACCCCCCCCCCCCCCCCCCCAAATAAAAGGCTGCAGGCACCATGGGGCATGTGTGCACATACAACCTTTTTGTTTTTACAACTATCCTGGTTCTAGTTGTGCATGCACAAACCATTTAGACTAGATGTTTCAAACTTTCCTGTATGTTGCCTCACTCCCATTTCCACATCCTGACTTCTACCAGCATAACATGTTTGTATGTTGCGGGCCGTCCAACATCCGGTTTGACCTACAACACAGATGGACATTATCAATTCAATAATAAAAGAAATTTGAGCGTGATTGCTCCATCATCCAAAAAGTATTCATTTTTTAGAATGTTTTTATTTTTCTTTCCTCTCTATATCCACCGAGGTATATGAAAGAATCTCCGCTTTGATTCCTGATTATCAATATTATTTAGGCCTCTGCATTGCTATTGACTAAAATTGCAAAAAAAAAAGTCTTATTTTCACAAATTCTATCATGCTGTCAAACCCTTAGATTAGAAAATTTTATTTAATATTTCACCTTTACCTCATATAACCAAACGTATGTGGAGACACTATATCCATAAAGTATTCTATCCCATCTCTTCAAAGGATTCCTATGATGAATTTGTACCAAGTTCGACATAACTTTGTCTGATCTCTAATCTCCAATATCCTCTTATAGCAATTTTTTTGATCATATGCAACATACATATTACACACATCCTGCACTAGTCACTGACCATATGCCTAGATTAGGATAACTATGGAAGGCACAATCAGAGGTGCTCTTGGTACAGATCAGGTTGGTATGATGTAAGACTATGTACATGTTTGCATTCTTATGGACTAGAAGATAACTCCTAGAGCCAACATACATAGCATCTGCTTAATATCTGTTCAAATTACCAATACATAGTACTATCTGAGTTTTCTGCATTTAGTCCTTCAGTGGCACTAAGCATTCTTTCTCTGTAAATTTGTTAACTGCTACTGTATATAATAACAAAAAGTCATGGAAGAAGTATAAACACATAGTATGGCATCAAATGGATGAATAAACCCAGAAAAGTCTCTGTGCAATATGTTTGATTTGATCTGTAGCAGGCTAGATTTACTAAAGGAAGCATTGTTTTTTCATCAAAATTCAAGCATTCATATGCATCATGCCAATATAGATACATTTTCAATATTTACCAAGATTTCAACGTGTTCATTTAAATGGGGGAAAAAAGTAGCAGGGTATATCTTAGACTCCAGTCAAGGTCATTAACCAGAGAATGCTGCTGGTAGGCTTTTTATAATCACAGACCATCAGAGCATACTTGATACTTGATGACAATTGGCTCATATGCAACAGTTGGTCCTGATGCTTTTATTGCATAACACAGTAACTTTAAACTAAACTCATCGTTGCTGTATTTTGTCTACCTGCTTTGCCCTCCTTTAGAAACCGGGGGGGGGGGGGGGGAGGGATGGGTGAAACACATGAAAATACAACAGGTAAAAGAGTGACAGACAGCATGTAGATCTTACAAAATGCAGTCCTATGATTGTTACACATACAGAGCACCAGCACTATTTGAAGATAAATGCAAGCAGGTTCTTTTCAAAAAAAATTTAAGGAAATGTTGGAGTTATCTTAACAAGTGACTCTTTAAATTTAAATATGTAAAGATTCTTCTGGGAGCACGGATGAGTGAAGAAAGAGGCCTGAGAGACAGCTGTCGATAAAGGAGGCCAGGGTGTGTAGAGAGTCAGCGGCCTAAGAATAAAGCAAGGAAGTGGTATGCTCCAATATGGTTCCATTTAATGCCACTCTATCAATGAAAGAAATTCCAAATATAATCCTTGCTATGTATATTAATCCTCCACATTATTCTGAAATTTTATTACTCAAACAAAATCAGTGTAAAGGAACTGACAAGTCTCATAATCTTCGTATGTATGACAAACATGCATAACAAGAATGAGTAGAATTGTATGCTATATGGAACTATAGGCTGCCAACTGTAATTGCAGACATTGAGAGACAATCGTGACTTACGTCCTTCAACCAATGCAGGTGCCTAACTGATCCCTCACCCATAGTTATTTTCAGGTGCTCAAAGGAACTGAAGTGCCTGCATCTTGTGGCATCTTTAAAACAAATGCCTACTGGAGCAAAATGAATTTACTTCCAGGTAGAGCTGGAGAGGGACCAAAATATTTCAACTTACTCATGTTTTAATTTAGATAAATATAAATTACACGATAATGAATAGATGTCAGCGTCGCAAAACCATTATTGGCAGACTTAACGCAAAGTCTATAAAATCATGTTCATGTGAAGCTTCTAAAGATATTGAAGTGTAATTTATTTACAAACATTGTATAAAATAAGTTAGGCATGACTATAAACATCAAAATGCATGAAACTTACAAGTGAATATTAGTCTCGATGCTGAATCAACAGGTGTGGTAAGAATAATTATCATTTAAGAAACTGCATTTGTAACATATGCAGGTCTTTCTTCCTCTCTAAGATCATCCCTACTCTTCTACTTCCACTCCACCACAATGATATCTATGTAAACTTTTCTTGTTTCCCATGATTTTTTTGTAAGACTCCAGACCTCTTGAACGTAACAAATCATCATCATTGTTCATCATTGATATATTTGTTTATACAATGACATCAAGCAAATTTAATGATCTATGGATCCATTGTTCTATACACATCCTAGTTCAGTCTCATCAAAACCAATAGTTCTCTCTATGCAACTACAGCTTCAACCCCAGTCACGGATCTTCATCTTCTCCGAATCTCTGAATCCCAACTGGTAGAAGCCACATGTCCTACCCATCCGATCACTAGAAACAGATTTCTACCATCCAGCGAGAGTGGTTTGAGGAGTTAATTTAGCGCTCTGTTACAACCAGCCCTACTTTCAACCCCATTTACCCAAGGGGTATATGCCTTCATTTAGAGGGTACATGGATCCTTGCACCTTTCAAATGAAGGCATATAGGGTGACAAACAGTGATAAAAGTGGTGTTGGTTAGAACACTATCCATTAATTTAAGGAGGGCAAGTGTTCCTTTTTCAAGCACAACCAGTAGCCCTTCTTTTAACCCTATTTCTCGACCAAAGGGGCACATTCCTTCAATTTAAGGTAAACCAATTCATACACTTCTCAAATGAAGGATAGACATTTTCGCAATGGATAGGGCAGTAAACATGCTCAAGTGGAGTTGGTTAGAACATTATTTATTAATTTAGGGAGTGCAAAATTTCCTTTTTCAGGCACAACGAGCGACATTTAATTTCACCAGTTCCAACTTCCATCTATTACAATACCTTTTTCACCTAAACAATTAATAGCATGCTCCGAATTCTGATGCTCTCCATTCTCCAATGATTTATTCCATATAGATTTAACTCCCCATTTAACTCATTTTGTAACAGTAGACATGATTGGTTCACTCCACACACAACGATTTATCATTTACCACACTGTTTTGTTTTGCAAGGATAACCTCTCCTGCTACATTACAAAAAATCCTTCCTATCATAATCAAGCTATCCGAAGTTCATAAAAGGGAATCCTAATCATGTAAAAACAGTGAAGAATTCAATCAAAACGTTTTACCATGCCATCTCGGCGCCCTGTGTGTTCTCGACAACCCGGACATTGTGCTTTAGGTCCAAGAACTACAATACCAGGCTCTCTCTGTCGAGAGAGAGGAGAGAGAGAGACACAGAGTTGTTCCATTTTAGGAATGGATGCAACTCTGGATTGCTCCGTCGAACGATGGACGATGAAAGATGCAGTTGATATTTGAAAATTCAGGAAGGGAAAAATCAATTAGGGGAAAAAAATCTCACAAACCCTAGAGAATTTTATTTTAAACAAAGAAAAACAAAAAAAACAAAAAGAGTGTTGTTAGGAAGCTCAACTGATTATTAACATAATTATCAGAGCCAGGTTTCGATCCTGGGACCTGTGGGTTATGGGCCCACCACGCTTCCGCTGCGCCACTCTGATGATTTGTGTTATCTAACAAATATATATACTTCTTTCATTACAACCCCATTCACAAAAAAAAAAACTTGTTCGTATCCCATTAAAGTATATACAATTATATGAAGTGATATATATTGAGATACATTAGTATATTTTTATTCACTTTGAAAACATGAAAAAAAAAAGTTCATACATTATGATAGAACCTCATATACCATCATGGGACCGGGGCAAATAGGCAGAGCTAGCCTTACCAGCTTGATCATAAGGTTTATCCAATATTAAAAATAAAAAAACCCATATACTCTATCATAGTGTATAAGGCTGCAAAACAAGCTACAAAATGGACTGAGTATATCAGCGCTCATAATATATTTATTGTTCAAAACTCACGTGCAATTCTTATTTGTGCATAGATTTAAGTTGGCAATGGATATGTTTGATCAATCTCAATTAGGGATGTAAGCTGGCAATGGATATGTTTGATCAATCTCAATTAGGGATGATGATGGAGAGAGTTTTATTAGTAATCAAAGCCGATCCACCTCTATTAAGGTGGGTTTTGATTCCATGTTTTTACATGAAAATTAATATGGAGGAAGCAAATAATCATTTGGGAAAATTTCGATGAACCCTAGAATTAAAAAAAAAAACCATATACTCTATCATAGTGTATAGGGCTGCAAAACAAACTGTAAAATGAATTGAGTATATCAGCGCTCATAATATATTTATTGTTCAAGAACTCACATGCAATTCTTTTTTGTGCATAGATTTAAGCTGGCAATGGATATGTTTGATCAATCTCAATTAGGGATGGCGATGGAGTGAGTTTTATTAGTAACCAAAGCCGATCCACCTCTATTAAGGTGGTTTGGATTCCATGTTTTTACATGAAAATTAATATGAAGTGAAAAATCATTTGGGGAAAAAATTCCGATGAGCCCTAGAATTAAAAAAAAAGAAGAGCGAGTTGGGAAGCTCAACTGATTAATTAAATATTATCAGAGCCAAGTTTCGATCCTGGGACCTGTGGGTTATGGGCACCACCACGCTTCCGTTGCGCCACTTTGATGAATTGTGCTATTAGTGCAAAATAACACACATATATATAGGGCATGTTACACCAGATCCATTTCCAACCCCAATTCCAGCCTTATATGCGTCGATAGATTTCTATTGACGCATATGCTCACGTTAACAAGCATGATTTTTTTACATTTTGTATAAATGCATTCATGCAATTAATTGAGTATATGCTTCATTTTTTTTATAAAAGTATGTACCTCATTGGATGAAGTATATTATTTTAAAAAAATTTGAAACACATGTAGACTGGAATTGAGATTGAAAATGAGGCTGGATATAACATTATCCATATATATATTGTTGTTCAGGAACCCACATGCAATCCTCATGTTGATTTTGTGTATAAATTTAAACCAGGGATAACAATGGATAGGGTGGACAGGTCTGATCAATCTCGATTCCAAATCTGTTAACAAAATCTCTGTGTCCATTTGAGTGTGCTTGGCTAACAAAACCTGTTAACAAAATTTAAACCAGAGATAACTATGCTTGGCTATGCCATTAGAGTGTTTGTGCGTGACCTCTTTATAGACTGCCTACGTATCAAGGATTAAGCCATAGATAGTTCTAGAAATGTTCTTGTAATTGCCTTGTCACTAAGTGTTTAATGGGTTTTTTTTACAGGGAAATGTTTCTAGTAATTACGCCCAACGTCGGCCTTTGATTACTCACGTTCTGCTGGTAGTGGGCCTTAAGTGCCAACTTGACCGTTTCAGGCGTTAGCGGTCTTCTGATCTTTTTTTCATTATACTCGGGGTCCCTTGGTGATGCAGCGTGTAACCACGCTCTTTACGAATTCGTTCAAAAGAATGATAATCGGTAGGCTCCAACGGCGCTGTTGATTCTTCGAGGAGAATGCTAAGGGTTGGGCTTCAATAATCTGTATTTCGGATGAAATACTAGAGAATTGGGAGGTCTTTTGCAATTGTTAGTACTCCTAACAAAATACAAGAGATAAAATAACTAAACTTCAAATATTAATAATCTAAATAATCAATTGGTTCATAGGCTGATTTATAGAAGAGATCCCAACAAACTAGGATCTCAACTAATTATCTAAATCTAACAAACAAATCTAATAGATCTTTATCTACACCTAATTAAAATTCAAATAATGATTTTGAATTCAAATCTAAATACAGTAAATCCTAACAAAGAAATAAAATCCTAACAACCTCAAAACAGTAAAAATAACTTTGAACCGTCGATTTGACCCCACGACGATCTCAGAACGCTTCGAAAAATTGCGTACTGGCAAGTAACTACTCATGTAGGGCTCGTCGATACGAACTCGTAGACATATTATAATAGCGATTTGATCTATGGTTCAAAAGTTATGGCTGTTTGAAGTCACGGTGCTCCCGATTCATCAATATGTCCCTTCTTCTTATGTTCTATTTGATCTCGGTCGTCCATATATTGTACGGCTATGATGTCTGTATCACTTAGTGTACTCGTTCGTGCGTTACATAGAGTATGTCCGCGAGAAGTAAGGTCGACCGACCAGACCTCATGTCTGGTCGTACCTTAGACTGCTCGTTCCCGGGAAGTAAGGTCGACCGACCAGACCTCATGTGGTCGTACCTTAGACTATTCGAGGTGATATTTGCTCTCGAGGTGTTAAACCATCTGACTAGACCCTAAGTCTAGTCGTGCCTGTACACCTGAGGACGTTATCATGAAGTTGCTCGACTTGGATCGGGGCTTGTGGGCCTTAAGTCAGACGGCCAATGTCTGTTTTATCTTGACACATGTCATAGCGCAGAGTTTTACCTCCACAAACACTATAAAAAATATGTGAATAGCCAAACAAAAAAATGTGAATAAGAATTTAGAATACTAAAATATCATCTGCTGCATTGGAGTACAACACAAATTTAAATTATATATTACGATTATATACAATGAAAAATAATAAACAACATCAGGTAAGATATATATAAAAACTGCACAATATGATACATAATAACAAAATCTCTAAGGAGATTGTTGGTTCGTAGGAAAAATGTATTTTTGGGGTGGAATAACAGAGAGATGTTAAAGATCTAATCACATAAGGTAGATTAGTCTTTTGTGTTTTCAAAAGTATGAAATGAGTTTTTTTAGATATAATTTTAAAAAATAACTAATTTAGATATTTCTAAGAATTTTTCTTTATCATTTACCCTTCTTAGTTATCCCAACATATTTTTATATTGAAGTTATTTAATGTTTAAGAATATTCAATGATCTATCTCAATCAAATAATTATCTTTATCTGATTTTTATGCATAATTCTCTCATTAGATCATAGATAATATCAGTCACTTCTTTGGGATCCATTCGTGCACGTCAAAGAAAACCGAATCGTTCGTCTTCACGGAATCAACTGTTTTTACTCCAAAGTCTTCAATTCGCTTCTTATTGTTAAGAAGATTTATAATAACACATTATTAAAGTTTTCGAGGGTTAAGTATCTTCTACTCGCCCTCTTTCGCTCCCTCCATTTCCATTTCTTGATCTTATAAAACCATAATTTTTTCGATCGCTTCATCGCTTCCCCTCACAGCCTTGAATTCGCGGTCTCGGCCGTTCAACGCATACGATTCTGTTCTAGGGTTTGGTTCTTGTTTTGAGAGAGTGGATCGTTTTTTCATCGGTTCGGGCGGGGTTTCATGTTATCTTGGCCTTCTGATCGGCTTTTAGGGTTTCTTTACGTGATCGGAAGACAAGATGAGCACCCAGAAGAAGAAGAATTTCAAGATAGAGGCTTTCAAACACCGAGGGGAGCTCGAGCCGAATTACGCGGAGAAGACATGGAAGATCCTGGAACACGCGATCCAGGAGATTTACAACCACAACGCGAGCGGCCTCAGCTTTGAAGAGCTTTACAGGTTTTGTTTTTCAGTGACATTTTTTTTCTCTGATGATAATGATAGGCATCCTATGTTGATTTCATTAAGGAATGGTAGAAGTTCACCAAGAAAATAATACAGAGAGAGTCTGAGGTGGTAGAGCCACAACTACCCTTGCCATTGGTCACTGGATAAATAGGTGAAACGTTGTTTCATATGCGCCATTGCACAAGGGGATTTTAAAGTGACCATTTTAAAACCAGATTGTGTTTTTTTTTTTATTTTTAATATCATCACTTCGATCTCGGTTTGGTTTAAAATTCGTTGTTTGGGTAATCAGTCAGTGATTGTGTTGTGTGCAATAGTGTTTATGTTATTTTTGTTTATGTTATTTTTATAGATAGAATGTGTTAGCATGGCATGTTGTTGCTTTGATTTATATTGGATGCGATGATGTCATTGAACGCGACAAAGTTTAGGTATATGTGGACTCGACATTCATTTTCTGTTCATGACCAAGACTTTGAAAAGTTCTTTACCTGCATATGTATGAATTTTTTTTTATTATCAAAGTTTAGAATGCGGATTTTGGACTAATGAAAGATTGGAAAATATTTACTTGAAGAGGGAGAAACTGTCGACATCTTCCTGTCCTGCTTTGTTTAGCCATCACAGTTCTGTTAAACCAATCAGGGTTGCACGCAGACAGAAATGTGTTATATAGTGTCTCCCTTTTTTTATCTATATTTTTGTTGCCTTCCTATGGAAATTCAAGCATGTTGTAACATTTACATGCTTATCTGAGCTGGGATTGTTCCATTATGTCCTGCTTCTTTGCAGCTTACTCTGCTGCTATGGCAACATAATAGTCCGTGTATATTCCTCATTTCATAATGTTGTGTGTGTTTTTTTTCTGTTTTTTTTTTGTATTGTCGACCTTGTAGGTTTCATAGAGATTTTTATTGATAGAAAATAGGGCAATGTATCATTGGCAAATGAACATATGCTCCTCATACAGAGGAGATGAGGGATCTCCATAGTATGCAATCAAGCTAAGAAAAAATGTCTCCAATACAAAGCATGGCGTAGAAGCCTTGGGCCCCAGTTACAATATTATCCCAACATCCATCCCCTGTCCACAACCGCCGACACATCATCAACCCTCGTAATAAGCTCTCCCACTTCTAAAGATCACTTCTTTATGCCATTAGCCAAATACCTAACAAACTGCATGGGGTATAAAGATAATGACTTGGATTGTTTGCTTTGATCTCCCTTCTTTCTTCTATATTGTTTGTTTCACAGAAAATATATGTTGTCTTCGTAATATTTAAGTTCGTGGAACATGCGATCCAGGATGAACATTTGTTCCTTCCAAATGTTACTACTGAAATTTATTGTAAAATTTGTTGAACATGTCTACCAGTATACGCCTTAAAAAAAAGTTGCATGGTATATTATGCAATTTATGATGTCTGTCAATTGAAATTCATTGAAATAGGTAATCACATAAATACAATAGGAATAATTAAGGCAATAAGAGGGAAGAAGCTGTGACTTGGATTCCTAGATAAAGTGTGTGTGGTAATCTCCTTAACTCTGTGGTTTAGAAAATGACGGAATGTATCTCCATAGAGAAAAAGATTTAATTTGAGGTGCACCAAAAACCCTTTATTTGTTCTTATATCAGTTGATTTTATTCATATATAAGGGTACATGCAAAAAAGAGAGGGTATATGAATAAATTGGGGGTGCTTGGTCGATTGATTCTGGCTTGTTAGTCATGAAGGAAGATGTGTGTAGATTAAGTATCAATACTCCATTTTTATCTGATGATGGCCTGTGCATATCTTAGTGGGATAACCCACTGAATGAACAGTCTAACGGGAGGATTTGTCATTCACTCTTTCAGACTAAAAACCTTGTGATTACTCATATGACCATTGATTTTTTTAGAATGATTGTTTGATGCTTTCTAGGTAATCAGCAATTTAATATTTTTCAATGTTGATGGATGCTAGTACTGAATGCTGGAGAGCATGGGGTTGTTTAATGGAAAGCTGTTAGCTCTTGTTCCAGCTGTGAGGTTCTACTAATTTTAGAATGATTTAAGTGACAGAAAGATGTTAGCATCGGGCTATCGATGTGGCTTTGGCATTTGCCTTGCTATTAATCTAAGGTAGATGCCTACCACTTCCCTCAAAAGAGAAAAAAAAGTAACAGAAAATGAATTGAGTAAAAAGAGGAAAGTAAATAACCTTGTTACATCTTAATTCTCCAATTGCATTTTTGTCGCGAGCTTATGCAATTTGAATTCCTTAGTCTTTATATACAAAGTATTTAACTCCGAAGATTTATTATGGTGGCATATTATAAAACAAATGTGATGAATTCTTGCAAGGGATAATGTTATGACTGTTTTCAGTCTTGAGTTGATAATTTAGCCTAATGAAAACTTAAACATTTCCAGGTTTATGCAGTATATCCAACTTCTAATTTTTTTCCCTTTAATTATGCAGTATAAGGTTTCCTTCTCAGGTTTCCTTTTTTTATTTCTTAAGTTTTTTTTTCTTCTTCTTTTACCTTTTTCCTGAGACCCCTCATCTCTTTGTGTTCAAGGGACTTTTCCTTAATAAGATTGCTCCTATCCTTCCTTTGAAAAAAAATCATTACTGAAGTATTAGGGGATTTAACAGTAAAGGTGATGTTGAAGGAGGCATGGGTTGAATAATTCATTTAGCCCATGGGATGAGGAAAATGTTATCATTTTTATAACTTTTGTCGTGCTTTTGGCTTTTGCAATAAAATATTGTGGTACACACTTGCCAGAGAAAATGATGATAAAATTAAATCACTAGAGAAAATTAGCCTGTTGATTTGTGGGTATACTCAAAATTTGGTGTAATGACCTGATCAATGGCCTTGCTTGTTTGGTTTATTCAATTTCTTTATAGTTAAGAGAAGAACCTATGTTTATGTCAAGGATGTGAGAGGAAGATAGCAACTTTCATTTTAGGGTTTGCTCCACCTTTGTTGCAATTAGACTTCTCTTTATGGACTGGGGAACAGTAGCATCACATTATTACTATATAAAAGGAGTTCTTTATATGATAGAAAAAGGGTGAAGACAAGATCAATTCTTAATGTAGGATATGCGGAAAGTATTATTTTGTTTAAGCTTTAAAGTGTAATTGAGAGGAAAATAAACTGTCAACATAATGCATGTTGGTTCCTGGGAAAAATTGAGTGCTATGTATGAGTCAAGTCACTCCTTTGCTTTATGATTTCTTTGGTTCACTTCTCCCATTACTCTCTATTTTATGTTACGTCAGGGAAGCAATTGCCTCTGTATAACCCCTTGCTCTATTTGGAATGGAGGAATTCCACCCAATGTGCCGAACTTTAGATCTCTTCTAATATGTCTGTTGCTGAGAACGTGGAAGCTGTCACACGCGTATGCCTATATCTCTGAACATGTTTGGATGTACTGATCATGTGATATAGTGAGGTTATAGATGCGTGAGATGATGGAATGGAAATTTATCATGATGTAATTGATCTTGAAGATGTCTGTGATGCAGAACAAAGCATCGTACATTCTGTGTATTACTGATTGGACACAAGTGGAAGATGAGTTGTGTAATGAATCTGTGGTCTTTGGTTTGTTTTAACTAGTGGGTTATTAAGTCCTTGCAGACTTGGAGATTGTAGGTTCTCAGTATACCACCTCATTAAAAATAAGTATACCACTTTTTACTTATTCAATCTGTGTGCCCTTGTTCTGACAATGTTGCATCATTTTTGGGCCCCCTGATCCTTACTAGGTAAAATCACGACCTCGATTTATCTTTTCTGCTCATATTCATCTATTCTGTTTGATAGTTTGTTCTGTTGATTATGAAAATTGTTTATCTCAAATCAAATCCCAATATTTTGTTCTCTGAATCCAGCAAGACCACGGTCCTCTCCGAGTTGGGTTCCTTTTTATGGACTAGTCTATCAATTCTCAGTCTGTTTATTTCTTTAACCTTCCCTGATCGAATAATCCATGTTCATCGTGAGTGACATTACTCAGATAAGCATGAGATGTATTTCTGCAGTGCTCATTTTTATTGGAGTCTAATGGTGAAATAGTAATTATCATTTATTTGGTTGATATTTTGGGCAATACATATTGGTCAAATGGTCTGTCAATGTTGCATTTATGATTTTCTCAGTTCATTTGAAGTTTAGGACTGTTTATAAAGTAAGTGGATTTTTCACATGAATTTTGAGCTTAGAGTTGAGAGAGAACAAAATTTGTAAATCATTTATCATGAGAACAACAGATTGGGTCTCTTTATCATATGGTTCTAAATTTTATTCGTATCAACAGATGGTATTAACACTTTTGATATTTCTTATCTCTAACATTTGCATCGGATTCCACTCCACTTTTCTTTTTGTCAGCTGCAGCATTTGAAATATAAAACCTTTTCATATCACAATTTTTTGTGCATTCCTTAATTTCAAACCAGGTTCTACCATCCCAATTTAGTTTCTGAGTTGTTTCAGTGAATGGTGTATTCTTGCTTCCCAGCATCTCAGGTCTCAATATCTGATTTTCTTTTTCTTATTTTTATATCATGATCAGGAATGCATATAATATGGTGCTGCACAAATATGGAGAGAAGCTGTACTCTGAATTGGTCACTACTATGAGAGGCCATCTGCATCAATTATCAAGATATATCGAAGCTACACAAGGAGGTTTCTTCCTCGAGGAACTAAACCGGGAATGGGAAGACTACAAAAAGGCATTGCAAATGATCCGAGACATACTGATGTACATGGATAGGACTTTTGTTCCCTCTTCCAAAAAGCCACCTGTGAATGATCTTGGGCTGAACTTATGGAAGGACTACATAGCCCAGTCCCTCGTAATCCAGGTGAGGCTTGAACATACATTGCTCGAGCTCATCGAGAAAGAACGCACCGGGGAGGTTATAAACCGCGGGTTGATGAGAAATGTGATACAGATGCTGAAAGAATTGGGACCTTCTGTTTACCAGGAGGACTTCGAGACACCCTTAATTGCTCAGTCGGCCAATTTCTATCGCGTTGAATCCCAGAAGTCCATCGAATGCTGCGACTGTGGTGATTATCTGAAGAAGGCAGAGAGGCGACTCACTGAAGAGACTGAGAGAGTTTCTCACTATTTGGCCGAGGCGACTGGGAAGATGTTACAAAATGTTGTGGAAAGGGAGATGATTGCCAATCACATGCAGAGATTGGTCCAGAGGGAGAACTCTGGCCTGGTGATGATGCTCGAAGATGACAAATACGATGACTTGAGCAGAATGTACCGATTGTTCAGCCGAGTCCCTGAGGGGCTGTCGACCATAAGAGATGTGATGACGGGTCATATTCGTGAAACGGGAAAGCAACTGGTCACTGATCCAGAGAAATCGAAGGACCCCGTGGAGTTTGTACAGCGCCTCCTCAAGGAGAAGGGTAAATACGATAAGATCATCAGTTCGGCTTTCGACAGTGACAAGACTTTCCAGAATGCCCTCAACTCGTCCTTCGAGCATTTCATCAATCTGAACCCAAGGTCTCCAGAGTTCATCTCCTTGTTCGTTGACGACAAGCTGCGCAAGGGTCTGAAAGAGGTTAGCGAGGAGGATGTGGAGGCTGTTCTTGATAAGGTGATGATTTTGTTCCGATACTTGCAAGAGAAGGATGTCTTCGAGAAGTACTACAAGCAACACCTGGCAAAACGGCTTCTCTCTGGGAAATCGGCGTCGGACGAAGCGGAGAGGAGCCTCATTGTGAAGCTAAAGACCGAGTGCGGGTACCAGTTCACTTCAAAACTGGAAGGCATGTTCACGGACATGAGAACATCGCAGGATACCCTGAGAGGTTTCCACGCAAGCCAGCTTCCCATGATGATGGAGCGGCAACCGGGCCTCGCCGTCCTGGTCCTCACGACGGGGTCGTGGCCGATGCAGGCCATCACGGCGTGCAACCTCCCGTCGGAGATCCACTGGGTTTGTGAGAGGTTCAAGGCGTACTACCTGGGGACCCACTCGGGGCGAAAGCTGTCCTGGCAGACGAGCATGGGTTCTGCGGACCTGAAGGCGGTGTTCGGGAAGGGACAGAAGCACGAGCTGATCGTGTCGACGTACCAGATGTGCGTGCTCATGCTGTTCAATACGTCGGACCAGCTGAGCTACAAAGACATCGAGCAGGCAACAGCGATCCCAGCCGCAGACCTGAAGAGGTGCCTGCAGTCGCTGGCGTGCGTGAAGGGGAAGAATGTGCTGTGCAAGGAGCCGATGAGCAAGGACATATTGGCTGGGGACAGGTTCTGCGTGAACGAGAGGTTTTCGAGCAAGTTTTTCAAGGTGAAGATTGGGACGGTGGTAGCGCAGAAGGAGTCGGAGCCGGAGAAGCAGGAGACAAGGCAGAGGGTGGAGGAGGACAGGAAGCCGCAGATAGAGGCGGCGATAGTGAGGATCATGAAGTCGAGGAGGGTGTTGGACCACAACAACATTGTCGCGGAGGTGACGAAGCAACTGCAGTCGAGGTTCCTGCCGAACCCGGTTGTCATAAAGAAGCGGATCGAATCGCTGATCGAGCGGGAGTTCTTGGAGAGGGATAAGGTTGATCGGAAGATGTATAGGTATCTTGCATGACAAAGGGTTCGGAATCATTAGATCTTAATGATTTTTTTTTTTTGGGGGGGGGGGGGGGCTATTCACAACTGTGAATCCAGTTTAATATGCTTGATTAGTACAACGAATCTGGTAGTGAACTTTAGTTTAACATAATGCATAATTGAACAGAGAGAGAAGACGGTATACTTGCTTAGTTGTTTTTTGTTTTATTTATAATAGGTGTCTCATGTGATTTGATCCATTGGCCCAGTTTGCTTGTTTAGTTTTGTTTTGTCTTTTGAGAAACCATCCATGTGTTCATTGAGTTTTTTGGTTTTTTTAACCATATAAAATCAATGTTAAAAGATAAAACTCAAAAGAACATTAGGTTTGCGATTTTAAATTTAATTCCATTTTGTGGAGAATTTGTGATCATTTATTAAAAATAATTGTATTTTTTAAATTTTTTATGTTTTAATTTGAATGTCGTGTGAAAACATATTAAATTATGATCTATAATATTTTATTCATGTAAAACATTATTACTTCTGTTAAAATATTGAATTTAATAAAGTTTGGATTTAGATAATAGAATAAAAGTACTAGGACTTGAAATTTATTGTGAGTTTTTTGGAAATGTTTTATTTATTATTAATAATAATTAATATTTTATCATGTGTCAATTCATTCTAATTTACCGAACGATAATTAATCGAATAATTAATTAATACATGGAAGTGAAAAACGAAATAAAGATTAGAAAAAAAGAGAACTGAAGCTGAAAGGCGGACGGAAATAGAAGATGATTTCCATTCCGTCAGTTAAATCCACCCTCTTCGCGACTTCGCGCCGCCGAGGATCTTTCATTCCTTCCCCATTCACAATTGTGACCGGCCCGATTTTTTAAACATTACTACTACACGTGTTCTGCTAATAGAATAGGTGGGTCCCCACCCCGTATGTGTCGATGTGGCACGCCATAAACCGTACACGTGTCACCCCAAAAATTATTAGTTAACTGTACCAGAAGTCTCTGTTGCCCCCGCTCTTTAAAATCCCCTTCGACGAAAAAAAACAAAAGCAGACTTGCAACGCAATTTCGATCGAAATCAACCGTTCCTCTCTCTCTCTCTCTCTCTCTCTCTAGGGATTCAGAAGAACCACCACCACCACCACCATGTCGGGGGGGCAGCAGAGGCTGAACGTGGTCCCGACGGTGACGATGTTGGGCGTGATGAAGGCCCGCCTTGTCGGCGCCACCCGCGGCCACGCCCTCCTCAAGAAGAAATCCGACGCCCTCACCGTCCAGTTCCGTCAGATCCTCAAGAAGATCGTCTCCACCAAGGAATCCATGGGCGACATCATGCGCGCCTCCTCCTTCGCCCTCGCCGAGGCCAAGTACGTCGCCGGCGACAGCGTCAAGCACGTCGTCCTCCAGAACGTCCGATCCGCCTCACTCAGAGTCCGATCCCGCCAGGAGAACATCGCCGGCGTTCGCCTCCCCAAGTTCGAGCACTTCTCCGAGTCAGACCCCTCGAAATCCGACCTCACGGGGCTCGCCCGCGGAGGACAGCAGGTCCAGTTGTGCCGCGCCGCGTACGCGCGCGCGATCGAGGTGCTTGTTGAGCTGGCTTCTCTGCAGACGTCGTTCCTGACGCTTGACGAGGCGATCAAGACCACGAATCGGAGGGTGAACGCGCTTGAGAGCGTGGTGAAGCCGAGAATCGAGAACACGATAAGCTACATCAAGGGGGAGCTGGACGAGCTGGAGAGGGAGGACTTTTTCAGGTTGAAGAAGATACAGGGGTATAAGAAGAAGGCGGTCGAGAAGCAGATGGAGGCGGCGAAGGGGTACGCGGTGGAGAAGCAGGCGGAGGAGATGTCGCTGCAGAGGGGGATCTCTGTTGGGGCTGCGCACCACCTGTTGGACATCGGTGCAGAGAAGGATGACGACATCATCTTCTGAGGGGGGGGGGGGATTTGATCGCATGGTCGGATGGATAATTATTGTAGGTGAGGATCTTTCCCGTCTTTGAGATCTGTAGTGTTGTATCTCTTTATAATTGTGAAGAAAATATTGATGTCTTTAATGAGTGTGCATGATATTCTATGTTCTTTCTTTTTCTGTGTAGAATTGACATGTGCTATGTTGGGTCTTGCTCCTTCACTATGATTTAGGCTTCTGGGAATATGTTGTTTTCTGACATTTAAGAGTCAGATGCAAGAAATATTTCATCCACACTTATGGTGCTTTTCTTCTTCTATAGAGTTTGAGGTTCAGTGACATACTGGTTAGAATCCTTACTGAGAGAAGAAAATTAGAAGTTCATTCCCTAATAATGCTTGGGAAGTAGAGTTGCCAGATGTTGTGGGGAAAGGAACACGATTCTAAGAGAAAAAAAAAGGTTGGATAGTTGGGTTCTGTTGTACTGGGCATATTTGGCTTTTCCATATGTTTTATCTTGTGGGGTGATGATGAGAAGCAACAATCTTTGGAACAATCATCGATCATTGGCTGATGGCTGAATAAAAGATCTTTTTTTTTTTTGCAACTTTTGTGGTGGATGCTTTGTTAATATTAGGCTCTTTCAGAACATGGGAAGTGATGCTCAAGTATCAAATAATTGTTTTAGTATAGGATAGTGAAGGAGTTTATGGAAATCATTGTATGTGATAGTCCCATCACCATAGATGAATAATATTCATTTGTAGGAATTAATGTCTGCGGCAAGGAAATTTGGGATTCAATATTCCACTGAGAGTGCAAGCATTCCTCTGGTTGATGTATGAAGACGGGATCTTTCACAAAGGTTTATCATGCAAGTGGGAAAAACAAATTAGTTTAAAGTCCTACTTTGAAGGAAGCTTAATTTTTTTGAACAAGTTTTAACTCTTCACAGGCTAGAATGGATCATTTAATGAGTTTATGGTTTCCTATGCTCTTTGCAGCTTTAAAATAGGCAGGAGGGTGTTGGAAAAACAAATTGAGCTCATTGTTATAGGGTAGGAGATGTTATGGAGCAGCCCCTTTTGTTCTTTTGACATTCCTTTACATGGATTTACAAAGTCCAATTTAGAAATCATTTGATGAGTATGTGGTCATTCAATTATTTTGTTATTTGGAAAGTTAATCGTCTCTTATTAAGTTGTGAGTAGGCAAAGTCCTTTGATGTATGCTGATGAATTAGCTATTGCTTCTTTTTGCAAATGAGATTTGTGAACTTTACTCTTACATTTTTACCCAGTAAAATTGGTTTGATCCTGATTTATGATCCATGTTGTCGGAAGGATCGAAAAGTTTCAATTTCTTGTCTCCTTGGTCTTTTGGAATATGTCAAATTATGCAGTTTGAAAGAAGTGATACAAAAAGAGTTATTTTTTCCCTTCCTTCACAACATTGTTACCAAATGGATTAGGGTTGCAGTTTTGAGTCTTTTATCTTTGATTCAAGAGTCTGATGTTCTTTTTATATTGTGATAAGATTCTATGGATATGGTATTTTAAAGCAACAAAATATGGTCATAATGTAGCTCTCTCTCTCAATTGATAAGTTTTTTTTTTTGTCAAATCTTCTCCTCTCAACACGGGCATGACTCGAACCTAGGACCGCTTGGTGAAGAGGTGGTACCTCTACCAATTTTTCAAGAGATGGTTTGGTGTGATGTAGTTCTTCAAGATAGATATCATGAAGTTTGCACTATTGTGTTGCTTCTGTAGTTTCATGAGTGGTAAGGAACTAAGGATTCTTCTCTCATGAAAGAAGTCTGCTTCTGTATGAGTGATCCATTGAATGATCAAAACATGTTTATTTTAAGACCTTTATTTAGGTGATTGGTCAAGTGGAGCGTGAGCGAAGCGAGATAGTTTTTTGTAGGCAACCGCAGGGAGTTGAAGGATAGGTAAAGGTTTTTGGTAGTTAATTTGTTTGTTCCACGTTCTACGCAAATTTATTACCTACACAATTGACAAAAGGTAAGAACCTGTTGACCTTCTGAGAAAAGGTTGACATTTTGTTTCCATCAGTGCTAGTTTGTTGGGTTGTCTAGGCATTTAGAAATACAGATTTTTGGGATAGAATGACTGACTTGCCATGGATATATGGTTTGTGGCTCACCCTTCACATGCTTTCATGAAGTTCAATGTATTGTTTTGATGTTAAAGTGTTTTTTTTTTCTGCTTAACAATTCTTTTAAAACAAGAAACAAGAAGTTCAAGGAAGTGTCTCTGGATATTCTTGCCCAACATATGTAAGGTTATTCAACACTTCGGCTTTAATGGAATTATGGCATGGTGATTAACAAAAGAAGGCAAATGAGGAAAGTCATAGAATGGCAAATATGTGAATCATATATTTGTGGAATGTGGCCATGAGAAAATTCATGTCATACATGTTTCTGTTTTAAAGATGGAATCCAAATGCATGGGCAGTGGGAAACCCATTCCATATGCATGGCACATATGAAGAATTATTCTTGATGGAATTATACTTTTTAAAACCCATGTGACCTTAGTCTATTCTGTACTTAACATCAGATATCAAACTCATTATGTTTGGCAAAAGTTTTCAAATGCTGGCATGAAAAAGGTTAGCTAGTCAGTCGATAGTCATTGTTAGCTGATGTCTGTTTCGCCCTGATTGGCAGCCACATTAATATATGGAATTTGTTTCAGTGCATGTGATTCTCCCTCTCTCTGGAGACTCTGGTAGGGGAAATGCAAGTTATATTACATGTTCTTTTTTCAATATGCGGTCAATTTGTTTCTCTGGAACTATTTGCTCATCACAACCTACTTTCTGATTGGGAATTGCAAGGGATACTGTAAAACATCGATTTGTTGCCTTTTTTTTATTCTCTAGCCCAATCCTTACAAGTGATAGTCTGGATGTGAAACAGATGACTGAACATACAATCTGATATTAGGAAAAATTATACTAATACCAATCAGGGTTGACATGAAATAGACACTGATCATCAATGGAAACACAGAGTATTGGGTGCCGATCATTTTATTGAGTCACTTAACTGATTGCAATCATATATAGCATCATTCGTCTCTGTGCTTCCTCTATTTTGTATTATATGTGGACATATGCATGCACATCAGTTTCATTGTGAGTGGCATTCTTTCTTATATTTTCTTCTGTTAATTGTCAGTAGGTAGGATCATGGTTCATGCAGCTGGGGCTTCAGGGTTGTGATATAAGGTATTTTATGCCCAATTGTGAGTTGGGTGCCTGTCACAGGTCCTGGTCTCGAGAAGATACCGCCACCACATGTACGAGGATGGGAAATGTTTCGATTCGGGTTCTTGTATGTGCATCTTTACATGCCGATTTTAATTCATAATGTTTATTATCATCAGCTTCTTCCATATATTAAACCTTCAAATAAGATAGGTGATGAGGCTTATGTACTTAGTTATCTTTATCAAGTTTTTTCTATCAGGAAAATTATGTTTTTGTTCCAAGTGCAACTGAATGTTGCATACTTGTGCAGTTTCTGGAAATTATGGATTTGTTTCTGAGTTTCATTGCATGGTGTACAATCTCAGCGCGTCAGTGACAAATCTATCTTGGTAATTTTTTAGGGACAGTCCCGCATGCTGCCACATGGTTTGATTTTTTTAATGTGTATATGTAATTTAATGAGGCACATATAGACATACTTTCATAAAAATGAAGTATATATATATATGAACCCACTTTGAGGTATATAACTCATTGAAGATGTATAAGATCGCACGTTGTACAACGTCAACGTCGATCAACTTTTGCTCACAGACATGACATGCACCTCTTCTCATCAATGACAAATTGATCTCAAACAATAATGATAATAATAATAATTTTCCAGTGTTTGTAATTTCTATGTGAAATCTGATATAAAAAAAACAAAGTAAATCTCACCAGAAGTTGAGTTTGGAGCAAACTTTAATTCTTTCGTGACCAGCTCCTTGTGAGTTGTGAGTTTCAAGCCTGTCATCTTCTATAATTCCGTATGAGCTTTTATTTTTGATGATATACAGGATGACCTTGAGCTTTACTTTAGCCTCATCTCTATTTCCCTCTTTCAGTGAGTTTCGTTGAGGAATAAGAGTAGCTATTACTATTTCTCCAGTGTTATTTTTGGGGATAAAAAGTTCATAAATTTTATCCATATTCACATGTATCAAATTGAGACAAAAAATAGAGATAAATGTTATTTTAGTATTCGGATGAAACAAAAAAAATCTTCATTACTCTCTGCACTATATCTCAATTTTTTTTAATATCAAATGGGATAAGTTGTCTACTCCCTCACTTATCTTCACAATTATCTTTCATCTCATCACTTATCTCCTTGCCAAACCAGCCCTTATGGACTGTTTGTGTAGAGGAATTGGAGGAGAATAGGAGGGAATATGGGGAGAATAGGCCTAAAAAGATGTTTGTTTAGAATGAATAGATAGGTATAGCTATGACAAAATAGATGAGAATAAACTGACATTTGTATTCTAGGTTTTCCCTAAAATTGTGTTATCCCATTTAATCTATTCCATTAGTATAAAAGGGTCATACTGTCAAATCAATTGTCATTACATTTTTATAAATAGGGTCAAATCATTTTTTTATTTTTCATAAATCTATATCCACACCTTATTCATATTTTATCCACAGTTTATCCATGATCAATCAAACAATAAAAATTTCGTTATTACATTTCCTAATGAGAATAACTAAAAACATAACCAAACTAGTATACTTATCTATTCCTAAAATAGTGATCAACCCCAAAATAACTTATATTTCTATTCAAATGACACCTTAAGGCTAGTTTGACAAGATGATAAATGGTGGGATACAGGATAATTATGGGGATAAGTGAGTGAGATGACAGCTTATCCTCGTTCGGTATAAAAAATAATCGGAATAAACTATAGACAATTGTTTCAATTTTGAAATAAAAATAAGGATATTTTGTTCCACCTAAAGGTTGGAATAACATTTATCCTTATTTTTTTTCTTAATTTTGACAAATGTGAATATGAACAAAATTGATGGGTATTTTATCCCCAAAAATTTCGGGGTTTTTTTTTTTTTAAATATTCTCCTATTAAAATATATACTATTATAAAAAAAAGTAAAATACACGCTAAAGAAAACCTAAAAAGGATTGACACAGCATCAAAATTGCACAAACCATTGAAAATCTTGAGAGAAGAAAGTCGAATGCTTGCGTACCGACCGGGAAAAATTGTAAATTCGGAGAGACCGACGAACAAAAGACAGACCAAGAACACCCCAAACAGGCATCTCCTCTTCAAGAACTGGACGTACCACCTCCATCGACAAAAAACCCCAACCACTCTCCGCTCGATTTCGGAATCCGAGGAGGGCCATCGCAGTCCGTTCAGCAAAGCATCGACAAAGAAACTTCATTTGTTGATCTTGATTTGAGTACAGACCATTCGATTTCGGAAAAACAAAAAAAGAAGATTCAAAAAGAGCAGAGGAGATCGGGATTTCCGTTTTCGCGCTTTTCGAATTGGCGGGTTTTATACCGTCTCCGTCCGAATGGATCTGATGCGGACGGCGTACCGGTATGTTGTTATGGCAGAACCGTTTTAAAAGGTGATTTTTTTGGTGATGGTCGCGAGGGTGGTTATAAGAGCATCTCCAATCGTACACTACATTTACTCAAATTCAAATTTGAGTAAAAATCACCCAAAACTCCCTCCAACCATTTATCCATACTCGTACCAAATTAAGTTTTTACCCAAACATTTACCCAAATCAAGGGAGACTCAAATCTTTACCCAAATTTACACTCAAACATTTACTCAAATTCAAATTTGAGTAAAAATCACCCAAAACTCCCTCCAATTATTTACCCATACTCGTACCAAATCAAGTTTTTACTCAAACATTTACCCAAATCAAGGGAGACTCAAATTTTACCCAAATTTTTAACATTGCCCTATATCTTCACATTTTCTTTCAAATGTGAAATTTTTTTTCTTTAACTCTACCTTTAGTTGAATTATATTAGATGCCTTCCCACCCCCCAAAATTTTCACCATCTCTTGAAAAGAAAAAAAATAATGGTTTCTCTTTTAAGTTTTCATCTTTGATTTTTAACTCTTTATTTTTACTCCAATAAATTTTTTTCTTCAAAAAATTAAATGATAATAATTTTTAATTTTAAATATCTTGAAAAGAAGAAAAATTGAGTAATAAAATGTTTGAGGAAATGGCTTTGAAAATGTTTATATGAAATAATTAGAAGAAGATGCGATTTTTTTTAAAGATTTGAGTAAAACACAAAATAATGGTTGAAGACACATCATATCAAATCAAGCTTTTACTCAAATTTTAAGTAAAATTTAGATATAAATTTGAGTAAAGACTGGAGATAGTCTCACGTCATCAAACTCTAGGTAGAAATGGGGGTCCTTTATCCAGCTCCATTTCCATTTTCATCTACCTCTCACGAGAAATGCAAGTAGTTTAAATTTTTTTACTATATAATTTATTAAAATATATAGTTTATTCTATTATAAAAAAACATGTACATCATTACAACTTGGCTTGTTAATGGGTCGGATTTTAATCTGGATCTGATTACATGTATAATATATTCGACCCAATTTAAAACCGACCGTGGATCCGAACTTACTATTCATGACGACGCAACATCATTATACTTAATTATTTTAAATTATATTATTTTGACGTGCATTGCACATGCTATGTATTAATGAATGACCCATGATAATCTTCAACAGCCTAGCAATTTGCGGTCTAGCTCCTTTTGAAGGGTTAATCACAATTCCATTTTAATTTACATTTTTATAAGAGAATTAATATATCCAGTCATTCTTGCAGTCATTTCACAATCCTACTTGAGTATATGAAATATCTAATCAAATACATGTTCAATTAGAGAAATGCTCCAAGCTATGCATTACTTCATTTTTGTGAAGATCTATATTTCTTTAGACAAGTGTTGGAACAATAAAAAAATTTTAAAAATTCAGAACGTGTTGGAACAAAGTGGCTGCAAGAAAGACTTTTCTTAAGATTTTACTTTTCATTTTCAACCAAACAAAGGGGCAAACGTCCCTGGAAAAATGGATGCTCAAGCAAAGGCACTGGAATTTTAGCCCAGGAGGAGCAAACAATCACAAGCAAATAAAATGCTACCACACTTTCCAATAATGAAGGATGGAAGGTGATGAGAAACCAAGAACAATATATATCCCACTTATATGTGATTTAAAACAAAGGGAAAAAAGTGAGGAAGGCATGTATATAATAGGAAAGTACAACATATAAGAGATGAAAAGAGTTTCCTCTCTACATGATTGCAAGGCATAGCAGGGAAAAATATCGACAGATGGAATAAGAAGTACCCGAGCACATACCCGCTCATTCTTTATTCCGAATGCATTTGCAAGTCAAGATTTTGGACATTATGATCTTCTATCAAATGGTTTTATCAATCCAGAACTAGAACGTGTTCCCTTGCCAAGGAGCCCATTTGGCTTCGCAGGTCGAGGAATCCTACAACAAAAAAATACAAAATCAAGATGTGGTAGAACAAGTGTACAGGTTTAGGCTCACGGAAAAAAGGGGAGAATAAGTCCCGATAGAGTTGGAATAGCTATAAAAAAAAAGTTGTATGTTTCATGCGGATAAAATCTGATATCAGTTCCAAAAGTAAATCCAAGGGAAGGTTGGAATGCCTGGCCATGCCCTTTATATCCCAATTTATAACTAAAAATAAAAATTATCATCGCGGAATAAGAAAATGTACCCAAACAGAACTACAGTCCCCAGTTAAAGTTATGTCGTACCCCAAATGGGGAAGAGTTATGAAATGGAATTAATCCCTCATGTCTGACTAGGCATGAAGAAAAAAATTAGTGGACAACACATAAATGGGGAAGTGGGAGAGAGAGGACATACATATGTGGGGAAGAAATCTGCCTTTGCAAATCCCTTTTCCGCATATCAGCCTGTATTCTTGCCTCAGGGCTGAAACAAAAAATAACAATAATAATTAAAAAAAATGGCAGTTATTTCTTGGAATAATGATGTTGTGTTTCAGTACTTCCATATAAGAAGGTACATTAACTTGAAATTTTTCCATTTTATATGGTACCTTCTAATGGACTCGAGTTTTGCCTTCTTCATCAAGTTGCCCTTTAAATTAGGAAAGCTGCTTCCACTTCCTGTTAACAGTCACAAAGGTACATCAAATAGATCAAATAAGATGCCATTGTCAGGATATTTCATCAATGTTGAAGTGTAGCCTCCTCTGCTGTTCTATATATTATAATTTATCAATGAAAATGTTAGAAAAGGCACTACCTCCAAAAAAGCTGCGCTTGGAACTTGGTGGAATCTTGGAACAAATTTTAATCTGTCGACTTTGTTTTTCTACATAAAAAAAAATAAAAAATCAGTAATACTAGTTTTTTAGATATGAGCGGAATAGCTATAAGAATATCACTTGTCTGAAAGGATGCCTTCTTTAAATCACATAATACTCCTCATCAGATACATACAGATATAAATATATATTTCTAAGGAACAAAATGACTGTGTTTGCTAATAAGCTCAGATGCGCCTTTTCATGATGAGCTATGAGATAATAACTGTTCGGATTATATTTTTTTAATTAAGATGTTTGAAGGTCATATTGACAATGTAAAACCTACATATTGTGAGCAGGTTTCATATATTTTTTCAAAATTTATACCCCAAACAATGAATGCCACCACACCCTAGCAAAGTCGCTTGGTTATAAGAGAACTGAGAATTATAAAGAGTATTTGTTATTTACCCAAGCACCAGGCATGCACCTGTCCTGTTGATATGTAGAAAGCGCACTAATTAATTTTACAGCAGCAGTGCAGCTAATGATCCACTAATCCTTCACATGCTATTAAAATGAAAATGCTCAAGGGAGTCATCCTATGTCTTTCTAAAGAAGAGATGACAAAAACTGAACATGAATACTGTAAGTTTTTTTGTTTATCCAGAAAGCTCTAACCAACAAGCCATGGTAACCATAACTCCGTGTAAAGCTTCTTGCATTCAGCCCATGTCAAACACAAAGTATGTAGTAGTAAGATGATATAGGTAAAAGTAGGATCATTATATAATAGAAAATAAGAAAGCCATGAAGAGAAACTAATGCCAACAATTAAAAGAAACAATCCCAGCATCCATTTAGATAAAGACAAGATCGATGAAGCTTGATATCAGATTGGTCTAATTAAGAAAACTGAAAATTTTAATATCCTTGCCCAAATAATTCAGCACCACAGTGTAAAGGTATACATACAAAAGACAAAATGTCATATTTTAGTTGAAATATCAAACTTCAAGAGCTCCAAAAGCCCCCAAAAGCACTCCATTAATCCCCCTCTCTTTGAAAGGGCTTCCAAGTATTCTAAAGAGCCTGCTCCAAAAAAATTTAATCAAGTTACTGTGACAACAAGACTTTGAGAGCATCCAATTGAGAACTTAGGAATGCCTGGAAGTAGAGAGAGTAAAGAGATTCTTTGGACTTCTTTGATGCTCATTCAGGGTTCATGTGAAACTCTTTATATAGCCCAAACCAGTCCCCCCCCCCCCCAACCCCCCCTAATAATGGACTACGAAATAGATATAAGAGCCTATATTTACAGTTGTTGAGACATTGTGAGACCGCTCATTGAAATGTGTGACCACGTATACCATGTGCAAGCTAATGTACCACTGTATGGCCAAACTTAGAAAAAAAACTCTTAAATGAGGAACATAATGGGAATCAGTGATCTGACACATCAAAGATTGGGGGAGATTTGTGCAGGGGCTAATCATTTTTTTTAAAATGTAGATCTTGCTACCTGCACTTATATTACAAGTGGGGGTTACAAGTCTGGATGAGAGTGAGAGGAGAAAAAACAAAATAAAAAAATAAGATAGCGCAACATGGGAGAGGGTTGGGGAATCCGTAGATGGGTTATCTACCCCCACCCCCCAATGGAAGTGCATCACGTAGTAATTACAAAATGGTCAAAGTACATTGCGTCACCCCTAGCTCCAGCTATACCGCGCCCCCAATCCCTGATAGACACCACGACCGCCTCTCATATGTTCTCCACGTATCCGGAGAGTTTTTTAATATCATGTCATTCCAAGCATTCCATGTCGACCACGTCACCGAGGGGATCATTGACTGTAGAATCAAGTTGGTTAGCTTGGAATTCCCCGAGGTCCACATGTTCTTCCCTACTGCCTAGCTCCTCGATGTCAGTGAATGTGGCGACCGGCGTTAAAGCCCACACCATGGACTAGAGCTCCTGTGACACCTTACATTGGAAGAAGAGGTGTTTGACGGTCTCATGCTCTTCTTCACACAAAGCACAACCTACTGATTCAGACAATCTCCATTTGGCAAGGTACGCCTTTGTGAGAAGGCGCTCTTGGAACAGAAGCCACATGAAAAACTTAATCTTGGTCGGAATCTTGGGCCGCCATATTTGCTGAAACTTCGGGTTGGTGGTGGTGGGGGGGGGGGGGGGGGGGGGGGGAGGCCCTCGCATAACCATTTATAGCACAATTTCACCAAGAACC
Organism: Acorus calamus; assembly: GCA_030737845.1. Lineage (NCBI taxonomy): Eukaryota > Viridiplantae > Streptophyta > Magnoliopsida > Acorales > Acoraceae > Acorus > Acorus calamus. Next base: position 6,796,327 of record CM060863.1, on the reverse strand, counting down.
CAGACATTTGCTTGGGTATCCAACACACCTGGTCCTCATCCCCGCCAGGCCCTTCGTGCCATGCCCCGAGTCATTCTATAAGTAGGGCCAGTTGGGATGACTCTGCTGCAGAAAGCTGGTTCCGATGAAACCGGATGTCCCAACCCTAAATCACTCCTGAGCCTCTGACCGAAAAGAGTGAACGCTCCCCTCTTGGCAGAGGACGACCCTTAATAGGTTGGGGACCTCATCGGAAGAGGGCATCCCCGCACCATCGATTGTGCCAGAAGTGAGTCTGATGTCCGTCACCCACCCTCCAGAAGATCGTAGCGGAGATGTCCTCCATGCTGAAAATGTGCTTGCACAAGGTGGAGGATCAGGCAGTGGTCGATGGCCACCTGTGATCCCCCCCCCCCCAATGGAAGCGCATCACGCAGTAATTACAAAATGGTCGAAGTACATTGCATCACCCCTAGCTCCGGCTATACCGCGCCCCCAATCCCTGATAGACACCACGACCGCCTCCCACATGTTCTCCACGTATCTGGAGAGCTTTTGAATATCACGTCATTCCGAGCATTCCATATTGACCGTGTCACTGCGGGGATCACCGATAGCAGAATCAGGTTGGTTAGCACGGAAAACTGACAAGAAGAATATGGGGATGATGGACAACACTGAGTGCAGGAGAGTGAGTCGTCCCCCTGTACTTAGAAGCCTGTCCTTTCACCTTGCCAGGTGCCTCTGGATTCTCTCGAGCATCGCTTCCTAGTCCTCCTTAGTCGGCCTATTTTTCACTGGACAGAGCCCCAACTACCTCCTCGACGTTGATTGCAAATAGAGCGCTCTTTCGCCAATTTAGTGTGAGGCCTGAGATGAGTTTGAAATAGTGGGCAATGAAACAGACACACCTTGGTGACACCTCTGACGCCTCGCACAGGATCATTGTGTCATCAATGTATTGGACCAACGGGACCCCCCCCCCCCCCAAAAAAAAAGCACGCAAGTCCTCATATCCATCTGTCCTCCATCACCGCGTTGCACATCCTGCGCAGACCGTTAGTAACAAGCACAAATTAATACTGCGATAGGGGATCACCTTGGTGTAGGCCCTGATTGTGCGGGAAATAACCGCATTGAGCGCCGTTGATGAGGAGAGATCCCTTGCTAGTGCTCGTGAAATGTCGGATCATGCATTGCCAGTTCGGATCAAAGCCATGGTTCTCCAAGAGCTTGAAGAGGAAGTCGTGACTCACACTATCATATGCCCTCGCGAAATCAAGCTTGAGCACCACGCTGCTCCTCTTGTCCCTATGGAGGGCGGAAATGACCTCTTGTGCAAAGAGGAAGCCTTCTTGAAGTAACCTCCCCGGGAGGAAAGCAAATTGCGAGTCCTCGATGAGAGACTCACACACCATTGTCAACTGATGAGCCATTACTTTCGAGACAATCATGCAAAATGCATTCACCATGCATATGGGGCAATACTCCACGACTGGCGAGGCCCCATCCACCTTCGGGATCAGAGTGAACAGAGAGGAGTTGAGACAGCCTAGCCCTTGGGCGCCGGTGAAAAATTCCTCCGCCATTTGGATTAAGTCCTCCCGGATGACTGGCCAAAATGCTTGGTAAAATTGCATGGATAACCTATCCGGGCCCGATGACTTGTCACCCTTGGAGTCAAATATTGCCCATCTGATCTCATATTCTATTGGACATAGTTAAACCCACTTTGCGCATCGATGCTCTTTCTATTTCCTTTTTCTCGCACTCCACAATTGCAGCTTGAGGTGCGGCGCATTTCATTCATCAAGTTATTGACCAATGCTTACATTAGAAAATTGTGGCGATTGAACTCTCCCTCTCTTGTCCAACTGAGCATCCAATGCGTCAACTGTTTAGAACCAAAAAAATGTCCCTGACATTCTGATGCAGCACAATTATGGACCATTCAATCAATATTGAGGACCACCATATGGAGGATTCTGGATGAATTGTATTTTTAGTATTTTAGTTTTATTTGTTAGGATTTATTTTTATTTGTTTTAGTTACTATATTTAGATTTGAATTTTAAATCATTATTTGAATTTTAGTTAGGATTAGATAAAGATTTATTAGATTTGTTTGTTAGTTTACAGATTTAGATAATTAGTTGAGATCCTAGTTTGTTAGGATTTTCTTCTATAAATAAGCATCTAAACCAATTGACAATTTAGAGATTATTGAATTTTGAAGTTTATTTTATTTATCTATTGTATTTTGTTAGGAGTACTAACATTTACATAGAAATACCAAATTTCTGGCATTTCTTAGGAAATCAACAGATATTTGAAGCCCAACATCCCTGGTATCCTTCTATTGAAGAATCAACAGCCTTGTTGGAGCCTGCAGATCTCGCATCCCTGGAGGTCGATCGAGTCAGCAGAAGAGTGTGACCCCTCACGCTGCATCAGTTGGTATCAGAGCAAGGTTCGACCACCACCGCGAGCCGCCGTTGCCGTCGAGAGCCGCTGCCTCCGAGCACTGCCGTCGCCGTCGCTGTCGTCCTGAGCCGCTGCCACTGTTGAACCCATATCCCATTTATCTTCATTTATCTTTACCCATCCAGATACATCCCATTCACAAAAAAAAAAAAAAATTCACCCCACCCCATACAACCCCAGATCCCACCGGAGCCCATCTCCTCTTAATTTCATAAAAAAAATTACATTTAACCCCTCATACCCAAGTCTTCCTTCCAAAACACCCATCCCCACAAATATTTCTTTTCATTCCAATCCAATATAGAAAAAAAAAATCCATGACCACCGGAGATCGAAATAATGCAAAAGTCGCTTTGTTGAATGACCTTAAAGCCATCAAATCAAAATTCAGTGGAACACGTCATCAGCTACTCGGACTTCATCACCAAATCGTTCAACCAAACTCGTGGACGAGTTTTTCTGAAGAGAGAGAGAATGATGCAGCACGATTATGGACCATTCAATCAATATTGAGGACCACCATATGGAGGATTCTGGATGAATTGTATTTTTAGTATTTTAGTTTTATTTGTTAGGATTTATTTTTATTTGTTTTAGTTACTATATTTAGATTTGAATTTTAAATCATTATTTGAATTTTAGTTAGGATTAGATAAAGATTTATTAGATTTGTTTGTTAGTTTACAGATTTAGATAATTAGTTGAGATCCTAGTTTGTTAGGATTTTCTTCTATAAATAAGCATCTAAACCAATTGACAATTTAGAGATTATTGAATTTTGAAGTTTATTTTATTTATCTATTGTATTTTGTTAGGAGTACTAACATTTACATAGAAATACCAAATTTCTGGCATTTCTTAGGAAATCAACAGATATTTGAAGCCCAACATCCCTGGTATCCTTCTATTGAAGAATCAACAGCCTTGTTGGAGCCTGCAGATCTCGCATCCCTGGAGGTCGATCGAGTCAGCAGAAGAGCGTGACCCCTCACGCTGCATCACATTCGTACAAGTAAACAGAATTGAGACAGGCGCCAGGCCCTTCCACCCATCCAGGCTCTTCCACAGCGTGTGGCTCGAACTCTGATAAGCCCCCCCTTCGGTCGCCTTGGCTAACTGACTTTCAACTTCACTTCGCTCACCTACGTTAGTTAGTTCGTGAATATCAGCACTCTTTGACTATGACTTTCCAGTAAAAGAGTTGACAGGCCGCTCTTTCATTCGTTTTGGTCTTCCCATTGTATCGAACTTTGTACTTCACCTTTACACTACAATAATGACCTCCTATCATTTGTTTTCCCCTCCTTGACAAGGTCCAAGCGAAGCTCATGGATTGGTCTAAACTTTGTCCAATGGTAAACTTGTAAACTCAGTCTTTGTCAACGAAGGCTAATAAGCGCAGCCAGTAAGTAGGTATATGTGCTTAGAGGGATTATACACAGTGAACGCTAATATGCGTAGCGCAGGCAAACAATCCTTCAGTTCAAATATCTCTACTTCGCACCTTGAGTTAGTAGAAATAATAAAGCCAAGTAGTTGAGTAGTACTATTGAGTGTTGTTTACGGGGTCGAGGGATCAGTAGTATATCTTCTACTGAGCCTCTGCTTCGGTTTATTTATTTTATTTTTTTTTTAATTTGGCTTTGGGGTTATTGTTTATTTGGTATTTCTTTTCACTTTCAGATGGGGTAGGATGCCCACCATTTCTCAGAGAGGGAGCATAACATACATTCCTAAAAAGAGAAGCACAATTATGAGAAAAAAACATATATATGGTTATTGCACCACAGTTGTTCAAAGTATTCAGGCCAACACAAAAAATTGAATTTGACATAGAAATTTTTTTTATGGTCAGAACATCGAGCACATTAAATAGAGGTGTTGGGTGATGCTGCAAGTTCACAGAATAGATTTAAAAGTGCCCCACTCAAGTGCCACCTAGACCAATTTTTGAGGAAACCCAATGTTGGGACAATCTCAGATGCATAGAAATCACCCATAAGCCATGTGCATCAGTTATACAATGTGATTTGCATTTATTAGAACCTATGTTACAGAAAATAATTGAGTGGAGACTATAATTGATAAGTTTAAACTTACTGGACTCTTCTGCTGCATAAAGTTTCCTCAATCGATCCACTGATTCCTTCTGTGCTTTTTCCCTCTCCTTCATTTTAGCCTGCAATATATCAAACAAATTCCAACAGAGGCATCATCAAACTTAAGTCATGGAAACAAAACAACCACAAAAGCAAATTATATCCGTCCGTCCAAAATCTCCGAAGGTCCCTTGAAATCCAATAAGTGAAAAAACAAGTTAACATAACATACATCATACAGCTGCCTCCACTTGAACTTAATACTCTTCTCCTTCATCCTTTTGACTACAACATTAAAACTCTCAACTCCGAATTGCTGCTGATAAAACCTCTTCCACAAGTTGTCTGTCACCGAACTCAAATCCCTTCCCTGAAAGAAAATATTCATCCAAAGATGATCAATTGATCACCACAAGAAGAGATCCCAAAACAAGACCAGCCCATTAACCCATCAATATCAAGAAGATATGACACACCTTCGTAGATTCCTCGATGTGCGTCAACTGATCAACAGTACAGTGAGGCAATATATCCTTCAGAAGGTATATATCAGTCTCTCCAACATCACCCAAGTATCTGAGGTTATCTATTGTGGTCCTGATACAAAGATCTAACAAAGATGGAGGCTTCCTTTGAAAACTCATGATCTCTCCAAACAAAGACAAGCTGAATGATTTATCCCCGATGAGAATCCAAGGAACCTCCTTTCATAAGCAAGCACTGCAGAAAACACAGCCAAGAATCATCATAAAATATTTTTTTTTTGTTGATCAACCGAAAAACATTCGATATATAACCTTTCGGCGATTCAAATCTTGGATGAATTGAAATTAAACTTTAACAATTGGCTTTATAATTCGATTGGATTCGATCAAATTAAGATGAACAGCTAAAACTTCTAGGAAAATCAAGAATTCCATTCACTTTTTTTTTATATTTATAATAAAAGGATAAAGATCGAGAGAACCGTAGATGAACAATCGAAAGGCCTACAATCGCAAAATAAATAAAAAAAAAGGGTTTCATAAAGATCGAACCTCGATTTCGTCGATCGGCTGCAGAGAGAGAGAGAGAGAGAGAGAGAGATCCGTTGCCGCGAAAGCTATCGATGGAGAAACATCGGCTTTGGCTTTCCGTAAAAGACGGAATTGTCCTTCTCTTTGCGCGTTTTCCCTGAGATTTTCGGAGGGCAATGGAGTAAAAATACATACGCTTGTAGAATCTGTGCTTTATATAATGTATCTGTATATATATAATGTATCTGTATATATATAATGTATCTTTATGTAAAAAAGGAAAATACCTAAAAGAATCATTTAAGTAATTATTTTTAAAATTTCACATAAAAAATCTTTTTCATAATTTTAGAAAACAAAATAACTTGACTACTCTTATCTACTATTTAAACAACATCACACATATTATGGCATGTGTTACTACGGCTAAAGCTTCGGTTATGGTGAACGGAACCCCTTGTGGCTTCTTCTATCTTGGTAAAGGCCTCAGACAAGGTGATCCGCTCTCTCCCCTCCTTTTCATTGTGGTGGCTAATGCTTTTAGTAGAATGATGTGCGTGGCGGAGGCTTAAGGTTGGGTGACTGGGCTTAAATGTAAGGAAGGGGGATCCACCATTTCCATAATGCAATATGCGGATGACACAATAATCCTTAGTGAGGCAGATGAACTATCGGTGAGGGAAAAAAATTTGCATGCAAACGCTTTGAATTGATGTCTGGACTTCAAATTAACTTTTGAAAGAGCTTGAATTTGGGGATCAATGTGGAGACGTTGGATATAATGGCTGGATTTTGGGCTGTCAAACAATCGGACTTCCTCTCAGACACTTGGGCCTTCTCTCCTTACTCTAGGGAGTCCCCTGAAAACTGAATGGATGACGCTTATCAGCCGGTTCGAAAGAAGGTTAGCAGGTTGGCAGAGTAACTTCTCGAGTCTCGGGGATAAGATAATTTTAATTCAGTATGTTCAATCGAATCTCTCTATATACTTTATCTCGCTGTTTAGTGTTCATAAAGGAATTCTACGAGCTCTGGAGGGGATTCGACGGAGGTTCCTATAGAACGGAGCAAAAGAAAACATTAGGCGGGTCCATTTAGTGAAGTGGGATAAGTTGTGCTGGGGAAGGAAGGAAGGGGGGAATGAGATACTGAATATGGAAGATAGGAATGAAGCTTTATTGCTGAAATGGTTATGGCGCTGGATTGACAACCCCTTAGTGATGTGGGATTCATTGGCACGGGAAAAATATAACTGCGGTTTGTATGGGAGGTCTCATTTCCCTTACCATGACCATGGTCTTTTAGGGATTTGGAAGGGAATCATGGGCGGTATCGATGATTTTGTGCAGACTACTAGATGGTTGATTGGGTTGGGAGAGAGGATTTGCTTCTGGTTTGATTTATGAATCGGGGACAGACATCTAGGTGAAAGGTACTCAACGATCTTCCGAATTGCAGTGGAAAGAGAGGCCCCAAAGTCTAGCTTTTGGCGGAGGAGAGGAGTGGATGAGTACTGGGAAGTGCTGGTTAGAAGGAGTTTGAACGATTACGAGGTTAATGGGTATTTGCAGCCGCTAGAAGAACTCCAAGGCGTGATGGTGGTGAAAGCTCGGCCTGATCAGATCATATGATAGCCTAAGCTTGTCGAGGGCTTCACGGTGAAAGGTGGTTACGATTGGGTGCGTCGGCATCGAGCGGTGGTAACATCGATGGCTAGGAAGCATAAGGAGGTCTGGGGGTGTAAAATTCCGCTCAAGGTGAAAGCTTTCACGTGGATGGTGTATCAGGAGAAAGTCTTAACTAAATCCTATATTGCAAGATGGATGCCGAAAATAGATAAGAGGTGCTATCTATGCGGTGTGGAGGATGAGACTGTTTCACACCTGTTTATTATTTGCCCCATGGTGAGACATATTTAGAGATGGCTTTCGGTGGCTTGGGGATTGAGGGAAATCGTTCACCATGTTGGAGACCCTATGGCAGTCGAAGAAGCGCCTCCGCAACCCTGCTGATAGGAGTGTGCGCGCCAAGGTCTCTCAAACACTCATCCCCTCCGTCGTGTGGAGAGTATATGAGACTCAGTAATTATATTGGTTTCGAACTAGGGTGTCTTCTGTGTTGGTGCTAGTGTGGTGCGGCTGATTGATGGGGTGTTTGATGTGCGGGAGTAATTTGTTGTTATTGTTGTTTTGTTCTTGTAAAGATGATCATGTCTAGTGTAGAGGCCTTCTCTGCGTAGGCTAATAATATTTGCAGCGTATTTTCTTTGTTTGTGATTTCCCGTTGAGCATTCTTTTTAATACATTAGAGGGCTAAAACCTACCGTTGATATAAAAAAAATAAAAAAAAATCATCACACATATTCAATTGTTGCATATTTTCAAATATAAAATATTTACAAATAAAAAGCACCTTATTGTGATTTTTAATCATAGCAGATTTTTAAATATCACATATATGCAAATAAAAATACCTTGTTGTGATTTTAAATCATTGCAAATTTTCAAATATAAAGTTGTTGGGAGTGATTTGGAATGTATACCTATATATTTTTAGATAAGTGAAGGGTCAAGGGATTAAACTTTTTTTTTTGTTGTAAGAAGGGGATTAACCAAAATTGATAGAACATAAGTTACTTTGGGTTGGGAAGGCTGTTTATCACTTTAGAAAACAGATTTATTGTTATTTTCCTCATTGATTTAAATAAGCTTGTGTAAAAAAAATAAAAATAAAACAATTTTTGGTTTGTTATAGGTTTCCTGTTAAAACTTTACTTTGCTGGCCCTACATAGACATAATATATGATTCCTCAAATATTGTATAGAAAATATACCCATCGATATGGGTCTACAATCTATATTACCTTGTAATTTTTGTATTGTTCACCCATAATGCTATTACATAAAATCTCAATTGTCATGAATGATTTCAAGCGTATAAATTGAAATTCACAAAAATATCCGTATTTCCAAACTCTCTTTAACAAATTACACTATTACATTTTTTACTTTTTTCCATTTTTTTTGCAATAGATGGATTATCCTAAACATTTATCAAATAATATCATATAAAATAATAATTTATCGCAAGGATAAGGAATGGAAAAGTGAAGTAGTTCATGGAATGAATAGAAAGTTTCCGTCCGTACTCAACAAAGTCGCGAAAAAAGTATGGAAGTTTAGACAAAACAATGTCGTAGATAGAGTAAGAAAGAGCCGTACAAAAATAAATGTATTTAGATTTTTACTCCGGTTGACCTAAGACATAATAAATCTTCTGGACCTCACACCACGTCATCCTAGCGCCTCAAACTCTCTATATGTATGTGTTTGTTGGTTGTTATGTAACTCATGCAACAAAGAAGAAGGTAAGCCGAACTGATTCGACTACGACTCTTTAAAGTGAAGTAAGAAGATTGGTTACGAACTATGGATGTAGAGGCTTGACTCAGTGATTGTGGATTATAGCATGAATTATTTTCATTGAACCTGCGAAGATGGACATCCAAAGTCATCGTCATCAGTGATCGCATCTTCAGTCACAGAGTGATTAGGCAGTCTCCGGCAGCCAGCCTTCCGTCCCCGTCTCGGTGCACTATTGGATTGAACGAACATTGGGCCCTAGCTTCGTCGAGTATCTTTGACTCTCAGATTCGCGTACTGAATGATATCTACGTTGGATCGAAAAAAGGTTGTATAGCCGCCATGCTATCCTCGCTCGGGTGAGAGACGAAAAAACCTTCGAAAGAAAGAAGACTTACGGCAGAGTGAGTGCCCGAGACCATGGGCAATACGTGCCCCCGCTTTAGTGAATGGATGTGTTTTTAGGTCTTACTTTTCTCTTTGAATCGTAAACAACTCGCTGCTTTAAGCCTTTTTCCGTAGGCGCAAGGCGTTAGGTGTGATAGGAGCGACGAAGGAGCGGATGAGGAGGTGAGGAGAGCGAAGTGAGGAATCGTAATGGAGCGATAGCTCGTGACGATTACATACATACGACTTTTTTGTTCATGAAAGTCGACTGAAAGCCTTCCTTCAACCTCTCTAGCTAGGGTAAAGGGTTCGGTTTGTTTAATGAATGTAGTTACTCACTTCGATCGGTCGAGTGGACGAAGCGAGATAGTCTTTTGTAGTTAGGTGAGCGGGACCGTAGGGAGTAAGAAAGAAAGTATAAGGATGCTGATTTAAGAGATAGAAGAGATGATGACTGAATTGATGAATTGAATACCAAATAACCAAACAAACATTTGAGTTAGAGAACTAAGCCCTTAACTAGCACTCGACGCTTGATTAATCAAAATGCTCTCAACAAGGAAGGCGACCGCAGGGAGGACGGGCATTTCTATGGTTGGAAAGCAGGGAATTGATCGACTGACATTCTTTTACGACGAACAATTGACGTTTGGAAAGGTGGTTATCAGACACATAGACACGACCAGTTCAGTGAGTGAGCGAGGGTGGTTCGGAGTAGAATGAATTGAAGGATAGAAGCGCAACCGGTTTATAAATAAGGATAGTACCATTATACTCAGTCACAATCACCAACTAAAACACAGACTCTATATACCTCGTTACAGATTTAATGAAGCATATACCTCATTTATATGATGTATATATTTCATTGAAGCTTTTCTTACACTTGTTAAAAATGGATTCATTCAATTTGAAATAGATCGATATACACTTTTCATCAAAGTATATACCTCATTAGATGATGTTTATTATTTTTTAAAAATAAAAACACTTAAGGTCTGAGTTTTGATTGATGATTGTGACTGAATGTATCATTTTCCTTTTTATTTCCATCTCTATATACTTTTTGCACTTCTATTTTACAATGGAGATGCTCTTAATGCCTCGTTTGAATGGGAGGAATATGAGGTGGAATAGAAGGGAATAGAAAAGAATATGCATAAAGAAAATAAATAGATATAACTATGCAGAATTATGTGAGTATAAGATGATATTTATATTCTAGATCATTTCTAGAATTGTGTTATTTATCCACTGATATAAAAAGACTAATTTATCAAATCACATGTCATATCACCTTATATATCAATGGAACTTACATGTCAAAATCACATTTTTACACTTTATTTACATTTTATTTTTCATCAACCAAACAATTCAATCTTTATTATTATGTTTCTCAATTATAATAACAAAAAATTCCTTTCATCTCTACCCAAATAGGCGCTTATGAATATCTGAGTTGACACAATCTTTACATTTCTTGAAACAAATTGAGTGCATTTCATCATAATATACTAGCATAATACAAAATTTACTGCATTGCTTGGTATCATAAATTGTATTAAAAAAAATGACATCTACAAAAATAACTAGAATGTTTTATATTTATTTGATTATTTCACCCATTGATTAGTACGAAAAATGCAATCATAAACAAAATATTTTTTTTTGAAAATAAATAAATGACTTAATCTTGTATTCCATAAGCACTAAACGCCCTAGTTTCCAATGTAAACAGCAGATTTTGATATCAATTCCATAATTCCTTGATATCCAACACTCAATTGGTTTAATGCTCTTGAATCAACAAGGGAAAATTTGAGGACAGAACCGTTGGAAAAACTATCTTGAATTTAAAATCTTTTCAAATTTAAAAATTGTAACTAAACATTCAAGTGAATGCAAATCTTAAATCCACCTTTAGGAAATCTAGAATCCAGATAAATTGTAATCATTAAGAATTTCCAATACTATGTTTAGAAATAACAAACATTAGCTAAAATTTCACAGCACCAAAACTCAAGTCACATGGGTGTAAAACCTGCAGCATGTAAACATATACAGCTTCATAATAACGAGAAGGAAAACAGAATGGCTAATTTCAGAAAGATGGAAAAAAAAGTTTTATATTAACGTAATCATCATTTCGATAAAGGCGAGGCACATAAGTATCGCGGCTTTAAAACAAAGAAAACTCCTGCTCTATATTGCCCACCCATTCTTACATTAACACTACAAAGAGAAGCCAAAACAAGGAAAATATTTTGTTTGGATATTCCTGTCACATATAAGCTTTACTGACCCCTCTGCAACCATGGGATTGCTTCACAATAAGCCATGAATAACCCAAACGGCGGATGCTCAAAAATTTATGAACCAGATATTGAGGGAAAAGAAAAAGGACTGAATGATGATACAAGCTTAACCATCATCCTCTTCATCGGCCTCATCATCATCATCATCTTCATCATCATCCTCCACTGCATTTTCCTTGTCCTGGTATGGGCAAACATAAACTTTTATATTGCCTCATATTCTCGGACATCAAAGCCAGATGATTGAAATATGAATAAATGACAAGTAAAGAAATCAAGAGAAGACGTTAAGAAGTATCAACAAATATTGGCATCTGATAGTGGAAGTTTCAAAATATGCTAGCCACTAACAAGCAATTTAAAGACTGGTCATGTAATGGAGTTTATTTTGGTCCAGTCTTGCAACATAATTTTTACACATCCGAGCAAGCTCAAATATATCAGAAGAGAAAATTTATAGGTTTGACAATATAAGGTTTAAAATGCTTCGGAGGAGATCAATTTGCTGCTTCATCATTTGATCGACAACACATGTGATTGCATGAAGGTAACACATTGACATGCTTCAAGGGCATTGGAATACAAAAAGATACTACAACAGGAAAGGAGAAAGAAGGATCAGTATGATTGCATGAAATGTCAAGACATGATGGGAATTGGGCCTTTACAACAATATTGATGACCACCAGTAAGATAAATGTTGATGTCAGGGTAATCCCATCCCCTTCAATTAAAAGGTACGATTTTGGGGCTTTACAACACACATGTACAGTAAATGCTGTACATAATAATTAAACAAAGAGAAAGATCTTCCAATTGACAAAATGCATGAATTATCCATCTCCTTGAAAATAAGACATAAAGATAACTCACCCTATAGATCAAGGTATTTCCAAACCCTTTCAAATTAAATTGCATCCTTTTAGACAGAGCATGTTTCTCTAACAAGCATGACATTTGACATAAGTATGTGGCTAGAGAGCATGGTCCAGAAGGTTATGCAAAAACAATCATGGAAAGTAGTGTCAATCCTGTTAAGATGTGTTATAGTGAAATTTTAGATAACAAACTAAAATATATGATGCTGCTAACATGGCAGAGCACAGATAATTAAGATATGTCCCTTCTGCAGCCATGATACTATAGGGTTCTTTATATCTGTATCACTTGGCAGTACTCTAATAAACACAACAGTTATAGAAAGTAAACAAAAATCAATACTAATGACAAATATGTATAAACAATAACTAGTACCATGCGCGTGCTAAAAGCACATGGTATGGTGTAAAATGAACATGATGTTTCTTGATAGAATATCTAAAAGCACGTTCTTAATTTTTAAACAACATTATTTTAGGATTTTTTTTTGAACTGTAAAATAATTTAAGGCTTTATGGAATTTTTTGGAGATAGATTTGATGAAGATCTTTACGGTTTTTCTAAGTTCGATTTTGGAAACTTACAATTTGAATATTCCACCCAGCAGGGAATGAATGAATATAAGGATATGAGCCACTGTTCAATTGCAGGAGGGTAAAATTGGAACTCCTCCCCTTTAATATACAAGGCAAGTAGGCAACAAGCTCAACCTTTTAATGCACTGCACTTAACTTATTTTAACAAAAGTGTAGTTATCCTATTCAATATGTTTAGGTGATGTAACAAGACAATTGGCATAGATGAGCTAGGCCTTGCACTGTTGATGCTTCACTCATTTTCACAATTCAATCATTAGTAATTCAGAAACAAGGTTAAGTTCAAGCATTATGTTTGCAGGCTTCATTGTTCATTAACTGCTTTTCATGCTTTTCAGATCAAATAACTAGGAAATAGAACAAAACTGATTGAAATTGGTTATGTTTTATCATAATCCACAAACTATATCACTATTAGCAATGTGCTCTTGTTTATCAATTGTCAAGATCATTATGAATTTTTTTAATGAAATTACAGTTTAATACCAGCTATATTTATAACATGACAAACACACATCAAAAAAGAAATTCTCATATTTATAGCATATTGAATATCTGCTGATCCAATCCATCAAGAGAAAAGCTAGTTGCTCTAAATCAAACAATTGCCATTGACTTTTAACATATAAATCTGACAAATTCGTGTAGATAAACAACAAGCATGGACATGTCAATGCTACAGGCATACAACATCAAAAGCTGATGCTTCAGCCACAATGTTAAAAAATATTTGACATTTTTTCTCCTGCTTCAAACTGAAATGCCTGACATGCATTTTTTTTATATATGAATGCTACCTCACATAAGTACTGTACTTAACATCATCTTTGAACATGAAATTATGACTCAGTAATTGATATTTCTAGACCAAGAGGGCAATGGGTCTCACAGAATTTGTCAAGGAATGTTAGTAATCCGTAAAAATGATTAATATTGTTGTATATATCTACACTACCTCATCATCATCATCATCACCATCTTCATCATCCTCAAAGTCCTCTTCATCAGCCTCCTGCAAGATCATACCAAATTGTAAATCATCTCTTGGAAAATCAGAGGAGTCTGCAAGAATGTGGGGAGTAAACAAGGAGCACAGGTACATGAAGAAACTCACATTGTTAAAGTACTTCAAAGGATTAGGCCATAAATCCTCCTTAATTATGTCAGCAACCTGCTAATAGAGATAAATAACAATGCAACATCAATAATGTTAGACAATACTCGGAAGGAGTAAACCTACAAACAAAGATTATAACAATGAAAGGAATAAGAAGAGGTTTAAAGATAAAAATTGCAGCCTCATCACAATGTCAAACAAATCTAGAAAACAGAAAAAAATGCAATTATAAGATGAGCTTCCTAATCGGGACAAGAAATTTAACGATTTTAAAGTTTAACACAAGATTAACACCATGCATTATAGAACAAAGAGACCTTTTTCTCTTTATGTGTAACCCTCAGATTCTGAGATAAGTCACCCATGTTCTCTAAGAGACCTTTCTTTTTCTTTAGAAGTGAGCACCACCACCAATCATACTTACAGGAAGGTGATTCCTTCCTAAGGTCTACTTATATAATATCACATGAGTTCCGTACTTCCATTTTATTTTCATCGTCTTAAAAGTTATATAGTTACTGCAGAAATAGGTAATTCACGGGGTTCAATAATAATTGAAATTCGCAGCAAAATTACAAATCTTTATAAGTAACACTGCTTACCTCATCATTGATCACTTCTGAAACATTTTTCTGTTGAGTCTCACTGAACCAACTAAAGAAGCTGCATAATGGAAAGTACTAAAGAATTAGAAGTCAAACAAAAGGACAGACAGTTAATAAAGAAATAACTTCATAAGTCTGATGCCTGCCAGATTTCAAATTAAAACTTAACCATATTGCAAACCAGAAATATATTGCTAAAAAGCAGTGTCGGAGATAGAGAGGAGTGAGACCTTTCTTCAGCATGGGGCCGCTTATTCCCTTTTTTGTCATTTGAAACACCGTTACAAATATCCTTTGAAAAACAGAAGAGATGAAACAGGATGAATATGTAAGTCATGGCATGCACTTAATATAGAAAACAACTCTGTAAGGATATTGCACTCACCTTACCCTCCTTCCACTTAATTTGTGTACCAGTTATACTAGTTGTTCCTTCATCAAAGAAGCTAAATGTCTTCGTGAGCTTTGTATCTTCGAAATAGGGGTTGGGTTTAAAATTCTGAAATCAAGATGACCCCCCCATTACGAAAAAATTTCAAGATAGTGAAAGAGAGGAGTGACCATGACATTCTGAAAAAAACGAAAATAAACTATAACGAGAGAAACTCACAAAGGTAATGGAGTACCCTGACTTGACATCCTTAAAATCTTCAACCTCCAGGGAGTCCAAGTGCTTGAAAATCTAAAAAAAGGAGCAGCAGAAACCATTCAAAATTTTCATGACAGTAATTACCCAAAAATAACAAAAGGAAGTTCAAGAATATCAAACAGTCAACTTTGAACAATGAGCTAGGCAGAAACCCATTTCCAAAAAAATTCTCAAATTTAGAATTTTGTGAATAATTATAAATTTGGAAATGACTAAATGACAATGAAATAATGTTAACATGTTTAGCAACAATAACAAACCTTCTGGTCCTCCTCGTTCAATAGATCTCCTAACGCAGGATGACTCATGAACTGCAGTATAGCATTCAAGAAATCAATTGGATGAGTTCATACCCAATAATTCCATTCATTATCGAAATTTGAAATCAGATCAGTGTAGTTATCATTTTTTTGTGTGTGGCATGTATGTGTCTTTTCATTTTTTTGGCCATCAAATCAAGAAAGGATTGGTTACTAACAGCAGTCAACCAAAAGTCGGGAATGGATTTAATGATCTCATTCCGCCTACTGTAGACAGGCCTTCGTATCTCGTTGTACTTCATTTCCACTTCCAAGACTTTATCACTTGCTTCCTCATTCACCTAATGGGAATCCACAATACACCAAGTTCAATATTAAATATCCAGACATTCAGAAAAGGTGGCAAATTGAAACAAGCACGTCAATAATTTCTCCAATTGTGAATTAGATGGTATCTGATATAGAAGCCCCTTGCTATCAATCACGCAGGTATGTTTGATGTGTGTAAAACACAATTCCAGTATGAAAACAACTGGCATAAGGCCCATGTGGTGCATGTAATCGTAGAAGAAATGTTGTACATCCATTAGAATTAGCAAGCAGAAAGAAAAAACCCATGTATTTTTTTTTGAAGGTAAACGGTAGGCTGACGCCCTCATTATATTAATAAAGGTGAAAGCCCAATTGGAAAAAACATAATGGAAAAGCACAAAAACACAAAATAGAGGATCCGTCCCCAAAGCGGGGACTGACCCAAAGAAAGCCAAATGGGAAGCTACATCTGAATCAAAAACCTTTCCCCCTCTTGGATGCACCGTACTGCCATCTCCCAAATATTTTCCGCATACGCCGTACTACCCCGGAAAACCACATGGTTTCTAGTCAACCAAATGGACCATACCATCGCAGGCACAAAAATCTGAGAGATGCGCGCCTTGATACTACGATCTCCCACTCTGCAAAGATTTTTCCCTGCCTCCCACATATCATCTAGAGAACCAAAACCAACTGTCAAACCAGATGTCTGACCGAGCCAGAGCCATGCCTGACGAACTATGGGGCAAAAAAGGAAGAGATTCTCCACCGTCTCATCCTCTCCACCACACAATACACATGCTCTATCAATCTCCGGCACCCATCGGGCTATGAAAGACCTCGTCAAGATCTTGCGCAAGTACACTGTCCACATGAATGCCTTCACCTTCGCGGGAATCTTGCAACCCCATACTTCCTTATGCTTCCTTGCAGTTTCAACAATGTGTGGCTTGTCCCTTCGCAGCCAATCATAACAACTGCGCACAGAAAAACCATCCCGAGTTCTAGGGGACCAAACCACCCTGTCTGCAACCCCCCGAGCCAAGGGCGCTCCATGAAGCTCTTCAAGAAGTGAAAGATAACTGTCTATTTCTTCATCATGTAAATTTCTACGCACCTGAATCTCCCAAAACCCGATTTCCCCACGTGAAACCCAAAATTGGCTCGCATGTCCCTCCTTTATGACTGCAATATCGTAAATCCTCGAAAAACGATGCTAAAGAGAAGTATCCCCAAGCCAAACATCCTGCCAAAACTGGATTGATGACCCATCGCCTATCTCCCACCTGATAGCCCTGGAGAAGTCCTCCTTATCCGCAAGAATGCCCTTCCATAAGCTAGGCGAGCTCTGGTGACGCCACGGGAAACGATCCACCATGTCGCCCGCGCCAGCGTGCCGATCCTGAATTACTGTACACCATAACCTGTTCGGATCCACTAGCCATCGCC
Organism: Acorus calamus; assembly: GCA_030737845.1. Classification (NCBI taxonomy): domain Eukaryota; kingdom Viridiplantae; phylum Streptophyta; class Magnoliopsida; order Acorales; family Acoraceae; genus Acorus; species Acorus calamus. The sequence goes on along the minus strand of CM060863.1, from coordinate 6,778,812 downwards.
AGAGCCATTTACAAAGGAGCGCTCTGTTCATTTCATCCAAATTGCTAATTCCCGCTCCCCCACTATTCTTCCTGCTGCACACAATATCCCATTTTACCAGGTGCACCCGCTGTCTAGCCTCTTTTGCACCACACCAAAGAAAACGCCGTCTGATCCCCTCGAGGCGATTCAAAATCCCTTTCGAAATCCTAAAAATGGGCAGGTAGTATATCGGGAGGTTGGACAAAACCAATTGAAGCAGAGTGAGCTTGCCCCCAAAGCTCAGAAACCTGCTCTTCCACCCCTCTAACCTTCTCTCAAAACGCCCAACTAGAGGCATCCATTCCCCTTTTGGCAAACGTCCTAGATGAAGGGGCAACCCCAAATGATGAATCGGAAATTTCTGAACCTCACAAGCAAGTATATCTGCAAAACCCCTCAAAGTGTTATCTTCCACATGGATCCCCGCAACGGAACTTTTGCGAAAATTTATCTTTAATCCCGAGAGGAGCTCAAAACATTTGCAGATGAATTTGATTCCCCATATCGACCCAGCCTCCGCCTCGGATAAGATGATAGTGTCATCTGCATACTGCACATGAGACATGGGAACACCCCCAACCCTCGTACAAAGACCTCTGATCCAACCATCCTCCACCGCGCTCGACATCATCCTACTGAAAACATTTGCCACAATCACAAATAGAAGAGGGGAGAGGGGAGAGGGGAGAGGGGAGAGGGGATCACCTTGTCGCAGTCCCTTGTTCAAATGGAAGAAGCCACACGGATTTCCATTAACCAGAACCGATGCCTTGGCAGTAGACACACATGACTGAATCATCCTGACCCAATTGTCCTCGAAGCCATGGCACCGGAGAAGGTGGAAGAGGAAGTCCCAATTCACGTTGTCGTAGGCCTTCGCAAAGTCCAACTTAATGACGACCCCTTTTCTTCTTTCCTTATGAACCGCCGAAATGCATTCCTGTACGGACATGAAACCATCCTGAAGCAACCGCCCAGGAATAAAAGCCGTTTGCGCCTCATCAATCAAAAAAACCAATAACACGTTTTAATCTGCTCGCCAGAACCTTAGAGATAATTTTGTAACACCCATTCACTAGACTGATAGGCCGGAAGTCTCCAATGCACGAGGCACCCTCCTTCTTGGGGATCAAGGCAAAAAAGGTTGCATTCATACAGCCCACACCCCTCGAAGACCTGAAAAACTCACTGCACATCTCCATAACATCTCCTTTCAGAGTACCCAGAACTCTTGGTAGAATCGCAGACCAAAACCATCTGGCCCAGGGCTTTGTCAGCTTCAGCTCCGAATACCGCTGCTTTGACCTCCTCCTCGCCAAACTCCGCCTCCAGACTCTGCAACGAGTGATCCGGTAATCTTCCAAGATCCTCATCAAACCAAGGTGGCCGCCAGCTCCTGTCCCGTGCAAAAGCTTTGGAGAAATGTTCAACCACTGCTTCTCTGATCTGCCCGTCCTGTTCTAGACGTCTACCATCCACCCATAGACTATCAATCTTGTTTGAACGTCTGCGTTGGTTGGCCACCTTATGAAAGAATTTTGTGTTATTGTCCCCTTCCTTCAGCCAAACCGCCCGAGATCTCAGTCTCCACTCAGCCTCCTCCATGCGAATAATATTCAACCAGTCCGCTTTGCACTTCACCCGAGCCTCCCTGTCTTCTTCAGTTAATAGACCAGCTTCTTCCCAGCCATCAAAACCACTGATCAGACGCTCAAGCCTCAGTTTCTGCTCCCTGCGCCTTCTGACTTCCTCCTTGTTCCACCTTTTCAAAGCCAATTTTAAACGCTTAAGTTTGAACACCAACTTTTTTGCACCCGAAAGACCCGGCGCCTCCACTCCCCAATTATTTGCCACCAAATCACGAAATCCGTCACAAAGAAGCCACCAAGTTTCAAAGCGAAACATGGGAGAACGCTGCACAGGAGCTCCACCCTCCAACAAAAGGGGAGAGTGGTCAGAAATGATACGCGGGAGCCCCGATAACCGACAGGAGGGAAAACGTTCCTCCCACTCCCCATCAATAAGCGCTCTATCTAGCCGGGCCAAAGAAGGACTTCCTCTCATGTTGCTCCAAGTAAAGGCCTGGTTCCCCAGAGGTAAATCAGTTAGCCCTTCCAAAGATATCCAATCCGAGAAATCTATCATCGCTTGCGAAATCAACCCATCTCTATTCCTGTCCTCCACGAAACGGGTGACATTGAAGTCACCAAGAACGCACCATGGAATGCCCCAATGCTGCCTCGCAAAACTTAGCTCAGCCCAAACCCGACTTCGATCTGCATCCACTTGAGGCCCATAGACAGACGAGCACATCCACCTCCCCTGAGCACCAGGACCCTCTAGGACCACAGAAATGGAAAACTCCCCACGCATGACATCCACCATCTTCCATTGAGTCCCCTCCCAACAAAGTAAGATACCACACCAATGGATTGAACGCAAAATCAAGCAATTTACCACCACTGATTTGGCGAATATCCGCCGGAGAGAAATCAGCCATTTTAGTCTCCTGGAGACTACACACCGATATGTGTCGCGCGCTGACAATTTCCTTCACAGCCGCTTTTTTCCCCAGGTCGTTAAGACCCCGAATATTCCAACATAAGATGTTCAACATAAAACCTTAGAGAACCCATTCCCCCGCACCCCAACACCCACTGAGAACTCAGTCCGCATACCTGCTAACCTCCACCCCTGTCCTCGCAGAATCAAACAAAGCCTCGGATATAAAGTCTTTAAATCTACCCCTGTATCCACCTTCTTCCACTTGCATCCCAGCCACGAGGGCTTTGGAACACGCAGGCGAGCCCTGAAATTCCACAGGAGCCTCGTTGAGACTATGCTCCCCTACGTATCGTGCAACTTGCAAGACTCCAGCCCCCTGCACTCCCATTGGGGTAACAGCTTCAGGACTGGAAATCGGCTGTTCGTCCGCACCGCTGAGGACCCCTTCCGCCACCCAGGCCATCGCCTCCGTGGGGACTACCTCACGTGAAGCAGGACCAGCTCCATCAAGACCGGGAACGTCCCCTCCGCCATGCATCGGGGAGACACAGAGTTGTTCCAAACTTCCGACGACGACAGATTTTAACCTCCATCGTATCGGTACTGTTGAAGTGGAAGCCGAAAACTGAGGTGAAGAGTGTAAATGTCCGATCTCCGAAGGAAACTCCTGAGTGGAAGAGGAGCTTGCACCCGAGCACGCCGGGCTGATGGGACATCGACCTCCCCTGTATGGGTGCCGCTCCCATTCCCATCCAACGTTCCCCCCATCATCCACATTGTTGAACCAAGATCCCCCGCTAATACGCTCCGGTTCAGGACCAGGATCCGGCCCACTGAAGTCTTCCTCATCCGAAACTAACAGCTTCCCTTGTTGAATGGGTCCCACAAAGAGGCGAGGGCGGACTCCTGACTGGCTGTGAATCAACTGATTTGGCCCATTCGCAGGACCACTATAATGGGCCGGACTACATGGGCCCATTCTACCAATGGACAAACCCACCACAGATTTTAAGTGGGTCCTTTCCAAAGGCCCATCCCATGATCTAGGGTGGGGCCCAGGGGGCCTATCACCCTTCCCAGACAGCAACAGCTGTTTCCTTCCAACCACAGCCACGTTAGTTTTTTTTTATTTTTATTGAGAATGCTAAAGAGAGCCAGTTAATGAATGAGAGGAAGTGATCGACCACAATAAAGAGAGCCAGTTAATGAATGAGAGGAAGTGAGCCCATGTATTATAGAGTATTTAAATAAATAATCAACATATGAAAACTAATACAACATACAACTGATTCAATGAAATGCAGAGTAAAAACCCTACTACTTAGATTGAAGACCATATTGGGTATAGAACCAAATGTGAAAAAAAAACCTGATGTATTTAGAGAAATATAGCATTATATTATAAAAATGAAAAAAGTATATAAAGTGATTCAATGAAACATGAAGCTATATCATGCAAAAGAAAATAAAATGTTATACAAGCTACTAAAATATACCATCATGCTATACAGAATCAGACCAAAGAACAAAAAATTCACAAACAAAGAAACAAACTATTGGTGAAAAAAAATATTAGCCCAACATAGATGGCTATTGGTGAAATAGATCAATTTGTTAAAAGTGGGCAAATGTCTATTGGTGAAAAAAAATTAGGACGAGCTCAACATGGATGGCTAACCGGTCACTGAAAATTTCCACATTGTATATGATATCACAGGAAAATGGTGTTAAACACACAGTCACATGAATGCAACCAGTGCACACATAAAAGGAGTGCCCTAGGGAGTAGGGACACTCTGAAAGGCCACTCTCTTAATTAATTAGTCACTATTTTAGGAGCCAATTACATTTTTTCCCACATTAAATACAAGCACACCAATAACTTAAAATGATCATTATTTTCATAAATCCAAAACTCTTCCCTTGCTAAAATATATAACACATTAAAAACAAAACAATTTTCCAAATTATATTATTATGGGAAAATACTACTTCATGTTGCAAAACATTATAAAAATGTGATACTTTCAAAACCACCCCTCCCTCTCCATGGGCACTCATTAGCAAAACCCTACATAAAATTAGCCAGATGAGACCACATGTTCACACATTTTACACGCTCAACAAGTATCCCTTTAAGCGACATTCAATATCTGTGCAGTCAATAAACTTATAATCAACCTAAAAGAAGGCTAAGAACTCGACTCTCTTATTCAGTCCAGTATGACCAGAAACTCGAGTTAATTACATCAACATCAGCTGTCAACACATTTTATTGTGCACCAACGATTCTATTTTTTTCAGATGAAAAACAGGAAATACGCATCAACAAGCACAACTAACAAAATAAAAACAAGAATGAACACCACAAATCCAAGTTCTCCAACGAGCAAAGGTACAATTTTGCAAAGATTTCAACAAAAAAAAAGCAAATTCGACCTAAAACAGCACAATCTCAATAATTAGAAGCCAAAAAAACATACAAAACATCAACAAACAAAAAAAAAACCGCATCCACGATTACCTTCTCGAGCTCGTCTTGGATCTCCTGAAGCTTCTCAATGGAGAGGACGAGTTCCACGTCGACGTGATCGCCGTCCTCCTCTTCCCTCTCCGTCACCTTCGACTTCTTCCCCTTGTCCGCCACCATCTCCACCACCACCGATACGACCTCCTCTCGAAAACCCCTTAAACCCTAACCCTAAAAATTTAGCAGAATTCGAGAGAGAGAGAGAGGAGGGTTTTAGAGGGGGCCAATGTGGAGTGAAAAAGAGTACAAGTTCGGGTTTTATATGATGTCGTCTGATGATGCCAAGTGTGAAGTCGGTCCCACCATCCGCCGTGGCCCTTCATGTTCTGACATCAGATATTTATAAAAACCCTAACCCTAGATGAACGCAACATAAGCCACGTTTGCCGTCTGATTGGTGGAACATTCGGGAACTGCTGGATCTTGACCGTCCAACGGGTTGGGCTGAAGGTGATCTGGAGGAGTAACTGTTCGCTGGCCTTTTCTTGGGCGTACAACCGTTGGTCCTTTTCTTGAAGTGGTGGATTTCGGTTAATGTGATCAACTGATTAAATGCTTATTTAAGGATCCAGTGGGCCTGTCTGCACCAAAACCCAGGTCCAGCCCAGGACAGGGATAAGCTCCCTATCTAAATTAGTCATGCAGTTCTTCCCACTTTTCTAACAGAACCGTCAGTATCCAATAAGATAATAACATTGATAGTGAATAATTAATTGTTCAATTCGATTTATAGTAGGGCTGCAACTGAGAAGTTGAACCTGATTTTTTACGTGCATTGGGTTGTAAAAATCAGGTTTAGGTTCAAGTTCGAGTTCGGGTTGAGTCAGAAATCGGGTTGGATTCAGGTCGGCATCATGGACAACTTGACCCAACCCGAATATGTGGTAAATACCAATATAATATTCTAAATAGGCCATGAGCTACTGATACTTAATTCTTTCCACTAAATATATATTTTAGATCATAATATAATTTTTTTGGTGGACTTAGATTGTTTTAGTGGATGATAAAATTTATGAGATATGTGTGTTTTTTTTTTTGTTAAAAATCATGCTTGAAAATTGGGTTCCACGGGTTGGTTTGGGTCGGTTCGGGTTGTCACGAGTTCGGTTTGGGTTAGAGCCTTTGGATTGAACTTTAAATCGATCCCAATCCGCCTGAATTACAACCCTAATTTATATGTTGTATAGTTCGATACCGATGTTACTGATCAAATTGGATCTAGACTCATTTCTAACCTAGAACATGAAATCTTTAATTATAATATATTTATTTAGAAATATACATTAGATTCTTTTATTATTTTAATTTTTTGAAAAATATGTAATTTATTAAAATATAAATATTTTTTTAAAAAATTCAAAACCCGTATGGGCTCTTAAAGCGGTTGCATAATTGACAAGTTACCATTTCTCATGTACGAGCTTAGAATTAATTAAAAAGGGCGATGACACGTGATTACTGCTCCATCCTATGTGCTTCAAATCGTAGCTAGGACACTGTCTCATTTGCAGTATTTATTTTCCCCTGACACAGTACATTGTAGACTAGAGTGATATATGATTTGATTTTTCATTATACAAATCTATATGTTTAAAATAATTCAGAACATGTTAGGGTTGCGGGGGTTGTGAATGGGGTAAAAATCCTTAACAAATTTCATTAATTAATCTATCATTTATTATCAGACTTATAACCTCTTATAAAAGTTATACAGTATAAATGTTCTAAAAAACAATCTATCATTTCTAATTAAGTAAATAAAAGAAAAGACATGGATATTCCCAAGATATAAATGTATATAATATGCGAGGTATAACACCAAGAAATATGATACACTCAACCATGTGTGCAATTATGTCTGCAGTCTTCACTATTTTTTTAAAATTATACAATCGCCCAATACAAAATGATATATATATTAAGATATACCAGTATATATATATTTTTAATAATTTGTATGTAATTTGATAGTGCATTATATACTGCGTTTATTGTTGGAGGTTGGAAAAATGTACAAGGGTATTAGGGCTGGTATCATCGATCAATGTTCAATGACAAACAGCCAAGATGGGATGGGCCTAGATATGCCTATGCATGGGCCTGACACTTATTCGGGTCCCCTATAAAGCCCATTGGCAACCCTGATCTGATGACTATGACTATGGTTGAGTTCATCGCACTTTTTTTTTCCTATTTTAATTTGTTCTCTTACTCAGTAGGAGAATTTATTATTCTCACGTGAAATTGAAAAAAATAATCTTATCTTAAATATTAAAGAATTAAAACATAAATGAAAGATTTCAAATGCAATTTTTGAGTGTTTAAACAAAAAGAGAATGCAAATAAACCTGAAGTTGGTTTTAATTGTTTATTATAACTAGTCATACTTGTATTATATAAAATCTCTAATAAAATATATTTTACCATGTAAATATATCTTTTATTAGAAAAAAATATAAAAAGATATACATATTGTTGAGTATATGCAAAACTAAACAAACATATATTTAAAAAAAAATTCTGAATATAAGTTGTCTCATGTAGCTTTTGAAGCAACTGACTTGAAAAAATACCTTTACAAAATTGAGTCGGGGTTGCTTCTGTCATCTTCTCAGAAACTGTTTCAGCAAAATTAAAAATTATCATTTAGCATGCGAGAGTAAATGCAACTGCTTAAAAAAAATCAGATGTAAATGGTATTAGCTACTGATGTAAATACTAAATAGGAATGATACTATAAAATATAAAAGAAGAAGTTAATTGGACCAGAAAATCACATGTTTAATTGCTGCACAATGGAAAAGGTAGATCAATATGAATAGTAGGAACATAAACCTGACCCAAGATTTGAAATGGTAGTTACACTATCAGACTCCAACATGAATGCACAATCCAACAGCTATCTCCAAAAAAATTTGTCTGCATTGAAGCAAACTAGCTAGTGTGATCTGGTCAGAAAACAACAATGAGTCACACTCTCGCATTACGTGCTTGCCATGACTCTTGAAGGATTTGTATTTGGCAAGTAGATGCTAAAGGTTAAAGGAATGGTCAGATAAGTTAAAAGAAGATCTCATTAAGGTAATTTTGGTTGAGAAGGGAAATTTCTCGTTCTCTAGAATTCAATTCTATTTCGTGGAAGGTGAAAGTTTGATTGTTCAAGAATGTGAACATGAATTAATTAAGAATTTCAAAAGTAAATTTTTGAGGTGTTGATCTAGTAGAAGGAAAATGAGAATGAATGTCAAACTCATTTAATTTCTTTATTGTTCAAAAATGCATTAGCAACAAGGGACAACGCACAGTTGAGGTGAACTTCCTCCTAGCAGTCAGCCCCCTTATGTTTTTCATGTATCAGATTCCACCATGAATGCTTTCCCCCTCTCCCTCTTTCAATTATTATCAAAACTTTATAGCATGTTAGGTCATCTCCGATCCTTACTCAAACATATCCACATTTTACTAAAAACTTGAGTAAAATCTTTATTTGATATGGTGTCTCCAATCATCATTTTGTGTTTTACACAAATCTTTAAAAAAAAAAGTGAAGTTCAAGAAAAAAATAGCATTAAAATTTTTTGGTTGGTTCGAGCATCTCTTGATTTGAGTAAAAATTTGACTAAAAACTTGATTTAGTATGAGTATGAGTAAATAGTTTGAGAGGTTTGTGAATAATTTTTACTCAATTTTAAATTTAGATACAAATTTAGGTATAGAAATTAGATTTGAATAATATGGATATCCTCTTTTTTAGCTAAATGTGTATGGGGGTCATTTTATTTGTTTGCCTAGGACTCAACTCAATTTACTAAATCTCAGGGGCTGGTCCTGGATACTTGTAAGCCTGTCAATTATCCGAAAAAATATCCGCATCCGATCCGAATCCATATCCGAAAATGCAGAAAATATCCGAAATCTGAAAAATCTGAATCCGTATCCGAAAAAATAATCCGTATCCAAAAATTTTCGGATCGGATACGGATATACCCCTATCCGATCCGAAAAATATCTGTATCCGATGACATTAAAAAAATGTTAATATTAATATTCAATTTCTACCATTGGATTTTGATCAAGTGGCTCACATTCTTTCTAATAATTGTAAAGTTAGGACTTGTGTTTGTGAATTTTTAATTTTAAGTTAATTTTTGAACTTTAAATGAAAATTTGTTATGTTTAATTAATTATTTATTGATTTCGGATATTCCGGATAATTATCCGAATCCGTATCCGAAATTTTGGATCGGATACGGATACATTTTTAAATATCCGTCGGATATGGATACGGATACAAAAAAAAATTTCAGATATGGATACGGATATGACTATATCCGCTTCGTATCCGCTCCGTTGACAGGCTTAGATACTTGTTTGGCCAATGGGTCATGTTGTGTCTGTTTCACACCAATTTTTCTTATAGTTTTCAATGGAATAATGTTACACTTAGTTCATCTTGAATAAAGTGAAGATAAATAGTAGATAAGAGATTGACAAGAGTTTATGAATTTTTCAATGACAACTATACCCCGATGTAAATTGCTTATTTGAGAATTAATGTGAGAGATGTGTGTGTGATATGATAGATGTGATATTTTTTAGAATGTAAGTGAGAGTGTTAGTTGAGATATATTTTTTAAAATAAGAGAGAATGGTTTTTTTTTTGAAGAATGATGTTCCCTAGGATTTGATCATTTGACCTCTTTCAAGGAGGTGACAGATGCTTGTCGATTTAACTAAAGCTCAATTCACTATTTTTATCTATTGTTATAGATAAACTCTGATACGCAATTATAACATTTTTTAGAATAGTTATTAGGCCTTATTCTAGTTTATCCGACATAGCTATCAATGTTTATTCTAACAAAATAAACAACATTTTTCGGTTATATAATCAAGAACCTGTGTGTATAGGTTACCCCAAAAAAGAAAAATGTTACATTCAGTTCTTTTATAGTAAAAAAACACGGAGTACACAATTTTTTTTTGAAATAGTAAACATCGTCTTATGAAGTATATGCTTTGATAAAAAGTGTATATCACTTCATTTTGAGTAAGTGTATATCACTTCATTTCAAGTTGAATGAATCAATTTTTAGTAAATTTAAGAAAATATTTAACTGGATGTGTAATAAAAAAGACCATGTGAATGCCCCCCCCCCCCCCCCCCCCCCCCCCCGGCAAAAAAAAAAAACCTTTGTGTATAGTTTGTGAAGTTTTAATTGCATGTGTGTACTTAGGGTTATTGTTGAATGAAATTAGAAAATTCTATGCATATGATTACATGAATAAGAAAATCAGTCGGCTAGAAATTTCGAGTCTCAAAAGCCAGAACACATGTTTCTTAAGATTGGAAAAAGTGTGCAATCAAATTCAATAATCATATGTTCCTCTACAGCTGAATTATAATTTGTTGGATAAAACATTGGACCCTATATAGCTATGCTATATGTCTAGAGCATTTCATTTATCTTACCTTTTGGCCTTTATGAATGAAATTTAATATCTTTTGGTCTCCTATGTTGCAACCCATTCTCGGAGGACCCGGGTTTCCACCACTTAATTATTGTATTTGTTTTGGTCAGGTGGATTGAATTACCCAAAAATCAGGACACATTGTCGTTTCATAAAAAGCTCAATTTGGTTAACCAAGCTCCAGATTCAATTTATAATATCCAAGATGAAAGATTTACTTATAGTTAAACATACAGAGCATGCATGTGACATATTAATCCATTTTGAATTATATATTAAGTTGTTCCAAACTAACATTTGCAACAATCAATGTTTTGTAGCATATGTTGTTGTCTGCGGAGGGCAGGCTACAATTGACCAGTGGCCCCAATTGATTTGAAGAACAGAGAGATTTCGATTTGTAATCATATAAAAGCAAGGTCACACGTGAAACTTAAAAAAATGGACATGATCTCATTATACATCTTTTTGCTTTTGAACAATGTATGAAATGAGTAGTTAATATTTGAAACATCAAGCCTCCCTGTTATCAATTTCTATGATGGCTGATTAGGGCCAACTTGGCGTTCATTTTCATTTTGTTTTTATTGAAACACCTAGGTTAATGACGTTTTGAACCCTCCATTCATGTGATCAATCTCGACATCTTTTTTTTTTTTCCTTCCCATGGAATCTAATAGAACTATATTTCCTTTTATATCACAGTTACCAAACTTGTTGAGTTAATGTTTCTCATTTTAGTTTCTAGATCATCAAAGAAGAATTGCAACAATGGAGTTTTTCCATGGTCGAATATAATTTGCTCTTCAACTGAAAATGCAGATCACACATATTTTTCACGTGTAGTAGTAATGATGTAATTCTGCTTAGTGTGAATGCATTATGATCATGAATATATTGAGCTATATATACTCATTTTGTGAATTAGATTTTCTCACACAATTGAGAGGTTGTCCTGTGGTTTAAGAAGGAGAATCATATTTGTAATCCCATCACACAAGGTTTGTATTCTAGAAAATTAATGAAAATATTTCCTCTTTCTTTTTTGTGGATGTAGGCAATCTTTAACAGACCACGTAAATCTATCTCTTGTCCGTGGTTGTGCATTTCTTTTCAATTTTCAATAAATCAATCTATAACACAATATTTTTTTAACAAATTGGCCCTAAGTTTAGAGGTGGAAAATCTCATTGATCCTGGGAAGTTGAACAAGGAAATGATTGTCTTCTTGATATTCAAATAAACAACAAAATAAAATTCCTGTGAAATACTAACAAAAGTAAAACGAAGGCCATTAAAAAGTTTCAATGCGAAAAAATTAAGTGTTAATTTTGAATAAAGTTTTTCGCAAAGTTCAGGACTGACTCTAACTAACGAGGAAATCGATGCCACTCCATCCTCTGATTCAGAAACGAAAACTTTGATTCAGTTTCACTAATTGGATCACAAGAATAACCATAAATCACAGAAAGAGACTCCAACTCTCCAAGAACAGAAGAAATCATTGTGTGCCACATAAGAAAAAGAGTAGGTCCTATTAGAATGCAAATCTGATGATGTGCTGGATAGAGACGGAGTAGAAAATACAAAGCCTTCAGTGGTTTGCTAAAAACATTGTGCATGTTTGGACCCTACTGATCGAGCCTCGTGTGGTCAAGAAATCCCCATTTATCTAGAAGCCCCACCACACCATTAGCCGTTCGTCAGACCATTTCAGCTACACCAAAAACAAAAGGTATAATGTTTTAATCTGTCAATAAATAAAAGGGCTAGTTTGGCATGAGATTGGGATTTTAAAGGGAAATTTAAATTGTCTTAATTTTAAAAGATAAAAAATTGAGATAAAAAATGAGAATAAATGATATTATAGTTTTTAGGTAAAACAAAATATCAATTTTTATTTTAAATTTTGGACAATTGTTTTATCATGATTACTTTTTATATCAAACGGGGATAAACTTTTCTCCTATTTATTTATCTTCATAATTATCTTTATCCCACTTCTTATCCCCTTGCTAAATCAGCTTGGAGTGTTTAAGTTTTCAAGTCCATTCCTTTATTTATAACATTTTCATTTCTAATTTTACCCTTAATTCTTTATGATATTTTATTTTAAATTAAAGGTGAATGGTTGATCATGCTACACCAACACTTTTATTGTTTTTATATTAAGATAAGGATAATTTTTTTAACTGATTAATAAAAAAATTATTATATTATTTATGTATATAAAACTTGAGATATTATCACGTATAAATGAGTTAAAAAATGAGGCCGCTGGTTTAGGACTAGTTACCCTCTAAATAAAATTAGAAGAATAACACGCGCACACACACACATATTAGAGCGTTGTTACACGCGAGTCTATGTTAGGTCCAATGCGTGGTCTAACGCGTTTGTAACTGTCTGATCTCATCACCTGAAGATAAATATTGTGACGAAGATATTCTCTCACATTCTAACATTAAAATTAGGATTAAATTAAAATACAACTTTGCATATCTTAAGTGATAAGATCTAATGTAGATCTAATTCAGTCCCGTTACACGTAGTCTATGCAAACAGTATGTGATACCTCGATAATTTTTTTTATTTGGTAAAATGAATTCATTCAATTTGTTATAGAATGAGATACACTTTTCATTGGCTGGATTTATTTTTATTTTTTTTAATTTTAAAACGTGCAGATTGTCTGTGAGACTGTCTCTAATATTATTTTATATATTATCTTTATTAAGGTGCATGTTGTAGGACGAGAAGTGAGGAAATGCCTAGTATGGAAAGGTGATAAGTTGAAAGATAAATTATCTTAATTTTAGAGGAAAAAAATTATATTTATTGATTTTATCATTGTATACATTAGTCAAAATTAGAATAAAAAGAAAGGATAAATCTTATATAAAGATGGAACATAAAATCATCATTTTTATTTTAAATCAGGATAATTGTTTTTATTTTATTCTAATTATTTTTTAAAATGAACGGGTAAGTTGTTCTCCTTTTATTTATCATCCTACTTATCCCTTTATAATACTAGGCCTTAATGAATTATTATTCTGACTGAACCCATGCATCAGTATCATAATACTCTTCATTGCTTATCATAGTTTGGAAGGCTAATATATTTGAAATTTGAGTTGTTTCTGGAACTAGGTATCTTGCTGAGGATAAGTGGTCCACCAACAGGACCTGTAATGTCATTTTATTCTCAGATTGCACCCAACGTGTCAAATATTTTTATTTGTCAGTTACCAAAGTACCTATTTCTTTCAAGAATAAGGAGGTGGATAAGATAATAATAATATAATAAAAATATCAAATTAAAAAATATTTTTTATAAATATACTATGATAATTATACTTTAATAAGTTAAAAAAGACCTGATAGTTATGCTTCAGGGAAACACGTATAATTTTATTCATTTTATCCATCTACAACTTATCTATAGATTAACAATATGAGCCCAAAAATAAAAAATTTATCTAAACAAAAGGTTGAATAATAATGTAACATAAAACCATCTAATTCTCTTGTATTCTCATATAACTATTTATGTCCAAGTAAGTTATTCACAAATCAAGGGGGAAAGCAACTGAAATACTACTTCAATATGATTAAAAATATGATATTGTGACTTTCCATTATTCTTTTTGAGCATTGATACACTCAGTTCATTTTACAGTCCCGTTTATAACCTCTTATACTATGATATCGTACTGTATACTATGTTATTATAGTGTATGAATTCTATCATAGTGTATGAAAGTTAATTTAAAAAAATTATTATTGTAGCTCGATATATACATCATTTCATATAATAATATGTACTTCAATAGGAGAATGTATAATTTTAAAAATATGGTCTGGATTATGAATGAGACAGCACTCGAATATGGACATATCAATCTCCACTCTTTTTGCCTTTTGGGAGCTGTTGCATATTTTTACTTGAATAATTTTCTAAATTCCACGTAATCAAACACTGAATCCAAATCCATAAATATTTAACTCACCTAAACAAATTCCCCCCCCCCCCCCCCCCCCCACCAAAAAAGGGCCCTACCAGGCTCAGTATATATTCCATCCAATCATGCTTTTAATATTCAGCCAATATGTGTCTCCTTGTTCCTCCCAAACCACTCCCTATGTTGCTCTTCCCCCTCTCTGTAGCTACCCATTCTTTGATTTTCAGCTGTTGCACTCGTATCATTTGATATTACTGTACACTGTACACATACAAAATCAATCCCACCACTTCCTCCCCCCCCCCCCCCCCCCCCCCCAAAGAACCCAGACCATTCAAAAAAGAGAGAAAAAAAAATCTCACCTGGTTCCCCTCCTTTGCATAGATTTTTGGACTACCAACCATAACCAATATTCAACATGACATGTTTAAATCTTCATCAAATAAGCCTCTGTTTATGTTGTGTGACATTCTTCTATTAGTCTACCGACAAACCAAACCTTGCTATTGTTTCATTCATCCCCACTAAATTTTCTTTCTTTCTTTATAGACAGAGAAAAACATTGATATCTTCCACTTGTGACCGTCTCCAACCTCTCCAACCCAGATTTTATCAACCAAGATTGTCCCCTGTTTTGCTTCCATGACCAGCGCCACATTTTCCATGGCCAACAAGTCGACCCACCTCCCCCCTCCTCCTCCTCCTCCTCCTCCTACTTCAGCCCCCTCGACGACGACTTCCTTTCGAAACTCAACTACCCAACAAAGACATCGACCCCGCCCAGCCAACCCACCTCGGGCTTTCGTAGAAGAAACACCGACGACGGCGAACTGGACATCTTCGGCGCCGAAAAGTACTTCAGCGGCGGTTTAGACAGAGAACCCAAACCCCCGCCTTCGCTGACACCCCTCCAAGAGCACCCCCCGAAGAAGGAATCCAAACCCAATTCGCGATGGCTCAAGTTGAGGTCCTCCAGCACCCCAAGCGCGTCTTCCGAGGCGAGCTGGACCAGCCGGAGCGCGCTTTTGGGGGCCCACGCGCGACCCCAAAAGCAGGGGACGACCGGGAAGAGTTTCCTCGGCGGCGTCTTCGGCTGCCGGTGCTCGTGCTCCGATAGGAAGTCCGTCGACGTCGACGGCGGCGCGATTCCCGAGGTACCCACATCGTCGAAGACGTCGAACGCCGCCGTCGTCGGAGGAGGGGAAGAGAAGGCGCGGGTGTCGCTGGAGGTGTTCCGGTCGCCGTTCTCCGAGGCGGAGATGCTCGGCTCGAGCCCGCAGAGGCGGCTCATGCTGCTCGCGCTGAACTCGGGACGGATGAACAATGGCGCCAAAGACGATGACGACGTTTGCAGCGAGTCGAGCTCGGACTTGTTCGAGATAGAGAGCATCTCCGTGAGCAGGACGCGCGCGCTCTACGAGGACGCGCGGTCGACGACGTCCTGTTCTTACCCGCCGAGCGAGGCGAGCGTGGCGTGGAGCGTCGCCACCACGGGCGACGCGGGCGCGCGCGCAAAGGTGGAGACGGGAGAGGTTGGGGCGAGCGGCCGGCGCCAGTCACGCGTCTCTTTTATGAGCTGCTCGAGTGAGCGCGCGGTGAGCGTCGTCGCCGCGGGCACGCACCTGCGGACGGGGTCGGTGGTGGCTGCAACGGCGGGGAGGTTCGACGGTCCGCGGGTGCTTTCGAGGTCGTACTCCGCGCGCGTGCCGCAGCCAGCGGGGCACGCGCAGCGCGGGGTTTGTGCTGCGTGCGATCGGCACTTGTGCTCGGACTGGAGGAACACTGGGTTAACCTGATTTTTCAATTATTGTACACCATGTAATTTTTTTTTTACTGAACCCTTGTGAAATAGTGTTTCATATGTGTTTTTATGTTTTCTAATATTATAATGATTATTGAGCATGGTATTCATAGTGTCTCATGTTAGTGATGAAGGGAAGTTGCCTCACTAAACATGAACAAAGAGATACTCCATGTTGGTTCTCGTTGCAGTGTTTTGTTATTGAGAATTTAACTTGAAATCAATTGTGTGTTAAATCAAAACAGTTATATGTTACGGATTCTTGATGAAATAAACAAACAATTCGATCGAAAGAAAGATATGGTCTGGCAAATCTTCCTTACATTCACGGAGCATACTAGAGATCAATCCACTATCAACGAGCTCGATCGACCCCCGTCTGACTCTGTATAGCGTCAACAATCCTCTGCGCAAATCATCAAGCTCCACAATATATAACAATATCTTATTTGGAGACTGAACTAAGAGTAAATAACTTTTATAAAATGATCGATCTATAATCTGATGTGTTCATTCATGTTCTCAAGCTAGAAGTAGACCAATTGAAGTTGCGCACAACTCTAGTTTCTTTATAATCACTATTTAGTCAACATGTCAGCTGAATTCTTGCTACCCTATTTTTCTCAATCAACAGACTCTTATTATCCAAAACCATCCTGATAAAATAATAACAAAGTCCTATGTGTTTAGTTTTTGAAATGAAATGCTGAATATTTTGTCAAGTGTATATATAATGCTCTGACTATCATTGAGCAAAACATTCTTTATCAGTCTGAATTCCAACTCTATCAACAAGCTTTGTAACCATATCATCTCTTTGCTAGCCTCTGTCATAACTATATTCTTTTGTATTTGTAAAATCCAATTAACAGCAGTATCACCTATTATAAAGAAATAACTAGTAGTGTGTCCTCCTCTGATCAACCTCGCCAGCAAAGTTTGTATCTACAAATCCCTATAGCCTCCGTCCCTCGTCCTACCCCATGTAACGTCAACAATCATTTACACACATTATCAAACTCTACAATATATAACATTATATTGTATATATGAGTTCATGTACTTGGTTTTTTTATTCAATTCAAATGTGATGGAGGTGGTCCTCTCTTTTCTCCCTTTGTCTTTCTCTTGCTCTGTGTTACCTATTTTGGGAAGTTAGACCAAGAACATGACTCTTTCATGTAGAGAATTTTATCAAAGAATATTATTTTTCTTGTTTTACGAGAATGGGATAATTTTTTTTTTACCCTTCTTCGGCGAGGGACTATTACTCCCAAAAAAAAAAAAAAGGTCAAACAAAAAAAATAATTTTATTTCATCTTTTTTCTATTGGTCCATATTACTTTATTTTCTTTCATTTTTCTTTAAAAATTATGTATAAACATACCCTTAATTGTTGATTTGAGAAATAAAATTTAAATTAATAAGAACATTATAAGAACTTACATAAATGAATAATCCAAAGGTTCCGGAGTGTAAATTTGAGAAATAAAAATTTTACGTTAATAAGAACTTAAAACAGTTATATTGTTTTTTTTTTTTTGGTGATGCATGTGAGAAGGCTAATCAGACAGAATGCAACTATATATCCAAAGCTATGGAACCACTAGGTTCAAATATTCATCATAAAATCTATTAATCATTCAACTTCACAAGCAATTTTATAATTCGTTCTCTCCTCAGGGGAAAACAATTCAACATGATTTTCAAGTAGTACCAGCTGGTGCATTTCGCCTTGTGTTAGTAGTTGACATTTAAATATTAACTGTCTCGATTATCATTTTCATCTATGAAGATAATCTATTTTGCATGACTTGCCTTGTTGGATTGATGTTTTGCATTTTACTGATTGAATACGAAAGAAGAGTGTTATATATATATATATATATATATATATATATATATATATATATATATATATATATATATATATATATCCGATAATATGCGGTCGTGCGGTCGCGATCGCGGGCCGTCCGATCGCGGGTCCATCGCATCCAACGGTCGACGTGAATCGCACCCGACCGTCCGATGCGATGGACCCGTGATCGACGGCCCGTGATCGCGACCGCACCGACCGCACGACCGTATAATATCACGAGTCATATATATATATATTATGAATAAGAGTTTCATACACCTTAATTCTAACACTACCTAGAGTTAAGCCTGTCAATTATCCAAAAAAAAATCTGAATCCGTATCTGAAAATTTAGAAATACCCGATATTCAAAGATCCGGAGTACGGATATGGATATCAGTCTATCCGATCCGAAAAATATTATAAAAATATATATATATATGAATTATATATTACCCATATTGTTATCTTGTATGATTAAACACAATGTTTATCTATTATAATATTATTGATTTTCAATGTATAATATTTGAAAAAGAGAATAACCCTTAAAAATCTCAATTTTAATACTGACATATCTTTAAAATATCACTTGATTATCTAAATTAATGTCAATATTCAAACATGTCAATTATTCAAAAAATATCCGTATTCGATCCGTATCCGAAGGGATCCGAATCCAAAAATTAATATCCGTATCCGAATCTGAAAGTTAGGATGTAGATATTATGAAAGTTAGGATGTGGATATTAGCATATCCGATCCATATCCGTCCGATTGACAAGGCTTACCTAGAGTTGGGGGGGGGGGGGGGGGGTTTCTAGCCCCTAGTATATGTAATCTAGAAAATTATAATAAAAAATTCATTTTTCTCTTCCAGATATTTGATTCAATTTCTAGATTCAATTTTTCAGCAGTGCCCCTGATTTTGCAAAGATGGTGTCAATTCTAAGGAAGGAGACAAAAAGGAGGGAAACCTAATGGGACCTTCCAATTAAGTCATGAAAGACACAAGAGTAGCTGTATGTAGCATGTCCTCCTCATTCGACCGACCAAAACTCCACAACAAGATATCACCTAGACTGGCATCAACAACAATATATAGATACTTTCCAAAAACAAAAAACAATATATAGATGGAAATTGATTAAAGGAAGGGAAAGCTACAAGTCCCACTTGCAATAGTAGTACTGTAGTAGTAATAGTAGTAGGGATCATCCACTTGACCAATTCCAACTAGATATCCATTTCAACAGTCTTCCAAGACCAGCCTCATCTCTTCCCTCATCTTTTATTTCAATTTTAATTTGGTCTCCATGGACATGTTTATGTGTAGCTGATCACAACATGCAACCTCGAACAACAGTTTCGTACTGTACAATGTGTTCTCTTGTTGTCACCTTTCATGGATCCCTGGACCTACCTCATCTCTTAATTTTAAGTATATACCTCATCCACAATCAGGGACGGCCTTAAAAAGCAACAGATTAATTAGTTGGGTCCTAGTTGAGAATTTAAAATGGAACACGCATATAATTTTTAAATTAGCTCTTAGAAATTTAGTTAAATAGATCCTGATTAAGAGACAATTCAAAATGTAGTTGTATATATATCGTTAACCCCCTCTGTTCACTATAACGAGACACATATCTCATTAGAAATTGTTCACATTTTCTGTAAATGATACCATCTAATTTATTGACACATATACTTTACCTTTTATAAAAGTATATATTTTATTAGATAAGATATATGATTTAAAAACAATAAAAATATGTGCAGCCTATATTTCGAGCTGTAACATGGATTGAGCATAACCGGCATTTTTTTAATATTTTTTGGGATTTGATCGAGGCCCTCTGTTGGGTCCTAGAAGACTGTCTTAATCGCCTATACTTTAGTTCGATCACGTCCACAACATCATTTATTTATATTATGTGTGTCCTGGTGGGGGATAGCTATTAATTAACATTGATGTTTGCTGTACATGCATGCATATATATTTAGATTCGATGATAATGTTGGTGGTTAACCGGATGCGAGGATGCATTTATTAATTAAACTATCTTGTCATGTATAACACATGTTATATCCCCCCCAACTACAAAATGCACTCTCCAATTGCATGTATATTATAAAATAATTGAATAAAAATGATTAGAAATTAATGTACATGCACTGTATTGTGAAATTGATGAGAGTAATCAATAGTAGGACTGGATCTCATCAGGTACAGATCGAACACTATTGTTTATCATATTAATAAATGTGTATAACTGTCAATGTTATTGGGAATATTTTCATGCTCAGACCACATAATACCTTGCCCATAAAGCATGCACCATGATTAACAATTAAACATCACTATCATATCCGAAAGAGATTTTTTTTTTTTAAAACAGAACTGTCAAACGATAAACACAGCAGCAGCCAGTTCTGATCATCTGCACTATGCGATGACGCTCGACAATAACATGAACAGTCTCCCTCTTAAATTCGTTTTTGATGTCTCTGAATTGAAGATGATATATATGTCGTCCAATTTTCAAGCCTAAATGTTTGTATTTGCTAAAAAATCATCAGTCTGGCTAAATGGGATCGGATCAATAAAATATAATGCTTGCTTTGATATGATATTACTGAAGGTCATCCGATCCCAATTAATTATTCGACTTCTCAAGCGTGAAAGGCTGCAAATCTGATGCATGTAAAATATGTAGAGTGGATATCAGGATTATATAGGGTCTGTAGGGTTTCATGTCTGAAAATTGCACTGGAGTTTGCAGTTTTTCAATTCTACCAAAGATGAGAAAACTTTTCATTCTACAGAGGTGGGACTATTTTAATTTTTCCAAAGGCCAGGACACTTTTTCCCTTTATGAAATACAATATGTTCCAACATAACAACTTGACCCATGCATCTCAAAATTTTATTTTAATTTCTATACTGTGCCAGGGTATCACTTTTAACTTTAAGAAGTCGATCTTTGATTGAATTGACAGACCCACAATCATAACCCATGCATTTTCAGAAGTGGAGACAAAAGTAGTCCTGAAGCTTTTGATGGCCGGGCAACAAATTAAAGCTATGGACTTCATGAAAAAATACTGTTACAGCTGACAAACAATCGTAGTTAACAGTATTTAACATCATTTAATCAAAATATCAAAAAAAAAAAAAAGTAAGAAAAGATTTTGTTTTCAAAACGTAATTCAAATGTCACCTCTATAGGAATAGATAACAGAACTGGTTCCAATCACCTGTACTGTACGATGACACTCGACAATAACCTGAACAGTAGTCTCCATGATATGCCATATCCAATATTCGCATGTCGATCTCTCTCTCTCTCCCCACCTGAACCTGTAGGGCTGTAAATGGCCCAAGTATATGATCGATCAGAACCTGACCAGCTACACATTCAATCTGCATCAACAGTACTATTTCTGATGATGATGTTGGTGGTGTCTTTGGTGAGGAACCTTTACTTCTGAATCTCAACAACCTAAAGGTATACCATCTAATGATCAATATGGTCAAATGTGATGGAAAATGCCTGCATTTAATGATATTATTCATGCTCACTTCGAATTAACTACTAGAAGACTATGTCACTTAACATATATATAATGGGTTGGGGGTTGGCCGATTTGGGGAGGTCATGAGTCCATAAACTAACAACATAAATTATAATATATATCATGGGTCATGAGTTCAAATCCTACTACTTACCTAACAAAAATATTAATGCCCCTTTTTAATATGGACGTTAGGATCTTAGACATGTTTCATACTTTCATCCATGATATAAGGAATGATAATATGATATATACATCAAGCTGATCACACAAGCAATACTCTTTGTGACTTTGTTAGAGTAGTTTTTTGAGTGGACCATCATCGAATCAATATCTTTGAAATTTGTAATTAGAAGGCTGAATATTTGATCCAATCGTAATCGTTCAAATCATCGATCAATCAGTCTATGCATGCACGGTGGATGATCATCAGGCGTTCGACCATTAAAAGGTGTTCGGCAATTATCCGTTCAGTCGTGATACGTCGGTTCAGACTGACGTGTAAAATGGAGCATCTATCCTAATCCCATTTAATTACCAAAAAATAAAAATTTCACCACCCATATTTTTACCCCAACCAACAAATAAAAAATATCGACCGGTAGGAACAGGAAAGGTGGAGAGAAAGAGAAATAGAGATAAAGGTTGGGCAGGTGAGGGCGGTCGGGAGTAGCGAAGAGGATGAGACGGCAGAGGAGGGCGTGGGGGAGAAAGAGAGAGCTTCGCTCCGGCCCCACACCATTCCGACCTCCCTTTCTTTCTTTCTTTCTTTCTGTCTCCGGCCCCACCCTCCACTAATGCCCTCCGTCATGCTCAGACCTTTCTCTCTCCCGCTCCTCCTCTATTGTACTCTTCCCACAACCCAAAAAAATTCTAGGGTTGCCCCCTCCTTGTATAAACATTTGTTAATGCATGCATTATTGTCTGGTTAAGAACTATAAGTATATATTCATATATTTGGTTAATACAAAAAATGTTGATATACTCAATATGACAAAACACAAATTTTTTTTTTGTGGGTTGGTGATGTAGATATCAGAGCCACAAATTATGGACGGACGAGATCAGATGGACTAGAAAAGAAAAAGACATCTTGATGGAGCATCATGATTTCAAATGACCTTAACTTTCAAACCGTGGATCAAAATCCCTATTATAATATATCAACGCATTCTGAAATCGTCTTGGAGGTCAAATGGACGGTTGAAAGTTATTTTACTATTTTGCAAGTTTTTGAGTTTGTTAGAATTTCGTTCCTTGTTTTAGGATTTATATTTAGATTTGAATTTCAAATTTTGATTTGAATTCGACTTTGAATATTAGTTAGGATTTAATTAGAAATTATTTGTGATTTGACATATTTAGAGAATTTGTTGAGATCTTAGTTTGTTAAAAATTCTATGTTCTATAAATAGACCTGTAATCACATAATTAATTAAATTTTGGTTTATATGCAATTTATTTATTTCTTTTGTTTTGTTATTTGTGATGAATATCAATTACATAGATTTTTATCACCTCGTATTTATTTGAGAAATCAACAGATTGTTAAAGCCAACCGTCCTGACATTTCTTCTGAAGAATCAATATTATCGTTGGAGTTTGCAGATCTTACATCCTTGATCGGATCCGTAGAAGAGTGTGATCTCACGCTACATCAGATAGCAATAGAGTGTCATATAGGTAATTAACACAAAATCATTTTAATGGAAATACCTCCACTTTATTTGTGATTTACTTGTCATGGAATGCTCAAATTAAATAATTTGTCATTTACATGACAGACATCTTTATAGTCCCACACAAAACTTCTCTAGCCAGAACATGCAGGATTTCATCACGTATAATAAGAGTATAAAAAACCAAATACAACTCACATGTACATCACATTAATTTGTGGTTCGTAACTACAAATTTATGGCTATTGGGAACATTCTTGAGCCTCAGCTGTATCGATCTTCAACATATGTGGAATTTGACATTTAAAATTCTGAATCTAACTTCTTATATAAAAAATCTCAATTAGTAGAAATTAAGAAAATTAATGACTTGGAGGCACAAGACAGGAAGAAAATCATTATTTTTTCTTAGAAAATCCTTAAACAAAAAAAGAAAGGCGAATAATTTTTTTTTTAATTTTTAAATTTTTTTTTTTATTGGTAATCATTTTTTGTATTTCTATAGAGAAACAAGCTTTACAAAGAGTATGAAAAAATACAAAAAATAAGGACAACATGGAAAACTTTAGTAATAATTCGAACCCAGGTCGACCTGCATCCCTTCACCATCATTAACCATTTCTTGTAATTCATATCTGAAATCTGATAAAAAAGGAGAGCTTCCTTTAGTGAAAACAGGGGAGAAAAAATGATGTCATCCTTTCTTACGGACATAGGAGAAACCGGACTTGTCCATTGTAACAGCTGCTCTAAGTTCAGACCAAATGTTGGAAGGGTAGAGGATTGTTTCTCCTCTGGCATATTGGAATGAAGCCATCAGGTCGGCAGGAGAGTTCCCTTCGCGCAGGATATGTGATGCTTTCCATTCCATAAAACTAAGAAGACCTTGTTGAATAGAACGAAGAGACCGGATTGCAGTCCAAGGACGCGAACCCTTCTCTTTAACCCAAGCTATTGCGGTGGTAGAATCCGATTCGATCCACAATTTTTGGACCCCTGATTTGATGGCAAGCCAAATGCCCACCTCAATTGCCTTGAGCTCTAATAGATTGATAGATTAGATGGAAGATCATGTCTGCCCGCTTTAATTTTAAAATTGATCATATAATGGTGGTAACACTTGTTTTTGTTTTCCCGGACGGTCTGTTTTTTTCATATCTTCTTGTTCCAGCAACTCTTGTGCACCCTTCACTTAGTGTACTTCAATTCAAGGCCTGAAGCTTTTGGATGGCAACAAGGTATGAACATTATAGAGGGTGCTTGGTGCTAGTGACAACTCATTTTCACTGCATCTATGGTTTTTTGGCTTCATTGCCTGTGATGCTTACACCATGAAATAGATTTTCCATCAATTTAATTGATTGGCTGACCCCTCTCCATCAACCACAAAGGTTCCTTTCATCAGTTATGGCTTTCTCATCATCCGTGCATGGTCCACTGAAGGGCTGCCATGTGAGACACCAAACACAGGCCAAAGATAAGCTTGGAAAACCATCTAAGCTAAGGCATACAACTAAAGAGCACTTTTAACATGCAAAGAATTAATGGTTTGATTTTTTATTTTATTTTTATTTTTTTGGGGTGAGTAAGGGGTTCGGATTCAGTCAGGGTTTATTGAAACTGACATGTGAGGCATGTTTTAAGAGAGTGATGAATGGTTCAGTTTTGTTCGTGAGTTGTTTAAGTAGATTCATTAATTTATGAACCGAGTCCAGTTCAATACAATATAATAGTTGTTTCAATTCAATTTAATGTCAGCTTAGGTCATCTTCAGCCTTAAATCAAATTTATGCCGAAAGTTTTAAGAACAATATGAGTAAAAATTTCATTTGATATGATGTGTTAATTTTGAACTATTACTTTGTGTTTTACTCAAATCTTTTTTAAAAATTTATATCTTCTCCCAATTATTCACTTATTTGTCTTAAAAAGAGTTGTTGGAAAAATTTGGGTAAAATTTAAATCTCCCTTGATTTTGATCAGTTTTTGAATTTCCTTTCATTTTATATAAGTTTGGGTCAAGGGTTGAAGATGATTTTGTAAGATTTTTACTTAAATTTAAATTTGATATGAGTATGGATATAAGATTGGAGATGCTCTTATGTAGTTCCATTCCATTAATATGTTCATTCAATTTATTCATATGATTACTCAATTCTATCAATGAAGTTTATTCGTTTCATGAATTATTTAAAAAATATTTATTTCGATTTGTTATTCAATTCGATTTATGAATGATTAAGTGTAATTTATGAGTTGTTTGTTCACTTGATGAATTATTCAATGCCTTGCTATTTAGCCTTGTTAATATTCTATAAAGTTCTGAAATTCAAAGATATTTCATTATTATGCTCAAGCTATTTAATTGTCAAATCCATTGTCTCGAACATATATGGGATAAATACAAGTAGATACTTGTACTCCTGCAAATGCAATGTTAGCTGACTCAATATATGAAGTTCTAAACAAAATATATATACTCTCTTATAAATATTTAAAAACAAATGAGGTTGTAAAATGTGCTTCACTCCTAAAAAAACACCATCCACCCACCTCAAGAAGAAAAGTGGGGAAAGAAAGCAAGGCTCATTCATCCCAACAAGAGACAAATCATCCAAACAGACCCACTTTGGTCCCCATCAGATCCAAAAACAAAATATATAGCACTATCATTTGAAGAGAAACATAGATGCACAACCAGCAGAGAGAGAGAGACAAAGAGAGATGGATGTATAAGATAATAAAGTTGGAAATATATATATATATATATATATATTTTTTTGATGACGGAGGGGCTTTCCGTGACTGACCTTACGGTCAAGTTGGTAAGCTACCTTCGCCTGTTTGTCCCTGGTCCCACAGAAAATTCTTTTGAATTTCGTTTAACAAACAGGAGGTATAACACAGCGCCAAGACTCGAACCCAAGACCTACCCTTAACACATGTAAGCCCTGAACCGTTATCCATCATTGGCATACCCTATAAAATCTAAACATGACCCACATCTCACATTCCTCAAATCCTGCACCTGGTGATGGCAGAGCAGCCCCTGGTCCTAGGGTTGACAGGATCCCTTGCTCTGTAACAGTGGTGGGTGTAGTAAGACCTCCCTGAGCGAGGTGAGCAAGGACCCTGTTAGCAGAGAGAGCCCCATATGATATGTAGAAGTGCACAGCATGCCAAAACAGGGCTCTTCTGCTCCCACCCATCATTTCTTCTTCTTCTTCATCTGCTACTACTATTCCTTCTTCACCATTGGCAATTGAGTATGGGTAGTAGGTGGTGGTGGTGGTGGTGGTGGTGGTGGAGGAGGAGGGCCATTCAAGATGGGCTGATGTGGTGGTGATGACGATGAGGAGGAGGAGGAGGAGGAGGAGGGAGAGGTTGAGGGAAGCCATGATTGGGTGAGATGGTGGGGTGTGTTTTTAAGTGTTTGATGAGAGGGTCGTATTCAAAAGAGTGCTGTTACATTTAGTTTTTTTGTCAATCGAAAACACAGTCCTATATATTACTTAAAAAATTTAATGAAATATATAGGACTGTGTTGTATATATCATATTAAATATTTTCTTACACTTACTAAAAATAAATTTATTTAATTTAAAATGGAGCGATATATCCCTTTTATCAAAACATATACCTCATTAGATGATGTTTATTATTTAAAAAAAAAAAGTGAAGTCTGAATTTTGATCAGTGAATGTGACTCGGTCTAACTTTTTTTTTTTTTTTTTTTTCTGAAAACATATATTTCAACATAATGGATCAAATATTGGTCTACTCAGTGACCATAGACATGACAAGGTATCATCCCCCCCCCCCCCCCCCTCACATTACATGTTCATTTTCACTGGCCTTGAAACACTAAACACTAGTGTCTGGAGTGGGCTAGTTCTTGAACAAGTGGAGGCCCGTCAAAACATACCAAACACGATGGTGGGCTATAGTTTCGGTGGGATTATTTAATTTTGTTAAATGTCACAACCCTTTTTCTAGAGCTTCAAATGCAATCCATTTTTTTTAAAATATTATACATCTTCTAATTAGTTATTTATTTTTATAAAAATCAAAATATATACTGCAATGAATTTTATAATCTTATTTATAAAATGTATAAAAAAAATTCTATAGACTTAGTCACAATGAATGCAGATGACTATTAACGGGATAAAAAAATTAGCTGTGTAATGAGACGTTTAACCTTTTTAAAAAAATAAAAAGATTATGAATTTCATTTGAGAGCGCCAGAGCGGTAACGAGGTTGAGTCTAACATCACTTTCTTTGGACATATTAGACCCGATGGGCTCTTCAAACATCAGTGTATGGAGTTCTCTAACAATTAGAGGCCCATCAAAAGATGCCAAACACATTGCGGAGGGTGTTGTCACACAGTCTCATTTACCCCGCTAGATGAGTTATATAGTTTATTAAAAAAATTTATATATCTCATTAAATATTGTACATAACTTATTAAAATTATTTTACATTTTTTTTATTTTTTTTTAAAAAAACCTGGTATGGGTATAGAGGGCTGGACGTATCATTTTCCTTAAAGCATGTTAGGCCCAATGAGCTCTGGCTTATTCTTTTTCTTTTTCTAATGAAAAGTTTGAAAACTTCACTTAATAATTTTTTCATCAACTTTGTAAACAAATCCAAAAAAAGAGTCTACATGTTTATAAGAAAGTGCACACATCCACACCATTCAAAACAACTAACCATATCAATGGAACATTTTCTCAACCACTGCTTATTTCCTTCAAACATGTGGTGGGTACATATACTAAAATACAAGTAACATACACAAAATAAGGATTCATAGGATAGTTTTTATGTTTGCAGGGATATATATATCATATCCCAAGTTTATAAGAATTTATATAAGTTTATAAGTGTTTGTAGGGATTTAAATATCTTTTAACTCTTTAAAGATTTCACCGGGCGAGCTTGAAAACCACCACCCAATCTCTTCTCAACAGTACAATCCATATGTGTCCCAAGCATTCTATCCCAAAAGGTGAAGAAAGGCTGAGAGAAGTTATACTTAGTCCCATAGAGTTGATGATGCATGTCATGGTGCACTGTCTGGTCCCCAAACAAAACATGGAGAGGATTCCAAGGAACAATCAGTCCGCAGTGGACGTCGATTCCTCTGATGGTGGTGAAGGAGAAGAAGAAGACGGACGCCCGAGGCGACATGCCCGAGACCACGAAAGATACGGCGCCGCCAAGCGTGTCGAGGAGGAGCCCCTCGAGAGGGTGGTTGTATTGGCTGGCGAACGCGTAGGGCGCGACGAGGCGGTGGTGATAGGAGTGGACGTGCTTGTAGAGGAACCTATTGTGGTGCATGTATCTGTGCATGAAGTACTGCCATGCATCGAAAACAAGAGCTGCTATGGTGAATTGCTTGGCTAGTTTGATGATTGGGGTTGATGAGGTTGGTGTGCTAGAGCCATGGTTGCTTGAAACCTGTGATGCGCAGCAAGAATAACATAATTATAATTAAAAAAAATAATTTGTAAGTATTTTTTCTGATCAAATTTTTTCCTATCATGAAAGGGTAAGATTTGAATTAACTGTAATCACCTCAGTAAGGAGATAATAATTCTTTTATTCTATCAAGAGGAGGTTCAATAAATTATTAATAAGATGCTTAATTAATATTTAGACTTAGACTACAAGTCCCTGCATGTATTGATTTAATCATGCTCAATTAGGAATCTAATTAAGTTAAAATATAAAATTTATTAAAAAAATGAATATCAAAACAAATTATTTTGAGGCCATAAAAGTCAATCAGAATTGATGACAATTAAATCAGATTCTCAAAGGATAAACAACTATGCCAATAATTATTACATATAGTAAAGGTAAATAATCATGATAAAGAAATTAATAGCCTTAATAAAGAAAGTTAGCTAAATTTTGCATGGTTAATGACAATAGCCAGCGTGATAGAATGACATGTCTTCTTGTGATTGACTTTGGTTAAGAGGTTGATTAAGTTTTGGGTTGGGGGATTAGAACCTATATTGAAAATGCATATATGATTGAGGTTTGTTGGAAGGCGTGCAAATTAAAATGTAATACCTTAAACATGAGGAACGCGACGATGACTTGAACAATCTGTTGGAGGAGGACGCCTTTAATGGCTTCCCTCTTTGAGACCAAGTTCTTCTGGTCCTCTTCTTCATATGAATGTAATCTGTACTTTTTGGTGGAACCTAATATCATATAAAAGCTTGAGTAGAGCCAGTAAACCAGAATTGGCACGTAAATGGCCAGTATTTCATCTGATAATACAAATGAACTCATTTTGAACAATTAGATTAAATTAAATTTACACTATGTGTGCTTACTACTTGGTTGTTGTTTATATAGAGAGGTATATGAGTTCATCATTCAGTAGATGATCAAATAAATGTGGTCCAAGTTTAGGTTCATCCGACATTATGGGTGTTAAATAATATTAATTGTTGATGAACCAATGAATGGAGTCAAAGGACCATCTCAAGAAATTGAGACATGTTCAACCGGCTTAAGAAATTGAGAGGTTTAAATTATAGCACCCACGAGGTTAATTTGTAATCCAAAAATAAAGAAAAGAATCTCTCCTCCTTCCTCTCTTACTTCTCTTTGAAAGCAGGCAGTCATTTACAATCTTATCTTCTGTGATTTATGTGTTTAATTTTTTTTTTAGTGTTTAATTTTTTTTCTTCATTCTATTCTATTTTGATTTTTGCAAGACCAATAAAAGAGATTTGATGGGTAGGTTGTTAGAATATGTGACCCATTAATGAGTGAATGGAGACATGGATACGATGGTTGATGTCTCACCTCCATAAGGTGCATCTCGCCATGGCTAGTCATTAAATTATGAATATGACCATATATGGAGCAATGTACACGCGTGTGTGTGTGTGTGTGAAATAATTATGTCCATTTATCTCAAATACATCTCTAATGGCCACTAGAATGCGAAAAATATAATGTTCATTGTCTTACACGATTCAACCCCTACGCATTATCTGGATACACTCACATACAGTGGCGGACCTAGGAATTTTTTTTAGCGGGGGCCATCACTAATATATTATTAAATTTAAATTTACACTTCATATAATAAAATATCAATAATACAATAAAAGTATTATACATTGTATTCAAGACGGTAATATCACACAAAACTTCATAAGTAGTTAAGTACATTGATATTTTTAAAAAGTCTACAACATCATGTTATCATCGAAGCATTCTCATGCGAGTTTTCATATTTTGAAAATTTATCAAGATGCATGGTCAGGAAAATCAAACTGATATTTTTTAGTTATAAGTGCCTTTATACTTATATAGACTAAATTATGAATCTTGCAGGCTTAGACATTAGACATTAAAAATCTTGCAGCCATATATATATATATATATATAAATGTCTCACAAAATTGCGGGATAGGTCAAGACATTAAACATACACAAATAGTAGGCATATGATAAATTGATAATCGACAAAAATGTCATTCAATAGTAAAAAAAAATTATATCAAAGTAGGAAATTTAAAACCAAATAAGTATTTTTCTAACATGATTGTGAATGATTGCTAAATATTGATAGATTAAAATAAGAAAAATCAAATTTTTTTTCAAATGGATATGTTGACCTAGAAAAATAAAGATAGAGATTCAATAAAAAAATTCAAAAATACACCAGAAGAACACTTATTTGGTTTGAAGTAACAAACCTTTAAAAAGATTGAAATGTAGAGCTTTTGAAACATTTTATCCAAATATGAAAGTACGGTTGAATTTATTTTTTTTCTACCGTGTCTCGTCTGTGGAGCCCCTTTTAACCCTTTCACCCAAATGTGAAACAGTGAAAGCACCCATTTAACTTCTATGAATTTTTTTTAATAGCTAGTTAGAAGAACCCATTATTAGGTCCGCCCCTGCCCAGATATAAATCTTCGTAAGAGAGAAAAATTACTGCAAAAAAAATCTGTGCAGTTACAACTGCTAAGCAGTTGGGGAATGGTAATCCCATGTGAGTAGATAGGCATGCCTTCATGGGTGTCATATCTGATTAAAAAATGTCAAACAGTACTTACTAGATCTGGATTCTGGCCTATATATGCTACAGTGGATACATTAAGGAGGATCAGTTTGTTAGCTCAACATGCATAGATACGTTGAGATCTATATATAATAGGTTTAATTTATGTTAAAGTTGTAGTTGTACATGAGAGCTAGTTTGTCAGCCCGGCCCTGCAATTAATGTTCATTAACCAAAATGAAATTGAAATTGATCCCAGTCTTTCATATCAATTTGTATAAATAAAAAAATCTGTAACAACAAGAAACCACACGATTGATGTGTCTTTACGTCATTGGCATTGTCAAATGTCAATTTAATGTCAGCTTAGGCCATCTTCAGGCTTAAATCAAATTTATGCCGAAAGTTTTAAGAACAATATGAGTAAAAGCTTCATTTGATATGATATGTTAATTTTGAACTATTACTTTGTGTTTTACTCAAATCTTTTCAAAAAAATTCATATCTTCTCTCAATTATTCACTTATTTGTCTTAAAAAGAGTTGTTGGAAAAATTTGGGTAAAATTTAAATCTCCCTTGATTTTGATCAGTTTTTGAATTTCCTTTCATTTTATATAAGTTTGGGTCAAGGGTTGAAGATGATTTTGTAAGATTTTTACTTAAATTTAAATTTGATATGAGTATGGATAGGGGCGGAGGTATGTGGAGACAGGAGGGGCTCAAGCTCCTCCTTAAATTTTTTTTTTTTGGATAACGGTGCATCCGGTCTTTTTTTCAGCCCTAAATTCAGTCTATAGGTATTTTAAATTTTTTAAAAATAGTATAACTCATCTAATGAGATATATATTTTTATAAAAAATGAAGCATGTACTCTAATGAATTCCATGAATGCATTTATTAAAAATGTGAAAATTTTTTATCGAAGCATATACTTCGTTAAAGTGAATATATGCTTCGATAATTTTATATCGATGCATATAAGACTGAAAATGGG
Source organism: Acorus calamus (assembly GCA_030737845.1). Taxonomy (NCBI): domain Eukaryota; kingdom Viridiplantae; phylum Streptophyta; class Magnoliopsida; order Acorales; family Acoraceae; genus Acorus; species Acorus calamus. The sequence goes on along the minus strand of CM060863.1, from coordinate 6,746,353 downwards.
GCTGGAATAAAAATTGTGTGTGACCACTTTTTTTATGATAAACAAACAATAACAGTTGAGTATTTGAGTTTAATATGGATATATTTATTGAATTATAATAAAAATTCATCGGAAAAATAAATTTAAATATTTTTTAAAAAGCTTTTTATTTTATTTTTGTCTCTCAAATTTTCTAGTATAGTTATTATATTTTTTCTAACTTCTTCCATCTTTTTTTTTATTGCTTGACCCATGAAATACTTTTTACACACAATTATACATTTTGTATATGTTGGTGATCATATATTGTTATTCATTCCATGTATTGTATATATAAACTCTTATTATACATCATATGTATACTATTAAGAGTCAGTTTGATAATTTTGGTTGAGAATGCATGAGAATTTCTTTTTTAATAATCCAATTCAGATAGATTCTGTGGAATTAAAAAATTTAATTGACATATTTAAGAATGAACACATGATTGGATGATTTCAAATACAATTTTTCTAAATGTTATGTTAGATTTTTATAAATGTCTCTGTTTAAAGATATGATATATAAAGCCCCCCCCTTATAGAAATTCCTAGCTCCGCCACTGAGTATGGATATAAGATTGGAGATGCTCTTATGTAGTTCGATTCCATTAATATGTTCATTCAATTTATTCATATGATTACTCAATTCTATCAATGAGTTTATTCGTTTCATGAATTATTTAAAAAATGTTTATTTGGATTTGTTATTCAATTCGATTTATGAATGATTAAGTGTAATTTATGAGTTGTTTGTTCACTTGATGAATTATTCAATGCCTTGCTAATTAGCCTTGTTAATATTTTATAAGTTCTGAAATTCAATGATATTTCATTATTATGCTCAAGCTATTTAATTGTCAAATCCATTGTCTCGAACATGTATGGGGAAAGAAAGCAAGGTTCATTCATCCCAGCAAGAGACAAATCATCCAAACAGACCCACTTTGGTCCCCATCAGATCCAAAAACAAAATATATAGCACTATCATTTGAAGAGAAACATAGATGCACAACCAGCAAAGAGAGAGAGAGAGAGATGGATGTATCTTATATACTATACTATATATAAAGCGGTACGAAGGCGACAAAATTTTGTCAATGGGATAAAATGGTCATTTTTCGGACATTTTTCGGATAAGTCCTCGTATCCGTCTTATTTATGAATAGGTCCTTATAAAAGTCAACTGCGGTGGCGAACCATGCTCGGACGTTTTACGGATAAACCCCCGTATCCATCTTATTTATGGATAGATCCTTATAAAAATCGGCTGAGTTTGTCCTTTTATGGATATTTTGTGGATAAGCCTCCGTATCCATCTTATTTATAAGTAGGTCCTTATAAAACTCGCGCAAAACGCGTACATCATGACTAGTAAGATAATAAAGTTGGAAATATATATAACAAATCATTAGCCAGGTGGGTCATTAAAAAATGACCATAAACACTTCCAAAAAAAATAAAAAGTTAACAAACACTAATAACAACAAAATCACCACCCTCTAATGTATCTAACACACACCCAATACACCATCATATCCATCATTGGCATACCCTATAAAATCTAAACATGACCCACATCTCACATTCCTCAAATCCTGCACCCACATCTCACATTCCTCAAACACTTAGCCCCCGTTTGGATACCGGATAAGCTTCGGATAACCTTGGATAACCCCAGATAAAAAAAAATTTGTGTTTGGAAAGCTCGGATAAACCCAGATAAAGTGTGCTAGAATAAACTGGTATAAAGTGGTATATGGATTCCAATCAACCTCTAGAATAAAATTTATCCCAGGTTATTCCACTCAAAGAATAAGTGGGCCCACTGTCAAATCAACTGTCATCACCTCTTATAAATCACCTGTCAAATCAACTATCATTACTTTTTTACCTTTTATAAATCCTTATCCATACTTTATTCACATTTTACCCAAACAACAAAACATTTATTCTTACGATTCCCAATGAGAATAATTCAAAACACAACCAAACACAAAATCACTTTATCCTTATTTATACACACTTATGCTCGGATAAATATATACCCAATAATAAATCCTATTCTACATCCAAACGGGGGCTTAGTTTTTTTGTCAATCGAAAACACAGTTCTATATATTACTTTAAAAATTTAGTAAAATATATACCTTGTTAGATATTGTATATATCATATTAAATATTTTCTTACACTTATTAAAAATAAATTTATTTAACTCAAAGTGGAGTGATATGCATTTTTTTATCAAAGCATATACCTCATTAGATGATGTTTATTATTTAAAAATAAATAAAAATATGTGATGTCTGAATTTTGATCGGTGAAACATTTTTTTTTTTTTTTTTTTGACAACAAGTATTTCAACATAATGGATCAAATATTGGTCTACTCAGTGACCATAGACATGACTAGTGTCTGGAGTGGGCTAGTTCTTGAACAAGTGGAGGCCCGTCAAAACATACCAAACACGATGGTGGGCTATAGTTTCGGTGGGATTATTTAATTTTGTTAAATGTCACAACCCTTTTCTAGAGCTTCAAATGCAATCCATTTTTTTAAAAATATTATACATCTTCTAATTAGTTATTTATTTTTATAAAAATCAAAATATATACTCCAATGAATTTTATAATCCTATTTATAAAATGTATAAAAAAAATTCTAATGAGATATAGACTTAGTCACAATGAATGCAGATGATTATTAACGGGATAAAAAAATTAGCTGAGTGTAATGAGACTTTTAACCTTTTTTAAAAAATAAAAAGATTATGAATTTCATTTGAGAGCCAGAGCGGTAACGAGGTTGAGTCTAACATCACTTTCTTTGGACATATTAGATCCGATGGGCTTTTCAAACATCAGTGTATGGAGTTCTATAACAATTAGAGGCCCATCAAAAGATGCCAAACACATTGCGGAGGGTGATGTCACACACAGTCTCATTTACCCCGTTAGATGAGTTATATAGTTTATTAAAAAAATTTATATATCTCATTAAACATTGTACATAACTTATTAAAATTATTTTACATTTTTCTTATTTTTTTTTAAAAAAACCTGGTATGGGTATAGAGAGCTGAACGTATCATTTTCCTTAAAGAAAAGTTTGAAAACTTCACTTAATAATTTTTTCATCAACTTTGTAAACAAATCCAAAAAAAGAGTCTACATGTTTATAAGAAAGTGCACACATCCACACCATTCAAAACAACTAACCATATCAATGGAACATTTTCTCAACCACTGCTTATTTCCTTCAAACATGTGGTGGGTACATATACTAAAATACAAGTAACATACACAAAATAAGGATTCATAGGATAGTTTTTATGTTTGCAGGGATATATATATCATATCCCAAGTTTATAAGAATTTATATAAGTTTATAAGTGTTTGTAGGGATTTAAATATCTTTTAACTCTTTAAAGATTTCACCGGGCGAGCTTGAAAACCACCACCCAATCTCTTCTCAACAGTACAATCCATATGTGTCCCAAGCATTCTATCCCAAAAGGTGAAGAAAGGCTGAGAGAAGTTATACTTAGTCCCATAGAGTTGATGATGCATGTCATGGTGCACTGTCTGGTCCCCAAACAAAACATGGAGAGGATTCCAAGGAACAATCAGTCCGCAGTGGACGTCGATTCCTCTGATGGTGGTGAAGGAGAAGAAGAAGACGGACGCCCGAGGCGACATGCCCGAGACCACGAAAGATACGGCGCCGCCAAGCGTGTCGAGGAGGAGCCCCTCGAGAGGGTGGTTGTATTGGCTGGCGAACGCGTAGGGCGCGACGAGGCGGTGGTGATAGGAGTGGACGTGCTTGTAGAGGAACCTATTGTGGTGCATGTATCTGTGCATGAAGTACTGCCATGCATCGAAAACAAGAGCTGCTATGGTGAATTGCTTGGCTAGTTTGATGATTGGGGTTGATGAGGTTGGTGTGCTAGAGCCATGGTTGCTTGAAACCTGTGATGCGCAGCAAGAATAACATAATTATAATTAAAAAAAAAAATTTGTAAGTATTTTTTCTGATCAACTTTTTCCTATCATGAAAGGGTAAGATTTGAATTAACTGTAATCACCTCAGTAAGGAGATAGTAATTCTTTTATTCTATCGAGAGGATGTTCAATAAATTATTAATAAGATGCTTAATTAATATTTAGACTTAGACTACAAGTCCTTGCATATATTGATTCAATCATGCTCAATTAGGAATCTAATTAAGTTAAAATATAAAATTTATTAAAAAAATGAATATCAAAACAAATTATTTTGAGGCCATAAAAGTCAATCAGAATTGATGACAATTAAATCAGATTCTCAAAGGATAAACAACTATGCCAATAATTATTACATATAGTAAAGGTAAATAATCATGATAAAGAAATTAATAGCCTTAATAAAGAAAGTTAGCTAAATTTTGCATGGTTAATGACAATAGCCAGCGTGATAGAATGACGTCTTCTTGTGATTGACTTTGGTTAAGAGGTTGATTAAGTTTTGGGTTGGGGGATTAGAACCTATATTGAAAATGCACATATGATTGAGGTTTGTTGGAAGGCGTGCAAATTAAAATGTAATACCTTAAACATGAGGAACGCGACGATGACTTGAACAATCTGTTGGAGGAGGACGCCTTTAATGGCTTCCCTCTTTGAGACCAAGTTCTTCTGGTCCTCTTCTTCATATGAATGTAATCTGTACTTTTTGGTGGAACCTAATATCATATAAAAGCTTGAGTAGAGCCAGTAAACCAGAATTGGCACGTAAATGGCCAGTATTTCATCTGATAATACAAATGAACTCATTTTGAACAATTAGATTAAATTTACACTATGTGTGCTTACTACTTGGTTGTTGTTTATATAGAGAGGTATATGAGTTCATCATTCAGTTGATGATCAAATAAATGTGGTCCAAGTTTAGGTTCATCCGACATTATGGGGTGTTAAATAATATTAATTGTTGATGAACCAATGAATGGAGTCAAAGGACCATCTCAAGAAATTGAGACATGTTCAACCGGCTTAAGAAATTGAGAGGTTTAAATTATAGCACCCACGAGGTTAATTTGTAATCCAAAAATAAAGAAAAGAATCTCTCTTCCTTCCTCTCTTACTTCTCTTTGAAAGCAGGCAGTCATTTACAATCTCATCTTCTGTGATTTGTGTGTTTAATTTTTTTTTTAGTGTTTAATTTTTTTTTCTTCCTTCTATTCTATTTTGATTTTTGCAAGACCAATAAAAGATTTGATGGGTAGGTTGTTAGAATATGTGACCCATTAATGAGTGAATGGAGACATGGATATGATGGTTGATGTCTCACCTCCATAAGGTGCATCTCGCCATGGCTAGTCATTAAATTATGAATATGACCATATATGGAGCAATGTACACGTGTGTGTGTGTGAAATAATTATGTCCATTTATCTCAAATACATCTCTAATGGCCACTAGAATGCGAAAAATATAATGTTCATTGTCTTACACGATTCAACCCCTACGCATTATCTGGATACACTCACATACAGTGGCGGACCTAGAATTTTTTTTAGCGGGGCCATCACTAATATATTATTAAATTTAAATTTACACTTCATATAATAAATATCAATAATACAATAAAAGTATTATACATTGTATTCAAGACTGTAATATCACACAAAACTTCATAAGTAGTTAAGTACATTGATATTTTTAAAAAGTCTACAACATCATGTTATCATCGAAGCATTCTCATGCGAGTTTTCATACTTTGAAAATTTATCAAGATGCATGGTCAGGAAAATCAAACTGATATTTTTTTAGTTATAAGTGCCTTTATACTTATATAGACTAAATTATGAATCTTGCAGGCTTAGACATTAGACATTAAAAATCTTGCAGCTATATATATATATATATATATATATATATATATATATATAATGTCTCACAAAATTGGGGGATAGGTCAAGACATTAAACATACACAAATAGTAGGCATATGATAAATTGATAATCGATAAAAAATGTCATTCAATAGTAAAAAAAAATTATATCAAAGCAGGAAATTTAAAACCAAATAAGTATTTTTCTAACATGATTGTGAATGGTTGCTAAATATTGATAGATTAAAATAAGAAAAATCAATTTTTTTTTCAAGTGGATATGTTGACCTAAAAAAATAAAGAAAGAGATTCAATAAAAAAATTCAAAAATACACCACAAGAACACTTATTTGGTTTGAAGTAACAAACCTTTAAAAAGATTGAAATGTAGAGCTTTTGAAACATTTTATCCAAATATGAAAGTACGGTTGAATTTATTTTTTTTCTACTGTGTCTCGTCTGTGGAGCCCCTTTTAACCCTTTCACCCAAATGTGAAACAGTGAAAGCACCCATTTAACTTCTATGAATTTTTTTTAATAGCTAGTTAGAAGAACCCATTATTAGGTCCGCCCCTGCCCAGATATAAATCGTCGTAAGAGAGAAAAATTACTGCAAAAAAAATCTGTGCAGTTACAACTGCTAAGCAGTTGGGGAATGGTAATCCCATGTGAGTAGATAGGCATGCCTTCATGGGTGTCATATCTGATTAAAAAATGTCAAACAGTACTTACTAGATCTGGATTCTGGCCTATATATGCTACAGTGGATACATTAAGGAGAATCAGTTTGTTAGCTCAACATGCATAGATACGTTGAGATCTATATATAATAGGTTTAATTTATGTTAAAGTTGTAGTTGTACATGAGAGCTAGTTTGTCAGCCCGGCCCTGCAATTAATGTTCATTAACCAAAATGAAATTGAAATTGATCCCAGTCTTTCATATCAATTTGTATAAATAAAAAAATCTGTAACAACAAGAAACCACACGATTGATGTGTCTTTACGTCATTGGCATTGTCAAATGTACAAATAGGTTGAATGTCTCAGTATATGAACCTATGGCCTTGGTATGTATTAGGAAGCAGAAACAATTGGTTGTGATTTAGGGCTCATTTAGAAACACGTTTGAAAAATAAGATTTTGAATAAATTGGTTTAAATAAACTTTGATTATTGAAAAATGCATTTTTTACGCTTTTTAGAAAGCAACTTTTTTGCACTAAAAGCTGTAGGTAACTTTTTAATTAAGTTGGATTCTTGAAACCCGTTTGGTAACTCGTTTGAGCTTTTTGCTTAATTAAAAGCAGAATCACCCCCTCCCCCCCCCCCCCCCCCCCCCCCGTGTTACCAAACAGGGCTTTAGGCTTGACTGCTTGAGACTTACCTTAAAGTTATGTAATTCTCTCTGGCTGATGGAAGGGATATTAACGACGGAATCCATTCAGATCCGCTGTGAAGAATTTTTAAAATTTTCAATGTCAAATCCATCCCACCATGCATGGATCCAAATGGGACGCGCCTTGGACACTTGTTTGAGTCAACAAAATATTGTTCTTTATTATTCAATTAAGATCCAACCCTAGCCTTAGGTGCTAGCCTTAGGTTAAAGTGGTTGTATTGGCTCGTGAATGCGTCAACTTGTTTGTTAGAGTGATTAATTGAGAGTCAATTCATTATGGAGTCAATTAGTGTGTTAGCTCAACATGCATAGATAGGTACGTTGAGATCTATCTACATAGAATTGTTCTTGTAGATTTAGTAGCAGATCTCTGAAGTCAACTACATTCAGGTATTAAATATATTATAAAGATGTCGATCATTAATACATATTCAGGTAAGTTTGTGTGTGTAATATGAATACACTTATACACACACATACGTGTGTGTGTATGACTATATACATACATATATATGTGTTGTGTGTATGTGTACATATACTGCACGCACACATCAACATAGTTGTAGTTGCACTCAATAGTTCGTGTCAGCCTCTTCAATTAATGTTAATTAGTCAAAATGAATTAAAAGTCGATCCAGTCTTTCATAGTAATATATAATGTGTGTGTGTATAAATAAATAAAAACCATTAAGACCAAGAAATCGCTCGATTGATAAGACAATTGACATTGTCAAAGTCTAATTCCAGCCAACATGCTGTACAAATTAAATTGAGAGTCTCAATGATCGGTTGGGAACTTGGCTTGAGAATTTCTTTTTGGTTAAGATCCTAGGACATGTTATACATATTTATCGGACATTTGTAACTGTGTTTCTTCTTAATAATTATACAAGTTTACATTTTCCTTAAAAAAAATGTTATATACATATTTATATGAACCTAACCATGGTACGTTATGTATAAGGAGACAAATGATTGGTTGTGAATTTGGCTTGAGGACTACCATAAAATTAAATCATCTAACATGCACCCATTGGCAAGGACACCCCCATTGTATGGGGTTGATCCGAGGATCTTGGATTGATCAAGCCTTGCTTATAGCAATGTGCAAATTAAAAAGTATTTTAAATTTTGTTGGGCTAGGTTATTGTAGGCTTTTGACACCCATATATAGTTTTGGGTCCACATTGACCCGTTTTTCAAGTGCGAGGAGTAAAATGATCTGTCTTGATCTGTCTTTGTATATAAAGAAAAAGGCACGTGCAAATGGAAAAGATGAAACACAGTTTTAATCAGAAAATTTAATCATTAATGAAATAATGTATTTCTTCCAAACTTTAACAAAGCTAGCAAGGAATAACAATCTGATCAGTTAAAATGTTCATCCACAAAAACCATACACTCATGACTCATCACTTGTATATGCACCGATACTTATTAGTCTGCGATGGACAATTCTCAATCTAGAAATCATATATATGCTTTTACATAGGTTGCTGTATTTTTAAGTTTATTTGTAAAACCATATTAATTAATTAAGACCAGTTTCTAAAAGATACATCGTATGAATATAAATCATATACAAGCTTCTATAAAGGTAAAGCATGTGCCCAAGAAATAAATGTTTTGACCTAGATTGTAAGTCTGTAACCATAAAAAATTAACCGAACGAAGACATTTTGCCCCCTTGTTACCCAAATTAACTAAAGTCATATCTCAAGCTTTGACGTTCTGCATGGGTTAAAAAAAAAATTATTTTCAACTTTTTAGTAATCAAGACATGATCCATACATGTTATTTAATCACCTCATCAAGTTCCAAACAGAAGATTTAATTGGCTTGAGACACTAATTAAACATTTAAACGCAGGATTATTTTAGTAGGGCAATCACTCTTTGTATCCATTTCAAATAAAATAAAAACACACATCCACAGCTAATCCTAACTCCAAAGCATATATGTATTAATAGAAAGTTAGCAAGTGTATTTTTGATATTTAAACTAAATTCTTTATTATTTTCATTGAAAAAATATGAATCTTTATAAAAATAAACCATATACATGACGAACCAATGGTTCATGGTGAGAAAAAGAATTCTTGATCGGGGGGGGGGGGGGGAGGGAGTCATAAATATATACCTATCTCAAAGCATTGACTGTGAATGGTCACATTTTAAGGTTTCCAACTTTCCAGTAACAGATAAGATAATTAATCCATACATGCATGTTACTCATAGTCACCTCATCATAAAATCTCAAATAAACAAACAAGATGAAAAGATATTTGCATGGGCTATTGAACGCATGCATCATTATAGGGCAATTTCACTCTACACATGGAATTCAAATAAAATAAAACACACACATATATATCCACAACTAATCCTTAATGGGTCTCGCTTCAAATCCACCCCCCACTCTCTTTTCAAGCCTGAAAGGCATGTGTGTTCCAAGAACCTTGTCCCAAACCACAAAAAACGGCTGAGCAAAGTTGTACTTGCTCCCATACAACTGGTGGTGGACGTCGTGGTAGGCCGCGTTGTTTCTGAAGAACACATGAAACGGGTTCCACGGCAGCATGAGCCCGCAGTGGTCGTCGATGCCTTTGATCGTCGCGAAAGTGAAGAAGAAGATCGAAGCGCGGGGCGACATGCCGGAGACCAGGAAAGCCACGGCTCCTGAGGCAGTCTCTATGAGGAGACCATCGATCGGGTGGTTGTACTGCGCGCCGAAGGCGTAGGGGACGACGAGGCGGTGGTGCCTGGAGTGGAGGTGCTTGTACAGGAACCTGCTGTGGTGCATGATCCTGTGCATGAAGTACTGCCATGTATCAAACACGAACATCGCAACGATGAACTGTCTCGCCGTCACGATGAGTGGAGGAGGAGGAGGAGTTTGTTGGGTGTTGCTAGTGCCCATTATCTACACAAATTAAACAAGAAATAATTATTGCTAAATTTTTCTTATTGGATATCGATTAAATCTGATAAAATCAAGCACTGGCTGATATACGTACCCTAAAGGAGAGGAGGGAGACAGAAGCTTGAAGTGTCTGTTGGAGGAGGACACCTCTAACAACTTTGCCCTTAGGAACCAAGTTCTTGGTGTCTTCATCTTTCTTTGAATGCAATCGATAATTGTTCAAGGAACCCATTGTCATGTAAAGCCCGGAGTAGACCCAGTAGACAACTATGGGCACAAATGTGCCCAGGACCTCATCAGAGGCTAAAAGACTTAGATCCATTGAAGAGATATCAATGATTCCAATAAGAGTCAATGTTGTATGAGTTGGTGTGTTTTCATTTGGATGGTTGAGGGAGCTAGTGTGGGATTTATATAGATAGATAATTGAACGCGTGAAAGAATTAACTTTAGGCCTGCTGGAAGTGCACATATGAAATGGGAAATTTTCAAAAATAACCATATGAAAAAAAAGAATTTCAAATTTGATACCGTGATTAAACTATTAGCAAAACTGACCATGAGTCCAGTTTAATTCCGATCAGTGTGCCACGTTGACGCGATGTCTGGACAGGGATGTGCCACAATGGAGACGTGATCTGTTATCACGTCTCCGTCTTCAGTGCAAACCGCATGCGGCCCGCGCGCTGTGGAAGAGCGCAGGGTCACGCCTCCAATGGAGGCGTGATCCGTGATCACGTCTCCAGTGGAGGTGTAATGACGGATCACGCCTCCGTGGGAAGCGTGATCCTAGCCTCCTCCCCTTTTCATTTCTTTATTGGAAAAAAAAACTTGTAACATTACCTGGTTTACAATAAAATTTTACAGTTCACCTGTAAGCTTAAAAAATTTATCAAAAAATATATAATATTACACTAAAAACTAAAATAAGCATCAAATCTCAACATCTTTATACATAGTCATAACTATAGTAAGTTAATCATATATACTGTCATCCTAAAAACCGTCTCCATCCTTTCTTTTTCTTAATAGGTGCAGGAGGTGCTAAAGAAGAAGGCATATCTGATTGTGGTGAAGATTGTCCCATCGGCTGAGCAGGTGTTGTAAATCCCACAGATCCAACAGAATGTGTGGGTGCAGTAGAAGCAATACCGGCACGTCTACGAGTTCGAGTCTAATAGATGGAAAAAGTCGGTACAGGCTCAAGGAGTGGTCGTGTATCCAAGTGATCATGATGTGTCTCTTCTTGACCATCTCATCTCTGTTCAGGATCCTCTTGTAACTGAACATGACCATGGAATAACTGATCAGAATGGTCATATGCTCCATATATTAGATGCTCATCTGCATCATCTCCTAGTCGCACGGCTTCCTGAAAATGAAAATCATCGACAGTAAAAAGATGATCATGGTCATACTCACTCTGATCCACATCATCCCCTCTGTCGTCGCCAGGTGGATCCGGATGCCGTTCCGGTGATGGAACAAAGGACCTGGGAATCTGAGATAACGGTAACTGCTGAAGCAGAGCAGTTGTCTAATCACATGCCACAGCAGCTATACGAACCATCTCATCATATCCAGGATATAATGATAGTCCCTCATTCAGTACCTGATTGATACTCATCACGGCAACACCCTATGTTAATTTTAAATCTTCATCAAAATATTGAGAAAGTAATAATATTTATATTCCATATCATATGTACTATGTAACTCACCATGACCTCAGCGACGTATCTACGGGGATGATACTGCATTGGAACTAGACATGGAGGGATAGGTGGGGTGATATATCTGACTGTGCGCTCCCAATACCACTCCATATACCTCGAAGATGTCATAGACTGTGGGTAAATGTGGATGTGATCGAGTCGCGCATTCCATCGGTTGATGCAATCCTTATGCAAAACAACCCAATTGACCTTCTGTCGACCACGTCTGTTACCTCTATTGATCTGTTCCACTTCTATTGGGATGGTCTATTCACAACCGAATTGGCGTGCAACTCTATCAAGATAATGCATTTCCACAATATCAAAGCATATCAGAGTGACCCTAACCATCCACAAATTAAAGTCGGCTATGCATGTTGTTGGAACCTCCTGATATCTATCCACATAGGGCATCCACAAAATCTGTAGAGACATAGTTAACATGTTATTATATTACATCCTATAACAATATAGAATTACATTTTATAAATACACAATTACAAACCTGTGTCTCATGCTGATAATCTAACTGTGCCCTACAATACATCAACACATGCGATGGTGACTCATCGAAATGCTTCTTCACAGCCCATCTGATATGAAATTAATATTAGTGATATTATGTAACAAATGTGAATACAAATACCTTTACATGACCATTAAATATCAGTTACCTAGCCCCTAATGACCTGCCACCAAGTACAAATTCTTCACTCAATAAATTGGGTCTACCAACATGTAGTCTCTCCCATGACCAGATCTGTTAGTATAATAAAGTGACTTATATTTATATGAACAAAGTCAAGTAATTTAAGTAGAAGCTAAAGTATGTTACCTGCAAGAGTGAGAAAAAAACCTGCTGTCTCTCTCTGGTTGATAAGACATCCCATAGACAAGGCTCAATAGAGGTGCCCCAAAGCAGCTGATCCCCATGAATAAAAGCCAACTTCTTTCAAATCTCGTAGAAGAAGTAGATAGCATGCATGAACCTTATTACCCATGGCATCAACAAAAATGGTACAGCCAAGCAGAAACAGTAGATAGGCATGAGCATAACGTTGTAAGACCTCTTCCCTCTCTTCGTCATCAGGTATGTGACTGAAAGTGTCTTTCAACCAAGAAAGTAAAATCCTCCTCCCTATCAACTTATTGTTTGGGGGAACAACACCTAAGAGGTCCTCACACACTGCTCCTCAGTTGTGCATATCTGTGATTCATGGAACTGGTAAGCCATCAATGCGTAAGCCTATAAGTACAGCGACATCGTGCAGCGTAATAGTCATCTCTCCATGCCGTAAGTGGAAAGTGTTAGTCTCCGGCCTCCAGCGCTCAATAAAGGCAATAAGTAGACGTTTGTCACAATAGATGTATCCTATGCAAGCCAAATAATACAGTCCCAATCTTCTCACGAAATCTATAATCCGTTGGTCCATCTCCCATTTGTTTACTTGACTCATGTGCATCGTTAATTTCATCACCTCACCCAGTATCAATATGAGATACGTGGATTAATTTAAATATTTACAACAATTCTATGTGAGAAAAATAATATTTTATAAAATAACACACCTCCCCAACAAAGCATCGCTCGGATACATGATGTGGCTGAAGATATAGCAAATCATCAACAATAGGTCCATGCCACTCATGTGCTGTCATCTGATTCAACAAAATGGATTATATACGAATAAAAATCCAGGTATCAAATAAATAAAGGTTGTACATAGTTATGAAATTATCAAACATGTGATGGTAATGGTATGAAATGAGATACCAGATTCGGTGCACGAATCTCGAGATATATAACAAAAGCTGTGAGTATTGGTGGGTAAAATTATTAGGAAAGTAAATAATTGCCATGGGTGTTAAATAGGAACCTAGTTCATAGTTCACAGTCCTGGAGATGCATTCAACTATCACACGTTTATCGAATGATCGTTGATCGTATCAACGATATCAGTATCCATGAAAAACATCAAAAAATGATGAATGAAACCATAAACATGTGAGACAAACCGAATTCACGTTTAACACCCTAAGCAATCATTTTCTCCCCGATCAATGACACCAAATCAACACTAATAACAATATACTTTCCATGCTTGTGGTATGGCTATTCACACACATAGCAAAAGACGTCTACCACATATAAATCTCAACTTCGGAACGTTTCAAATCAAGTAAGCATTTCAAAACATTCATGGTCACACCTGGATTAAAGAATTTGACCTAGACATCGAAATTCATAAAACTAAAAATAAAGGATTCAACCCAACATGTCAAAATACAAACACATTGCACCCTCCAATCATTACACATTGTTCTGAGGACATGTAAGCCTATTATGCCATCTTTCCTTACATTTGAAACATTTATTATTTGGCATGTCATCATTAATGTCCATGTGCATGCGCCTCCTCACAGACTTGGGACGTCCTGCTGACCTTTTGATTTGTTGTGGGATGAAGATCGAATCGTTTTCTGTTGGAGATGGCCAATGACTCGCGTCATCCACAACATGAAACACAGGTGCATACGTTCCTCTGAATGAATCCGCATAAAAGCACTGAGAAACATGTCCCTGGGGCAATCCTTGCATACCCATATGCTGCTATGACATGTGCATAAAGATAGTGAAACAACATCAGAACGTTGCATTGACATTCTGCATATTCTATACGTAAATAAACAGTGAATGATACAACATTCTTGTCCAAAACCATAAACTAAGCCCGATCGAGTCTCCGGACTTGCATAGCCCTTGCATCGTGCGCTAATCTTTCTAAATGTCGTTGCAATTTCGGAACGACATCTCCTGTCATGTCTCCACCCGCTTCACGCCTTGCATAAAAATATTCAACCACTCGGAGATATGTCTGTTGAACTATAGCTGTGATCAGCAACGTTCTAGCGCCCTTTAATACACTATTCATACTCTCATATTTATTTGTTGTCAATATACCATAACGATATCCACCATCATAACAAATTGCCCACATCTAAGGAGGTACTTGATCTATCAATTCACGAGCTTCTGGATTGACTGTTAAAATCTTTCTCATCTTCTCAGCAAATAATGATGTGCATTTAATAGTGGCAGCCCTCCACACCATGTATGATAACTCTTTGCTCTTGTATTTCTTTTTGAAGTTATCAATCAAATGCCTCATTCAAAATCGATGCTACCATGCAATCTGGGAATCCTCCTCGAGAAGTTGTAATGCACTTATTATGCCTCCGTGTCGATCTGAGAATAACACAGATATTTCTTGGTGCTCTAAGTGACCAAAACAAGTGGAACAAAAAGAAACGCCAACTATCTGTGTTTTCTGATTCAACAATGGCCAAAGCTAAAGGCACTAGACCGTCTTCCGCATCAGTGGCAGTAGCTATGAGGAGATTTCCCTTATACTTTCCATACAAATGTGTTCCATCAATGCAAATCAGTGGACGACAATGACGGAAAGCTTCAATTGTTGGTGCAAAAATCCAAAAAACACGTTCAAACTGGCGAACTACTCTGCCCATGCAATTCTCATTGATGACTTTACCGTCAAATCTTACTATTGTCCCCGGGTTAGTCCTCCTCAGAGCATCAAGAAAAAAATGAAGACGAGCATATGACTGCTCCCAATTCCCAAAATTCATCTCCATTGCTTTTCATTTAGCACGATATGCCTTTGAATATGAGATGTTATAATGGTAGTCAGCACGTATCCACTCAACAATCTCTATTGGACTTATTCTCATATTATGACGAATCGATGACATGATCAGTTCAGCTATAAAAGCTGAGGTAAATTGTCTGTGGTTTGCTTTGAGAAGAGGATCGACGCAAGTATGAGGACCTCTGATCGTAAAAATTCTAAACAAGTCTGAATTTTTTACTTTCTTCGCATGAAGTCTCTACTCACACCTTTTACCTACACACTCTACAGTGTATCGATTTGGGGCAGATTTTTTAATACCAAATTGTATATATCTTTTAATGCTTCAACTATGCAAAGCATTTATCAATGCCTTCTTATTAGTGAATAACTGTGCAACTTCACGATCAGCAAAAGATGAAGAGCCAACATCATGCTAGTATTATGAATATTCTCAGTAACAGCATATGTCATTAACTGTGATGGGTCATACATGTGTGGAATGTCATATTGTGGGATTGGAATTGCATCCAAACTATGCTCCTCCTCAGTGTTAGATTCGCTGGACCAATTGTCTTCCTCCTCCCCTTCATCTGTTTCATCCACATCTTCAATTTCATCATCTGCACTTTCTTCGTCTACATTGAAGGTATCGTCATCACTCATATCATGGATCGGAGACCTATATATAATAAACAATTGTATAACACAATGTATTGTACTGAATGAAAAAAATGAATTATATTATACATGCACATACCCAGTTTTTTGCGTCCCTGTGTTCGTCGTCGGTGTTGCTTCAAAAACATTATTTTCAAAGTTCAGTACGTATAAAGATGAAGGTTCATATGGGTCATGGACTTTGTGATGTTCTAAGTCGTCTAAATTACTGTAAGGAAGTTCATCGTCTGTCCTTCCTATGATTTCTATTTTCTCCAACCATAACTCAATCCCATGTACATGCTTTGGGTATAATTTCATCATAACTTTGACAGCCATTTCATCATCAACAGGCAGAACCTCGCTCAAACTATGACGGGTGGGATCCGGTACATTCATTGATAATATATAGTGACTTGGATCCGTTCCCGTCAGAACATACATTATTCGAAGCAAATCAATGTATGAAATTTTTTTTATTTACGATGGTGGATTTTTTAGATCCCCTTTCATATCTTGAATCATCCCCCTCTTTAGATATTTTCCCATTAAATGAATAAATTAACGATACTTCATATTTTTTTCCATTTGCAGTAATACATTACAACAATGTAGAATTTTAACACACATATTACATCGTTATTCAGTACTTACATGATTACAAAAATTATATGGATTTTTCGTAACTATATTTATTTAAAAATTAATATCAATTTGTCATAACTATAATAATTATTAAAAATATTTATATGGATTTCTCATAACTACAATAATAAAACACGGATAAAAGATTCATGCACAAAAATCTAAACAAAATTCAAGATTCACACTAATAATTACAAGAATAATTTTTTTTTCTTTTTACAAAAAAAAATTGAATAACAACCATGCATGTTGTTAGATTTTGAAAAATATCTTGATAAATCGAAGTTGAATTGAATATTTTGTGAAAAATCCACGAGTGATTGGTGTTCGAAATTTTCCAAAAAACAAAGAGGGGGAGGGGATAATGGGTTTGGGTGTTTAAAAATGAACGTCTCCCTTAGAGAGGTGGTCGCAGAACACGTCTCCCGGGGAGACGTGATTGCGGAACACGTCTCCAAGAGAGACGTGTTGATGGATCACGTCTCCCCGGGAGAAGTGTTCTGCGATCACGTCTCCCCGTGAGACGTGATCTGCATACACGTCTCCCTGGGGGAGATGTGTGGCGCCCACGGGTGCGTGCCCCCCCGGGTGCGTGCCCACGGGTTTTTTGCAGAAAAACGTTATTTAATCTCACGTTTCCGCAACTTCATCAATATTTTGACCAGTCAGCGCGCCACGTGGCGCACTGATCGGTCAAAAATGGCCCCAGTGCCAATTTTGCTAATAGTTTGGTGTCAGGGTCAAATGTGAAATTCTTTTTTTATAGGAGGGTTATTTTTAAAAATTTCCCAAAATATATACATGTATATATTTGCAAGTGGTGATAGATAGAGATATCAATGATCAAAAGAATCTTGAATTTTGTCAACAACATTAATAACGGTGGTGAAGGATGACAAATTGAATGTCTTATATCTATTATTTGAGTTTGCAGAAAGCTACTTTTTCAATCGTATAATTAAACAATTTTACTGTAGCTGCTTCTTGCAGGCAGATTTTATGTCCAAAAGTTGTTATTTTCAAAAGATAGGGGGATAAGCTTCTTGTAGAATTAGTTTTCAAATTACTCTAGAATCAGTTTTATAATCGTGCATCCAAACGCACCCTAATAAAATCAAAGTTCATATAAAAGAAGTTTCGGGTCCCCGTTCAAAGTCAAAGCCATGTGTGGTGGTGTTAATTTGATTTTGATTGCAAGGGTCAAGGCAGGATGACAAATTGACACTACTAAATCCCCACCTCCCCTTCTAATGGAACTATATTTATAACCGCGTGTGAAAGGATCTGTACTCTGTGGTCGCCATTCCACTGGTCTCCATGCTTCCACATATTCTTTTATGTTGAATAACTTAGAATAATTGAGTTTCACGGGTTGGCTGAAATCCATATACAACTTTATACCACAGTTAATTCTGGCATATATATTCTCAATTATTCCAGTATTCCAAACACCCATTTTGAGTATATTCCAATTAATTCTCATTTATTCCAGGCCTTATTCTCCAATCAAACGAGGGCATAGTCTCTGTTTGGATAGTGGAATAAATTGGTATTGGTATTTCAACTTTCCATTGAAATTGTGTTATTTTACCAAATTTATTCAACTGGTATATATAATGGGCTCATATATCAATCATATGTTATCACATTTTATAAATTAGCGGATCACTTATCAAATCATTTTTTTACATGTTATAAATCATTATCTATATCTTGTTCACTTTTTATCTATGATCAATCAAATAACAAAAACGTCTTTATTATGTTTTAAGAGCAAATGAAAATAAAAAAACACGATCAAACAAAAGACTTATTTTTTATCCAATCTGAAATAGTTATCTATCCTGGAATTGTTTATTTCTGTAACGACTATGACTTTTATGACATAATTAAACTGCTTTTGTGGTGTGTTTAGTGCTCCAAATTCTGATAATTTAGTATGGTTGGAATCTTCATTCTGTTAGCATTCCAACGCTTCTTACGGATCATAAATCGGATGCGTATAGGTCAAGTTATGGTCTAAACTGTAGCAGAGAATCAGGCAATACCTGACGGATCTTATAGGTGTCATCAAGTACCTGGGCGACAGCTATAGGAGGAGCCGTCGGGTGATTAGGCGACGGATCCTAGAGGAGCCGTCGATCTGGGCGAATTTCGAATTCGAAAGTTGGTCATTTTTTAAAAGAACAATATTTACTTGATCTGGATTCTGGCCTATATATGTACAGTGGATACATTAAGGAGTCAATCAGTTTGTTAGCTCAACATGCATAGATATGTTGAGATCTATATAGTTAGGTAATAGGTTTAATTTATGTTAAAGTTGTAGTTGTGCATGAGAGCTAGTTTGTGTCAGCTCGGCCCTGCAATTAATGTTCATTAACCAAAATGAAATTGAAATTGATCCCAGTCTTCATATTAATTTGTATAAATAAAAAAATCTTGAAGAACAGGAAACCACACGATTGATGTGTCTTTACGTCACTGACATTGTCAAATGTACAAATAGGTTGAATGTCTCAGTATATGAAGCTATAGCCTAGGTATGTATTAGGAAGCAGAAACAATTGGTTGTGATTTAGGGCTCCTTGGAAATACGTTTGAAAAATAAGATTCTGAATAAAGTGGTTTAAATAGACTTTAATTATTGAAAAATGCATTTTCTACGCTTTTTAGAAAGCAATTTTTTTACACTAAAAGCTGTATGTAATAATTAAGTTGGATTCTTGAAATCCGTTTGGTAACACGTTTGAGGTTTTTACTTAATTAAAAGCAGAATCACCCCCCCCCCCCCCCCCCCCCCCCGCGGTTACCAAACAGGGCTTTAGGCTTGACTGCTTGAGGCTTGGCATAAAGTTATGTAATTCTCTCTGGCTGATGGAAGAGATATTAACGACGGAATCCATTCAGATCAGCTGTGAAGAATTTTTAAAATTTTCAATGTCAAATCCATCCCACCATGCACGGATCCAAATGGGACGCGCCTTGGACACTTGTTTGAGTCAACAAAACATTGTTCTTTATTATTCAATTAAGATCCAACCCTAGCCTTAGGTGCTAGCAAACATCAACATCAATCGGTTAAAGTGGTTGTATTGGCTCGTGAATGCGTCAACTTGTTTGTTAGAGTGATTAATTGAGATTCAACATTATGGAGTCAATTAGTGTGTTAGCTCAACATGCATAGATACGTACGTTGAGATCTATCTGCATAGAATTGTTCATGTAGATTTAGCCGCAGATCTCTGAAGTCAAGTACATTCAGGTATTAAATATATTAAAGATGTCGATCAGTAATATATATAAAGGTAAGTTTGTGTGTGTAATATGAATACACTTATACACATACATACGGGTGTGTGTGTGTGTGTGTGTATGACTATATACATACATATATATGTGTTGTGTGTATGTGTACATATACCGCACGCACGCATCAACATAGTTGTAGTTGCACGCAATAGTTTGTGCCAGCCTCTTCAATTAATGTTAACTAGTCAAAATGAATTAAAAGTCGATCCAGTCTTTCATAGTAATATTGATGCAGCGTGAGGGGTCACACTCTTCTGCTGACTCGATCGACCTTCAGGGATGCGAGATCTGCAGGCTCCAACAAGGCTGTTGATTCTTCAATAGAAGGATACCAGGAATGTTGGGCTTCAAATATCTGTTGATTTCCTAAGAAATGCCAGAAATTTGGTATTTCTATGTAAATGTTAGTACTCCTAACAAAATACAATAGATAAAATAAATAAACTTCAAATAATCACTAATCTCTGAATTGTCAATTGGTTTACATGTTTATTTATAGAAGAGAATCCTAACAAACTAGGATCTCGACTAATTATCAAAATCTGTAAACTAACAAACAAATCTAATAAATTTTATCTAATCCTATCTAAAATCCAAATTTGAATTCAAATAATGATTCGAAATTCAAATCTAAATATAGTAACTAAAACAAATAAAAATAAATCTTAACAAATAAAACTAAAATACTAAAAATACAAAACATTCAAAATTCTCTATATAGTGATCTTCAACATTGATTGAATGGTCTATGATCGTGCTGCATCAAATATATAATAAATTAAAAACCATTAAGACCAAGAAATCACTCGATTGATGTGTCTCTAAGACAAGTGACATTGTCAAAGTCTAATTCCAACCAACATGCTGTACAAATTAAATTGAGAGTCTCAATGATCGGTTGGGAACTTGGCTTGAGAATTTTCTTTTTGGTTAAGATCCTAAGACATGTTATACATAGTTATCGGACATTTATAACTGTGTTTCTTCTTAATAATTATACAAGTTTACATTTTCCTTAAAAAAAATGTTATATACATATTTATATGAACCAAACCTTGGTACGTTATGAATAAGGAGACAAATATGTGTTAATCATGCATGTACTCTAGGTGATGTAGCTTAGGTGGTATAGTCTGGGTGACTACAGTTCATAATAGACTTTTGTCTAAGTGACTTATATCTAGGTGACATGTGTATAGGCGATACGATTTCCTGTGCGAAATCTTTGTGGCTAAGTGCCGTAGATAGCTAGGTGTCATAAAATACGGGCATGCGTGTCCGTTGCATTTATTTGCATCATATATTTTTAACTGGATTTGAGGCATGCATACTCAAAAGAGATTTTATTAAGTTAGTTTATTGTAAATTATTGAAATTGCAAATATTACATTATTATACGTTGCAAACTTGTTTCTTATCAAAGATTACTTGTGATATCAATTATTATTGGGACATAAAGGTCCATTCACTGAGTGCGTGATAGCTCACCTCTCTTTCCCTACTTTTCAGAGTAGCCGTTAGCGATCATTGATCTCGGTAGTGGAGATTGTAGCTTGTGCGTTTATATTCCGTTGCTTTTTTTTGGCATGTAGTTTCTTTAGTCCCTTTCAGCAAAAACAGTTGGATGAGGTGTTAGAAAAATTTATTTCGTATGTAATCATCCGTGTTTTCGTTGGCATGATAACATTAGGATGAATGATGTTAGATCCTGGTTATGTTTTCGTTGGCATGATTTTAATAGGATGAATGATGTTAGATCCTGGTTATGTTTTCGTTGGCATGATTTTAATAAATATCTTATGTTTTAAATACCTCGTGTTAAATTGACAGTTCATGGTAACAGACCGTATTTAAGCTTCAAAATGGAGTCTTGGGTACGAAGGCGTTACAATTTTGATCTCTAACCAAATTGGGGGTTAGATTATTTTTGGGTGCTTTTAAAAATAATTTTTCCAATAGCTTACTTTCATTAAATTCTTGAACATTTTTTTAATGTTTTAACTAAAAGTCCTTTTTTTCACTTAATAGCAAACTCTAAATTGGTACGTGTAGAGCCAAAAAATGAGGTCCACCCACCTTGCTCCACGTACCGGTGGCCCATGACCCGATTGACAAAGGCCCATGACTCGGATCGCCCACCATCGGTGGATCCGGCCCATCAACCCTTCAATGCTCGATGACCGAGCATCATCTCAAGTCAGTAAATCCAGAACTTAATTTTTGAATTAGGGATTATCAATTGTTGATTATCTAAATCTACACAGATATATTAAATATGAGGCTATCATAGATCATCTAAGATTATAATGATATATCATAGATGTTGAATTAATAACGCAGTGAAAAACTAAAATAAAGATCCAACAAGCGTTGAGATCCTTCAACAAACCACAATTCTCAAAGAGAATACTAAAACTCATAAATATATAATAAAGTTGAAAACCCTAAAACTTACTAAAAATAGTAAAAACGAAAATTTGTTCTAACTAACTTTAAAGGATCTTAGAAGATCTTCGGATTTGATTTCGGTCAAATTCGATTTATTATGAAGAAGATATGTCAAATCTAAAAAGTTACTAAAAATAGCAAAAATGCCATTTTGAGGGCCGAAAAATAGAAAAAATGGAAAAATAAGAGCGTGTTGTGGTATAGAGACAACTCTTAAAGATTTATTCGATATCTACCTCCAGTAAAAATTTCACGCGATTCCGAATTCGGTGCAACATTTATTTATACTAGCCGGTTTTTCTGTAAATATTTACAAATCTTAAAATGGATCATTTCGAGTTCTTCACTCCCGAAACGCATCGGCCACCCGTTCTGCATCAATTAATCACCAACTCATGATTTATAAAATCTCAGCAAATTATGTATATTTATAAAAGAATAATTACATCAGATTATCCCGTAGAATCTGGGATTCCATCCCATTCGTGTCCGATAGGAAGAGGATCCTGAGAAGATTTTAGGGTTTGACTGAGAACACTATAAATAGGAAAAGATTCTCCCTGTGAGGTACGTGAAATTTTTTTTATAGCTACCCTAGTTGTGCATTCTACTGACTTGAGCGTCGGAGGATCTTTCACATGTCACCATCAACCCTGTGTCCTACGACGCTCGAGGAGGAGGAGGAGGAGCGCTGGTGATCCCAAAAAAGCTGTCGGCAGGAGCAGAGCAAATGAATCTTGAGGACCCAAACTCGATTAGTTATTTTTTCCCTCCGATATGCTTTGTTACTATCTCAAAGTCATATTTTCTATCACAAGA